>JAFMSR010000019.1:19664940-20182440 GCA_022818135.1 Saxidomus purpurata | reverse complement strand
TTTCGCGCTTCGCTAATTAAAAAATATTGCAAAAGATTCATTTCATATAGATTTACTGTTAGAGAATTCTCCTTTTACGAACTTAAAATAGATGAAAATAATAAGTGAATTAGAATAAGTCTATCTCCTCACTATCGCGAAAATTTCGTTACGCGAAAATTATCCAATGAACAATACATAGCATCATCTATAATGAGTTATAGGTCAATTGTAGGAAACACTACAAATATTGTAATACACTTAACTGCTTATTCAGTCAAACTTAAAAGTGAATGGTTCCTTAATTCTTTCTCAACTGATTTGTCATGGAGACGCCATTTTAAAAGTGCA
The DNA here is from genome assembly GCA_022818135.1 of Saxidomus purpurata. Taxonomy (NCBI): domain Eukaryota; kingdom Metazoa; phylum Mollusca; class Bivalvia; order Venerida; family Veneridae; genus Saxidomus; species Saxidomus purpurata. Next base: position 20,182,110 of record JAFMSR010000019.1, on the reverse strand, counting down.
GAGAGGTGGTCACGGGTTTTAATGTGAGCAACTAAAAAAGGTCGGTACCTGCACAACATTTTATATTATCCTTCACATTTGGTTTTCTATGAGTTCGGTGACACTTACTGGATTTTGAATAGATCTATGTAATGCTGCAATTTGCATATAATGATATTCATTTAATAAGATGTGCACTAAACTGAGTTACACCACTGACATCTTCAAGTTCAAGTTCAATGTCAGAATATAACATTTACCCTCTAATTTTACATTCCCTCTGTATTGTTTATAGGTTATAGGACTATATTACACGAATAAGCAAATTAATTGCAAGTTGCGTCATAGTCTGGAGTTCCTTCCCCTTATTACTACGTAACAGAACTATCATAGGAAGTCGGGAACCAGACTAGTTGCGTCACCGAACCGCAGCAATAAGTTTGTTAATCCTTGTAATGATGACCTATAAACGGCTCACAGTCTGCGTCCAACATACACACATTGTTTTGCATATATATAGAGAGATATTTAGCTCGTAGCTAAGCTCCGTGGTGTCATAGACCTACTTCCTGACAAAATAAGTGAACACTTAACCGGCATATTGCAGATATTGAGTCAAATTTGAAAAGAAATATTGCTGTATTCAATTAATTGGCAGCATCAAATTGGATTTGAAAGTAGTGCACACTGTAAACAAACTTACTGGTGCGGTTCTGTCGTGAACGCTCTCTTGCAATAAATGTGTTTGCTACTGTTGTACGGACCTATAATATTTAGTTACTGAAAATGGAGGAAATTAGTTGTTTACATTGTATTTAACAATGACACTGTAGGTGTATGTACACTCTATTGTAAAGATATTGTCAATGAAGCCTCTAGTGTTAATATCTACTCAAATGAATAGGTAAGGTCTCACGTAACTTTATAACCATATCTCATTCACAATCACATAAAAATGTATGCTGCACAAAATTCCAGACGAAATAATTTCTAATATGAGTCATGAATTTATGCAAAATTATTGTGCATAGTTAAGCCAGCGAATCTGCTTCGTGTCAAGTAAATGTTTCAATTACAGGCGAGTAATACTTAACAAAATAAAATATTTTTCCTTCAACTTTTGGAACGCACCTAGTAGTGTTCCTTGTATTTCTAAATCAAAGCACTGAAAGTACTGGTAGAGCGATGACCTTAAACAACAGAAGAGGTAGTTAAAGCACATAAAACCATTCTCTGGTTTTCTTTAGCACAGTAACTAAGAATTACAGTCACAGTTCTAAAACAGTTTATGTATGACTGTTTACTCCCTGTCTAAGGTTTTTAGGTGTAAAATCGTTGTTTCTGATTTTATAGTACTGCACGTTCCACATAATAAGCAATCGCATCGTTTCAGCGAACACGAATGTTCTTGATCTTAAAAATGATGTTTCAATTAAATAGTTTTTGTTGCTTGGTGAAGTAACTGAATACAGTATATACATCTATCTGATTTTGCTGATATTGATAACTTTCTTACTGAGCTAGTCGGCTTAAAAGTGGCCAATTACTTTTAAGCAACATCTTATGACAATTTTCACTTTTTGTATATTCTATTAGAGATTTATTTAATGAACAAAAAGACCCATTACATAGAGTTAGATCCCTATCAGAAATTTACATTTTATTAACTTTTATAAAATTTTGTTATTAATCCCCTTTAATATGAAAAATAATAATAAATAAAGTATAATAATAAATGATAATAAATAAAGTATTTCAAATGTTGAGTATTTCATTTTTATTTCAATATAATTTCTTCTTTTACATTTGAATTGGATAGATATACAAATATTGTAACATTCTTAACCAAAATGCAAGTTTTAAAATTACGTGTAGCTTCTGAATTCATTTATTTCCAATCTATCTTGAGTGCGCACCCAAGATAGGTAAAGGGAAGTAATAACAATTTTTCAAATTTGAATTTCTAATGAATTCCATCTAAATATATAATTTTTAATGCAAATATTTCACAAATATAATACAATATGTCTGATATTGATATCTTTCCTTGGGCAAAGTATGTGTATCAAATTTTTACTTATGATAAAATAACTCTATCTTGGTTGGGCAACCAGGATAGGGAAATCAAATACCTCCAGTGAAAATCTTACTTGAATTAAGCGCTAAGTGAACATAAATGAGTGTAAATGATCAGATGTTAAAGTTTCAAACAAATCTGTTACATGGCCAAAACCTGATTATATACCTTTAAATGAAAAAAAAATATGTTATAATTTCCTCACGTACATTATTATTGTATGTCAATGTGTCTTTACAAATTGTCTATGACAGCATATGGTTTCCTATGGAATGATATTTAGGTGAAAATTACACAATGCCTGCTTACTGTTACAGTTTACTCATTGACACTGCTATTGTGCTTATTGGTACAGTCATTATGCATGCTTGCACTTTCATCACGCTTGTTGACAATGAAACCATGATTGCTGGAAGTTACAACTTGTGTGTTGTTAGGCCATGATGCCTTTTTCATATTTTCATTTGACTGAATGACAGTGCAATCTAGCGTAATGGTTTATTTCATCATGCTGTGGTTATCTTGGTTAATTTGTAATGCATCCAAGAACAAAATATATGAAGTGATCAACCAGTATGGAAAATGTTATCAGGCACTAGGCAAAATAGAACTAAGCATAATGTCATTTCAAAATTATAAGTCACATTTTGATAACAGGGGGCGCTATGTTCTAGTCGTGTTTTTCCGTAATTTAAATAATTATTTGCCGGAAAGATTATCGTGGATATCCGAATACATGTATGTACAATGTTAAAAAAACAAACAGATTTCCACTTTCATTTTCACTATATTTATATAATGTCAAATCCTTCTTTAACACTCCTGCCCCTCAGTTACAACACATAACATAACTCCTGCATGGGAAAGCTTGATGCTAAAAACACGTCAATTTCCCCTCCCATTCCTAGTTCCCCTACGGTGTGAAGGCAATGATTGCAATTGACTAGTGCAGAAAGGCTCAATAGCACTTCCGACGGTATACTACTCTACTATGCCCAAAAAACCTATTGAAGTAAATCCTGGGTGAGAAAATACCAAGGTCCCTCCTGGGGCTCAAACCCCGGACCTCGTGATCTGAAGGCGGACACCCAACCACGTCGCTAAAGGGTTAACCCAACAGCAAGGCTGTTGGAAGTGGCCTATAAACCTACAATCACTACACTTCTCCCTCTTTTACTTTTCAGAGCTAGACAGCTCTCCAGATTGACCCTCCATGCTCCCCGAATGAGTCTACTCTATTAAACGTATACAGGCTTTATAAATTTTACAGATAAGATATTTATACAATTGAGTCCTTGAACTGGACTCCACGCAAAGCGTCTACAATGGGTTATATTTTCACCTTGCACCTGCACTCTATACTACGTTTTTGTAGTACGTTCATGTCGTTCATGTCAATACGTAGAACGAAATTATTGTGCATGTAATGAAATTGCAATATAACTATATTCGTTTCATATCATCAAATGGATGTACATTGATGTTTCATAAAGACATGTTTTGTAGATATACCTAACTCCCATGGCATTTTATTGACATGGTTGTAAGATTTACTTGAATCTCATCGAACTATTTGAATTGCGTATGAATGATTGTGGTCTGTATTTAGGTAAAATCCGAAATTTGCAGAATCCCATTATAAATTTTTTTTTAACTTTTAATTTAAACTTCATTAAAATGTTGAAGTACACCTATGTCTAAATGAACAGAGTTAACATAAACATAGCCTTATAGAAAAAATAACAGTCATAAAAACATGCACATTAACAGAAATCGCAGTGAGTGACAGTGATAGAAAATCGACCGCAAAACCTACTCACAGAATTAACGAAAGTAAATGGGTGTTTTGTTATAGGAAGTTAGACCATGATTTATATATATGCATTTGTAACTGCATTTAAAGTTTGATAAAAAAAATATTTCAAATATTAACAAAAAAATGGAATTTTCATTGTCTAACTCATGCAGTTAACGTGTGAACAAAAAGCACTATCCAAAAAGACGGAATATAATATTTACTTGAAGGCTAGCTGAGTGTAGTATGAATGCTTGCAGATATAGCCTATATAATAACCATATATAGCCAATCTCCTGCTAAAGATCCGGGGGGGGGGGGGGGGGGGGGGATTGTAGTTTTTGGCAAACTTTCAGTACATTTTCATTCACATCTGTTACATTTTCTTTTTTTAAAAACAAGAAAGTGGAGTGTTGGTATTATCAGGGGTATTAGCAATTATAGTCATTGCTTTTGTTAAAGTTAAAAAGGATATAAGTTTCTTTTTAGATAAAATTTGTAATATGTATAAAAGTTTTGCCCATATAACAAAAAATTAGCGAGCTGATTCTCGAATTAAGATTAAAAATGGATGGGAGTTATGCATGCAAAGACTTATTTAAGATGTGTTACTTTTTGAATCAGTTTTATTTTAGATTCATTATGCACTGTTTTAGAACTTCTTCTTGGTCTTTATTCACCATCCTCATACATCAGTGGTTTGCGAATTACATATACAGAGAAAAAATTATATATAGGACTGACGTATCTGTATTCAGACTTATGACCTTTCTTATCCACCATACATTACAGGTATTCTGTCATCTAAACGCTTTACGGTAAGCAATTCAGTTACCTGCAAGCATCTGTGCTGTTCAGTTTTGACTGGCACACGTAATGTAAATTTTTCACAAATGAAAATCGAAAAATTAGCAAAGAACCATTCAATATCATTGATTGTCTCGCGAGATCGAACGGTGGGAGGTGAACGTCAAATCATGGCGGATTACAATCAAAACATATCGACGAAACGGAATTAAATTTTGCAAATTAGTGAAAAGAAGCTAGTTTGAATGGAAAATTGTTCAGAATAACACCGTTAGCGGCCTTGAAGTAATGTCAGCTGAAGAATTATACACGAAGGTGGGTAAATCTAGATAACAGGAAATTTTGTTCCTTGCAAAATGAGAAATAGCTAATTTTGACACGAAATCATGAATCATTTTTGTCATCTTTGAAATTGTAACATATAGGCCTACACTGGAAGGATATAATTTCTGTCGTGATAGATAACACTATAAGAAAGCAGAGAATTGAAAGAACTGACACACATTTTTAGACATATCAGGCTGTCACAGTTGAAATTTAATTCACCTGTGAAGATCATAATAAATTTTAAGTTGTACCGGGGGAGGGGGGGGGGGGAAAAAAACAAAGGGGGGGGGGGGGGGGGGGGGGGGGGGGGGGGGGGGGGGGGGGGGGGGGGAAAAAAAAAAAAAAAGAAGAAAAAAGAAGGGGGGGGGGGGGGGGGGGGGGGGGGGGGGGGGGGGGGGGGGGGGGGGGGGGGGGGGGGGGGGGGGGGGGGGGGGGGGGGGGGGGGGGGGGGGGGGTACTGTTAAAGCACAGGAACCTGAAATTTATCAATGACTCAATGAATTAATATTGGGCTCCACCCTGATCATCTACATGCATAGAAACATGTGCTTTTTGTATACAGTAGACTAGTCTAATATATTTAGCTCATCGATTGGACACGTTTTTTATGCTGACGAAGGGTGGCATATTAAAACCCACGTCCATCTGTCCGTCCATCTGTCTGTGCATCCCTACTTATAAATTTGTGTCCGGACTGTAACTTTGTCATGCATTGAAGGATTTTAAAATAATTTGGCACAAATGTCAAGCACATCAAGACGACGTGTCGCTCCAAGACCCACATCCCTACCTCAAAGGTCAAGGTCACACTTGATGTTTGAAGGTAATGGAATCCTCTGTATATGCACACATTTGTGTCTGGACTGTAACTTTGTCATGCATTTAAGGATTATAAAATAACTTGGTACAAATGTCTAGCACATCAAGACAATGTGTCATGTGCAAGACCCACGTCCCTACCTCAAAGGTCAATGTCACACTTTGAGTTTGAAGGTAATGGAATCCTGTATATATGCACTCATTCGTGTCCGGACTATAACTTTGTCATGCATTGAAGAATTTTAAAATAACTAAATGGAACAAATGTCTAGCACATCAAGACGATGTGTCGCTTGCAATACCCATGTCTCTACCTCAAAGATCAAAGTCACACTTAGAGTTTAAAGGTAATGGAATCCTCTATATATGCACACATTCGTGTCCGGACTTTAACTAAAGTTGTCATGCATTGATTGATTTGAAAATAACTTGGCACAAATGTCTAGCACATCAAGCCGATGTGTGGCATGGATTTTGAAAATACATACCACAATTATTGAGCACATGGAGAGGACAAAGACTGTGAGACACCTCTTTCGGGGGCATCTGTCACTGTGACGGCCAGCTCTTGTTTCATCTGATATTTTATGTTTGCCATTTGTTTTCCTAACCTCAGGAAAACTCAGAATGTACACATCCAGAAACTATCTTGCTATTAGTTAGACTAACAGTAGACTGGGCAGTAAGACCAAAGACATAATTACACATGGATTGGGGACTATCAAAAATTGATAAAGAAATAACGTAAAAGAAGTTACCCATAATCCCCTGTGCTCACTCGATGATATTTGCGATATTTGACAGGTTCTGAAAAGTCTCGATGTCATGCATCTACATGTAACTAGCTGTCTATGAACTTTACTTAAAGGAAGAAATAGTGCAATGTATTTGAATGTTAAGTAGGAATTTTGCTGCTGAATTCTTTACTTTTTATGTATACATATTCAAATTAATTCAGCAGTAATCTTTACTGTTTGGAGATGATTTCCGGACAGGTTCTTTTTTCGGACACCCCCATTTTAAGCTATATTTTACATCTTGTTTTGATCAAGCACAATAAATCATTAGGACGCTTGCTTTTGGCAGCTGAACAACACTCATTTGTTTCTTGTGATTATATGGCAGCAAAAATGAATTAAAACTTACTTGCTAAACTTTTTTTTCTGAAAACATGCTTTTGGGAAAACGGTATAACTGCGCATGTGCATCTTGCAGCATTTTGAAGTGGCCCTCCTAATCATGATAGCAGACGGACAAAAAATTTCAATATAAGAACGTATAAACCTCATAAAACTAAATTACCCATTTCCAAAATAAATGCAACGTTTTCAATTTGTGCACCGAAAATGTTTTGTAATTATAAAAGATTGAAGAAGCTAGACGTTAAAAGTCCAATTTTCAAAAATAAAGGGAAGTAACTCAAACAAACCTCTTTGTTTTGCCCATTTCGCCGTTAAATTTCCATTTTGCTTTTTATACCTACCTGCCTACATCGGTTGTTGATGTTGATAAGTACAATGTAGTTTCTATTTTCCTGTCTATAAACGGGTAAAACCTTATAAAATTGTAAGAAAAGAACAAAAATAAGCCAGCATTAAATCAAAATCAAAACAAAATAATATTATCTCCAAAACATCGCCTATTTTTAACAGAAAATGAAAGTACAATGCCTTTTCCAAAGTGTCCGGAAATGTATCCTGTACTACGTTAAAAACATACCTGAAAGTAAACCCTGCTCGGGGCCTCATTATGTAAAACGGAAGTTGTCACAAAGCAAAAAGGTAAAAATAGTCTTGTTGAAGGAGGGATGAGGTATGTATTGTGAAAATTTGGTGTATGTTTGTTAAATAATAACCCAGTGAATATAGAAAATGTGTCATTTTCGTCCGGAAATAAAACAATAGGCAGTAGATTCAAATCAATATGAAGTAAGGGCGGAATTGCGCAATTAAATGAAAGAAGTTTCAAATTGCAATTAAGTTGCTCAAAACATTAATTTAAAGACGCGCAGGTTTGTCTGCTATACATTGGCTCACAGTAAGACATGTTATATTTTCAAAGAATTCCATTCCATGCAAAACTCTGGAAAAACTTGAAAAACCTCAAAAACTGGAAAGCATAGAGCTTAGATATTTGGCAGGTAGGATTGTCTAGAAGAGCCATTTAGCACTTTAGACATACAAAACTACTTAAGAATCTGACTGTCCATTCAATTTTACTTTTGTTCCATTCCTGGATGCCATAACTTAAGGTTATAATTTAGCATCTTTTACCTGTTTACAAGTAATTTCATTTAACAATTTTTAACCCTTGGTCTGCCGCAAAGCGGTAGGGGATTATGGAATGGTGTCCATCCGTCTTCAGTCTGGCCTTCCTTCAATCCTTCTGTCTAACATTTCCTCTCCGCTCCATATCTCCTTAACCCGTTGATGGAACTTCGATGAATACCCATGTGCCTGTCACATTGGCTCACGGTCAAGGTCAGAACTAAAGGTCAAATGTTTGAGTCTTGAAATTTATGTCCACTCCATATTTATTTGTAGCTTACTTCACAGAGGCCTTTTCTTTGACCACTTGAATAGATCATGCAGTAACTTTATTTGCCTTTTAGAAATCTACGCTGTGCACCTCTGAGAGAAACTACCGGTACAGTCAGTGACATTAATTCCTTCAATGTTCCTATTTGCTGTGGGGGATATAGCTGTCTTTTAGACCGCCTTGTTCTAGAATATATGCTTTTGTAGAATGCTTTAGATGCTATATGTATGTAATTGCTATGAGGCACAACACGCAGGTCAAAGGTCAAGGGAGACTATTGGTCGAAGTGAAGATAGTACTGGACAATTATTTCATTATTGTAGATGATGGAAATTTGATATACAAATGTAGCTGATAAAATTATAGGTCACTAGATATTGGGGAAAAGTGTCCCATACAACACCCAGGTTTTTACCGGTAGGTCAAAAGGTCAAGTTCGGACTTTGATCAAAGGCATTGGTCACTCACAGTGATAGCTCTTGTTACTGAATGTATTTAAATTTAATATTAGTTTATTAATAACTCAAAACATTGGAAACTGCATACTGTTATCCTATTTTTTTCTTCGAAATAAAATATGTTAATGAACTTATATATAATGTACAACAACACACTTTAAATGTTACCCATATTGGCAGCGTATGATTCTGTCTTTTCGGCCAGTGCAGATCATGATTATAATTCTGCACAGACTTTGTCAGCTGAGAATAATCACTCTTCAGGCTTATCATGATCTCCAAAATGATAATATAGATGATAATGTATTAAAGCTGCTCTTTCAAAGATTCTGGGGAAACATTTAGATTTCTCAAAAAAGGATAAGTGATATTAAAGCTGCTCTTTCAAAGATTCTGGTGAAACATTAAGATTTCTCCAAAAAGGATAAATGATATAGATGATAATGTATTTAAGCTGCTCTTTCAAAGATTCTGGTGAAAAATTAAGATTTCTCCAAAATGATCATTAATTAAAATGTAAAATGTAAAAGTATAGTAAATGCTGGAATCAACAACACAATTGAAAATCAACATCAGAACATTTTGATATGTTTGAGAAAATGTATTGAAGAAAGATATTGTTGGGTTTGGTTTGACTGCAAATATAATATATATATATATATATTGGGATTTCAAAAGCTTTCATAATAAATTATAAGTTTACAGGTATTATACTCTGGAACATTTTTATTTGATGATTCGTTCAAACGAACATAAGTTAATTTCAGACAGTTTGAAGACCCTTAGTTTTTCACCAAAATCTGAGGCGAGCAGCTTTAATGGTATTAATTAATCTACTATCCAATCCCAAATTGAAAGGACAATTTGTGAGGTCATGATCATGTACTATCATGTCTACTAAGATTAAAACCATCAAGCATAATTTTTTCTTTTCTCTTGACGATTTACTGTACAGCTCTTTCTGGAGAGAGAAAAAAACAGATCTGTAATGGGCACGCAGTTTTTCCGTGCGGAAGGTTATTTCTGAACTTCTAGTCAATGATGCTCCTACCAATCAATACATTTATATGGGAGAATTGATTTTGGGTTTTGCTAAATTGTTGTCTTGGCCTACAGTATCGTACAATGAGGCATTAATTCGGAGGCAGATTCGGATGATTATCGTGTTTTTACTAGTGTTTTACCATATTCTTCAAGGAAAGTCTATTTTTCATTTTCGTGTAACAAGTTATGTTTTAGATGCATGATATCATGGAGTAATTTATTTTGTGACCTTGGATTTAAATATTCTATCTGTCAGTTACCAGAAGATTATAGCCGGAGGATACATATTGGAAGTGAGAGAATAATTGTGTGTACTGAACTGAGTTGCAATTATTGTGATTACGATCAGTTTTTACCTGATTATTCAATTATGTCGAGAATAATTATTAAAATATCTTGAGAATGATTATTTGAACTTCTCGAGAATGACAGATATTTGTATGTGCAAGGTGAGTAAACGGTTTCTGTGACAGTTTGATGAGATATTAAAATACAAAAAAAAAAATGAGTGTATACTGTTTTTTATGTTATTTCTCTTGTTGCACACCTTGATTAGAAAACCCAATCTGCATTCCATCACACTGGATAATAATAGAAAGTAAAACATGGTGTAATGGAATAACATGGGCATCTTATAATACCTTGGTTGCCTGTTTTTAGTCTATAGGAATCACTCACCTTCAGGGAATTGTTCCTTGCATGAAGTTCTTCAAATAGTTCCATTCCATGCAGAATTCAATGGACAAGAAATTCTTAAAAATCTTCTTTTCTGAAACCACAAGACCTAGAGCTTAGATATTTAGCATGTTGCATTGTCTGTTGGATCTCTGCTCAAAATTAACCAAGCCCGGGGGTCACTTGATTTTACAGTCATGAACGTAACACATGATAATTATTGTGAAACAATAGCATACATTTGTAAGAGCTGATCAGCATGGGCCACCATTACTTGTTATTATACCCCCAAAACGAAGTTTAGGGGGGTATATAGGAGTCACCCGGTGGTTGGTTGGTCGGTCGGGCGGTCGGTCGGGCGGTCGGTCGGGCGGTCTGTTGCATTTTCCTTGTCCGGAGCATAACTTGAAAACTACTAGTTGGAATTCAATACAACTTCATACAATGGTCAAGCACATTGAGAGGAAGTGCAGTGCACAAGAACTATAACTCCATCTTGACTAATTACAGAGTTATTGCCCTTTGTTACTTTTCCTTGTCCGGAGCATAACTTGAAAACTACTGGTTGGAATTCAATTCAACTTCATACAATGGTCAAGCACATTGAGAGGATGTGCAGTGCACAAGAACTATAACTCCATCTTGACTAATTACAGAGTTATTGCCCTTTGTTACTTTTCCTTGTCCGGAGCATTACTTGAAAACTACTGGTTGGAATTCAATACAACTTCATACAATGGTCAATCACATTGAGAGGAAGTGCAGTGCACAAGAACCATAACTCCATCTTGACTAATTACAGAGTTATTGTCCTTTGTTACTTTTCCTTGTCCAGAGCATAACTTGAAATCTACTAGTTGGAATTCAATACAACTTCATACAATGATCAAGCACAGTCAGAGGAAGTGAAGCATAACTTGAAAACTTCTGGTTGGAATTCAATACAACTTCATACAATGGTCAAGCACAGTGAAAGGGAGTGCAGTGCACAGGAACCATAACTCCATCTTGACTAATTACAGGGTTATTGCCCTTTGTTACTTTTCCCTGTCTGGAGCATTTTTCGAAAACTACAAGTTGGAATTCAATACAACTTCATACAATGGTCAAGCACAATGAGAGGAACTGCTAAGAACAATATCTCTTTTTAGTTTGTTTGCAAGGTATTATGTTACTACGAACTTCTTCAGTTTATAAAGCAATCCTTTTGGGGGTATTAATCACATTTAGTGATAGCTCTAGTTGAATTTAACCAAATATCAGGGAATTTATGAAATAAACTATTAATTGATTAAATGTTACATAGGTGTAACTTTTATGGCATACTACTAGAACACATCAGTAAAAGAAAGTCAAAAGTGATAAAACATTGCCATGTTTGGAATACTGCACTGTACTATAATTGTCTGTGATAAAATGCAGATGGCAGATAGGCAGAGACTGTAAACTGTACAATTATTGCTTTCACTTATTTTTAGAGTTACAGGAAAATGTAGAGGGGCATGCAGGGGCAAACAAGTTTGCGTGTGGTATGAGAGAAAAGAATATGTGTTTCAGTGGTCATGAGTGTTGTCATGGTTACTGTGTACAGCAAATGAAATGATTCTACCTTGGTGACCAATACAGATCATGATCAACCTGCATATCTATAGTCACTATCATGACTGTTATCTATCAAGTAGGTTTAGTCCGCCTCCATGGTCGAGCGGTTAAGAGTCGCGGACTTGAAAGCACTGTTATCTCGAGCCTGCAGCTATCGACCATGTCTCTTTATATGAGAAAGTTGGCAGTTTCTTACAGAGGATTGGAGTGTAGTACTGATTCTTCCCAGGAACAATTGTTTGGTAAACCGCCCGCCTGTTTAATGACCAAAGATATAAGGTTGGAACGGGCATTTAACTCGTACAATAACAACAACAACATCAAGTAGGTTTATTGTGAATGTGCACCACATTTTTCAGTTGTTACTGTCCATATTGTACATTTTTATGAGGTTTGTTTTAGTAATTTAACTTATTTCCTTAATATGTCCCCCCCAAATTCCTTCCCTAAATGTGTTAAAAACAAAATTATGTCACAGATGAAAAATGTTCTCAGTGTATTCAACAATTCAGTTTTGAGACTTCATATGTTAGGGATACTTTATCTGAATGAAAGTCTACTTTTCAGCGATTTTTTGTATTGTAAAAATTTCATATATATAATAAATATACCATTTGTAATTTCACAAAGAATAGGGACTTTTTCAGTTTAGACATATCAGGCTGTCACAGTTGAAATTTAATTCACCTGTGAAGATCATAATAAATTTTAAGTTGTTACTGTTAAAGCACAGGAACCTGAAATTTATCAATGACTCAATGAATTAATATTGGGCTCCACCCTGATCATCTACATGCATAGAAACATGTGCTTTTTGTATACAGTAGACTAGTCTAATATATTTAGCTCATCGATTGGACACGTTTTTTATGCTGACGAAGGGTGGCATATTAAAACCCACCGTCCATCTGTCCGTCCATCTGTCTGTGCATCCCTACTTATAAATTTGTGTCCGGACTGTAACTTTGTCATGCATTGAAGGATTTTAAAATAATTTGGCACAAATGTCAAGCACATCAAGACGACGTGTCGCTCCAAGACCCACATCCCTACCTCAAAGGTCAAGGTCACACTTGATGTTTGAAGGTAATGGAATCCTCTGTATATGCACACATTTGTGTCTGGACTGTAACTTTGTCATGCATTTAAGGATTATAAAATAACTTGGTACAAATGTCTAGCACATCAAGACAATGTGTCATGTGCAAGACCCACGTCCCTACCTCAAAGGTCAATGTCACACTTTGAGTTTGAAGGTAATTTAATGGAATCCTGTATATATGCACTCATTCGTGTCCGGACTATAGCTTTGTCATGCATTGAAGAATTTTAAAATAACTAAATGGAACAAATGTCTAGCACATCAAGACGATGTGTCGCTTGCAATACCCATGTCTCTACCTCAAAGATCAAAGTCACACTTAGAGTTTAAAGGTAATGGAATCCTCTATATATGCACACATTCGTGTCCAGACTTTAACTAAAGTTGTCATGCATTGATTGATTTGAAAATAACTTGGCACAAATGTCTAGCACATCAAGCCGATGTGTGGCATGGATTTTGAAAATACATACCACAATTATTGAGCACATGGAGAGGACAAAGACTGTGAGACACCTCTTTCGGGGGCATCTGTCACTGTGACGGCCAGCTCTTGTTTCATCTGATATTTTATGTTTGCCATTTGTTTTCAGGGCTCTCGTTTGGCAAAATTTGGGGCCGAATATCGGCCCCATTCCCCCCTTAAAAAAGTATGTTTTTTTCCCCCTTTTGCCCAAAAATTCCCCTCGAAAAAAAAATTATTTGAGAGCCGATACCGGGTACCGTAACTGGCGTTTAGTACTACCGCGGTCCGTTTTGGACAGTTTATAGCGTCAGCGTAGTATTTCCGGTGCAAAATGTCGCACAATTCCCGGACGTATCGGAAAAAACTTGACAGTAAAAGTGGATATGATATTTGATAGTGTTTTTTCTTTACATTTTTGATATGATGAAATTCCCCTTTCAAAGAAAATTATTTGAAAATCATGCAAAATTCCCCCCTGATATGGACCCTGGCCCCAGTCTCAAAAGGCTAACGAGAGCCCTGGTTTTCCTAACCTCAGGAAAACTCAGAAAGTACACATCCAGAAACTATCTTGCTATTAGTTAGACTAACAGTAGACTATCTGGGCAGTAAGACCAAAGACATAATTACACATGGATTGGGGACTATCAAAAATTGATAAAGAAATAACGTAAAAGAAGTTACCCATAATCCCCTGTGCTCACTCGATGATATTTGCGATATTTGACAGGTTCTGAAAAGTCTCGATGTCATGCATCTACATGTAACTAGCTGTCTGTGAACTTTACTTAAAGGAAGAAATAGTGCAATGTATTTGAATGTTAAGTAGGAATTTTGCTGCTGAATTCTTTACTTTTTATGTATACATATTCAAATTAATTCAGCAGTAATCTTTACTGTTTGGAGATGATTTCCGGACAGGTTCTTTTTTCGGACACCCCCATTTTAAGCTATACTTTACATCTTGTTTTGATCAAGCACAATAAATCATTAGGACGCTTGCTTTTGGCAGCTGAACAACACTCATTTGTTTCTTGTGATTATATGGCAGCAAAAATGAATTAAAACTTACTCGCTAAACTTTTTTTTCTGAAAACATGCTTTTGGGAAAACAGTATAACTGCGCATGTGCATCTTGCAGCATTTTGAAGTGGCCCTCCTAATCATGATAGCAGACGGACAAAAAATTTCAATATAAGAACGTATAAACCTCATAAAACTAAATTACCCATTTCCAAAATAAATGCAACGTTTTCAATTTGTGCACCGAAAATGTTTTGTAATTATAAAAGATTGAAGAAGCTAGACGTTAAAAGTCCAATTTTCAAGAATAAAGGGAAGTAACTCAAACAAACCTCTTTGTTTTGCCCATTTCGCCGTTAAATTTCCATTTTGCTTTTTATACCTACCTGCCTACATCGGTTGTTGATGCTGATAAGTACAATGTAGTTTCTATTTTCCTGTCTATAAACGGGTAAAACCTTATAAAATTGTAAGAAAAGAACAAAAATAAGCCCAGCATTAAATCAAAATCAAAACAAAATAATATTCTCTCCAAAACATCGCCTATTTTTAACAGAAAATGAAAGTACAATGCCTTTTCCAAAGTGTCCAGAAATGTATCCTGTACTACGTTAAAAACATACCTGAAAGTAAACCCTGCTCGGGGCCTCATTATGTAAAACGGAAGTTGTCACAAAGCAAAAAGGTAAAAATAGTCTTGTTGAAGGAGGGATGAGGTATGTATTGTGAAAATTTGGTCCATGTTTGTTAAATAATAACCCAGTGAATATAG
The DNA here is from genome assembly GCA_022818135.1 of Saxidomus purpurata. NCBI lineage: Eukaryota > Metazoa > Mollusca > Bivalvia > Venerida > Veneridae > Saxidomus > Saxidomus purpurata. The sequence goes on along the minus strand of JAFMSR010000019.1, from coordinate 20,166,626 downwards.
AAAATGTGTCATTTTCGTCCGGAAATAAAACGATAGGCAGTAGATTCAAATCAATATGAAGTAAGGGCGGAATCGCGCAGTTAAATGAAAAAAGTTTCAAATTGCTATTAAGTTGCTCAAAACATTAATTTAAAGATGCGCAGGTTTGTCTGCTATACATTGGCTGTAGACATGTTATATTTTCAAAGAATTCCATTCCATGCAAAACTCTGGAAAAAGTTGAAAAACCTCAAAAACTGGAAGCACAGAGCTTAGATATTTGGCAGGTAGGATTGTCTAGAAGAGACATTAGCACTTTAGACATGTATACAAAACTACTTAAGAATCTGACAGTCCATTCAATTTTACTTTTGTTCCATTCCTGGATGCCATAACTTAAGGTTATAAATTAGCATCTTTTACCTGTTTACAAGTAATTTCATTTAACAATTTTTAACCCTTGGTCTGCCGCAAAGCGGTAGGGGATTATGGAATGGTGTCCGTCTGTCTTCAGTCTGGCCTTCCTTCAATCCTTCTGTCTAACATTTCCTCTCCGCTCCATATCTCCTTAACCCGTTGATGGAACTTCGATGAAAACCCATGAGCCTGTCACATTGGCTCACGGTCAAGGTCAGAACTAAAGGTCAAATGTTTGAGTCTTGAAATTTATGTCCACTCCATATTTATTTGTAGCTTACTTCACAGAGGCCACTTGAATAGATCATGCAGTAACTTTATTTGCCTTTTAGAAATCTACGCTGTGCACCTCTGAGAGAAACTACCGGTACAGTCAGTGACATTAATTCCTTCAATGTTGCTATTTGCTGTGGGGGATATAGCTGTCTTTTAGACCGCCTTGTTCTAGAATATATGCTTTTGTAGAATGCTTTAGATGCCACATGTAATTGCTATGCGGCACAACACGCAGGTCAAAAGTCAAGGGAGACTATTGGTCGAAGTGAAGATAGTGTCTGGACAATTATTTCATTACTGTAGATGATGGAAATTTGATATACAAATGTAGCTGATAAAATTATAGGTCACTAGATATTGGGGAAAGGTGTCCCATACAACACCCAGGTTTTTACCGGTAGGTCAAAAGGTCAAGTTCGGACTTTGATCAAAGGCATTGGTCACTCACAGTGATAGCTCTTGTTACTGAATGTATTTAAATTTAATATTAGTTTATTAATAACTCAAAACATTGGAAACTGCATACTGTTATCCTATTTTTTTCTTCGAAATAAAATATGTTAATGAACTTATATATAATGTACAACAACACACTTTAAATGTTACCCATATTGGCAGCATATGATTCTGTCTTTTCGGCCAGTGCAGATCATGATTATAATTCTGCACAGACTTTGTCAGCCGAGAATAATCACTCTTCAGGCTTATCATGATCTCCAAAATGATAATATAGATGATAATGTATTAAAGCTGCTCTTTCAAAGATTCTGGTGAAACATTTAGATTTCTTCAAAAAGGATAAATGATATAGATGATAATGTATTTAAGCTGCTCTTTCAAAAATTCTGGGAAAAAATTAAAATCCCAAAGATGATAATGTATTTAAGCTGCTCTTTCAAAGATTCTGGTGAAAAATTAAGATTTCTCCAAAATGATCATTAATTAAAAATGTAAAATGTAAAAGTATAGTAAATGCTGGAATCAACAACACAATTGAAAATCAACATCAGAACATTTTGATATGTTTGAGAAAATGTATTGAAAAAAGATATTGTTGGGTTTGGTTTGACTGCAAATATAATATATATATATTTGGATTTCAAAAGCTTTCATAATAAATTTATAAGTTTACAGGTATTATACTCTGGAACATTTTTATTTGATGATTTGTTCAAACGAACAAACATGAATTTCAGACAGTTTGAAGACCCTTAGTTTTTCACCAAAATCTTACTCGAGCAGCTTTAATTTAATGGTTTTAATCTACTATCCAATCCCAAATTGAAAGGACAATTTGTGAGGTCATGATCATGTACTATCATGTACTGAGATTAAAACCATCAAACATACATTGTAATTCTTTCTTTTCTCCTGACAATTTACTGTACAGCTCTTTCTGGAGAGAGAAAAAAAAACCAGATCAGTAATGGGCACGCAGTTTTTCCGTGCGGAAGGTTATTTCAGAACTTCTAGTCAATGATGCTCCCACCAATCAATACATTTATATGGGAGAATTGATTTTGGGTTTTGCTAAATTGTTGTCTTGGCCTACAGTATCGTACAATGAGGCATTAATTCGGAGGCAGATTCGGATGATTATCGTGTTTTACCATATTCTTTAAGGAAAGTCTATGTTTCCTTTTTCGCGTAACAAGTTAATGTTTTAGATGCATGATATAATGGAGTAATTTATTTTGTGACCTTGGATTTAAATGTTCTATCTGTCAGTTACCAGAAGATTATAGCCGGAGGACACGTATTGGAAGTGAGAGAATAATTGTGTGTACTGAACTGAGTTGCAATGATTGTGATTACCTGATTATTCAAATATCTCGAGAATAATTATTAAAATATCTCGAGAATGATTATTTAAACAGCTCACGAATGATTATTTGAACATCTCGAGAATGACGGATATTTGTATGTGCAAAGTGAGTAAACGGTTTTTGTGACAGTGTAATGAGGTATTAAAATACAAAAAAAATATGAGTGTATACTGTTTTTAGCTCACCTGGAACAGAGTGCCAGAGTGAGCTATTAGGATCGCATTCCGTCCGTCGTACGTCCGTCCGTCCGTCCACCATTTCCTTCAAACGACATCTCCTCTGAAACCACTGGGCCAATGCTGATGAAACTTTGCAGGGATTTTCCTTGCATGAAGCTCTATGAAAGTTGTTCTAAGAATTCCATTCCATGCAGAACTCTGGTTGCTATGGCAACAAATAGGAAAAAATTATGCCCTTGGGGCAAAAATTGACCCCGCACAGGGGGACACTTAGTTTTACATAGGCTAATATTGGAAAAACTTCAAAAATCTTCTTCTCTGAAACCACAAGGCCTATAGCTAAGATATTTGGCATGTAGCATTGTCTAGTGAACTGCTACCAAGATTGTTCAAATTATGACCCCAGAGTCAAAATTGACCGCGCGCGGGTGGTCACTTAGTTTTGCATAAGCTTATATAGGAAAAACTTTAAAAATCTTCTTCTCCGAAACCATAAGGCCTAGACCTTAGATATTTAGCATGTAGCATTGTCTAGTGGACCTCTACCAAGATTGTACAAATTATGCCCCTGGGATCAAAATTGACCCCACACAGGGGGTCACTTAGTTTTACATAGGCTAATATTGGAAAAACTTTAAAAATCTTCACTGAAACCACAAGGCCTAGAGCTTAGATATTTGGCATGTAGCATTGTCTAGTGGACCTCTACCAAGATTGTACAAATTATGCCCCTGGGATCAAAATTGACCTTGCCTGGGTGTCACTTAGTTTTACATAGGCTTATATAGGAAAAACTTTAAAAATCTTCTTCTCTGAAACCACAAGGCCTAGAGCTTAGATATTTTGCATGTAGCATTGCCTAGTAGACCTCTTCAAAGTTTGTTCAAATCATGCCCCTAGGATCAAAATTGGCCTTTCCATAGGGGGGCGGGGGTCATTTGTTTTACAAAGATGTATATAGGAAAACCTGTTTGGTATATAACATTATCTAGTGATCTTCCAACAGGCAAGTGGACATGTACCAAGGTGAGCGATATAGGGCCATTAGAAAACCCAGTCTGCATAATCCACCACACTGGATAATAATAGAAAATAAAATATGGTGTAATGGAATAACATGGGCATCTTACCTTGGTTGCCTGTTTTTAGCTCACCTGGCACAAAGTGCCTGGTGAGCTAAGGTATCACTCTACGTCCGTCGTACGTCCACCATTTCCTTCAAATGACATCTTCTCTGAAACCACTGGGCCAATGTTGATGAAACATTGCAGGGATGTTCCTTGCATGAAGCTCTATCAATGTTCTTCAAATAATTCCATTCCATGTAGAATTCAATGGAAAAGAAATACTTCAAAAAATCTTCTTTTCTGAAGCCACAAGACCAAGAGCTTAGATATTTAGCATGTTGCTTTGTCTATTGGATCTCTGCTCAAAATTAACCAAGCCCGGGGGTCACTTGATTTTACAGTCATGAACATAATACATAATAATTATTGTGAAACAATAGTATACATTTGTAAGAGCTGATCAGCATGGGCCACCATTACTTGTTATTGAATTTAACCAAATATCAGGGAATTTATGAAATAAACTATTAATTGATTAAATGTTACATAGGTGTAACTTTTATGGCATACTACTAGAATGCATCAGTAAAAGAAAGTCAAAAGTGATAAAACATTGCCATGTTTGGAATACTGCATTGTACTATAATTGTCTGTGATAAAATGCAGATGGCAGATAGGCAGAGACTGTAAACTGTACAATTATTGCTTTCACTTATTTTTAGAGTTACAGGAAAATGTAGAGGGGCATGCAGGGGCAAACAAGTTTGCGTGTGGTATGAGAGAAAAGAATATGTGTTTCAGTGGTCATGAGTGTTGTCATGGTTACTGTGTACAGCAAATGAAATGATTCTACCTTGGTGACCAATACAGATCATGATCAACCTGCATATCTATAGTCACTATCATGACTGTTGTCTATCAAGTAGGTTTAGTCCGCCTCCATGGTCGAGCGGTTAAGAGTCGCGGACTTGAAAGCACTGTTATCTCGAGCCCGCAGCTATCGCCCATGTCTCTTTATATGAGAAAGTTGGCAGTTTCTTACAGAGGATTGGAGTGTAGTACTGATTCTTCCCAGGAACAATTGTTTGGTAAACCGCCCGCCTGTTAAATGACCAAAGATGTAAGGTTGGAACGGGCATTTAACTCGTACAATAACAACAACAACATCAAGTAGGTTTATTGTGAATGTGCACCACATTTTTCAGTTGTTACTGTCCATATTGTACATTTTTATGAGGTTTGTTTTAGTAATTTAACTTATTTCCTTAATATGTCCCCCCCAAATTCCTTCCCTAAATGTGTTAAAAACAAAATTATGTCACAGATGAAAAATGTTCTCAGTGTATTCAACAATTCAGTTTTGAGACTTCATATGTTAGGGATAATTTATCTGAATGAAAGTCTACTTTTCAGCGATTTTTTGTATTGTAAAAATTTCATATATATAATAAATATACCATTTGTAATTTCACAAAGAATAGGGACTTTTTCAGTAAAGTGATAGCTTCCTTGAAGGTGTAAACTTTCATTTTTTTGCACTTTTACTGATAAGTTTTTTTGTCAACCAATATATCATTTGATGCCAGTAGTTTAAGATAATAACAATAGTGACAAGGCCGTTCATATTCTTTCTTCGTGTGTCTGTGCCAAATTTCGTCTCTCTTGGATTTAAACTTTCATTTCAACAGTCTTTCAGTTTAATGCAGAGGCGAGCAGATTACAATGTACATTGATCATCAATCTTGGGAAGGAATGAATTTTGAATGAGAATCTCGTATTCTGAAGGAAACTGCCAACTTTCTGCCAAATTTCTGCCAACTTTCCGGTATAAAAGAATTTGGTCATTTAAAAGCAAGACTCACACTCTGACCTAAACTCAGCAAGTGGTTTAGTGATGACAATTCTGCAACCTTTAACCAACTCAGCTATGGATTAGGGTTTCCACATTTGTAATGCCGAGCTTACAGAGTATAACAACAACAAGCTGTTGGTATAATGCTACGGTGGTATAATAAGTTTTAGATCGTCAGATCCAGATTGAACAGTTGTGACGTTTTCCCCTGCTTTGTCCTAGCTATCATGGCTAATGAACATGTTTAACATGTTTAAAGTATTAAAGTATTTCAAGGGTTGACCACAGAACTGCTGTAAGTTCTTTTTTATTTCATATATACTTATTGCAATTTTGCGGTCAACCCTCCATTTATTGTTCGGCCAGTGATTCTAATATATGCCACAACATCTTTCAAGTGTTTTATGAACACTTCAAGATGTATGATCTTAAATAAATTGAACACCCTAAAGTTTTAAGGTCGTGAAAATGGAAAATATTTGTTTTTAAAATGTTTTATTTGGTAACGTTTTAAGGGTATACATGTATTACCCTTCAAAGAGGTCAAAACTGCATAGTCGGATGCCTAGAACCCAACAAATGCTTTGAATTACTCAAACAGCTCTTAGTTGGTTATTTCTCTTGTTAGCAGATGGAATGAAATGAAGTGTTAATGAATAGGTGTTTTATTATTTCTTGACCAGCATAGTCCAAAAAAGAGAAAAAGTTAAAACAAGAATTCAATTTAAATAAAACTTACACAAGTCCACTTTAGAAATTAAGCAAATCAGGTTTTTTTTGGGTCTAATATGTATTATTAAAAAATGACAACCGACATAATATATTTGAGATGTAAACAATTGTGTAATTTTGTTTGCCTTATTCTTATATAGTATGACAATCATATAGTATGATATTTAAACTTAAAACTTAATGATAGTTTGGCTTTTGCAACAATATAGGGTTACAGTACCAGCTGACCCAATACCGGTACCTGTTTTCTGTGTTTTTTTTTAAAGAATTTCAAAAATAAGTGTTAAATTAAAATGTGAAAGTCAGTGGGATAAAATGATGCCGGAAATATATCCATAATTATGGGGAATGTAGGCAAAGTACACAGTGACATTATCAGAATTTTAGAAAAGTTCTCACATTTTATGAGGGAAGTTGTGAATGAGGAATTAAGTGTAATTATTCGTAATTTTCATACAGAATTACTGTAATTCTGCACTGAGAAATAGAGGAATGCAACACTTGGTTCTATTTCTATACTGTATGGATTATGCCAGGAACTTTGTGACACAAAATTAAAAATTTTGAAATGTTTAACTTATTTCTTAGTACTATATAGTTAGTTAGAAGTTATACTAAATATGCCATTAAGGCACTTTGTACGTGTTGAACTTCAATTAAATTTTGTGCACTGAGTTTCAAAGAGAATGTTACTATTTAGCAAGCGGCCAAGCCTTTTGAGTTCAGATTTGTGAATTGATCTCGATTAGAAATGCTGATATGTCATTAGGCTTTTGAATCTGTGTACTTTAGCGTGCCAAGGACTGTCACAGGAATGTGACCATGCAGCTAGGAAACTGAAAAATGACAAACTATATGAAATTAATGGAATATTGGTGTACTTTAAAGACTCATGTATTGTACATGCTGTATCAACTATTATTTAACATGTTTATTAAAGTCAACTTTGAGAAATTAGTTAATTTACATTACTGATAAGGAATTCTTTTTTCAGAAAACTTACTATTTAAGGAATATGTTTGAAAATCTGCATTAGAATACTTGATTAATCAATATTTTGTGAGAATGTGCTGGAACAGAAATTCATTATGGTTGGGAAGTATGGGGTTTTGAGGTACATTTGTACTTATGCTGAATTTTAAACCCGACTTGGAAATTTAAAAGAAAAAAGTTTTGGAAGAATGGAGTTTTGAGGTATTTATGCTGAATTTTAAACCCGACTTGGAAATTTAAAAGAAAAAAGTTTTGGAAGTATGGGGTTTTGAGGTATTTATGCTGAATTTCAAACCCGACTTGGAAATTTAAAAGAAAAAAGTTTTTTAAAAAAAACAGGGTCATATAGACACATATAAAACTAACAGCTCATGAAAAATGAATGCATTGAAGGAAGTAATATACCAGAGGTTTACTATACAGACGGGATTTAATGAGGAAGAAACTCGGATTTGTTACAGAAAGGTATATTATAAGAAGTTAAATGATATTTTTTGTTTCCTAAATATCTTTACGGGCATTCCCTCTATGAACGAGCAGATTCTTCACTGAAAATGTGTGAAATGGTCTATATACATGTGAAATAAAATATATTAATGTATTTATATCTAACAAGAAAATTATAACTTAACAGTTATATGAGACGATTACTGTATTACATTACAGTGTACAGAATAATGGCCACGGCTGTACTTCAACAGGCTAAGCATATCTCCCGATTGGGGTATATACCTTTCAAATAAAACCTGAAAACCAAGCGAAATTGACCGATTAACGGAATATCAACATTTTCAAACTTTTGACACTTGTTTTTGTACTGATAAATTACGGCTTTCGGATAATTTGCGGGTTTCCCCGAGGTATACAGGTCTTAATTAAATATTCAAATTAGACTGTTTTCTGGCAATTCCGTTTTTAATCATTTCTAAAGCGAAATAAATCGGCACCATTCTTGGGCTGATTTAGCGCTTCATAAATATTCATTAGATTCATTCAAGGGACGCAACTCTAATTGGTTTTGCATTGCTAATGTAGGTCATCACCGTGGTCGCTATTATAAAGCCCAAAAATCGTCAATACAAACAGGCTATACTCTGTAGCCACAACGCTATCAATATATCAGTGATATAGTTTCTTCGGCCATTCATAAAAATACAACAACTCGCCTTAGAAGATCTATAGAACGAATTCTAGTGGAATTTCGGTTCCAATATGGCGACTGTTCCACAGCAAAATGCATCGAACAAATAAAATAGAAACACGCATGCGCTACATTATATCAGTGCTACAGCATTGTAACTGCTTCTATTACCTTATCCACATAACGCTTTGTTGCATCGAACTAAAGTTTAAAGGTCATTTTGTCCGTTTTAGTAATACAAAAGACGTATATTCATAGTAATTAATGTTAATAAATATCCAAAAATAACTTTTGTCTCGAAAATATCTTTGTTGTGCTCAAAATGCCCATGCTTTAACCTTCTATATTAAATGGCTATGTGACCCAAAAATTGTAAAGCAACTGTAAATGAAGGTTTAACAAAACTACATCATGTGGTATATGTATTGTGATAACTTTACCAGTACTTATTGCCCACTTCAGGCTGGAATGTTACAATTATGTATTATCCAAAGGATGCATGAGCATGAGCATGTGCAAAAATAACAAGATGTATTCTGTCAATTAAGCCTTTTTTATCTGTAATTAAAGCTGTAGAATAAGTTTTTACTGATGGACAATGTACCTGGGAATGGGGAGAGATATCCTATTTTATGAGAAACATGTTATTTCAGTTAGTTTAAAGTGAATAAAGTCCAGGTGTAGAATGGAGGCCCACTTTTAGGTTAACAATGGAGGGCAAGATCTAGATATAGAATGAAATACATCAAGGTCTTAGATCCAGGTGTAGAATAGAGTCTCACATTTAGGTGTACAAGACCCAGGTGTAAAATGGAGCCCGGCCCACATGAAGGTGTCTGAATTGGAGTGCTAGATCATTGTGTAGAATAATGGATACTATAAAGGTGTACAGTGGAGGGTATTTTGGTAGTGTAGAATAACAATGAAGGGCAGATCCAGATGTAGAATGAAGCCCCACATACAGGTGTACAATGAGGTGCAAGATTCAGGTGTAGAATGTAGTCAATTGCATTGTGGTGTTAGTTAGGTCCAGGTGTAAAATTGAGTCTCACATTTAGGTGTACAATTGAAACTGAAGAAGATTCACATGTCAATGGAGACTCCCACAGTGAGGTGTAGAATGGAGGGCAAGATCAAGACGTGTTGTAGTAGAATGGAATCTGACATGGAGATGTGATTTAGCACATTGTCAAAGTGAATGTACAAGTTTCACATAGTCAAGTCCTGACAATTCTTCTCACAGTGCAAATATTTGGCACCAATTTAAGGTACAGATGACACGTGAATAATCCTAATGGAATACAGAAAGAGATTGCACTATTTAATAAAATGTATACATCTTTATTTTCCAGGGCGCCCGTGTATGGCTGCCAGATCCAGATGTCGTGTGGAGAGGGGCGGAGCTACTGGAAGATTATAAATCTGCCCCGTGTAAGATAAAAGTGCAATATGAAGAAAGTGGGGTGAGTGCCGGTTTTTTTTTATTCTTTAAATAGATTATAATGTTGCACTATAGAGACTTAAAAGCAGGTCGGAAAATCTATTTAATAAAACGGTGAAGATGTGTATTGCAGAAGCAGAAATAGGATTGTTAGGTGCAAGATGCTCTCGTTTCAGCTCTTAACCTGCTGCGACTGTAAATGGTTACCTTTGCAACCAGTGTAGATCATGATCAGTCTGCATCTTTGTGCAGTATTGTATAATCTGCTCTAGTCAATAATCAGTTGGTTAATAATCACTGAGCACTTCTTTGGCAGTAAATTTAACTCTTCGTATCGAAAACCGGGCAGGTCCGGTTTCGGAAAATATAGTAAGGTAAAGAAGTCAATTAAGGTAGTAGATACTTCAATGTCTGTTCATATTGTTGTAAAATGTTGTGTATATTAATTTATAATATGATTTCATTGCTTCTGTTTACTAGTATCTTTATTTGTTAGCTTATTCAAGTGAAAATAAGAGAAATAATTTCAGTTTTTGTATGACAGTTATTGTTTGTTTACAATTTTAAGATTTCTCCGCAAGATTTACATCTCCACAGTATAATTGCCGAGAAGGAAACGGTAAATATGGCGATGTTGCACGCTAGACTATTTCTATACAGCTGTCTTTTCTAATTTGAATAATTTATGCATATAAACATCTATGTGGGCGTGGTCATATACATTTTGTCAGCATGTTTGTCCATATTGTAAACAGTTTAAGAAATTCTTGTTAGGCTAGACAAACAAAAATTTTGTTGCCATGACAACGTTGTAAATTCAGTGTCACTTTCATCATAGAAAATGAAGGTTTAGAAAGAAAAAGCAAAAAAATTTAACTATACTGCACTTAAAAATTGACATTGTTCAAGGAAAACTCATTTTGTCTTATAATACTGTACACTGGGTAATATTTGTGATGATTCAATATTTCGCTATTTCCATGAATTTGCCACTTGGCAAGTTTAAAAATCTTGTGAAAAGATTCATTTCATCATGTTTCACATTGGTTTGACTATCAGAGAATTATGATCTTTTGCGTATATTATTAAGATTCATGAATAAATCTGTCTGCACACAAATTGCGAAATATTTGTCACACGTAAATTATCCAATTTGCAGTAGTTATTAACATGTTTTCAGTTGTCATGGTAACAAAAAACAGCTTGTTTGACCTACATTCTGTTTGTCTTTATTCCCTGTAAACTGTCAAGTGTTTGGAATGAGACCTGCACATGTCTGGTGTGGTTTTCTCCCCTCAACTTCATGTCTGTGTAGACTGTTTTTACACAATTAATTCTCATAACATGTTACAGTAGTACTCCATGGCATCTGGTCAAAAGTTTAAAAGACCACTGTATATTAGGTGTAGTTATTTTTTACCACAAAAACAACTGATTTCACTTCTCAGAGACCAAAGAAGGTTTTTCTCCATCGTGCAAATACTTTAGCAACACCTTGGCTCCATTTAATGCTAGAGTGATTAAATGACTTTTAGTGTCAAAGATTTGGAGCAAAACCGTTGTACCTTCTTAATCTATATACTAAATGATTGTAGAGTTACAGTAGTAAGGCACCAAGTCCTCAGTACGTACTGTACAAATTGTAGATATGGAATTATTTGGGATGATTTAGTAAATTATCGTTTCTCTGCAGAAAATCTGAATATTTATTTCTAAATGTTATGGGTACGTGACTAACAGGTTATATTAAATTAGAAGAAATCATAATTATATGTTTACTTCTAAAATGCTGAATATTACTAAGGTATATGATGAAATTAGCAATCCAAGATGGCTTCCAAAATGGCCGCTGTTTTACACTACATTTAAATTAGGGAGTAAAATCTACATTCTGAAATCATGCAAAAGACGACTCTTGCAGTAGATTTACCATATATCAAGATTAGTCATAGTACGTCATTTAAATATAATTATAATATTGGTAGCAGCACATGAGATAGATTATTGGTGGGGAACTTTGTTTGTCATCCATTGAAATCACTGTATTTTGCCGTAAAGTTTTTCCTTCTTTTTCTAAATTCATTAGAACACATTATACACGTTAACTATTTTTGTATCAGTTGCGATGTCAGTAACAAAGCTCGTGATTTATGAAGTGCTAGAAATGTGGCGTACGTTTTCATTGGATGACATTCTTATTCACTTCCCATTAAATATATTAAATCAAATGTGCATCCATTATTATTATGTAACTTCTTCAGTCTATAGAAATTAGTAAATTCTTTAGTCACTACTAATATAACAGTAATTTGTCATTTTCATTCCTGACAATTAAGGCTACTAACTAAAGACATGTACGTTTTGATTATGCTTTTACCCCAAACGATAACTAGAAACATGTGCATATTAACATCTTTACTAGTTTTAATACTGTGTAAACATTTATATATACGCATACCGCATTAGACTAGGGAATGGTAATACACATTATCTTTCGTTACGATCAAACGTGTGCCGCCTCTGGTTTCCCTAGCGTTAATTATATGTATCAGTGTTGTCTCTTTCTGGACGTGTGTTCAACTCCCACTGTGACCCGGCATTGGTTGCAGTTTCTGGAAAGAAAGTTTTTAAAGTATGTCAGTATTGTTAGTTTCCGCCATCATTTTAGTCAGAATGGAGTTACTAAAACCCATACCAATATTTTGTCCCAGTAGAAAAAATGTTCTGTATTCAATACTGATCACGCGACTAACTGATAATTAAAGCCTGCAACAATGAGGATAATTTACAGCCGTATCGAAAAGATGAAACAATGCAATGTAACACACAAGGATTGTAAAAAATGGCACAAGCCCAGTGCGTCAATAAAGGATATAATTATACAGCATGTTGCTAGACGTTTCTCTTTTTCTCGATATCTAATGCATCCTTCTTTCTTGCAAATCTTATACAGCCTGATATGGCTATATTTCGGCACTTAACTTGGCAATTTTCTCTCGAAATTCTCTCAGTATTTGCTTCTTTAATGAAAGCTGTTTTTACGTATTATCTATTACAGTACGTAAATCTGAAGATTGCGCTGAGTGTATACGTACTCTATTTTGCTTTAATTTCAAGAGTGTGTGTTCTTTCTATGGTAGTGTTCCTTTCTTAGACGTCTCGAATTGTAGCTTTTAAGCAAGAATCTTTCTTGAATTATGACTTAACTTTCTGATTTTCCTTGTTTTTTTTTCGTTTTTAATTTTTCCATTATTTGTCGAGCGTGTGTCATGTGACAGCTTTTGTTAAAGTTACATTTTGTTTTAAAGAACAGTTTTGCAGCAGTTTTAGTTCTATTTTTCTTTCAGCATTTATATTTTCAGAAAATGCACTCTGAGATTGGCCACGTAAATTTTATTAAATTCTTAATATGGATGAGATCTTACCAATGCGGTCTTATTCAAAATTGGTCAGAAAACTTGTTGGCATAAAATGTTTGTAGAAGTTTTAATATCGGTCAAATTTCTTTTAAAAGTTGCGGCCCTTTCTATGTTTAAAAAATTTAAAACTCTTGAGTGTTTATTTACATACCTGGCCACTTCAAAAAGTATTTAATTGTCCTCTAAAGTTGAAATCCTGGAATAAATTAATAAACAGGTTTTAATATGGAAGCTTTGCTAAAACGAAAATTGCTTATAATAAAGCATCGTTTTCAATTCCCTTTTTGTCGTGTACAGAAATACTGGCAGAGTCGCAGGGAGCCCGAAAGGGCAGCAGTCAGGAGTGTAAAACACTCAAGAAAAACCCTTTATCATTATTTTTTTCAACTGCTGTAATGTAGTACCGGTCATAGGGGACAATGTACAGAACTAAATTCATTCTCTTACATTGTGTTCAGTTCCACCATTATACTTACCGTGTATTTTCTATTTAACTTTCAGGAGGCGGAGATTCAGATAAAGGACAAATCAAAGCTGCCTCACCTGAGAAACCCAGAGATTTTGATTGGTGAAAATGATCTGACATCACTAAGTTATTTAAATGAGCCGGAAGGTACATTTTGATACTTTTCTCTCCTTAGCACCTATTATTACAGTAGGACATCAGTTTTTGTGCATTTTCAGATGACGTGAAACACACATTTTGAGATCCCTATGAATATGATTTTTTGCCACATTATATTTTGCCACATTATATTTTGCCACATTATATTACTGAGCTAAGAAATTAACAAATTTTTGTGCTGACGAAATTTGCAATTTTTCTGAAACCCCTGAAATTTCATGCCCTTTAATATAAATGCATTCGCAATAAAAGACTCTATTTTAAGAATAGAGGGCAGCAAACAGCATTCAATGCATATAACAACTCCGGATTTATTGAAATTCCAGATATAAAGAACAAATTTTTTCTTTCTAACATGATAATTATATGAATGTAACAAACTTCGGATATAAGGAACGAATTTAAATGTTCCTAAGGAGTTCCTTATAAACAGAGTTTACTGTTACCGTATTCTCAATTTATATATTTTCAGTGCTATACAACCTGAAAGTGAGATTTGAGGAGCGAAATATCATCTATACATACTGCGGTAGGTTTTCCTTACATATATAAATTAACAGTTTTAACCTGTATAAGCGGCTACCTCAATTACGCAGCCATTATTATTTCATGGTCAGGGTCAAGGTCCGGGTATGTTTTTGGAAATGACAGGAGACGTGGACTCGGAACAAGACAGTAGACTTGTATACAGTTAGCCCACCGCATCCGTTTAACTATCTGTGGACTAAAAAATAACATTTTGTGTTTTACATGTAACAATAACATTTTGTGTTTAAGGGCCCAAGGATAACCCAAATGTAATTTTTGTCACAAAAGATATATCTGCAATGATTCAATAATGCCAGCTCTCTGTTTTTGGATTGAGACAATATAAAAGTGCCAGTCCTAAAAACTGAATGTGAAAAATAAAAGCAGCAGCAGGAAATGTGATAAAAAGTACATGATTGTAGTCTCATAGATCTAGCTTACTGCATCAGATTCAATTTTCAGAGAGAGTTACTGGTCAGAAGTGTGTCATTTAGCAAGATTTCATATCGATAGTACTACGTCCATGGTCAGTTTTGACTGGTATAAATCAATTAACTTCTTCCTATGGACATTTTATTGCATAAAGATTGACAAGTTAATAATTATCCGGTATAAAAACTTTATTTTTCCATCGTACTAACAATGACATTTAACACACTTGTTATTGTGACCTTTTCCGTAGAGCGGCTTTAAAAGTCAAAAGAGATTTGGTCACCACACTAATAAGTGATTAGTCGTAAGTAATAAACAAGAAAAGACCATCTACTGGTAGCTTTTATGTCAACAAAATAGTTGTATTTTGGTTAGAGTAAAAGCTTTAGGTTTTTTTTGCTTTATTTTTATCATACTTATAATCAGTTTCCTTAAATTACCATCCAGTTTTATGACATGTTTACAATCTTACACATTTTTCTAATTTTGGTTATATATCGATATTATAAGAGTAAATTTGAAAGAAGTGGGGGAGGATGGAGGTTTATTTAATGCAGATAATTATGCATGTTTCATTTTAACTCGGCTGTTGTTGTATGAGTTGAACGCCCTTTTCAACGGTATTTTAGTCATTTCTGGCGCAGCTTTGCGAAAACCTACATTAACTTGCTATCAGTATGGAATGAGATCAGCGTACCCTTCGGAGCAGTCAGATCCAAAACCATTCTAATTGGTCGCCTATTCACCACCGACAACTGGAGTTTCAATGTAACACTTGTAATCATGGTTAAGCTCCCCAATTAAAACCATTTTTTCTCTTCTTAGTACACAATGACTATAGTCGTCATAATGTCAGTCTTCGCACAACGGGGCTCGTCGGTGAAATGATATGTTAGCTGTATCCCAGAAGGAGATGTTTTTATAGACAAAGACTTAAGTACCGGAATATTTTATTAGAGAAGTCTGTCTGGGATTAATGGAAAACAAATGGCTGTGGCTGTCATCTTATAGGTTCTGAGCATGTTCCAGAATCTATATTTAGGAAGGCAAAATTTATATATATATATAATTGGGAATATATCATCAGAAATAATGCCATTCGTACATATTGATTAAAATAAAAAGCTTTAATAAATACTCAACATGTATTCCGACGCCACTTAACCAAAAGTGCTCCTATTACAATGTACAAGGAACTGATGTAAAATTGACTATGCACTTGTGTGATGTCTAAGCTAGGGTGCTTGGTTTTAAGAATTGAAGACATTAATTACATTTACAAGAAAGTGCATTGATAGACAGGTGATTATTATCCCACTGTTAAGACTGAAGATTGGAGCTTGGCTTGCCACCCTTGATTACAATCTCTACATGAAAGTATAACCAAAGGGAGGTAATTCAGTTTATATGAAGAATCAAGAAAGATAACTTTTTTAATACTGTCTAAAATGAAAAAAAAATATCAGATTAATAATTTGCATGACATCATTCAGTTAAAGAAAGTTTTAATAATAAGTAAATTCTTTTCTTAATCATTTGTAATCTTCTAATGAAGTCAGTATAACTGATGGAGGCACTTGGAATTTTGTAATGAGACAGCCTCCTGGCACAGTCAAGTGGTTAGAGTCGCTGACTATTTTGAAATCACTGTAACCTCTCATAGATTGAGGGTCATGAGTTCAAACCCTGCAACTGATCATGTCTCTTTATGTGCCAAACTTTGCAGTCTCTTAAGGAGGATAGTATTCATAGTACTGTCCCAGATTTCATGAAAATACTTAAGTAATTGCTCAGCTGAGTAAGTTATTTTAAAGTCTAATTGTCACTAAAAATAAGGATAGTTTTTGTTGTCATTAATAACGATAGTTATAGATATTTTTTTAAAGAAATTAACATGCTGAAATAAAAAAATGTTGTATAATACTAAATGCAGGTCAGATATAGCAAACATGTTACAGAATAATTATTTAAAATTTTTGTGAAATCAGGGCCTGGTTTTCAGTCCCAGGAATGATTGTTAGGTAAACTGCTAGCCTGTTATAATGACCAAAGAAGGTTTGAAGGCCGTGTGAAGGGCGTTTAACTCCTACAACAACAATTTTGTAATGATGAAAAATCTTTTATCAGATACAGTGTCGTCAGTCCGGAGGTTATGAAAACATTCAAACTGAGGTGACCAGGCCTGCATTTAAGTCAAGGATATAAGATAACATTCAATGTTAATATCTGACTGGTGTACACATTGTATAGTGATCAAATTGCTCATCTCTACATTTTGTGTACTGATGATCCTTGAATATAGTTTTGAATGAAGTCTATTCTGTTCATCTAGTGATATACAGATAAGAAAACTCTTGTTCGAAATTGTTAATTTACATTTCGATACAACTGAATACTGTAAAACCAGTAATTTTCGTGGAGTACTTTAAATTTTCGTGGAGTACTAATTTTCGTGGATTTTGTGGCCAGCTCAGTCGACGAATATAAGATCCCATCGAAAACTTCATGTACCATTTTCTAAAGCAAAAGTGGAATTGATATTTAAAAGCACCTAGGAATTAGATTGTGTTTTATTGAAAAATTCACGAAATTTCATGCCAACAAATTTATATGAATTCCTAGTGTATCATTTAAATTACTTAGCAAGAAAATGATTAGGGTTTGAATTTTGCAGTCTGATTGTAACAGAATGCAGCATGTGTATTAAATCATTAGGAACCTAGGGAATGAAAAGTAAATTTTGTCAGTTTTAACTTAAATGCGAAATGAAAGAAATCTGATTGTCATTGAGAGTTGTTAAGAAAATACTTGTGTTATATACAAGGGCAGTATTTTTCTCAACTGATAAAGCAAAGAGTATGATGAAATGCTGACAACACTTTTTCGTGAAGAAACGATGCTAATACGACAGAAAGACATACAATAATTGCGCAATATTGTTAAAGCATAAATAGAACACATATTTTACATTTTTCTAATAGTAAATTTGTTATTCTATCCAAGCAGCTTTATATAGTGATTATAAAGCTTTTACACTTAAAAATGTATAAACATAGCCGCTTTTGAAACTTCTAACAATTCAAGATAGATAAAATTATAGATGCAAAACTTTTGTGAATACTGCAAGATAGAAAAAATAGATGCAGAAATTTTGTGAATACAGCAAGATAGGTAAAATTGAGGCAAGACTTTTGTGAATTCTGTAAGATACAAAACTTATGTGAATACTGCAAGATATATGAAATAAAGGCAAAACTTTTGTGAAAACTGCGAGAAGATATAATAATTATAATAATTACAAAATTGATGCAACTTCAAACATGTGCAAAAATTTTGTAAACACTTATAGATAGATAAAATAGATGCAAACATTTTGCGAATACTGCGAGATATATGTAACTGACAGCTCAATTTGTTTTGACCAGAGGCTATTTGCTCATAGTTTGATGGCCAATTACTGTTGATTATAACACAGGTAATAATGTACACATTAAACACTAATTAATATGTCATCTATTGCTCATATAAAATTATGTACATTTTGTCACAAGTATGGTGGGCTATCGGGGACATCACAAATTTTCTTTCTGTGTGTTGTTAAGCTGTTTTAAATAGCTTTCAATATTTGAGAACCTGAATGTACTGGCTAGAAACACTTAGAGCAAATGATTGAACAAAAGACAAACAAGCAGACAGACAAACAAATAAACAAAATGTCTGTCAGTTACTGTATTGACTGTCAGCTGAGAAAAAAGTTTCCTAGCTGTTAGCCTAGTAATATCAAATGTATACAGACTTGACAAAATAGAATATAGTAGGGTTATTATACCCCCGAAACGAAGTTTAGTTGGGGTATATAGGAGTCACCCGGTGGTTGGTCGGTCGGTCAGACGGTCTGTTGCATTTTCCTTGTCCGTAGCATAATTTGAAACTACTGGTTGGAATTCAATACAACTTCAAACAATGGTCTAGCACAATGAGAGGAAGTGCAGTGTACAAGAACCATAACTCTACTTTGACTCATTACATAGTTATTGCCCTTTGTTAGTTTTCCTTGTCCGGAGCATAACTTGAAAACTTCTGGTTAGAATTCAATACAACTTAATACAATGGTCCAGCACAATGAGAGGAAGTGCAGTGTACAAGAACCATAACTCTATATTGACAAATAACAGAGTTATTGCCAAGGACAATATCTCTATTTTAGTTTTTTTGCAAGGTATACTTCCTCAGTTTATAAAGCAGTCTTTCGGGGGTATTAATCACATTTAGTGATGGGTCTAGTTAGTATACTAACATGATCCAGCATGCCGGATTTGCTCGAGTCGTGTGTCGGATCAAACGAGTGCATAGCACGAGTATGATCCGACCTCGACGAGAGCCAATCCGGCTTATGGATCACATTACTATACTAATAACCCTTTTATTATATACCTTTTGACACTTGTCTGAATAAACTAAATTAAAATGACATTTTAAGCCTAAAATTGAAGAAAAACTCTTTTTAGCGCGAAATATACGTAGTGTGCGACTTCATTTTATTGACGTCATCGTATAAACAGTAAAAAACCCAGTCAAAGGCGACGTTATTAACGTCATGTGCATTTTAGGGCCAATTTGAATTCTTTCTTACAAATAATGACGCACTGTGCGTATTGCACATATATACAATACGGATTTTTTTTCTGTTAGGCCGTATTTGATGGTTGAATAAAGGCTTTATCTTTGACAGAATATTTATAAGTATATAATAAACTGCCAATGCAAGTGCACTGTTCAAGTGAAATAAAGGGAGCTTACTTGTAGATTTGATAATGAAGGTGTGTGTGGTATCAATCAAGTATCTTTTCATCATTGTATCGGACTGAAATACTGTGCTAACATATATAACACTAAAATGATCATTTTCATGAGGTTGGGTAATCGTGCAACGAGATCCTGTCCTGCGCTGTCATGATCATGTGTTAAAGGTCGCTGACATTACAGTACAAAATCTAGCGTTGAATGACCGTCACAGGTTACAGCGCTACTACTGACCCAACCCTTTTTGTGAGAAAGTTGGCAGTTTCTAATAAAGTATGGGAGCCCAGTGCTAGTCGTCAGGAACGATGGCCAGGTAAACTACCTGCCTGTGCATTACTGGAATATTATCTGAAACTGGCGTTCAACTTCAGGGAAATACAGACAAAACAACTTTCCGTATAGCAGTGTTGTTTCTTTTTTTCAGGAATTGTTTTGGTTGCTATAAATCCCTATGAACAGTTAGACATCTACAACAATGACATCATACAGGCGTACTGTGGACAGGATATGGGAGCCATGGACCCACACATCTACGCAGTGGCAGAAGAGGCATTTAAGAGAATGTCAAGGTATATCAATAATGTCCTACATTTTGACCCAATTTCCATGGGGTCGAGTGGTTAAAGTCGGTGATTCGAAATCTTCATTTCAAGTTTTTCATTGATTGAGGGTAATAGGTACAAGCTGAAGGCTATAGGTACCAGCTGAAGGTCATAGGTACCAGCTGAAGGTCATAGGTACCAGCTGAAGGTCATAGGTACCAGCTAAGGGTCATAGGTACCAGCTCAGCACAGAAAGTTGGAAATTTCTTTGCAGAGGATAGGGAATCTAGCACTGGTCCTTGCAAGGAACAGTGGTTAGGTAAACTGTCCACCTGTAAAAAAAATGAAAGAGACTTTTATTTAAATCCGAAGAAAAGAGACTTGTTTATTTAATTTAATGTCTGCTGCAACTATGTCTTACAAAGCACCTTAACTCATTAGTTCCCGGTGTCTTTTAAACTATATAAAATTTCAAACTGCTAGACTCCAAAGCAGACGACACATACAATGTCATCTGGTAAGGATTTAAGTTTTTACACTTTAAGACTGCAATTCTGCAAAACACCCCTATTTCAGGAAATAGACTTGCCCAAATTGGAAGTCGGAAGATCCTATTGTCAAAATATTGGTGCCAAATGGGATAAACTCTTTCTTTTTCACCAGGTTTGAACAGAACCAGTCTATTATAGTAAGCGGAGAGTCTGGAGCAGGGAAGACGGTGTCTGCAAAGTACGCGATGAGATATTTCGCCATGGTGGGCGGGTCCCAAACCGAGACGCAGGTTGAGAAGAAGGTTCTAGCGTCCAATCCAATCATGGAGGTACTGTCATCTTATCATAATTATCGTCATGTTATCTTATCATAAACCTCTATAGACTTATAGATTTTGGGGTCTTTTTAAATTTTTAAAAAATATTTTTAATTTTTTTAAAAAAAAAAATTTTTTTTTTTTTTTTTTTTTTTTTTTTTTTCCCCCCCTCAGTGAAGATCATGATCAGCCTGCATATTGCATGCATTATAATCGTGACCTCCACCGTTAGCAATTCAGTCAGTAAATTTTCAGTGAGCGTGCTTCTTAACAAGTAATGGGACTGTCCAAAAGAAAGATGGAAAAGTCCATTTTTAGAAATTTAGTGGGTAAGGTGGGTTTAAACTTGTGTTTTTCAGGCTATAGGGAATGCAAAGACCACAAGGAATGACAACAGTAGTAGATTTGGAAAGTACATTGAGATCAGCTTCAATAAACAGAATGCGATTGTTGGTGCAAATATGAGAACATATCTTTTAGAAAAATCAAGGTTTGCCTTTTTGTCACTAATCAAGTTTGAAATTGAAAGAGATAAATCAATTTTTGTAAAAAATCTGCATGGTCAGGTCTAATGCCAGTTTCTTCATGCTTTGTAGGCTTCAGAAATTAGTATTAACTATAAATAGAAATTAGTATTAACTATAAATAGATCTTGAACAATGGGGTAAGAATGAGGTTGGGTGCGCACCATAAACCGGTTTAAGCTCCCCAGTGGTGTTTTTGCCACTGACCGTTCCAAGGCGGTGCCCCACTGTGTTCCGTTATTCGCTTTGTCCTCGCGTGTTTGCTTTGTATGCTTGTGGGTGTTGGTGGTGTATGTTTGTGTGTGTGCATGATTGTGTGTGTGTGTGTGTGTGTTGTGTGTGTGTGTGTGCGTGTGTGTGTGTGTGTGTGTGTTGGTGGTGTGCACTTCTGGGTGCTGTGGGGCTCGTTTTGGGGAGGCTGCGTTTTTGGTACGTGGCATTCCCTGTTTGATATTATTTTTGTTTTTTTTGTTTTCATAGTGTAAATAAGAAGAAGTGAATAGTTAATCAGTTTGTTATAAAGAAAAAATGAACAGTTTATCACTTTGGTTAAAAAAGGGAAAGAAGTGAATAGTTTATCACTTTGTAAAAAAGAAATGAATAGTTTATCAGTTTATTACAAAAAAGAAGTGAATAGTTTATCATTTTGTTGCATTCATAATTTTCAGGGTTGTGTTTCAAGCCAAAGATGAGAGGAACTATCATATATTTTACCAGTTATGTGCATCAAAAGACATTCCAGAGCTGAAGAAATTTGGCTTGTGTAAGATAATAAATTATAAATGTATTTATTGAAGTTTTGTTTGAAGACCAGTCTAAAAATTCTGACAGTTGATTGGCTAAAAATGAAACTTGTTTCAAAACTGACCTAACAGGAGCTAGAATTTAAAGACTGGTCAGTAGGTAGTTTGACAGTAGAATAAGTGCTAGTGTCACTTAATAAGCAACTCACACAGTCATTTTTTAACAAGGATCTATCTACTAATATGTAATATTTCATTTGCATTGGATTTTGTGTACAGACTCAGTATCTAAAGAAGTGAAAGTAGAGATAAAAATCTTTGAGAGTTGTGCATCAGGAATAGTTGGTATTTTCCAGACTGTGCTCTGAGAGAATATTCGTTTTCTAGTAGTCAGTGTTTAATTTTGAATGGGGATTTTGATATTTATTTGCAGTGCCTGCAGAGAAGTTTTTCTACACCAGTCAGGGAAAGAATCCTGTTATTGATGGGGTTGATGATCAGAAAGAGTACCTGTCTACAAAGGAGGCCATGAAAATGTTAGGTGAGTTTGAGAAAGTAGGGAAACTCTACAAATTCAGGGTCTTAAGGTTGGAATCCCCACCTCCACAACGGTGATGTTTCCTTTGGCAAGGAACTGTATTGCCATTGTCGGTTGTCAACCTAGCTGTAAATTGATAAACAACAAGTTACATGTGGATGAAGAATGCTTGGGTTTAATATGTTTCAACCTTTGCTCAATTTCTGCAATAGATCACTCTGCTAAATTTGTAAAAATGGATTATGCTGCTAAATTTCTAAAATGGACCATACCATTGATTGTTCAGGGGGATTCACATTAAAAATAGATTTTCAGACAATACAGATCATGATCAGAGAGCGCAGATGTACGGGCTAACAATAATTTGCACGGGTTGCAAAGACAAAATGGGGCAATATTCGAAATTCGCAGAGACACTCAAAAAAGCACTATAATGTATGAATATGTGTACAAATTATGGAGCTAAACATGAATTCCTGTACATACCTTCACTGCTTACATCGTAAATATCAGAACGTTTGATGTTTGAGATCTGAATAATGTTGCAGGGAAGATTTTAGCCAACTGGAATAAGCAGCCGTAAAGAACGTGGAACATCAGTAGCGACAAACAATTTCAGTGCCTATTGTTTACATTGCAGGTTTCCAAGAGAAAGATATCATGATACTCTTCCAGATCATAGCGGGTGTTTTACATTTTGGCAATGTAAAAATTAACGTGAAAGACGGCGAAAGTTCCGAAATGGACGTAAGTAGCAGTCTTTCACTTAGTTTCTTTCTGAATTTGTAAGAGAATGTATTTTTCTATTTTTGTTGACAATGTCTCGTAGTCAGTAGAACCTCAGTCATGTATTACGATGATCTTGTTGGAGGTATCATTTTCTAAATATAATTGTTTTTACAAGTTTTTTATTGCAAGATTAGAAACATTCCTTCTCATGACTTTTCATCTTCAGCATTTATAACAAATGGGAAAATTACTTCCCTTACACAGAAATCAGTCGGTGGTTCAGTCTGGTAAGGTCAGGTCATATCTGGTCCATTCTTAGACTAGTAGGTCAGATTTGGTCCTGTCAGGTCAGATAAGGACAGGTCAGGTCAGGTCTTGTCCTGTTAGGTCAGGTCAGATAAGAACAGGTCAGGGAATTTTGGCCCAGTTAGGTCAGGTCATCTCCCGTCAGTCACTCAAACTTGATGGTAAACCAGTAACAGGGACCGTCATTATACCTGAAATACAACATTGTTTTGCAGATTTAAAAAAGACTCTTTCATCTTTAGGAAGCTGTGCACATTCTTAAACAGAAGTACTGTCAAATGAGTTTTTGTTTCCACTATAAGAAACAGTTTGTCTCTCCAGTAAAAGAGTGGCACTTGATTTTCGGTAGAGCATATAAACAGGTTTTTCACTTGGTGTGAGTGAACAGTTTATTTGTACACTAAAATCATATGGGTGAACAGTTTTCTTACAGATTTTATTGTAATGATGTATTAAATATTTGCATGATAGAAATGCATTTGATAGAAGAGATTGCAGAAATGACTGTCGTTTATTTGGCTTAATAACAGAATTATGACTTGAGTAGTCAATAGCTGTCTAGCATGGACTGTTACTGTAATAGTTTTATTTTCATTTTCTGCTATACATGCACAGATTTAACATCATTGTTTCATCCAAAATGTGTGTATCACTATTGTATTCACGGGTTAGGTTTTGGTGTCAATGTTGAAAGTAACACTACTAAAGTCAGTTTGGCTTTGTTTTTATGTAACAGTAATATTTTACTTTATAATTATGATGATGTTGTGTAAATCTGCATGATGAATTTGGTAAGCAAATACATTAATTTCATTGTTTGTTATAAAATGATACAATGTTCATCAGCAATAACTTGAACTGCAGCTCTTAGCCTTAGTGAACATTGTCATCGTCATAATCCTCATCATCATCATCTTCATCATTATCATCATCACCACCACCACCAACAACAACAACATCAAGAATAACAACATATGCTTATTACCAGCACTAGAAGAAGAATTAGTATGTTCTTAATGATATGCCATTGTCCTTAAATAAATCATCGTCATCATCTTCTTCATCCACACTATCATCATTTATATCATTTTCAGCAATAGAAGTAGAAGCAGTGTGTTATCATCATCATAATTATCATCACCATCCGCAAAGTCTGTAATTCTTCATCCATAGTATTATTTTCATCATCACTGTTGATTCATCATCATCATCATTATTAGAATCTTTGAGCAGGGTAGAGAATTCCAGATTGTAGTTCCGCATGTAATTTTGATATCAGACTGATGCCTTGTCTTTGTAATTATAATACAATCAATCAAATCCAAGTTCCATACTTAAATTACATGAAAAAAATTCTCCGAGAAGTTAATTAGGTCACTCGGTTGCGGAGGAATTTTTCTACCCTGCCATTCATTCATCTTACTTGAGAAAAATATTACAGTGTCGTATTTATCTGTACGTCTAACAGGAAGGTCAGGATAGCGGGTGTTTTATACATGTAAGTTATCATCTTTGCCGGGATGCTTAATGCTAAACTGGTTTGAGGGTGTGTAGCGTATATACTCGCTCATAAGTCTGTTCAATCTACAATCTGTTTCCGCTATAGGTCAGCTGAACATTTTTTCTATTCCTTTTTGACTAAAGTAGATTACGAACAGTTTACACATTATACCATCAGGCTGTCGTTTACACTGTTGGCTTTTAAGTTTCAAAATTTTCTTTTAGCTCACATAGAAACATTTAACTTCATTACTCAAATTTGACATTTGAAAACACCAATTTGAGCCTTGCCACGGAAAAACCAACACTCTGACCTTTGTTGTCTCAGTAAATACAGACGAGAAAATTGTATTTTTTCAATACTGTGTAAATTTATAATATAGTTGTTATAATGTGACTTGGCGGTCATGCCGAGTGAACAAATTGATTCCAATCAAACTGTGCAGATGCGCTACCTAAAGTGGTCGAGAAGTGTTGGTTTTGGTATAACTAGGCTCATTTTAGAGATCGAACAAGGTCTGAGATAATTTGAGGAAGCAAACGATAGACTTATGGGTGAGAGTATATGTAAACCTCACCGGAAAAGGATTCAGTGTGAAATAATAGACCAAACAGTAGCTACGTGAAAAAAACATTTCTCGTGTCATTTCCCACTGGATCCTGCAATGTGAGATAAGGGTTTGATATTTTGTATACCTTATAGAATAACATTGAGCACTTAAAAGTTAATCTCAATTTTTTTGTCCTATTCCAAAACTTTTGTACCGCATTTTTACATTTTTATGTGTCCCTTATGTCGTGTTTTCTTTGTTAATTAAACACACCAATTATAATACTTGTTTTGTTCTCCTGAGTACTAATTTAATAATTTGAGGGTTGACTGCAAAACTGTTGTGACTTATATGAAATAAAGAAGGACTAACGACAGTTTTGGAGCAACCCTCGGATTGGTTTCATATCTAAGAATGGCCAAATTGGCTATTTGGAAGATGATTTTTGAAGGTTTATAATGGGATGGACCAAGATTCAAACCTGAACAAGACTTGGCAAGGCCTCATGACGGCCCAGACTCAGTCATAAAGGGGAAAACCTTTGACAGGGGCACTGTGTTAAATTAAATTACAGACAATTTGCCAAGAGAAACAGTTTTTGTTCAATACGACACACTTTTGATAAATTAAATAACTATTGCTTTAAATATCGCTTTAAATGTGGCTTTAAATATTGCTTTAGAAAAGGAAGCCGGAATTGACTTAGATTGATATATTATTATGATTTAAAGGGGGCTTCTGTTCATTGATTTTATTGAGTTATTAAACTTCAAAAAGCTGACTCTCTTGGACACATGTAAAAGAAATCAGTTTATGGTTGCTTGTGAAAAAGCTGATATAACATTCTAGATTGCTTACGCTGATGATAAAAGTTTTGATAGAAGCTCCAGACCTCTTCGTAAAAGCATCCCACGTCAGGACTTTTAATAATTTTAGTACCGGTTTGAACATGAAGATGGAGTGCAGGCATCTTGCTCCAGGCATATTTTACGCATTTGTCACTTAAACTATGCCAATTAGCAAATGTCAGGTAAACAAGCTAGATGCATAACAATGCAGTTATATGAAATTAAATATGTAAAAAAAAAACCTGCTAAAAGCTATTTTTTCATATCGAAAGGAAAAGTGGAACTTAATTAAAACAATCCTTTTGAAAAATATTTCGCTCCTGGAAGCTTTTATTAAGACTTTTACTCTGTATAATTATGCTTACATGTACATAAGATGTAAGACTATGTCATGTGACCATCATGTGACACCCACTTCATGATTTAATTTAGTGGGTTGAAAGTGGCATAGTCAACAGCCACACCGTGTGTCGGATAATTGATCAGAATAAATCATCATATTCTTAGACATCATATTTATAATCATTGGATACACTAAGTCACAGTATCTTATTTGTACCATGATTTTAAAACTGGCTTTGACATTTGATTTTCTGTGTCAAAACAACAATTTTTTATATAGCTTCCATTTATTTAAAGCAAAAATTGAATGATTTTGCTTAATTGTGTCATGGGATCTAGATGGGAAAATTTATAGTTATTGCTTGCTTTGTAGTATGGTGTTTGTATGCATGCAGAGAAGTGTGCATTTTAGAAGAAAATTATATGTAGAAATAATATATGTTATATTGATTTAAGTGAAATCTTAGTTGTAAAAGTGTGTCGGCCATTATTATTTTATTATCCAAGTCTGCACATTTTGAGACATTCAGTGTTTAGTTTGAGATAAGCAGGTATTTGAGATAAGCAGATTTAGTAATATATTTTTAGAGAGAGGTTTGAGATAACATTTTACTTTGAGGTGTATAGAAATTTTAGAAGTTATAGATAAAAACATAGTTTAATTGGTTTTGAGATAACTGTTTGTATGCAGATGTTTGACAAAAAGTTTTATCTGTTTTGAGAGATTTTTAGATTAATTTGGTAGCTTAGTGATAAAGATGATTTGGAGATTAAGATATTTTTATGACTCTCTTTTTAAAGAGAATATTAAGGAGTTCTGGATATCGGAGAATTATTGAATAAATGATGGGTTAAATAGAGGATATTAAAATTTTGTTAGTATTCAGTTGATATTGATGTTACCTCATTACCATGGCAGTCATGAAAAATATGAAAATAGTCTCCTTTTCAGTGATGGAATAACAAATTTGTATTTAAAGATATAGCTGCTAATTATGAATAAATTGCTTTAAGTGTGCTTTATGTATCTCTATGATAAAAAAAGAAGTTAACTCTAAATGATATATTATGACATGACATGTATATTTACAAGATGCTCTGAATTAGTAGCTTTTTATTTTTGCCCGTTACTTACAACATGTTTAACTGAAAGCTTCAGAAGAGCTTGAATAATAATATTTCCCGACGTATGCACGCAGAATGGCGTGCTTTAATTTGCATGTCACACGGCTGCACTTCTTGCTCAGTAACCTAAAATTGTGAACCGTCTGCACACCATTCTGGTGCATACGTCAGATATATACTGTAATTTGTCATGAAAGATTCGACATGCTGTTGTTGTGTTGCGTAAGCATGCTGGAATTCTCAAATGCTCAAATTCCGGTAGTGGCGGTCAATTTTTCATGATGGTTTCTTAAGTATATTATTTCTGTTTCTTTTCTGGTCAGCCATGTATAATCTTGATATAAACAATATTCAGTTATTCATGAAATTGAATGCACAATTATATATATCATATTGTAAAAAACTTCAAAGATTCAGTAAAAAGTTCTAAACTTCAAATAAAAGAAACCCACTTATCTTAAGTCTTTAGCCTGACTTGATAGCTTTTTTGTGTGATTATGCTATTATTTAGTTTTTATTTAGTTTTTATGCCCTCCCAACCCCGGGTAGCAAAAACCGCCCCCCCCCTCCCCGTCCGTCTGACCGTCTGTCCGTCTGTCCGTCCGTCCGTCCGTCCCGGCCTCCGTCCGTCCGCGCCCCCACTTACAAATTCGTGTCCGGACTGTAACTTTGTCATGCATTGAAGGATTTTAAAATAACTTGGCACACATGTCTAGCACATCAAGACGACGTGTCGGCGTGCAAGACCCACATCCCCACCTCAAAGGTGAAGGTCACACTTGGAGTATGAAGGTTATGGAATCCTCTATATATGCACACTTCGTGTCCGGACTGTAACTTTGTCATGCATTGAAGGATTTTAAAAACAGGCCACATGTCTAGCACATCAAGACGACGTGTCGCGGGCAAGACCCACACCCTAGCTCAAAGGTCAAGGTCATACTTAGAGTTTGAAGGTAATGGATTCCTCTTATAATGCATATATGCCACATTCGTGTCCGGACTGTAACTTTGTCATGCATTGAAGGATTTTAAATAACTTGGCACAAATGTCTAGCACTAAGACGACGTGTCGCGTGCAAGACCCAGGTCCCTAGCTCAAGGTCAAGGTCACACTTAGGTTTGAAGGTAATGGATTCCTCTATATATGCATATATGCCACTTCGTGTCCGGACTGTAACTTTGTCATGCCTTGAAGGATTTTAAAATGTATGGCACAAATGTCTAGCACATCAGCGCCCACGTGTCGCGTGCAAGACCCACACCCTACCACAAAGGTTAAGGTCCACTTAGAGTTTATAGGTAATGGAATCCTGTATATATGCATACATTTGTGTCCGGACTATAACTTTTATTATGCTTTTGAAGGATTTTAAAATAACTTGGCACAAATGTCTAGCACTCAAGCGGATGTGTCGCGTGCAAGACCCAAGTCCCTACCTCAAAGGTCAAGGTCACCTTAGTGTTTAAAGTAATGGAATACTGTATGCATGTTCTCTGTCTGCATGGAAGGTTTAAATTACTAGCACATTTATTGAGCACATGGAGAGGACACGACTGTGAGGCCCTCTTTCGGGGGCATTCTCACTTGTAGTTTTTTAGAAAATGATTTTTAAGCAATTCTATGAAATTAACCCAAAATAGTAATGTATGTTGTGATGTTGTCTGATCTTTGTATGAATGTAGGCAGTTAAGGTTATTTTTGGGTTCTGTTTTTTTTTTTATTAATGTTATTAACAAAATTTAAGTTTTTGCAGTTGGAACTATATGTACAATGTATTTGGTTTTGAGATGCACAAAATATTAAAATGGACACAATTAGAAATCATCTATCTTGTATATTACAGGCCAAAGACCCATCCATCGCAATAGCATGCAAGCTTTTTGGGGTAGACGAGTCGCAAATGAGGACGTGGATATGTAACAAGAAAATTAAAACAGTCGGCGAGACTTTGACCAAACCGCTCACTGCTGCGCAGGTAAGTGTGAATAAAATTGATACACCTGAGAGTCCTGCTACTGGCCATGTGTCTTTACGTTGGAAAGTCGGCAGTTTCTTATGGCTGCTTAAGGGACCTAGTAATGGTTCTTCCCAGGAACGATGGTTAGGTAAACTGCTTGCCAGTTAAAATGACCGACATATAGTTGAAACAGGCGTTAAACTCGTACAAGAGGACAACGATATTTCTAAGATAATGTGTTGTCTAATTTTTTACTCAAAAGTATTTGACTTGACGCCAGCTTTGCTCTTACCACATGCATTTGGATGTTGTAGGTAAAGTCAAGTTTTGATTGGTATCATATGGCATATTTGACATCTGTGTCATAATAATAGGTGATCAAATACAAAAATACATTGTACTAACATTGTTTTAGCTCTTGCCCTATAAGCTGAAGCATCAAATAATTTCTGCCTTCATGACCTTTGCAGATCATGACCAATCTGTACAATTGTTTAGTGTTATCACAATCTACACTGTCCACTATCCAGTCACGACTCCTTTTAACAAGTAATTACACCAAAATTAGGGACTCTTGGATTTGCTGGAAATTCCACTGAAGATACTGAATTCCAGGATGTTAAAGTTTGACAAATTGAATTCTTCCCTGGAATGCTGGTTAGAAAACTTCCCACCTGTAAAAATATCAGAAATATGGTTGAAACAGGCGTTAGACCACTGTGACAAGAATCAGAAAAAAAACCCAGACAGTACATTACAACTCTACAATCGCTTTGACATCCCCTTAGACAGACTCTACCAAAACCTACGCCAGTCTGTTTTCAATGTCATATTATTATACTTATCTTTTTTTCAGGCAAGTTTTGCCCAGGATGCCTTGTCAAAGAGTATATACTCGCGGCTGTTTGATTGGATAGTGCATCAGATCAACAAAGCATTACGTAGTCAGACAAAAAACCACAGATTTATAGGCGTTCTTGATATATATGGGTAGGTAACTGTGTTTTCAACATGCATGAGGGTCATCCCCAACCAAAAAAAACAAACTGAAAACACTTTGAAATTCATAACTTTGCAATATGGTTATATCTATTGGAAATTTCAAAACTCATTCTTATCAAATTGCTAATATAAAATGGCTAACGACTTTGGCGTGACACTGGTTTATAGTTTTTCCTTGTATTTATATTGCCCTGAAAGTTTACTTTTGTATAAAGCCCCCTTTGATTTTACTTCCTACTGCATATCACCCTTTAAATTTACTTCCTGTGTATATTACCCTTGATTTTTTCTTCCTATGTTTATCACCCTCTAACTTTATTTCCTGGTATATTACCCTGTTAATCTAATTCCTGGTATATCACCCATAAAAGGTACTTTCTGGTATAATATCACCTTTTTGATTTACTCCCCAGTATATCACCCATTAAATTTACTTCCTGTTTCATCACCTTTTAATTTGTTTTCTCCTGGTAACACCCTTTAAACTGTTTATATCACCCTTTAATTTACTTCCTGTGTATATCACCCTTATTATATTCCTTTAATTTTACCCTATAAATATAAGCCAATTGTATATTACCTGTTAAATTGACTTCCATTGTACATCACCCTTTCTTTTTACTTCCTATAAATTTATAGCCTGTGTATTTTACCTTTTGATTTAATTTACATTATCAGTAAATCACCTGTTAATTAGACATATCACCCTTTATATTCACCTCTTGTTTATACCAGTAGTCTTCAGTCTTTTATTTTTTATATTTTTTTTCAGGTTTGAGACATTCCAGGTGAACAGCTTTGAGCAGTTTTGCATCAATTATGCCAATGAAAAATTGCAGCAGATCTTCAATATGGTAACATATTTAACACATTTTCTCTCATAACAAGTGCATAACTTGTGTTGACTTGTGTAGTAGCATATAAATGGATTTCCAACAATACGGGATTAAAGTGTAGAAACATGATGAAGGGTCATTGGCTGGAGCTGTGTTACTGCCCTGAATCTTGGGTGATAAAATTTCATTAAAGAGAATGGTAGTTTTAGTACAGGTTCTTCCCAGGTATGAGAGTTAGGTACTG
The DNA here is from genome assembly GCA_022818135.1 of Saxidomus purpurata. NCBI lineage: Eukaryota > Metazoa > Mollusca > Bivalvia > Venerida > Veneridae > Saxidomus > Saxidomus purpurata. The sequence goes on along the minus strand of JAFMSR010000019.1, from coordinate 20,134,317 downwards.
TAAAAGTCGCTTTTTTCGCAAGGTTTTTAATTTTCGCAAATGAAGCACTTCGTAAATTCATCAAACTCGCTAAAATAGCAAACAAACGATGATTATATATAAAATATATATCGCTCCTGAATGAAAAACTTAACAAATAAATAGAAAATTGGAAAATTGGGAAGTGAACAACTTGTGAATATAAAGACTTTTACAGTAAAAACGAAATACTGTTGAAATGGGCATTAAATGTCAAGGAAGAAATGTATTTACACGAGTATTATAACAGGCTGTTAATTTGTGAGGTTACATGTTTTGAAAATTATTGGTTCTTATAACTTCTTGCAAGTGCCATATTGAATAGATTAAGATATGTAATGAACTGCCTCTATTGTGGACTAGTTAGTCACTGACTTAAAATTGATTCAGGGTCATGGGTTTGAACCTCGCTCATGACCAATTGTATACAGTTAGAGTAATATGATTACAAATGCTGGTTTGTTTATGTCGTTTTTGGAGAAAACAAGTGCACAGAAATGCCAAAAAGATGTTTTATTCAAACTTGTGTTATTCATTTCAGCATGTGTTTAAATTAGAGCAAGAGGAATATGTAAAAGAGAAGATAGAGTGGTCATTTATAGATTACTATGACAACCAGCCGTGCATTGATCTGATCGAAGCAAAACTTGGCATACTCGATTTGTTAGATGAAGAGTGCAAGGTGAGTTGTCTCCCTTTTTAGGTAGACTTTTGTTCAGTAGACCATTTAAAAAAAAAAAAAAAAAAAAAAAACTTGACAATAGACATATTTATATAAATAGTTGATGATTCCTATTAAATTTTACGCCACCATGTCAAAGTCACCGTGGCATTTTGTCCTGAAGTGTGAGTTCAGTAGAAATACTAGACTCAAAAAGAATTTCATTGAAATAGATGAAAAGCTAATTACATATACATTAGCAGGACTAATTAATTTGATATAAGCATGAATTTGACCAACAAACAATCTAGATATTTTAAACTTATCTATTCTACATCAATTAAAGACCCAAGTTCCTCAGGCTCGGATGGTCCCGTGTTTGATCCCCACCAATACCATGGTGGTAGTGTCCTTGGGCAAGACACAAATATTGCGCATTGCCTCTTTCTCTTTGAAGCTGATTCCATCTGGAGTGAGTCTCGAGAGCGATTAATCTAAATTGTAAGAACTTGTTTCGCACACAAAAAAGAAAAAAAATTAGTATTAAGTAAATATTAACTGCTCTCAATGACTGCTTCCTGTAGGTGGGAGCAGTTCACACACTTTAACATAGTATTGTGAAAATCAAGGTCAATATCTGCCGATCAGATTCAAACCCACAACCCCAGGGTTAGGAGCTAGATGGTCCACTCCTAAACCATGGCGCCTCCACCAAATTTACAGTAATTTAAAAGGCTTTTCATATTTCTAGGTACCAAACGGGTCGGACAACAACTGGTGTCAGAAGCTGTACGGCAAGCATCTGAAACATTCCCACTTCCAGAAGCCTAAGATAGGCACAGAATCTTTCATAGTACTACACTTTGCTGATAAGGTTACCTACACAGTCAAAGGATTCTTAGATAAAAACAGAGACGCAGTCTCGGAGGAACATGTTAACATTATGAAAGCGTCAGAGGTAAACCAGTCTATAACATAGATAAAGTGTAGACTACGCACTGTTGAGTACATAACAAAGTTATAATTCAGTATTGAATAGATTCCTTATTCATTTTAGTCTCAAGTTTTTAGAAATGGAACCAGCTGGATAGATGCATATTCATTTTAAGTATTAAGTTTTTAGAAATAGAACCACTTGCATCATTTTAGTATCAAGTTTTTAGAACTAGATATCACAGCTGGATAGATGCAAATGCATTTTAGTATCAAGTTTTTAGAAATAGAACCAGCTGGATAGATGCAAATTCATGTTGTATCAAGCTTTTAGAAATACATCTGGTTAGAAGCAAATTCATCTTACTATCAAGTTTTTAGAAATAGAACCAGCTGGATAGATGCAAATTCATTTTAATATCAAGTTTTTAGAAATAGAACCAGCTGGATAGATGCAAATTCATCTTACTACCAAGTTTTTAGAAATAGAACCAGCTGGATAGATGCAAATTCATCCTACTATAAAGTATTTAGAAATAGAAACCAGCCTGTAATGGATTGATGCAAATTCGTTTTAGTCTCAAGTTTCGAAGAACTGCGGCCTTTTTTCTTCTTTCCCTGCTTACTTTAGAAAAAAAAAGGATTGATCCATCTATCAGTTTAGACAGCAATACTAACAGGAGTCCACAATTAAAATTTATTAATTAAATAATGAACAAATGAGATAATGATCAGATTGCATAGATGTGTTTTTTGGACATGTTCTACATTGAAAGTTTTAGTCATCCAGTTGGCAGTTGCAGGTTTCAAAGGCTGAACAGTGGTTTATAACTGACAAAGAGTTGTTTATTAGATAATGTCGAACCATGCTAAAATGATATTTTTTATTAGAACATAACTAAATATCACAAAAGGATATATTAAATGCAATTTAACATGTCAATAAATAAGCTCATTTGATGTCATTTTTGATAGGTTGCGCTTAACAACGTTTATTGAAATTTTACAACAATTAATTTTATTCTTTGATTAATTGTTTGTTATCCAGGTTCTTTTATAATTACAAATGATTTTAAACCAATTTGTAAGAATTACAAGTGTGAAACTTATCTACCGAAATAATTCCTGTTTACATTATGTGCTTGTCTCAGAATTATTTGTTGATAAAGATTACCTGAGGCGGCCCCCGAAGGGCAGGTTCATATCCATGCAGACGGCACCTAGAGGTTACTAAATGTATGAAAAGAACTGTGGGTTCTCAGGTATGACAGCATTTTTTGAAGTTTTGAGTTTTAGTCATCCAGTTGGCATTCAGGTTTCAAACTGAACATGAGACCATGATATAATACAGTAACTCAATAAATCATAGTACATGACTGTATGTGTACTTGATGTCATTAATAGTTGCAGCCATGTTTAAGTAAACCTGCGAGAAATGTGCCAAGTATGGTTTCAGTGATATTTACAATGCTATTTTATACAAGAAATGAAATAATGAACACTGTCATTATTATGTCACCGCAGTGATTTGAAAGGAGCAACTCTGACCGCTTGACCTCAAAGGTGAACTAAGATGATTTGTGATAGATAAGCAAACAGTATGGATTCAAATCAGAATAGTTTTACATAGATCTTTTATCTGGATCAATACTAACATTTTGTTTCGCTTGACAGGGTTATGAATGATAATGTCTGTATCTATTTTAGTTCAGAGAGTCACTGTTCTTGTTGATGACCACGCTGAATTCAACCTCTCCACATTATATACGGTGTATTAAACCTAATGACTACAAAGCTGCTTTTGAGTAAGTATTGTATTTAGCAGTGTGTGCTGTATTGTATATAGCAGTGTGTACTGTATTGTATATAGCAGTGTGTACTGTATTGTATATAGCAGTGTCTGCTGTAGTGTAAATAGCAGTGTGTACTGTATTGTATATAGCAGGGTGTACTGTATTGTATATAGCAGTGATACTGTACTGTATATAGCAGAGTGTACTGTATTGTATATAGCAGTGTGTGCTGTATTGTATATAGCAGTGTGTACTGTTATGTATATAGCAGTGTGTGCTGTATTGTTTATAGCAGTGTGTACTGTATTGTATATAGCAGTGTGCGCTGTATTCTATGTAGCAGTGTGTACTGTATTGTGTGTTGCAGTGTCTGCTGTATTGTATATAGAGTACACAAAGAGCAAACAGTGTATTTTATCCAGATGTACATGGCAAAAACATATAACTACTAATGTACAGTCTAAGTTGCATTACCCGTAGTGGTCACCTGTATATAGCGTGACCCTGCCTGTAATTGCCAGCCTCGGGTTCGATAGACGAAAATTTTATTATAATGAGCATGTATATAGCATGACACTGTCATGGTGCTGTTCACATGTACTACATACTAGCCTTATTAGGTTATACTCACTATGATAGAACCCACATGATTGGACAATCATTTATATTTCTGTCCCAAATGAGAGCTTTTTCAAGTTAACAGTTTTGATGTGTACTGTTTGCAGGTTTGAGCCAAAGCGAGCAGTGGAACAGCTCAGAGCGTGTGGTGTTCTAGAGACCATCAGGATCAGCGCGGCTGGTTTCCCGTCACGGTAAATTAACCTTTAACCCACTCTCAAGAAGTGATTCTGCCAGGGCGATCAGTGCAGATCATGATTAGCCTGCATATACATGCCTTCCCATAATGATCATCATTGTTTGCTATTCAGTCAGCAGATGTTTTTACTAGGCACATGTTGAATAAGTAATAGATAGAGTATAGTGTATGTTATTTTGAAAAGATTTAGCCGTGGAGTAATAACATAATTGTTCCAGCAAACAGTTCTCTATCAGATTTGTATCATGGCCAATTTCCTTTACTACTCTATTGAAACTATGCTTTATTTCAGATAGAGTACAGTTTTAAGCTCCACCCCCTTGCACAAAGCAAGGTATCATAAATAGATTAGTTTTCTCTTATGTAGATTCATCCAAAAGCCATGATACAATTAACTGTACTGTCCAAATAGAAAGATGGACAAGTCCATGTTAGAATTCTAACACATCAAAGGTTATGGATAGCTAAGTGTTGATCAAACCAAAACACTTTCATTTATTTTAATTGGTTACGTCTTTTAAACTTTTGGCACAGTGTGTGTCAGATTAGGGTAAATCAGGAAGTTACTTTGACAGAAAAAGGCAGTTTATCATGGATTATATCTCATACTAATTGTTATTGAAATTTTATAGATGGACATATCCAGAGTTTTTCCAGAGGTACAGAGTGTTAGCCCTCTCTAAGGATATCAACAGAAAAGATTTCAGAAAATCCTGCGAGAATGTACTGCCTAAACTCATACAGGTAAATCTTGTCTGGTCATGTGATTACAAAGTTGGTCATGTGACCAAGCGAAAGGTTTTGTGATTACAAAGTTGGTCATGTGACCAAGCAATAGGTCATGTGATTACAAACTTAGTCATGTGACCAAGTGATAGGTCATGTGATTACAAACTTGGTCAATATGATATATGGTTACGTAACAAACTTGGCTATATGACCAAGCAATAGGTCATTTGATTACAAACTTGGTCATGTGATCAAGTGATAGGTCATGTGGTTACAAATTTGGTCATGTGACCAAGCAATATGTCATTAGGTTACAAACTTGGTCATGTGACCAAGCAAAAGGTCATGTGATTATAAACTTTGTCATTTGACCAAGCGATAGGTGATGTGATAACAAACTTTGTCATGTGACCAAGTGATAGGTCATGTGTTTACAAACTTGGTCATGTGACCAAGCGATAGTTCATGTGGTTACAAACTACGTCATGTGACCAAGCGATAGCTCATGTGGTTACAAACTTGGTCATGTGACCAATCGATATGTCATGTGGTTACAAACTTGGTCATGTGACCAAGTTTGTAGGTCATATGATTACAAACTTGGTCATGTGACAAATTGATAGGTCATGTGGTTACAAACTTGGTCATGTGACCAAGCAATAGGTAATGTGGTTACAAACTTGATATGGCATGTGGTTACAAATGTGGTTATGTAAGTACTAGTCTAAGAATGGTCGTTAGAATGGAAACACATACTTTTTCAAAATTCTGACAGCACCAAAAACAGGAAATGCAATAACTCGTTTGAGGTTCTGGGTTACCCCCTAGCTGTAAGTTTGGTTTGATAGTTGATGAAAAGCAGGAAAATTGATTTCAGAACATTTAGTAACTAATTTCTTTTTGGGCCTATATGTTTCATCAGCTGGCGCAGTGACATGGCAAGTAATTGTGCCTGTTGCTTAAGTCCTAGCAAATGAATGAAAACAGAAAAGTAATAATTTCTTTAAAAATTCTATCGAATTATACATTTCTTTTGAAGAAATTGTTTTCTCTGACCAAAGTATTTCCAAAATACCTAGTTTTAGTAAATTTCCTTCCTGATTGCTGCTTTACCGATATGTACTGGATTCATGCTTCAGTTATTTCATTTTTTTAAATTTATTTGGCAATGTTTAGAAAATAATAAAGGTAAAGAAAAATAATAGATCTTTTTAACAAGATACGATCTTAAAGAGACTGGAGGAACTGAGATTTTAGCGAGAGTGTACTTTATTGCCCGACATGGTTCCTTCATACAGTATAATTATGATCTTTTAGACATTTATAAATGCAACATTTGTTTTTATTTGCACAAACACAGGACGTGGACAAGTACCGATTCGGAAAAACCAAAATTTTCTTCCGTGCCGGTCAGGTGGCTTACCTAGAAAAATTGCGTGCGGACAAACTACGTGCTTGCGGTATAATGATACAAAAGCATGTGCGTGGTTGGCTGATGAAAAACAAATACACAAAGTTACGTATTGCAGCTATGGGTATACAGAGATATGGAAGAGGTCTGCTTGCCAGAAGGTAATTTCATTGTCTTATCTTCCGTTATCTTACCTTATCTTATAAATTTTCAAAGAAAAAAATGTAGATGGTTAAGTGGTTTAGAGTCCCCAACTTGAAATCAGTGTAAAGGTCTTGGATTCAAGCCCGAAAACTGACCATCATTTTATATGAGAAAGTTGGCAGTTTCTTAAGGCAGATAGGGTTCTAGTACCAGCCCTTCTCTGGAACAACGTTAGGTAAACTGCCCGCCTGTAAAAATGACTGAAAAAAGGTTGAAATGGACGTTAAATAAACAATTGTAGGAAGATCTTATAATATTTACTGACTAACTTTCTCAGGTATGCACAGCACCTCCGGGAGACAAAGGCAGCCACCACTATACAGAAGCAATGGCGTGGATACCGAACGAGGAAGAATTACAACAGAACCCAGAAAGCTGTTGTCAGAATTCAGGTAATGTCCCGCACTGTTTTCTCTTTGAAGTTTCTAAAAATAGACTTGTCTATTGTTAAGTTTGAATAGAGTCATCTGATGGGGGTTAGTGATATTCATTTAAAACCAAGTAGGGGATCCTTCACTCTTAAATGCAGAGTAAAATAAGCATCAAATGCAATTACATTTACCAGTTATCATCTGTTGTCCTTTTAGGAATACTCACTGAAAATTGTTCTGTAAACATTGTCAAAAATTAGGGAAGCATGAGATTCCAATTGGTGAATGTACTTTTGCAGAAGATTCAGCAAATTTTGGATTGCTTGAATGAAAATAAGACAAAATTGTTCTATCTGTAATGAATTATACCTTAACTGTAATGAAAAATGTTAAAAATCTTTTATTGTATAACAAAACTTTTTGGTTAGGCAGAGGAATACACGGTGAAAGTTTGATGTAATGGGCACTATGTTTGTTGGATCTACTAAATGTTTGTCAAAAATACGCCTGTAAGGCATAGCATAGTGTGGATATTAAGACAAATTAATGTTCAGCAGGTTGAAAAAAGTATCTTGTAGTAACTTTTTGGTCTACCATTGGAACTACGTGCAGCTGTCTAAATTTAGTTTTTGCCATGTAACTGGCTGCAAAAGCTCTTCGTAGCCATGGTAACTGGCTTTGACATCTAACTGTAGTCATGGAAACTGACGTACAGCTGATTGTAACCATGGTAACACAATTGTTTTCACCGGTTTATATTTCAGTGTGCTATCAGAGGCTTTTTTGGCCGCCGAGACTTCAAGAGAAAACTGTATGAACATAAGACCATCATCCTGCAGTCGAGAATCCGCAGCTACCTTGCGCGCAAACGCTACAAGACGGCACTTTATGGTATTGTTAAAATACAGGGACACTTTAGGAGAAGGAAAGCCAAGACTGAACTTAAGAGACTTAAGGTACATGTAAATTCTTTACTTAGTACGAGTTTTCTTTAGCGATTGGCAGCTTTAGAAGACTATTTCTTGTAATATAGCAAGGGATCGGCAAGCTTTAAGATTAAAATTTGTTCAGTGGCTGAAGCATAGACGTGTATGGATATGGACTCCTCATCCAGAGGTCACTGGTTTGAACTCCACTTGGATCAGAACCTGTCTGCCATCCCCACAGTCTGTTCTTGGCTTGAGCACCGGGTTCTGTCAAAAAATGCTGAAGTGGTAAGAACTTGTTCTAAAGCTGAAGTATAACAATCAAGTAAACACTATATTGACTGTGCTTGATTCATTTTTTTTCCAGATTGAGGCTAAGTCTGTGGATCACATGAAGAATGTTAACAAAGGTCTTGAAAACAAAATTATACAGCTACAACAACAACTTGATAATAAGGTATACTCTTTGAATTTTTATACAATCATGTATATATTAAATAGGATTGGAATATTGAACTCATGGACATGTTTGAATATTAAATTTCAAAAGTTTGGTTCAAAATGTTGTCTGTGATTGACTCAACAACATTTTCAGTATCAACATTATAATTACTAGACCTTAAGTCAGTCATACATACTTTAAAGGTCCAATACTAGGGAAAGTGAAAATTAGTATTTTAAAAAGCACAGAAATAGTTATTTTTAATAAAAATAAAGTTGGGATGTAGTTCTAAATGTGATGTCTTTTTTTCTATGCTTTGAAGAAGTAAAGACTGGGTGGTTTTTGTCATTCCTGAGATTTCACATCTATACTTTTCTTCTGTTTCAACCTTTTTGTAATTTTATCCAATCATTTTTGTGTTTCTGGTATGACTCCATTTGTCGCCCCTTTAAGTCAATGAGATTTTGTTGCTATTAATAGAAAAAAGGGAGTGCAGATGTCATACATAAACAAGGGGAGACGATTAAACAGCTTGAGACAGAGAAGGAGAAATTGCTGATATCGGCAAACCAAGGAGCAAAGGCATCTAACAAAGTTACGGAACTTGAAGAGGAATTGGCTAGACTAAGGAAAGAATTAGAACAAGAAAAGGGCGAGAAGAAAGATCTCATCTCAGAGAAAGAACTGCTGCAGAAAAAATATAATGAGGTTTGTTTGTTTGTTTGTTGTTACTGACAGTATAAAAACAACTACGATGTATATCATGATTGAGGTAATGTATTGAAGAGATGAAAAATTTATTTAAAAGTGAATTCCAAGTGAGCTCTGCTGTGCATGAAAGCAGCATTTGTGCAGTCTAACTGAGCTCTCACTTTTCAGTGTCGCATCACAGTCTTCCTGAATTATAGTAGTTAAAATTTCTGCTTCAGTATAATGATTTCAGGGGAAAGTTTTCTACATCTGATCTGAGTACATTGATTAATTGGTGGAAAAGAGCTCAAATCTGAAAACAGTGGTTGATTGATAAAATTGGAGCTTAAATCTGGAAACAGTGGTTGATTGATAAAAAAGAATCTCAAATTTGAAAACAGTGGTTTAATAAAAATGTGCTCAAATCTAGGACAGCAGCTGGTTGGTAATCGTAAACTGAAAGAATCGGAGCTGAATCTGCAACGTAAATGATTAAAATGGACCAACAATGGTTGGTTGATAAAAAAAAAATTGGAACTAGATGAGGCTCAACGAAACAGGTTACGAGAGCCAAATCTGGAAACAGTGGTTGAATTGAAAAATTCGGAGCTCAAATCTGGAAACAGTGGTTAATTCCCCCGATAAAATGGGAGCTTAAATGAATCACCCCTGGCCAACCACATAAAAAAAAAACACCACACCCCAACCCCCCCCCCCCCCCCCCCCCCCCCCCCCCCCCCCCCCCCCCCCCCCCCTCCCAAAAAAACACCACCAACCCCCCCCCCCCCCCCCCCCCCCCCCCCCCCCCCCCCCCCCCCCCCCCCCCCTCCCACTACTATTTGTATTTCATTCCACCTCCCTACATTTTTCAACCCCCCCAAGAGGAAGTGCAGTATTTGATTTATTTCAGAGTTATTTCCCCTGGTTGTTTTCCCTGGCCCGGGGGGGGGGGAAAATTAGAGCTTAAATCTGAATACAATTTGATTAATTCACTAAAAAGTGCTGGAGCTCAATCTTTAGTATTTACAGAGTTATTGCCCTTTGATTTGAAAAACTAGTGGTTGGAATTTAATACAACTTATGGTAACAATTGAGAGGAAGTGCAGTACCATAACTCCATCTTGACTACAGCTAGTTACTTTTCCTTGTCCAGAGCAGTTGATTGGTAAAATTACAGTAAAAACTAGAGAAAGTGCTTACAAGACTATACCTAGATATTACAGGAGCACTTGAAATCTGCATACAGTAGATGATTGATTAACCTCATAGGTAAGCTCAGGAAGTGCAGTGCACAAAAACCATAAATCTTGTATTCAATGGTTGTTTTGATAAAAGAAGAATTGGAGTCTGAAGATCGATAAAAGTACCCAAAGAGCTCAAACTCTGAATACAATGATTAATTCATTGATGAAATGAAAGCTCAAATCTAACTTATTGCCAGTTTCCCCCCTTTTTTTTTCTCATGTTACTACGCTTTTTCTTTTTTTTTTCCTGTATGTTTGACTTGTGTTAAAATTTGTCAGTTTCTTGTGTTTGTTACAGGAGGTTGGAGATCTTCAGTCTAAAAATATCCAAATCAAGACAGAGCTTGATGATGCAAACAGGAAGTTACAGGAACAGATGAAAACTGCTTCAGCAGCTGGTAGGTTTTGATACAGTGAAAGTCTTTCACTGGGCTCATGGTTACACAATCTGATGTTAAAGCTTCATTTTGCTTGTTGAAGTATTTTCACAAAATCCGTATTATTTGTAAATTTGAGGCTGTTGTTCTATTTTAAATCTGTTAGAAACACTGATTGATTGTTTGTTCTGTTTTAAATCTGATAGAAACACTGATTGATTGATTGTTCTATTCTAACTCAGGTAGAAACACTGATTAATTGATTGTTCTATTTTAAATCTGTTAGAAACACTGATTGATTGAAATTGAATATGTGTATCATGTTTGAAGTGGAAAGAAAGAATGCATCCAATCAAAATTGTCGATTTTTTTACAGCCATGCGGTAACACCAGTTTCAGCCAATCAAAAATGTTGTTATATTTTACAGCTAGTGGAGATCAGAAGAAATGGGAGGACCAAAAGTTACAGTTCCTGGCAGACATGGAGTCTGAGAGACAGCATCATCAGCGATTAGTCAAAGAACATAACAGACTGTTACAGAGGTTTGAAAACATGCAGGGAGAAATGCAGGTACAGTTCTGTTGATTCAATGTGGCACAGAAAAACATTCTGTTACAGTTCTGCTGATTTAATATGGCACTGAAAACAATGTATTACAGTTCTGCTGATTTAATATGGCACAGAAAAATGCATTACAGTTCTGCTGATTTAATATGGCACAGAAAAACATTGTATTACAGTTCTGCTGATTCAATATGGCACAGAAAAACATTGTATTACAGTTCTGCTGATAGATAACACAGATATGTTGTTGCACAGATAACACAGAAATTGCATTACAGTTCAATTGCATCTGATTTAATATGGCACAGCTACAGTTCTGTTGATTTAATAAGGCACAGAATAATATTACAGACTTACAGTTCATCTTTGTTTTGGTGGCACACAAATACAGTTGTAGTGAACCTGCCTCAAAATAGCACAGAAATCTAATTACAGTTCAACTACTCAATTTTGATACACATTTACACCCACAGTTGTTCTAAGTGTAATAAAGTCCTGTTAACACACCATAACTTCAAGGAAATTTTTTATGTTGTGCGGTACTTTTGTTTGTAATGACTGTTTTATATTCCACTGAAGTTTTAATTTGAAAATAGAAACTACAGGTACTGTAAACTGTGTAATTTTTGTGTGATTGAAATTTCACGATTTTTGAGCAGACAGACATGCTTGCGAATTTTCGATTTAATAAAGGAGAATTCTCATATACTAAATCTATATAAAATGAATGTTTTTGTACAATTTTTAGATAAGCGCAGTGTAAAAATCATGAAATTGTGAAAATGAAATCATCACAAATATTACCCAATTTACAGTCCACATTAAGGACGTCAAACTGTACAATTAACTTATTTTTTAAAATTCAGTTGTTAACCAGTCCAACTGGACACAAAAGGACACCATCAGATATCAGTATGATTAGTCTGGAATCAGTGACCAGTTCAGTATCCCCCGATGACAAGAAGGAAGAGGGTGAAGAAGGCGAGAAAGAGGTAAGTTTGTACTGGGCAAAAAATACACTTTGTGCAGTGAATTGTTAAGTCATAGATTTCTTGGCAAGTTTGTTAGTCTTCAGCCTTGTGACGTGGAATAAGATAAATTGCTACAGATTCAGACACACGGTAGCACAAACTGGATTAGACATGACCTAAGAACAAAATTTCTAACAGATATTTTCAATTATAGTCAAGTCATATAATTTGCCTAAAAACTGTGTTTAAAGCGTCACCAAGATAGCAGAGATGTAATATCGCAATTATGAAAAAAACAAATTTAAGGTCTTTGCTACCACTATATGAAAAATGATGCTATAGCAGTAGGCTTTAATGTTGTACTGTACAGAACTGCCAGGGCGAGTGCACACAACCTATAATCTATAAGTGTTTGTAAATGTTTAAGGCAGAGAGCAGGTTTGAATCCTTGCGCTACAGCTGCTGCTGTATTGCCTAGCTATGCAAAGTTAGAACATCTTGCACCACTTGGCTTCTGCAACAACCCCTAAAAAATGGTTAATTAAGTACTGCTCCACACCACACCCCAACAGCATTTGTAAATATGTGACAACACTGCAAAGTAAGAAAGTCTTAGACCAAAATATGTAAGTAACTACACAACACAGAACTTGTCCATGTTACACTGGTACAGGGTTTATATATGCGGGGGAAAACAACACTGCATAATTTGACAGGAAATCATCATTATCATTAATCATTACAGGACCAAGGTTACGGTACAGAGAAAAAGAAGCGGCAGGCTCCCATCCCACCCACCGCAGTTAGCATGGAGAAAGTGATGAAGGAGGCAGAGACAGAAAAAACAGATAAAGAAAAACCTCAGGTAATTTTCTGTTCCTTGCACATTGTACATCTTCATATGGTTTATGGAAATTTGACCTTCGCAGAAACACACAGAGATATGCATTTCGAGAGTTGACCGCAAAACTGTTGTAAATTCTTTAATTTAGACAAGTTACGACAGTTTTGCGGTCAACCCTTGATTTGTCTCACAGTTCTCTATATGTCACAAATTCAATATAATTTAAGTTCATTCATATAGTAATTTCTGCTTTCAAAACGAATAGAGATATTGGAATAAAACTTCACAAAAGTGTTTCAGTTGGATAAGAAAGCTAAAATGAGCAGGTCCTATATTTCTACCATTAGTCCCTTAGACTGGTACTCTGTGAAAATTCACTGACTGAATAGCCAGTGGTGCAGACCATGATCAAACTGAACAGCTGTAAGCAGGGTAAGAGTTAGGTTTAATACACTGCATATGTCAGGATTTGAACCTGTGCCGTATAGCAACAAGGCTTGACAGTGCAACGGTAACAAGAATGCTTTCAGTCACTTGACCACAACTACAAGCCCAAAAGAGGTTGTGCAAATAGGAATATTTAAGTTAATCCCCTGTACCTGACTAGAAGGTTTGTATAGAATACATGATAATGTTGACTTTTAACAGAGTGGGTCTTTACCGCTGCCACGCTGTATAAATGGCACTGTTGAGAAATGAAACAGTAATTGCACCGCAGAAGCCTAGCTTGAACCTGTAAACATACTGGTATCTTGTTTTACAGAAAGCAGGACCAGAGGCAAGTGTGGACGTGGGTCTGATGTTGAAGCTACAAAACAAAGTGAAATCCTTAGAGAAAGAAAGGGACCAATTAAGGGCCAAACTTGATGGCGTAGAGGAGGAGATAAAGCAGGGAACTGGCGCTTTCAGCGAATCTGCTTTCAACACGTTAAAGGTAACTGTTACCTTGCGTACAATCAAACCTATGTTAGTTGTCACCTTAATTAAGTTACAACCTGCCTTGTGCAGCCCATTTTGAATTTTCTCAGCTGGCCATTATATTATCAAACACATTTGTATTAAAGGGGCATCTCCTACAACTAGCAGACTATTTTTAAATTATCAAAATGTTCAAAATAGGTTATATGTACATAAAATAATAAATCAAGACATTTTTCAAGAAGAACACATGATTAGAAATGTCTTGATTCTGCACAAAACCCCAATATAGCAACCTTTTATAATGAATAGCTAGCCTCCCAAAAATTGAAACCAATTATAAAATGAAGGTTTAATGGTTCTACAACCCATTTTATTTCACAAATTTTAGCTGTTTATTACTACTTGTTTTTGGCTAAAACTTTTCTTTTTGGGGAAGACACTTTTCATTAACAAATTACTAATAGTTTTTAAGTTATTTCAAAGTACATCCAGTTTTAGGGAGTGCCTCTTTAAAGAGACACTCCATATAACTGGTGTCGAACTAAATAAAATAAAAACTATGAATAATAGAATATTTACAAGAATTATTACTTAACCCAACAGAAAAGATAAACATTGAAGTCATTACCGGTAAAATCAGTGTTTTAAAATACATTGCAGTACCATAAACCATTCAATATTCTTATGTAAAGTTGTTGTACAATTAATGGGTGGAAAGTGATTTATTACAAAAGGCCTCTATGTTGATAATTTGTGCTAAAATGAAGCATTTTTCGACATAGGTTGTTCTTCAAAATTGTATTTATTTATCATTTTACGTTCATTGAACACATTATCTATGTTTCGATAATATAATCTGCTAGATGTAGGGAGTGCCCCTTTAAGCCAGACACCTGCTTTGTACGGCCATTTTTTATGCATCCCTTGGCTGAGTGTATAAGACTGTATTAAATGAAAACTTTCTTGATGGGGTGCTGCAAAACTGTTGTAACTCATTCAAAATTACAGAAAAAGATACAACAGTTTTGCAATTGGTTCATGTTTTACTTACATGTTATTGAGCATGCTGTTGGTATGCACAAACCAGTCACTGTTTTAATTGTATTATGAAACATGCATGCATTTTCAGTGTTTTTGTTTACCAACCAAAATTTTATTTCCTCTTTTTTTTTAAAAATTGGTCAGCAATGTTCAGACTGTAAAATCTATGTCTATTTACTACACATAGCAACAAATAACTAACGGTGACGCCGACAAGGAAAATTCTGGCACTAGAAAGAGTCTACTGGTAGAGAGTAAAGCTTACGATAGTTTGAAGGTATGGGGTGTCAGAAAACGAGGGTAGCAATCAGTATGTAGGGCTACACGTGTATTATTTCTCACATGCTGAACTAGAAGTGCAAGTACTGTTGGCTCTCGTTATGTAGAAGTCCCTAGAACCAATTGAAATAGAACCAGTCGAAAAAGAACCAGTCAAAAAATGATTAGATTAAATAGGATTTTGGCTCGAACCGTTTATATCAATTTTGAAAAATATATTGACCGGAAAGGTTAACTATCTTGACATATTACCCTTCAAAATGGCTATACAGTAAACTCTGTTTATAACGAACTACTTGGGACCATTTAAATGTGTTCCTTATATCCGGAGTATGTCTATATCAATATAGAATTTTCATATAAAATAAAAGAAGAAAATAACGTAACAGAGTTTGAAATAATGAGAGACCACTGTGCTTGCTTTATCTTTTTGGGTCTTTATGTTTATATATCTTTAGTACGCTTCATACTTAACCTGAAGTTAGAGTTTCTTCCTGTGGATTTCTCTTTCTGCTAAATATCTAAAACGATGAATACGAAGGTAGACGTTTCTTTATTTTCGCAGAGTTAGAGTTAACAGGCTTTCCTTGCTTTAAAACTACATGTAGTTGTGTAAATTAGTGTTTGTAACGGACAGATAAAGTCAAGAATGAAAGGCAGTTGCATTACTGAATTTATGCTTTTAGAGCATTTTCACAGACATTAATATGTAGTGTATAGCAAAATATATGTCAAGAACAATTTATATCAGTGTGTTCTTGCTGCACCATTTTTACCACATTATACAATGTAATTCCACAAACAATGCGCCAATGTTCAGATTACTTCATATGAAAATATCACAAAGTCTTAACAACTCCTTACCAGCTGTTTACAGGGTTTTTTAAGGTTATAAACCTTTTCTCTTATACCAGTCTAAAATCTGGTGTTTGTGATTGGTCAGTTTTGAAATTGTGCTCAGTTTTAACCAATCAGAAACATCTAATTTTAGACTGGTCGTATCCTTCTCTAGGCCATACATTTTTGCATGCTTCTCTAATACACTATCTACAAATTATTTTACTGTATTTTTTTCAGCTTTAATAGTATTCAGTTAGATTTTGTGTAATATATGGCTAAAAGGGTAGTCATTGTTGAAATATACACATTACATTAGAAAGTGCATGATGTCCTGTAGGCAAAAAAGTTCCTCTGTAGGGACGTTTGTCCTGAAAATGAGCCATGATGTGTGAAAAACAACTGTTACGTTTTGCAGCCAGTGTTGACACAGATCTGCCTATGCATTGGACCTAGTCTCTACTTTGCCTACTGCATTTGTTCTTAGTAGCGTGAATGTTCTGTTAGACAAACGGGGGCAGGAAGAGGGGGGGAACAGTTTTTTCCCCACAAATACAGCCTCAAACGATCTGAATCTAAACTGGTTGCAAAAGTCGTAATGTTGGTTTTTATACACAGTGGCTCATTAGTACTCTTGCCCATATATTAACATCCTCTGTGCCAACTTTCTGCATGTACTGAAAAATAAAAACCTTTGGTAAAATGGGCTGTGTAATCAACACTTTCTGAGCTCTTTCTTCAATTAAACACACTGTGTTTAAAGTAAAGTTTACCAGAAAGTTGGTGCAGATACTCTCTAGAGAAGTTTTTGCAAGAAAACTGTAAACCAGTATTCAATTCAATTCACTTGTTCCTCATGTTTGTACATTAATTTTGTATTTCCAGAAGAAACTATCTTTGTAATTAGTATTCCCTAAAAGTCTTTTTATACTGGAGAAAGAAAAGTGTAACATATACCATTTTTAGATGGTTTTCAGTTCCCATCACTGGCTATCCAGTTATCACAGTCACAGATGTGTGCATTCCCTTTTCAGGAATGAGGGATGGGTTCTATTCCCGCCCTGGGTGATATGTTGTAAAAAGTAAATAAAGTGCTAGTAAATAAAACCTCCCACGAGTCCACACATTATGTGAAAAATGCAAAATTTATTTGCGGTTGAAATGAATTGGTTTACAGTTTATAGTGGGTTTAGATCTTTCTTATGTAAAAAGTCTCAGTTTGTACATATTGTGCTCATGGTTTTATTATTGTGCTCATGGTTCACATATTTTGTTCATGGTTCACTTATTTTACTCGACTCCAGGACAACGCTTATTTTTGTCTCTCGGTACGTATTTTCATTCAGCTTTCGGTATGAACGTGTTCTGCGCATCCAGTGTTTTGGGAACATGGCAAACTTTTCCTTGGAATTTTAATCAAGTTTCATTCATTTGTTTCTTTTTAAGTCTAAAAAAAGTGATTGGGTCTGTTTGATTCATTTTTAGCTCGACTATTCGAAGAATAAGGAGACTATTGCACTCGCCCCCGGCGTCGGCGTCTGCGTTGGTTAAAGTTTTTAATAAAGTCAAATATCCTGAAACTATCAAAGGTATTGACTTGAAACTCAAACTATATGTTTACCATCAACATCTACAGCTGAGGAAACAACCCCATACTCTGTTTTGTTTTTGACAGATTTTGCCCCTTTTTAACTTAGAATTTTTGGTTAAAGTTTTTTATAAATTCAAATATCTTGCATATTATCAAAGGTATTGACTTGAAACTCAAAATATATCTTTACCATCAACATCTACACCTGAAGAAACAATCCTCATAACTCTGTTTTGATTTTTGACAGATTTATGCCCCTTTTTAACGTAGATTTTTTTGTTAAAGATTTTTATAAAGTCAAATATCTTGAATACTATCAAAGGTATTGACTTGAAACTCAAAGTATGTGTCAACAATCAACATCTACACCTGAGGAAACAATCCCCATAACTCTGTTTTGATTTTTGACAGATTTATGCCCCTTTTTAACTTAGAATATTTGGTAAAAGATTTTATAAAGTCAAATGTTTTGAATACTATCAAAGGTATTGACTTGAAACTCAAAGTATGTGTCTACCATCAACTCTACATCTGAGGAAACAATCCCCATAACTCTGTTTTGATTTTTGACAGATTTATGCCCCTTTTTAACTTTTGATTTTTTTATGGACTTAAAATGTATGTTTACTGTCAACATCTTCACCAATGTTTTTGATTTTTGACTTTATGCCCCTTTTAACTTAGAATTTTGTCACAGTTTTTACCAGACTAACATGAAACTACTAGAAATGGCTTTCTTTTGAAATATCATAGAATAATTATGCAGCATGCAGCGGTCATGCTTTTTTAATTCTATACTTTCATTTTGAAAAGTTACAAAGTTATTCATGATCAAATTTACAAGGTTATGTTTTGAATTATCCCTCCTCCCTCCACTTGGCTTACGAACCAGAGTAAGGCTTTGAATGTAATGTACTTTACAAGGTCTTTGAACAAGTTTCATATCTTTGACCTTAATTTACGACAATTACACATACTCCTGTTTTTTGACAAAAACCCATTTTACCAACAACCTTTCATAGTCAGCTCTGTCCGCTCTTGTTTGATAATTAAGTTGTGTGATGCTGCATTTAGGAGTAGATGTTTTACTCATTTCTGATATAATTACTGACTATTTTCAGCTTGCTGTTTATGCACTGAGTTGTTTTCCCACTGATTTGAATGGGTAACCGTCATGTTTTGAAATCATTTTAAAGAGCTTGAAGGCAAAATTTACTCACATTATATTATAGGATGTTCAGCCAAAACACCGTGGTAAACATGATTGTGTATTCATCAATTAAGCAGACTTGCTACCATTTTTAGATGGTTTTCAGTTCGTAATCATTGGGACTGCGTTTAGACCAGTGTAATTGGGTGCATTCCCTTTTCAGGAATGCATGCAGCAACGTGTTTGATTCCTTTTTCTTAGAAACCGAGCCGTATTGACTTGGTACCCATAGAGAGATCTATACAAATCTATTGAGTCAGTGTGCAAAATTGCTATTTTTAGTCCATTTTTTCAAAGCAATTTTAGGACTACCATGGTTGCCCTGGTTCCCTAAACTCTGGATGCAGACATTGTTTATTTATCAACTTTATAGAGTAGACTAGTTGTAGTGATTGTTTGCAGTGCTTTTGTAGTTTTGTTTGCAAATTTTGTACTGTGATGTCTTTTTATAGAAAAAAAAATGCTTAAAGTTGAGATGATGGTCCATACAGGTACACTCTGGTATTTATGTATAATGGAATAACTTCATTAGTACATAGATTTCTAATATCACAGATATTCGAAGGTTAAAACATATTTGCAATGCATAAAATTAAATTGTTTTATTTGAATGAATATAAGAATGACTTGAACTGAAGAATGGTTATTTCAAAATTTAGCAGCTCTAAGAAAATGAAACTTTACTGGAACCGGTCAAAAATTTCTGGCCGCTGGTTGGTTAAATTTGAAATAGATCTTGCTTCTTGGCCAATCAGGACCTAGAGATTTTAGACTGGTGTCAGAAAAAAGTTGTGAAAGTTGTAAGTTAGTTCTCCACTTCTCTTTCATGAGGTGAAGTTGTCAGTAGCATTGTGTGTTGAATAGTCTGAAATAAAAAATGACTGAACGTGTTGCACCAAAAGCGTCACTTACTTTACCTGTATCAATGACAGCCACGGAATGGTTTGCCTATAAATGTAAGTGGTAAATGATTGGATATCGAAATGTTGGAATGGTTACCAAATAACAGCGAAATTAATTTGAAAATAATGTGGTCAGTGTGGTGTATATTGATCTGATATAATTAGTAACAGAGAACTAAATGGCAAATGTCAACATTAGTAATGAATTAACAGTTAAATGGGAAATACACGCTACTCACACTTAATACTTTAATTGGGAACACTTTATCGGAAAATAACGTGGTACTTAATTAATAAATAAATAGGCTCTGTGTCTAAAGCAATTAGAATATTGCAACTTATGGGAATTGTTGATTTTTATATAAATTTAGTCAAGCAGTCATTCTACCAGTTAATTTGTCATTCCGTCAGTCAAACAGAGATTTATTTATAAGAATTATGGTATTATGCAGATCTGCGTGTAGTTATTAGTTGGATTGAGTTGACCAGATTATAATCGTTCCGTCAGTCAAACAGAGATTTATTTATAAGAATTATGGTATTTGCGTTGCGTGTGTATAGTTGGATTGAGTTGACCAGATTATAAGTTTAACAGTTTATTATATACCACCTGAAAACTGTAACCCTGGATCTGATACTTAAATATTTGAACAGTTGCAATACCGTAAAAGTAATAAAAAATGCCCATTCTTTAAAAACATCCCCCTCAGGGATTGTGTTTTAGCTATTTGTCACATATTTTGGCAATGCAAATCAACAATGACTCTGGGACAAATCAACATAAAAAATCCATTTGTCATTGGTTTCCGATGATAATTATTACAATTTAGAAAAATATAATATAACATATAAAATATAATGCCCCGTACCACTTTAAGAAAATGTGACACCACTGAAAGGCATTTATTAGAATTTTTATGGTAATTGTGGAGACGTGTGATGAAGGAAGCTGATATGTACGCTTGCAGTGTGCTTATTAACATACCAGGTCGGGGAAAAACACTTATATCTGTTTTACTAGTACCAGCTTTATCTAACAGCGTAGAAATACTAAATTTTAGATTGACAATGTAAATTTCTGTAAGACTGTAATGCGTTTGTCTGTAAATTAAAGACTTGTTACAGATTGACCAGGAGGGTCAGTTCTCTCACTTTCAGTTTTGTATTGAAGAAAAAGGAACTATGCCTGAATAGTTTAATGTTTTCCACAGGTGGTCTCTGTTCACAAGTTACTGCAAATTGGGTAATTTTTGTGTGATGAAACTTTCGCAATTTGTGAGCTCTCCGATAGAGTTATTCGTGAAATTTTAAATAGGCAAAAGGAGAATTCTGTGATAGTAAATCTATCATGTGAAACGAATTTATCCAGAGATTTTTGAAATAGTGAAGTCCGAAATTCATGAAAATAACGAAAATTAATACATCGAGAATGTCACCCAATTTACGTTAAATTGTATTGTGTATTGTTGGCATGACAACAGTCTAAAGTTCTGTACTCGTGGTCCCTTGCTTATAGAAGTTTCTAGAACACAATCTCATGCTCAGCACGAAAAACCTGCTCAAGTAATTTGAAGTAAAGTTATATTTATTTGAAAACTCGGGTTTAATATAAAAGATACATTAGAAAGCTCAAGAATGGAGTGACCTGGTTATTGTTAAGGAACCGGACTTTGTAAAAAATATAACTTGACTTTGCCTCAAATTATTTGATTTCGCGCCGAGCATGAGATTGTACACAAGAAACTTTTATAAGCACGGGGCCTGGTCAAATTTGATGTTACCATGCATTTTTGTGTTTATTAATCTTACTCATTACCTGAAGCCATTGAAAATGTAGTAAGGAATCTGCCTTGTACTGATTCTGCATGATTTCATCTTTACAAGTAAATGTCACTTTAAATTTTCATTTCCCATGACATACTTTTTAGCGACCGTTTATCAAATAGTTCAAATACCTGCATGATTTACGTATAGAATGTTTTCATTTTATTGGTATGGTTACACGTTGCTATGATGTAATTTACGTCTCTTTTCTTTGATTGACAGATGCAAGAATTAGAGAACGAGAATGATAAATTAAAACGAGAATGCGCTAAACTTATGGAATCCATTGCCAAAACTACAAATTTCAACAAAGGCAGTAAAACCACCCCAGCTGGCAAAGAATTCTTAGGTAATTTATCCATATATTTTTAATCCTGACCCATCTACATTTTTAAAATGGACTTGACCGTCCTTCTTTATTGACAGTTCCATTCTTTATTTAAAGGGGTGCTAAACTGAACATAGATTGCAGTCAGGTTGATCAGCCGAGGGTTGATCATGAATTTATCGCATTCATGTTTCTTCATTGAAATTCACAATTACATTAATAAGTTTAATTTGATACTCAACCCATAAAGTGTTTGTTTGTTTTCCGGCAGTGAAACATTCAGACAGCTTCCTGTATTAAAACTTGTCTGTACTAACCCTTAAAGTGCCTGAGGGGAGCAGTGGTGTAGAGGTTAAGGTGTCTGCCGCTTATCCCAGAGGTTACAGGTTCAAGCTCCACTTTGGCCACGACTGTACCTCCACATAATGACACAAGTACTGTATTTTCCAGGAAGTGGACTTGAGAGTGACTCGATAAACTTCAAGCTTTCTTCACAATCGAGCTTAAATAAGTTAGTACAAACTAAAGCGCCTAAGGGGGTCTAGAAGGGGCATCTGGGAGTCATCTAAACATTCTTAATTCTAGTGTTTATAATTTGACCTAATTATTGTAGCCCGTTAACATATGTTCAAAATGATTAAATGTTCTGTATGCATCAGCAGGTCATCATAGGGTGAGCTTTCGCCGACACAAATCAGTACAATCTAACGACGATGCTGCTAAAGTATTTAATGGTATTAAAATACTGAACAAACCTCTGCCCAAAAGTACACTGTCATTAAAAGCAAAGCACAAAACCCCTTTTCCCACTGCAGTATGTCAGCATTTTCAATTTTCAGCTGTACCTGGATTTGACAACGACAGAGCCCCTACTGCTGTTGACTGCAATGTATGGAGCATAGCGCTGTCAACAGCGATAGGGGGTCTCACGATGGTAGTTTTGCGGTTGCAGTACTTAGTTGTCTTTGTTTAAAGTCCCAGGAGCACAATTACAAATAGCTATCATTTTACCAAGAAAGATGTCTTACCGCAAAAAATGACCTTTATTTGTATACCATTAACATTCCTAACTTAGCTTTTTAAATCGATAAGTACACATTAGAAATATAGTGCAGTATTTTTTCAATGGTATTGCAAAAAATAAGAAAGGCTTTCTGGCAACCCGTTTTCATGAAGAAACAACTTGAATATGAAAGAAAGGAATTATGTCAAAATTGTTTAAGAGTGAACAGAACAGGGTTCTATCATTATCCTATCAGTAAATTTATTTTTCTATATCAGTAAATTCAAAGTGACCCTGGGACTTTAATGTTTATGCAATTTATGAAAAAGAGGCCAAAAGAATCGGCTGACAGAGAATTTAACACTGTTTGGAGCCATTTTCTGGGTCTGGAGTGTACAGAAACCATCATCACTTGCAATTGTATAGTAAAAAATTAATGATCTGTAACACTTGTTTTGCTGTCAGTTCGTAGGTTAAGTCTCCGATTCAGAAAGTCTATTGATGATGGGGCCAAGGCTATCAGCGGTATAAAAGCAGTATTTACTTCTGCATGTTGCCTAGCAACCTGTAAAATATGTATTAGATACATTTAGATAAAATTCCAGAATGTATAAAAAAAACTCTGTAGTATATATTTAGTTGTTCTGCAAAATGTATGGAACCCAGCATCTTGGTAGATTTTACCTTAACCATGCTAAATTCCTTTAATGAACTTGTCCATCTATCAATTTGGACAGTTATAATCATTAGTCATTCAAAGGGGTGGTCACTGAAAAATTTACTGAAGAGTGGAGATCATGATCAGACTGCATGGAATGTCCCAGATGATCATGATCTGCACTGGTCCAAAAGGCAGAAATCACTTACCGGTATCAGAGTATAGGTTATAATGTATAAAAATAGGTTACAATGTATAAGAATAGGTAATAATGTATAAGAATAGATTATAATGTATAAGAATAGGTTATAATGGATAAGAATAGGTTATATAAGTGAACTATTGCTTGTAAAGTGTATAAAAATTTTATAAAAAAAAGAACACTTATTATGTAGACATAACTCGCATATTTCTTAGGTTTTTCTGTCAAAAACTCGTAATTCTGAAAGTCCTTTATCCTTTTCCCACAAAATTTCTAAGATGGACTTTTCCATCTTCTAATTTGATTAGGACCATTAATTTTCATAGGGGTGCTTACTGAGAATTTAATAACTAAATAGTGAACAGTATAAATCATGATGGGACTGCATTGACAGGTTAAGCTGATCATGGTCTGCAATACTTGAAGCAGAATAAATGGTCCCCAACAAGCTAGGAGGTCGAGTTAAACAGTATATCCTGTAGTATAATAGCCTGTAAGCTGATTATAAACTGTTAGGAGACATTATCCTGGACACTTTTCTTGAGGTTACTTATTGAGGAAGTAAGCTCTTCACTACAGATTCATTAAGCTCTTTTTACCTTCATTTGAAGAGTTTTCATAATGTTACAAGTGGAGAAAATTATGAGGTCTTAAGACTTTATGAATGATAAAAATTCCATTACATTGCCTAGAAATGCTCAAAAATATCAATATTTAGGGCTGACAATTAAAAGTTTCGTAGTTTAATATAATTATAGAAATAAAAGGACAGGTAGAACAGTTTGGTGGTCATCCAATCTGGCAAAATTATGCCCCCTTTTTAGACTTTGAAAAATCCCGAATAAAATTTTGTATGTGTGTAGCTCTAAGAAAGCTCAAAGGTTCAGAGTTGTTTTATGACAAAATTACGCCCACTCAGTTGATAAAATTGCACAGATTTCACGATTAGTACATTTTTTAGAAATGTTAGTCAAACTGACTGTCTTACTGACAGGACGGGTCTGAAGGAAATTTTCCTGCTATTTTTGTGTGCAAAATTCGTAATTTAGGACAGTCTTTACATTTCCTTAAATTTTCCTTGCCTGGCTTATGAAAGAAATGAAACATTAAATCCCACCTTGCACTCTTAGTCTAGTACAAAAACCAAAATAAACAACATGAATTATAGTTCTGCCTCTAAGTTCAGCCAAAATATACTCTACTCCTACCAAGGGCTAATGCATCTTCCATCCTAAATATAAGTCCATTTTCCCCTCACCCTCCTGCATTCCTCAATATTATGTATTTAAAGCTTTTAAATAATTTAACCAAAAAAACAACTGGACTTTGCATCAGTTATCACAATTTAAGTATCAGATTATCAAAGTATTCTTACATCTTTTGTGCAGTTAAAACTATGTCTAAATTTTGAATTAGGATGGATATATGTCATAATTATAATGGATATAAAAATGTGATACTTGGCTTTTTAGATAAAACTAACATGACTGTATAAATAGACATATTTTATTGACTTGTAATGAATAAGACTTAGTGCTGGTGTGTTTATAGCTATATTGTTAATGTAATATTCATTCATTCATTCCTTCGCTCGCTGGCTCGCTCGCTCACTCATTCATTCATTCATTCATTCATTCATTCATTCATTCATTCATTCATTCATTCATTCAGACTGGGGCATTAATCCATTTAAGTTTGTGTAGTTGGTGCAGGAGGGTTTGGGGTTTTACACATTTTACATGATATTCTTGTATTTTAGACCAGTTTGAGGCAATGACTGATGAGCTTGAACGTCGTAGAGAAGAGTGTTTACAATTACGAGCATTACTTGCCGAGAAGAGCATCTCTACACATTCCATCGCAAAACAGTCGTACGGTGGGCAAGATGATATAGTGAATGAAGACAACGAATTAACAATGGCGTACAAATCTCAGCGTGACATAATCAGGTCTTTTTTTTTTGTATCATCTTTCAGTCAAGCTTAGTTACAGATAGAAAAAGTAGAATATTCGTGACATGTCGTAGTTAGGTAGTGAGGTAGGTGTATATATATACAACAGTGGTAGGTGTAAGGGTGTCTCCGCAGACGTCGTTACGGTACTAGTCCAGTATAAATGATCTCTTGAAGACAACTTTTACCTAAGGTAAGTAGCATTTACATGTACATTTGTTTACTCTTAGACACTTATTGAGAATCAACTTTTTGTTTTTCTTTTTCCCCATTTAGGAAGTTACTTATTTTATAGAGCAAAGGACGGTTACCAATAGTGAGTCAATTGTGGCTAGTGCCCCCCGGGGAAAAAAAAAAAGAAAAAAAACCCCCCAAGTAATGTTTACATGTACATATTTTGACTCCTAATCTAAGACACAAGTTCAACAACATTGGCAAGAAAGTGTTTTCTCCCATGAAAAAAGTCTAGCTTGGAATTAATTATCATTGACATTCACTTTATTTAGATTGCCAATAAAACTGTCTGTTCATATTCGTGTTGTCGTCTTGGTCATACTCCCCATCTTTATACAATGATTGCAAAAAAGGCATCCTCAGGCTTAGCTATATATGTTCATAAGAAAACCTTTGAATATTCCCTTTAAAATCCCCTTTTAACCCCCCCCCCCCTTTTTTTTTCTTTCATTGCCCTCTTGCTTTCATTCATTATAAAGGGTTAACCTGTTCATTGTTGCAAGTTTGTGTACGCCTTGCGAATGTTACTTTTGGTTCAACCGATTTTTAATGGAAGGTTTTCGATTATACCCCCCCCCGAAACCACCAAAAAACCTTAAAAAAAAAACCACCTTTTTCCCCCCTAGTTAAAAAAAAAAATACTTTCTTCCATTCAGTCATTCCTTCATTCAAAGAGTCATTCATTCATTCATTTATGATAGTTCAATTTCAGTTTCTTTATCCTTCATTCAAACATTCATTCATTTTTTTCGTGCTCTTCATTCCTTCATTTTAGTTCATTTACATCTTTTTTTTCTTCAAACTGCATTTTTTTTTTTGTGCTCTTTCTTACAATTTGTTTCATTACCTGAACTAGATCAAACCAGGTGGCCAGAGCTATTTCTGTGTCAAGGTAAATTTAACATAACATAATAAAATCGGGTCGCCTGGAGTAACCTCCCTTTGTAAATCATGTTTTGATAACAAGTATACCTGCATGTTCTTACTGTGGTTCAAAGAGGGGGAAACATTTTAATTGAAAGCTTTTACTGTTTGTGCTCCTGTTAACATGATACATTTGTAGCAACACTTGTTCAACTTACTATACTATTCTAGACACTTCAGTACAGCTGGTTTTCCCCGTTCAGGATTTTAGAAAATTGGACCATGCAATGTGAAAAAGAAAGTCTCAAGGAGAATCTTCAGTAGAATTGCAGATTTTGTTTCTCCTTGACTTTTTTTTTCCAGTATGTGAACTGTTACTTAAAAGTTTAATTGCTGTGAAAAAAATAAATGGTGAAAAGATATTTTTGTTGTTATTAATTTTCTCCCCCTGCAGGTTACAAAGTTGTGTGATTTTGCCTATTAATAACCCTGTTGTTCAAAACTGAATCCTAGCTAACAGATGATTTAGTTTTTGTACGTTTACATTTTTGAAAGACTTCTAAAGGCAAAATTAATGTATGTGTTTAAGAAAATCATAACTAAAAGCTATTTTGAAGTAAAATTAAAATTTGTCACTAGTGTTTCTCATCAAGTATGATATTTTGAGTCCAAAATAATTCAGCTTGCGGTTACTTGAACACGCTGCCACTGCGGCTCCACCTAATTCAATAACTTTCATAAAATTAATGTTTACAGCTAGTTCTGTCAGAGATAAATTGTTTTCTGTAGCAAACGACAAAGTATTGACAACAGTTCAATTCTCCAGCAGTCCATTGCTACCTTCGGGAATCTTATAAATCCGATTTCTATGATTGCCGGCCTTAACAATCATTGTCACTCTATCATCATTATTGTCTTTATGCTGATTGAAAATAAATTGATCCCATGAAACCTGTTTATCTAGAATTTAGATGTGTGATACCTTCGAGGTGGCAGTTTAAAGGTTGGGATACGATAAAGTGAAAATTTGTTGTTTAAGATGAATTTTAAAATTTGTGAATATAACTGGACTTTACGAATTGTTAAAGAATACAAAATTTATGGCAGTTGAATGTAAAAATTCAAGAAAATGATATGTGTTGAATATACAAGACAACTAAGCGCAATACTTCAGACAGGTATAAACTCAAGGTACAAGACATCTAAATTTTTTGTGTACATGACAACTAAATATTGGATCACAAGGTGCAAGACAACTAAATTTTTGAGCAGTCTTTCAAGTTGCAACACAGCTTAAAAGTTTATGCACCATAAGGTACACTGCAACTAAATGCCTGTGGGCACGTGGAACAAGAAAACCAGTAATTGTTTGTACACAAAGTACTCTTAAATAGAACATACAGTCATGAAAGTAATCAGACTTGTGTAAAACTTGGGTACAATTTTCAGCTTTTCTTTTACGTTTAACCATTTTTTTAAGAAATATACATATTGATAGACCTTTACAAACCCCATTATTGATCAAATACAAGATGACGGGTTTAAGTTACCATGTATTTAATTTTTAACGTTATAAAATCGTTTGCATGGTTGCACGTATGGAAATAAATAATCATAGTAGCTTTATAAATGGGGATGCACTTGAGTAACTATTAGATATTTAGTAAAGGTAAAGAAGATGTAAAAATATGGGATGTTTTGTAATTAGTTTTGTTTAATCGTGGCGTGCTGTTACAGCGATCTGTTGTAGTTTATTCAACAACTTTACTTACACGTTTGTAACGTGTGATTTTATGATATCAGATGTTCTGTTTTTATGTAAACCACAAAGAAAAAGAGGAAGTAAAGTAAAAAGAACAAGTGCAGGAAGATTTATAGAGGTAAATAGCACCTGGATTTAAAGTGAAGTTTTGAAAGGAAAAACTGTGACTTAACCAGATTCATTTTGAAGTACTATTTTGATTATGTCAGTACATCGGGTAATGGACTACAGGACTTAGTTCCTATTTTATTACCACACACCTAAGGTAATTATGGGTACGAAATAAGGATCTCAGGGGTCCGGTGAACAGTCGCTATGCAAGATTTACTTATATATATATACAGAGGATAATTGTTGGTTTTTGGTATAAAATCACATTTATTATAATTTCACCAAATTGACACCAAAAGGGATACATTTTCACTCGTGAAAACAACTACTTTGGGTGTTCACAAGTGAAATTAAGGCAATATTACATTGATACTAACAATTTTTCTGTTTATTTTATTTAAAACTCTACTTTTGTCGAGTTTGTTTCGATAAAAATTAATGTCAAATTAACGACAAAATGTCATCAGAAAGCATAGGACACAATAGGTCATGATGTGGTTTAAATGACTTCATCATCATATGGTTTCCTGGTACATTACTTTTTTACATTAATCCGGGTAGAAAATTGCAATAATTTCACAAAGTGAACAGTAAGTTTATCAGGATATAATCCGCCGTTACATTTCTGTTACCACCGAAAAACATAAAATAATATCAATAATAATAAAATAATTTATTATTTTTGTTTTCCTTGAAGATTGAGATAAGTTTAATTAACAGCGTGAATGAAATGTGATATTTGTAGCTCTGTGCGAATGCAGTACATGAAACTGAATGGATCAGATAATTTATTGACGACTTGGCATCGTATATATTTATACATGTAACACTATTTACAAAAGAAAACTATATAATTTACAAAATCAATGCAGGAAAATATTTGGTTAGTTTCTTTTCAACCGCATTTCAAACATAACGGCATGCATTTTCTTTCTCTTACTGTTCATGACTCAAGGTGACAATGTACAGATGTCATTCAGCATTTTAATGACTGGAAAAAAGAGAGAAAATATTTGCTCAAATAATTATCAGGTTTCTGAAAGCTGAAAAGAGAATTTAATCCAGTCAGGATAAACTGCCTGTGGCTATGGAAGAAATGTAAACAATCAAGGTTGTTTGTTGTGTGTTAAAGTAGGTGTGATTTGACTTACAAGGACATATGTACATTTTAACAGCTTTTATCAGTTTATTTGATGTATACAATACATATTCATTTTATAAAGAGTAGTAATATATTCAGCAGCTGTTCTTTTTAAGTTGGAGTTAACTCTTTTAGAGTCATTTTAGAATTATGTATATATATATAGTGTAAATTTCTTGTGTGAAACAATTTAAAGGCTAAAATATAAATATTTTTAATGAATGTGGAATGTTTGAAAGCAGTGTGCGCTTTAGGACTAATGGAAAGGACGGATTTAAAATTTCCTTTGGACCATTTCAAAGGCATTTAGTTCGGAATTTATAGTGATATATATATTCGCATCAGGCTGGGTTGAAGTTTCGACAAAGTCTGTAGTGTCACTGTAAGTAAAGCGGCAAATAAGTTAAGATTCATTGAAATTGATTTGGTTTTATCTAACATTCCGGGGACTGTTTCCAAAATATTGTTAGGAAAAAAAACGTTTACCTTTATCAGAGTGATTAAGACATGTCTAGCCCTTCGATAGTTTTTTTAATTGAAAGTTTTCATATAAACCATTTAATGTTGAGGTATAGTCCGAAATTGTAAAACAACGGCAAAAACCGAGGAAAACATATTTTAGGTTGTAACTCAAGGGTCAAATTCAGCCTGTAAAAGATAATCAGTAACTGGTATGCTGAACAAA
This sequence comes from Saxidomus purpurata, assembly GCA_022818135.1. Taxonomy (NCBI): domain Eukaryota; kingdom Metazoa; phylum Mollusca; class Bivalvia; order Venerida; family Veneridae; genus Saxidomus; species Saxidomus purpurata. The sequence goes on along the minus strand of JAFMSR010000019.1, from coordinate 20,103,776 downwards.
TAAATGAGGGTGATAAATTCTAATATCCTTTTTTGTTAAAAATAAAATTTTAACCAAAATTTATGTATGAAATCTGCATAATTTTTTATCAACAGTTACTGTGAAATCTTAAAGATAGAAAAAATGTCAACTAGGATGTCCATGTAACAACGCCTTCATTCCTCAGTTCCTATCAATATTTGATATCATTTTCATATAAAATTTATGATAAATGATCAGCAATTTACAATCACTGACGAAAACTGTATCAAGTTTTCAACAAGAACTTGACAATTTTTATATTATGCACAGCAAATTAGGAATGTTAACAGATTTAAGACACCAAATTGTCTGTTTACTTTACATCTCACATTATGACTGTGTAGAAAGATGGATAGATAGCTTAGGTCTAATTATTTCCTCTAAACAGGAGAATATTATAAGCATCGTGCAGTCACTACCTGTTTGATCTGATTACATAAAGTATATAGTGGAGCGGCCATAATGCACTATGGAAGTGTGTTTTACACAGGGTCCTGGGTTCGATCCCTACCAGTCCTTAGGCAAGACACATTATTTTATTATATTCCACATTGCCTCTCTCTCACCTCTGTCTGTCCATCTTGTATGAGTCACGAGATCCTGGGTTCTAAAGAAATATCAGTGTGAATTAGTACTTTGAAGGGACATCTTTACTTGCATAATATGTAATATTGTTTGAAAGTGCACCATGATATATTAAAATGCAGTCACTTTCAAAGTGCATAATATGTATATAGATTTTTAAAATGCTTAAGCCAGCTTGAATTTTTAGGTGGTCAGTAACTGTTGAGTTTTTTTTTACATACATTAAACGTTAAATGCAGTAAAGTAAGTGCTTGTTATCCAAAATGTAGAAGACTGTTAAAGAAGTCATTTAATAATAATGTACCAATATTGTAGATATATAAGGAGACAGTTAAATTAAAATGATTTTCCCCCCAGAGGAATATTTTCTTAATTGAATAAAATTTAGAATAAGTGGAAGAAAAACCATAAAGAGAAAATAAACAGAAATTCCGATATCTTGTTGGATCGTCATTTTACGTTGTCTAAAATAGTTGAGGTAGATTCCGCAAGTGAAAAGATCGCATTATCACGATAATTGAAAGCAGGGCGTTTAAACGACTAAATCGGTGGATTAAATTTTTCGGTTGATCGGAACAAGTAATAGACAGCTTCTACATGTCAACGCTCTTCTGATCTCGGCAGATTTATTTCAAATCCCACATGTGTAAACATACTTTAAATAGGAAGAAGGTATCTGGATACTTTGTAAATAAATATCACAGGTTTAAAAGTGTTTGTTAAAAAACTGAACTGCGTGAGGATAATAATTTCTGGTGATTCATCGGTAACTTTGTTAGATTTGGGATAAACCACAGATTGTTTAGATTTATTTGATAAAATAACAGATAGATAGATCACTCAACATTACTGAAGGTGAGCACACAGTGACATTTAACAAATAGACACTTTTAATATTCTTATGATTTATATGTAAAAATTAGACTCTAAATGAAATACTTGAGCTAAATTAATTAAACATTTCCCGAGGAACATATTTTATTCTCCCCTAACAAAATCTTACGAATTTTTACATAATATGTTCTTGCTTGTCTCGCGCTGGATGTTTTAAAAGCACGTATTGTTTGGGAAATGCATGTACACATACTTGGTTTGCATGTGTACGCACGTTTCAAATTACAAAGTCATTTAAATGGAAATCAAATTGCATTGTAAGATAAATTCGGGACTTTACATATAGGATTTAGTTTGTGCAATTGTGGTTGTTGAAGTGTCAAGTTTCTATCATTGATATATATACAGCTTTTGGCTTAGATTTCACTGTACTCAAGTCTCCGATTACAGGAAATGTGCCTAATTAAAAACCTAAATCTGTCGGAAACTGCCTATAGTATGAAACAATCTTTTTAAATGGCCTCGCTGTGGATAACAAGCATTTAACATTTTATATACATTGTGAAACAAAGACAAAGAAATGTTGTTGTTGTTGTTGTTGTTGAACATAACTATAATTTTTAGTGATATCAGTTGATGATCTAGATCCTGCTGATTTTTGTGGAGTAGTGTGCGTATTATATGACCGCTCTTTTCTAAATTAAATGAATAAAAAACTAATTTACATAAAATTGTTTTTGTTTTTAGCAGTGGCCAAATTAAGACAAGGAAACAACAAAAATAAAAAACATCACAAAAATATTTAAATTAAAAGTAACAAGTTTGCTTATACTGTGTGAACTTTAAACCAGCAAACATCAGGAAAATACTGAGCTTAAAGCAATAAGATTAATCCTAATTGTAGGGATTAAAGCAAGGAATCTCAGTGCTTAAATTTAATTACTTGACAGTTTGGCCACCAATTAGTGCCACAAAGTTTGATGTGTATGTCAATAGCACATGTTGTCCTTGCAGTACTAGTGCAAAAGGGTGTTATGTAACAAGTATTACAATGTCTATTACTAATTTGTTACACCAAAGGAATAATAAAGAGAATGTCATCTTAATTTATACAAAGTTTGTAGCAAATCTGGAGAAACTTGAGGAAAATACACTCTAAATAAAGCAGAATTTAATTTATTAATTAACAACTTAAATTAAGGAGTATGTGAGTATTTACAACTTAAATGAAGCAAATTTAAATAACTGAATGAATTAAGAGAAAATCTTTAAAGGTTTCTATCAATAAAACAGAACATAACAATTTAAATAAGAAAGTATTGAATTAAGTAACAAAATTATTGTATTATTATATTGAATTGTAACAATTATGAAAACTTCAATTGATATTCATTGGTAACAAATTTGAAATGATTTAATTACTTATAATTGCATTGTATTATAATTATGGGAAGTTCTCTGGAAATACATGAGTAATTAAACAGTGGTATTTAATTACTTGATGAGAGAAATGCTCAAGAAATACTTGTGAAACTATTGAAATTAGGATTGAGTTCTTTTGTAACACTTCAAATTGAGGAACATTTAATCACTTAATTGATAGAAATTATTAATTAATGGATTTGCTTGACATCTACCAGTGTAAAACTAAATGATTATGTAATACTTAATTCATTTGTAGGAGATGCATGAAGTAAAAGAGGTGAAATACATACAGATGTAGAAAATTGTTACAGTCTGGAAATTACATCATAAGGAATGGCAAACATTGAGGATATTTGGAAAAAACTTGAAAAACCTAAACCTAGAGGGATGGCTAGGAATCTTAACTCAAAGGAGAATATAATTCATGAAGATATTGAACACTCTTCTAATAATGGCTTTGAACATTTGGAACCACCCTTTCATGAACAGAATGGAATTGGACATTTGGAACTGCCCTCAGAAAATCCTTTTGACGTGAATGAAGTCGGAATGGATGAGAATGAAGATCCTTTCGGACCATCTGATGATAACAGTGGGTACGATGAAGAAGTCGAGACGATAAATTTGAATAACCGTGTCTCGAGAGAGTTTAGCTTGTCTCATTATGATGTGGCTGTTCGACAGGTCCACCATGGTGTACCAGTTCCTAGTCACGGGGATCAACCTGGCAACGATGGCGAGATTTCTCCGTCAGAAAACTACGAAGATGATTTTGAAGAAAGTGATCAAGATGCTGATGATATTGAGAATGAATATCATTCTACTGATGCTGGAATTATTTCTAATGTTAAGACAAACAAGGTTTACTTTCAAGGGGAGGTAAATCATAATGAGGACGCTGGTTCAGGTCATGTGATCTGTGACTGTGAAGACTGCATTAATCAGACAGAGGCCGTGGACTGTCTGTGTGAAAATTGTGTTCAGACAAGGGACAGAACCATTGAGGTATCATTGTCTCCAGATCCAGGGGAGGCAACTTGTTATTGTGAGGATTGTGTGACTCACTGGAAAGATCCTGGCTATGTTTGTAATTGTGAACATTGTGTTTTTGACAGAGAACACAAGCACAACGTTAGCAATAATCCAGGTAAAGAAAAATGTAGTTGCCCCGAATGCTTAGCACAGACTGGTCATATTACAGAAGAGTGCAATTGTGAAAAATGTAATAATTCTGCAAACTGGTCACATGACCATCTGAATTTTAAAGGTCAAAGGTCATCACCCCAGGGGTCATCTCAAGAGTATCAGCATTTGGATCTGAGACAGCTGGATGAACTTCAGCAGCAATCAGACAAAAGTTTTGATTCTGGAACAGAACATTCATATAGATCTAACAGAAGTAAGGGAAGTTACTCTGACTCTTCAAGTAGAACTAGGGGAAGTTACTCTGACTCTTCAAGTAGAACTAGGGGAAGTCACTCTGATTACTCTAGTATTCACAAGGGAAGTAATGAAGATATGTTATCAAATAAGTTGGGCAGTGTGCAATTGAATGATTCTAGTGAATATCAAGACCATAGAAATTTACACTGTCATGAACTGGTCAAACATGATTACAATTTGTGCTCCGATCAACATTGCATAAAATGTTTGAACTTAGAAAGCAAGGGAGGTAATTTGCACACTCATAGAAATGGAGTTGCAGAACTTAGTTTTGAAGCTGATGAACACTGTGAATGTGAGAGTTGCCAGGACTTGCCGCCAACTAGACATCTAATGTCATCACCAATACAAGTGGATATAACTCCGTAAGATGCTTTTGAGTTTTAACTGTAGCTTTTAAACAGCATAATTGTCTGTGTTTAATTTGTAATAGATTTTATGCAGTATACATTTGTACTTGCAGCTATATCACTAAACCCATTGCTGGTACCTTTGATTGCAGCTATATCACTAAACCCATTACTGGCACCTTTGATTGCAGCTGTATCACTAAACCCATTGCTGGCACCTTTGATTTCATTTAAGTCATCATCAGTTAATGTCACCATTAGCTGATAGCATTTGAGTCCATCTGTGGAAAAAAAAAGATTTCACAATTATTGCCATTGTAAAATAGAAGAGAAAGAGGTGCTATTAGTTCACAAAATACTACTACAAGTGTCTGTCTGATCTTCATGGACGGGTAGGTGAATAGTATGAACAATTGTCTTTTGAAGGATAGGTGAATAGTATGAACATTTGTCTTTGGTGGATAGGTGAATAGTATGAAATCAGATCAGACTGCAGAAGCTGGCTTAAATCCATACGCCGGGTCGTAAAGGCCTAAAGTTGATTTTCGCACAGCATGGCTAACTATGTTACCTCCTGTAGTTTCTATGAAACAGTTTTAGCAGGTAAGTGGCAGTATTCTTTGTAATCTGTTAGTAGGTAGGGATCAGTAGATGATTAGTTCTAGAAACACCAGCTGAAGGTAAGGTTTGCTCTATATACTGTGATCTTAAAATATTAAGTATGCATTTTTAATGACTAATCTTTTTAATATGCAGAGGAATTCAGTTTCAAGTCCCTTACTTTTGATTGGCTTGAAATGGGCCAAGTTTTAAAACTGACCAATCGTGAATATATAAGCTGTCGGAAACTTGTCTTTTGACTACTTTGTCACTTGTTTGAATTGGACTTTTGTAAGATAGTGGTTTAATAAACTGACTATGATCTCTGTATGATATATTTACAAAATAACTATGTATGATATATTTACAAAGTAACCATTATGCCTGGAACCATCATTTCATCCTTTTTTTTTGTCCAAACAGGAACCAGTTGTACTCATCTGCTGAAAAATCAGCAGACAATTTATTTTGACTTTAACTACTACTTTGACTGAAGACTTTTGACTCTAAACAGAAACCATTTTTCAATGAACTATAAACTGGTGACTTGAACTTCAACCTGAAACTTTTACTATGAACTGATTGCTGGAACTACAAATTGTCACTTGATAAGTATGTAGTGTGAACGATGAACCAACAACTTGAACTATGAACTTATGACTTGAACTATGAACTACATATTTTAGATTACTGGAGCAGCAGTTACAGAAGACAGAAGGAGAGCTGAAAAAGAAGACAGGAGAGTATGCGTCAGAGATCAAGGATCTTCGTAAAGAAAATGAAAAACAGAATAAACTCATACAACAGGTAAGATAAAACTTTAGCCCCAGGCCAAACTAGGTCCTTAATACAATATCTATGATGACTGTAGTTCCACATTACTGTATCTTTGACAACTGTAGCTCATGGGTATAACTGCATGACCAGAGAAGATCCTGGATACTGTGTGTCTACAGTGGCTCCTGGATTATGGCAATAATAGGTCTTGGATACCCTATCTATGACAACTGTTGCAACTGGATGCTGTATCTATGGCAACTGTTGCACCTGGATGCTGTATCTATGGCAACTGTTGCACCTGGATGCTGTATCTATGACAACAGTAGCTCCTGGATACTGTATCTATGACAACAGTAGCTCCTACAGTTACAAGTATATTTCAGATGCAGTAATTCCTTGTAATTGACACCTCTGTTTTCTAGTACTTGCATTGAAATCTCTACTTTATGCCAATGTTTCATGTTATGGGGGAAGCCAATAGATTTCATTTACATTACACACATTTTTGTAAAGAGTGAAGGTCTGAAAATTTCATAAATATTCATCGTTTGAAATTTATGTGGAATAGAGATGGTTTGAAGGTCTCAAAAGGGTGACTTGAACAAGCTGGTTTTCATTTTTGCAGGAAATGTCTGACTTGTATCCCTGTTATATGTATGTTTAGGTTGAGTTGTAAAAGCATAAGGTTAAACCTTTATGAGTATAAATGATTTATAAGTTTCAGAAATCAATTGTCTTGTTTTTTTATCCAAAGCTGAGTGATATAAGAGTAGTATGTACATTGAAAGAGCCTGGCTGTGCAAAAAGCAACATTGTTTTTTTCTGTTATTGTCGTTGTGCATAAAATGGAAAGAAATGTGATCACAAAGGGCCTATTTAAAAGTGGCAAATGTTGTTTTGCCGTAAGCAATCGGCTAAGCAGCTGGCTGAGGGGTTGTTTGACATCGTGTGATTGCTGGGATAAAATCTAGGCTTTGCAGGGTTAGACCATAACTCTGGAGCACACTAGCGAATTCTGATTTATTCATATGAATAAACGTAACCAGTTGCCTACAGAAAAGCAACATTATGAAACCAATAGGTCCATTGACTAAAGGTTGCTTTTTTGCACAGCAGGGTTCAGATGTTGTACACCTTGTCAATAGATAGCATATATTTACATGTCGTGACCGAAAGTTGTGTTTTTATTTCTTGTCTAAGGTTAAGTTTCCTTGTTTATTGAAACCAGAAGAGCTTTTATCTCTCCTTTGAATGTAAACATTCCTTGAGTTGAAGATGGTTTTTTTAAAGTATGTTAAACATGTGCTATATAATTTATTTTCTTGTTTTAAATTCTATGAAGGTTGGTTATACATATGTTGTCAAATTAGAAGTCAATGCATGTGATGTTTCTATGAAAAAGGCAAAATGCATGTTTATGTTTCGAAAGAACAAGCATGGGGGGAGAGAAAGGCATTTGATTTATTATTTTTGCACTTCATATGAAAGTTTAAACCAGTTTTCTTCTCTGAGTACTCTTCAGTCAAAAGGTACAGAAATGAAAAGTTGCTGGGTTTGAGGTTTTACAGACAAAATTTTAAGAAAGGGTTTGAAAATCCAAGAAGTGTTTAATATGGGTAGTTTTAAGTTTGAAAATGGAAAGAATTTGTTAGAAATGTGAGTGGCAGACATTGTAATGGGTACACTTTATTGTAGTGTTTGAAATGCAGACACAAAAAGGTAAGTTGAAACACTGTTAAAGGAATGCATTTAAAGTTTCATGAGAGTTCTCCCAACTTCTGTTTTATGTTTAGTTATTAACTCTTGACCCTGCTACAGTTTAAAATAGACTCAGCCATTGTTCATTTTGGCCTGTGCCATTTACCAGAGCCCATTGTTCAGATACTAGACCTTTTCCCATTTTGAATATTGTTCATAGTCAAGTGATCAATTTGACCTGTGCCACTATTCATAGTCCAGTGTTCAGATTGGCCTTTTCCATTATTGTTTATTTATTTATTAGAGTCCTTTATTCAAATTTGCCATTTCCATTTTTTGTTCATAGTCCATTGTTCAGATTGGCTTCTTCCATTTATTATTTATAGCCAATTGTTCAATTTGGCCTGTTGCATTTATTGTTCAAAGTCCGTTGTTCAAATTGGCCTGATCCATTTATTGTTCAAAATCTGTTGTTCTAATTGGCCTGTCCCATTCATTGTTCATAGTCCATTGTTCAATTTTGCATGTCCCATTCTTTGGTTAATTTGGCCAGTCACAAATAAACGCTCGGTCATATGACAATAGTCAAGTACCGAGGGTAAGCAAACCCACTCTGATTTAGTCAGATCCCATATATAGTAGACAGTTTATGTTCTACCCTGTTACGAAAAGCAGAAAGATCCTGTACCAGCAGGGTACAGGGTTAACTTTATAACATACTTCTTGTTGTCTGGAATGTTTATATTTAAACAAAATAACCTTTCTGTTACCATAATTATACAGGTTTTTACATTTTTACAATGTTTACTCACTCATAAGCCAGTCTCAGCTATAAGTCTTGTCACAGACTTTGTGAGTTGTATATTTTTTAACGTTTGGCAAACTGCCAAGCAAAGGGCTTAAAAAACGGCCCCTTAATGGGTACCCCATTTATTTTCCCCAAAGATAGTAGTTACAACAGCTCTATGGCCTTTTCAAGATATACATTAACAAAGTTTTAAAAAAAACACCCTGACAACTGGGACAACTTGCTGAACATAGTGGCAAATTGGCCTTCATCATTTACTTTGTTATAAATTAGCAGAAATTCCTAAATATAGCAAGAAAAAAAGTTTTATCAAAGGCAAAGAAACATTTCTAAAAGAAATAAAGAGAAAAACTGGAGAAAATGTTACTGATAAAATATGCTGCAGTGTGTACTTTGTCTGTTGCCTTTTCTCATAGACTTGGAAGTTCCATTCTTCTGTGTGTAGGTCTGGCTGTTGGTGGAGTGCTGTGTTTAAAGGTGTTAAGGGATTTATTACTACACTTTGTGAAAACACAATACATCCCTGTTGACTAGCCTGAAAATGAAATGTAAAAAGGAAAATTAGAAAAAAATGTGTAAAAGCAAAACCATTCTGTCTACTAATAGTATCTATAACTCTTCTTGAGTTATAGCACTAAGGAACCAACAGCAAACATTAATAAATAAGTAGCCCATCTCACCTTTTTTTTCATAGGGTTTTTTTAAAATAAAAAATTCAGATTATGAGTTCTGAAATAGTCAACTATTAACGTTGAAAAAATCAGATGTTTAAGGGCAGTGTTATTGATCTATAATGATATTAATTATATTGTATTTTGATTAACAAGGGATACTGTTCAGCAATTTACATTCCTCAATAATAACACTGATTCTCTTGTTACTGACCTGAAATGCCAAGATAAAATATCTGGACACTTACCTTTAGTTGTTTTGACTGTTCCAGTTTTCATCTTTTTTTTATTTGCATGATCGTTTTTGTTTGAGCATATTGTAGAATGATTGATAGCTCTATTGCATGTACAAAATTCAATTAATACATCTTGTCAGTCATTGTTATGTTAATGAATAACCAGTAAATAAATGTATTTGTGTTCATTATCAGTGCTTAAGGTTTTGTAGCCTGAGAACCAGTCTCAAATCTCTGATATCTGATTGGCTTGAAGTGAACTTATTTCCCTTATGGACCAATCAAAAGCCAGACATTTTAGACTGGTAGCCCAGCAGAAAAAAAAAACTATTAAAGAAGCAGATTCCATTAACTAACAGTACCAAATTAAGCAAAAATTGTCATATATTGAACAGTATATCAATACAATTTCAGGAGTTTTTACATAATCTCTTCTGTGAGAAGTTGCATAATCTCTTTTGTATAACTATACTACACTTCTAAATTTTATAACCATTTCCCAGTTTTCATATTTCTGACATTCCTGTGTATTATTTTGTCAATAATATTGATGCAACAGTAAGTTGAAAGCAGAAATCTTTTAGTGGTCTCAAATTAGGAAACAGTCATAATTATGTACCTGCTCAAAATTTGATAGCAAACATGCATATTTGCAAATTAAAGATTGGTGAAAGTAAAATTCTTTAACTATAAAGCTATGAAGGAAAGTTTTTTTGCCCCCAAAAAGTGAAAATATGAAGCTTCTTTGCCCCTCAAAATGGGAAAATATGATCATTGCGAATATCTTCTAGTTTACAGTATCATGGTACAAAAAGTATTAAGTTTGTCATTGCCTGAGTTATAAATGGTTACGTTTTTCTTTTCTTTCAGAGTTTGTCGCTCACATCCGAGGCAAAGATCGAGGCCACCATGCAGCACGAGATAACGCGACTTACAGCCGAAAACTTGGTACGTACTTAATAACCCCCGTCCATCTATATCATAGAATGATTGATGAAGTAAAAACACTGTGAAATTGTACAATTTCTTTTTATGGTTCACAAATTTAAATCTTATAGATAAATTCAGTGTGACCATGAAGCATGACAGTACGTTTAGCTCAATACGAAGTTTAGAATACGTAATTGCTATACAGTGTGTGGGTACATGTAAGTCAGGCCTCACTTATGATCATTGATTCACCATTAATTTTGTAATTGGACTGTGCTTCACTCCGTCTTACTATGAATTTCTTCAGTATAAACACAGATTTGGCATTTAGAATTATTGCCTTACACCATTCTGTTTGAATTGATTTTTGGTTAAAAACAGGAGTTGAAAGCTAAATATGTTTTGTAGATACATCATCTCTGTCATGAAACATTTTTATAATTTATTATATAATAGAGAATATTATAAACTTCATATTTTAGCAGTGTTTAGGTACATTATAAATGATTTTATTCCTGTTTTCCCCGCAAAAAACATGATTGGATAGATATTCTTAACTTGCTCAGTGTGAACATAGTATGCCATACTTCACAAGGTAAGGCCAAGAGACACTAATTTAGGATAAAGGCATATAGGAATAGGATAGGTTACAGGTGACTAAAACCACACTTTATGATTTTTGGCCTAGGAAAAGATAAATTTGAAATGATTCACGCTAGGTGTAATGAGAAAGCGTCATCTTAACATGTAACTTGTGTTTACAAACTGATTGAGAGCTACATGTAGGAAATGAGACTTTATGTTTGCAACAGTTGGTCCAGTCATTTGACATGTAATTAAGTTTTCTGCAAAAACTTCAGCAAATATATAGCAGTAGATTTTACGAGTCATATTTGAAATGCGGCATCTCAGAATGCAAATAGAAGAATACCAGGATCTAGAAAAAGTAGTACTGAAGGATAGAGCTGGAAAAGGGGCTGGTCCACGAGAGGGTCAGGGGAAGCCTGTTTCCTTAAATTTCAGAGACAGACTTGTCCATTTTCTAGTTTGAGCTGTTCATTGGAGTGCTCACTGAAAATTTACCAAGTAGCAGAAAGTGCAGATTATGATTTGACTTAGCGGTGGGCAGGGTGATCATGATCTACACATGTCACAACAGAAAAACTCACCGTATTTATTACCAAGTTCAGGATATTTATAACAGGGGTGCATATTTTTCGCTGTTCTATTTAAGTACGATATTGAAGCTGACATATAATTGAGAAAGGTTATGTTGTATTAATACTCTATTCTATTCTATTCTATTTTACCAATGTTTCCTTCAGGACTTGCGAGAGGTTATAGACAAGCAGGCAGACCAGATCAGAAAGCTGAAGAAAATGCTGAAGGTGTATTCAAAGAGAATGAAAGAAGGCGAAGGTAGGGTATACAATAACATACATTTAGATTTAATATGCAAAAACTTATGTTTTTCTCAGACAATCATGCTGTCTTACACATGACTAGTTTCTTCAGTAACCATAGTAACAACTTTATCTCATTTTCTGAAGGTGGATGGGTTGGTCAAACAAAAATTACCATAGTGACATACATACACTAAGAGCTTCATTTGTAAACAGTCAGGAAATGAATTCTCAGAACAACTGGTAGCTGTGTCTGGCTAAAGAAACCAGTCTAGTGTCCATAGCTTCTGATTGGTTACCAACAGCCAATCAAAAGCTGGCATTTCAGACTGGTCGACTGGCATGCCCAAATTTATAACACAGTCACATGATTATAGTGATAGTAAACAGGAATTAATATTGTCTCAAGCATTAAAAACTAAACTTTGCTTAACAGTTTTAATGCTTTTTACCTACGAAACAGTTTTTTTATCGTATGTGTTATGTCCCTTTATTTATCTACATACATGTATGTACTTTTTTCTTACTGCTGCCTCTAAAGGAGTACCCAAGATATTTAGACACCCTCTTTCTTCTTCTGTCTCACTTAGCCCCACAACCGGTAAGATATGACTCCTCTCAATACATTATATATGGAATATGACAAGTTTTATGTAGAGAGAGAACCATTATCATAGTGTGTCAGTGTGTTTGTATATAATATATAGTATTAGTGTACATGTTTGTATATAGGCAGATGTTTTTTCTGTGAAGTGATTTTATTTCACATTCTAGTCATCACATTTTACAGAAAATTACATACAAATTCTACTGTGGTAATACTGTGTGACTTTAGTAGCACAATGATTTCCGCGAAAGACAGAGTGCATATTTCTTCATACAGAGGTTATTACGTTATTACATACCCGTCAAGAACAGAATGTTTCTGTTAAGAAAAACAAGCAGTTTTGAGAGAAAATGGTATACACAATTATTTCCAAGAAATTATATATAGATTAGTAAGAAACGAGCATGCCCATATCAATTTTTGCCACTAGATGGCAAAATCATATTTGAAAATTCAGATGTGTTTTCTATAACAACGCTATATTATGTAATACCAAAGTGGGCCTTGATTTCTCGGTAGTTTGGGCATCTATATACAATGGGATAGGTCCTGGGTACGATTACCAGAAGGAGCACAAGACATGTCCTAGGGCAAAGAGGCTACACAATGCGTCTGTCCACTCGGCTGTAAACTGATAGCAGGGATGAAAAAATTACCCTGCCTTTTGTAGACTTGTGTAACAGTGTATATGTTTGAGAGTGATTAATTAAGCTATGGGTGCTGTCTTTGTAATGAAACTAAACTAAAGACACTCCATGTCCGATTAGAACACATTCAACGGTCCCAATGTGGAAAAGCATTGATGCCTAGTCTCTAGGTGAATGGATGGGAATGTTATACGGGTATGTAATAATGGGGGGCCATAAGTTTCATCCATCCAGCATACACTGCTGTTATATTCATTTCAAAAGGATTTTAAGGCTGATTCTATCACACTATTGGCAAAATGCCAAACAAGAAAGTTTATTTACTAAAACTTGAAATATTTTGGTCAGGGGAGAACTTCTTGTTTGCTGCTTTGCCAATAGTGCACAAGAGTTCACCGGGGCGGTGAAACGAATGGCATCCGATATACAGGCATACACTGGGAGGGACGAAACATTTAGTACACCACTAATCTGCCTGCTTTACATATCAGTATTTCAAGATATTGTGCATTTCCATTTTTTTTTCTGCTCTATGTTTTTTTGTTTATTTTTGTTGAAATGTTTGTGCAGTGTATTATTGTATGACTGAATTAGTATTCTGTTTTAAAGTGATTTATCAGCATTTCACCTTGTTTATGTCAGAATGTTGTTCGATAGACTCAACTTTTGTTTATTTCATCCTAAACTCACACAGTCCTTTTCTGTTAGATTAGAAGAAAAAGCAAAGTAATTTGCATATAAATCCGTGATCTTTGTATGAATATTTTTTTTAGAAAACCCTACGTAAGCTCACTAACAATGCATGTTTGTCTTTTAGACTAAAAGTCCAATACAATTTGGACCTCTAAGCAAACTGCAATAAAGTCCATTATTCAAGCTTAGTTTACTATAAGTTGGGTTCACTGTATAAATAGAAAAGCTGTCAAACGCACAGTTTCATTGTTATATTTAGATTAAACCTTCCTCTGCTATAATTTCAAAATGGACTTGCCCATTTTCTATATCTGGACAGGTCCAATAATTGTTCAAAGGGGTGTTCAGTGAAATTTGCTGACATTGCAGATCATGATCAGACAGCTTGTTATGTGGCTGACTGTCTACAGTAGTGACACAGGCTAAATTACTTGCCACTATCAGTATAAGGGCCAAAGAAATGTAAGATGGACTCCCTCCATGGTTGAGTGTCTAAGAGTCGCTTGAAATTACTTTAGCCTTTCATCTATTTAGAGGCATTGGGTCAAACCCATCTGTAACCTACTGTGTCTGTTCATGTAACAAAGTTGGCAGTTTCTAATGGAAGACAGAAGGAAGTCTAGCAGAACAATGACAAGGGCAACTACCGCCTCTGAATAACTGATATACTGTTTAAACAGGCATTTAGCTGCAAGAAAAATTAAACCAGTGACACTTAATGTATTACAGCTGTGGAGATACAAGCAGAACTGGAGCGTGAGGAGACAAAGAGCGTAGAGAACGTGGCCCAGATCAAACATCGTGAGAGGAATTACATGGGAATGTTAGAATACAAGAAGGAAGAGGAGACGCCACTTATCAAAGTTCTTATATTAGGTAGGGTGGGACTTTACGATACCATCACTTATCAAAGTTCTTATGTTAGCTAGAGTAGGACCTGATGAACCCTTTAAGTTCATAGTGACAGTGCAGACTATAGACTGAAAGTAAGGACCAATAAGACTATCAGTGAAGACCTTTACCAGACTATCAGTGTAGACTGTTCAGACCATAATGCTTATGCAGACTGGTTTGACAATTATTTGTATGTAGAGTCCTCACTGACGGTGTAAATTGTTAACAGTTTTATTGTTATCACTGGTATTCTTGGTTAAGAACTTGTAAAACTGTTTAGTTTACCTGCCCCCTTGTAGCAACTAGTTTTTACAACTTTTGTAGCTCTATCAGTATGAAAACTTGAATTATCTTGCCTCTCAGTCAATTTTGTTGTTTTGGGTGTTATGTCATTTACAATTGGTCATTTAAATTTTCTGACATACTGGTAGTAAAGATATTTATGATACACATTATATTATTTCAGATTTGAAACCAAAAGTTGCATCCGGTTTCCTTCCTGGATTACCTGCATACTTGTTGTTTATGTCCGTACGGCATACTGACTATGTCAACGATGATGAAAAAGTTCGATCCTTCCTCACTAGTACAATCAACGGGATCAAGAAGGTCGTCAAGGTAAAAGCAACGTTTAAATTTATTATCTTTTTTTTTTTTGTGTGTGTTGGGGGGAGAGTGTTTGGCTAATTGTTTCATTCAGTTGTCTGATAGGGAGAAAATGCATGGATTACAAACCAACAGCGATGCATCAGTCAGTCATTCAATTATTAAGTCAATTTAGTTAATTAGACAGTCAGTCAAAAGTATGTGGATCAGTCAGTAGTTAACTTAGGCAGTGAATTTTATAAGCTCTCCTTTATAAAGTGTGTATTAATATCATCAGGGATTCCATTGGACCCAGGCTATGGGATTTTGATCTTTGAAATTTGCCAGTTACTGTAGTGTACCTATTGACCCTCAGAATTTCTACTGAAATGTCCTTTTTTTATTGAAATAAGGTACATTTATTTAAAAAGGGGGAAAATCAAGCTAGTTATACCCCTGAAACGAAGTTTGGGGGGTATATAGGAGTCACCCGGTGGTTTGGCGGTCGGGCGGTCGATCGGTCAGGTGGTCTGTTGCATTTTCCTTGTCCGGAGCATAACTTGCAAACTACTAGTTGGAATTCAATACAACTTCATACAATGGTCAAGCACATTGAGAGGAAGTGCAGTGCACAAGAACCATAACTCCATCTTGACTCATTACAGAGTTATTGCCCTTTGTTACTTTTCCTTGTCCGGAGCATAACTTGAAAACTACTGGTTGGAATTTAATACAACTTCATACAATGATCAAGCACAATAAGAGGAAGTGCAGTGCACAAGAACCATAACTCTATCTATAGTAATTACAGAGTTATTGCCCTTTGTTACATTTCCTTGTCCGGAGCATAACTTGAAAACTACCGGTTTGAATTCAATACAACTTCATACAATGGTCAAGTACATTGAGAGGAAGTGCAGTGCACAGGAACCATAACTCTTTCTTGACTCATTACAGAGTTATTGCCCTTTGTTACTTTTCCTTGTCCGGAGTATAACTTGAAAACTACTGGTTGGAATTCAGTACAACTTCATACAATGGTCAAGTACATTGAGAGGAAGTGCAGTGCACATGAACCATAACTCTTTCTTGACTCATTACAGAGTTATTGCCCTTTGTTACTTTTCCTTGTCCGGAGCATTACTAGAAAATTACCAGTTGGAATTCAATACAACTTCATACAATGGTCTAGCACAATGAGAGGAAGTGCAGTGTACAAGAACCATAACTCCTATCTTGACTAATTACAGAGTTATTGCCAAGAACAATATCTCTATTTTAGTTTTTTTTTTGCAAGGTATTCTGTTACTACAAACTTCCTCAGTTTATAAAGCAGTCTTTCGGGGGTATTAATCACATTTAGTGATAGCTCTAGTTTTGTTTGGATTTCAGCACTTGAATTTAAGGGTCTATTGGGGCCCGTGTTGTCTTGTTGATATAAAAATAAATCTACAGTTCATTGACAATGAAGTTATTAACTTTACAGAAACATCATGATGACCTGGAGAGAGTGACACTATGGCTAGCTAACACTTGTCGTTTCCTTCACACCTTAAAACAATACAGCGGTGAGAAACAGTTCCAGACGGAGAACACGCCTCGGCAGAACGAACATTGCCTACGCAACTTTGATCTGGCAGAATACAGACAAGTGTTCAGTGATTTAGCTGTGTGGATATATCAGACGCTGATCAAATTGTTGGAAGCAACCATTCAACCTTCCATAGGTAAGTAGACTGGCATATTAAAATTTTCACTTGGTTAAACTTCTGATGTGGAGTGGCCTCCATATTTTAAAGTGATATTACCATGCCAAGTGACCATCTTTAATTTACGAAAGGCATAGAATGTTTTTGGTTCAAACAAAGGTCATCTCCATCGGTAAGACATCCGTCTTGGTAAAATAAGATTAACTTGTAATTGCGCTGCTGGGACTTCGATATTCTAATAAAACTCGTATTTAGTAGATATTCCATTCTGTTCATACTGAGAACTTTATATTTCAGTGTCAGCAGTGTTAGAACATGAAGCTATAGCCGGTCTGACGGGCAGCAAACCTAGCGGTCTGAGAGGACGCAGTAGTAGTCGTGCCGAGGACACACCCGAACATTCCCTAGATTCTCTTATGAAATCTGTAAGTGCATCTGTACTTAGATTTAATTTAACCTTCCAAATTCTATTCTCCTTTTTGTGTAAATATTAGGTCCAGCCAAACTGTTCCAAAGCCAAAGACAATAGGAAAAAATTGACAGAAGCATTATAAGAGACTTGCTGTTTACTGAGGAACCAGTCTGGTAGAGGACTGGTATCATTAATGGGCAGTGGTTTTTGTCATCCAATGAAACCCTGGGGGTTTTCACATTTTCTCATCTACTGAAAAAGTGAGTATTAAAAAAATTTTGTAAGTTTTTCTCTGAAAGACAACGGTTTCATTTTGGTAGTGGTAAAAGGTGCCTGCTGGATGTAAAGTTTGCATTCCGAGTATTTTCCATCGTATTGTTTCCAGGTTGAATGAAAAGCTATACACTTTAAAAGGTTCTTAGTTGTAACCCATGATCTAGATTTGACATGATGCTATATTCTTTCACTTATGTTAAGTTGGATTAATACATGAATATTTCGTGTGAAGTGAAAATGAAGTGAAAATTAATCTTCAAAAAAAATCACAAGTATATTTAATATAACTTAAATTCTTTGATAAATTCTCATTTCAGATGAACATATTTGTGAGAGTGTTAACGCAGCATGCCGTAGATCCAGAATTGGTCAAACAGATATTCCGACAACTGTACTACTTCCTCGGTGCAAGCGCACTCAATAACTTGCTGCTCAGAAAGGACATGTGTAACTGGTCAAAAGGCATGCAAATCAGGTAGGTATTCTTACGTACTGAACGAGCACAAAGATTCAAGAGCGTCTTATTTTCATGGCGATTGTCTGCAAATTCATGTTAAAGAGACGTATCCTAAATCTGGGATCAGTTTAAATAACGTCAAAACAATCATTATTCAAATAATTAAAAAAATTGCTACGAAACCTGCAAGTTGTGTCTAAAACTTTCAGTAAACATCAGTAAAATTAGAATAGTCGTGTGTGTTGTAGTTCTATAAAAATTCGTATTCATATTCAGACTTCATATTAAACTCTTATTTCATAATTTTTGGGTGGATAGAGATATATTATAAAACGTCTCTCTGTTGGCACACAGTGTGTGCCAATGAGACATTTCTCGGTATATGTTCTTCTTAAAAAACTTATTAACTTATTTATATGTTATCTTACATACATTTAGCTCATTTTTAACGGTTTTAGGAATTTATATGCTGGTTGTAGGAAATGTCCCTTTAAGAGGGAAAATTTCTACACATTTTTCTACATGTAATGAGTTTTTTTGTCTCTATAGATTAAAAGTTTGGTATTTACATCTACAAGCTTAAAAATGGACTATTCTGCAAAAACATTGTCTCTGCCAATTCAAGTTTCAGTGGTACGTATGCAGAATGTATAAAGACAAACAGTTTTCAGTGACCAAGCAAGAACAAGTTTCTTACTATGTCAACTAGACTTTGCAAATCTGAGAATTCAAACAATACCGTTCAAAATTTCGAGTTACTGGATTTGGTCATAGCATTTACTACTTTAAACCACGTGTTTATATTTCAGATATAACCTTTCCCACCTAGAACAGTGGTTACGTGATAATAAACTGCAGGAGTCTGGAGCAAGTAACACACTGGAACCCATCGTACAGGCATCACAGCTGCTTCAGGCGAGAAAAACTGACGCCGACGTAGACAGTGTGTATGAAATGTGCTCTAAACTAACTGCCGCGCAGGTAAGCAACAAGTTATTGCTTAAGCTTAGTTTAAACTACTTATTATGTACTTATTACTGCCTACGTAAATCAGTTGTAGATTAAATTCTTGAAACTTATATTTGCTACTCCAGATGACTGCTTCCTGGAGTGTTGACCTGGCCCCGTGCTTATAAAACTTTTTTTCGTGGTCAATTTAGTTTGAGCACAAGAAGATTATAACTTTCAGAAAAGAAACAAAAGAGCCATAGTTTAATAGTCATTAAAAATATTGACGGAAAACTTGTTTGACACACTTTTATAAAGAATTTATAAAATGTTACATTCTATTGAATGAAAAACAGATCCAAAGTTTGAGCATGAAACGCAGTTGAGCACGAAAAAAGTTTTATAAGCATGACGCATATACTTGTGTGTGAAAAGAGATTGTGGCTCTGCTGCCTTGGTTTAAACCTATGTGAGATGCAGATAGCGGGCCTCTGACATCTCTCTTACATTTTGATTTATGTCTAGCGCAAATACTGCATTTTTTTTAATATTTTTTTTTGTGCATTTTAATCTTGATGCATTGGAGATAAAGTTTGAAATCACAGAATGTGTGCAAGTGTGAAGACATCATCAGTATTTAATTTCTGATGCAAGTTAAGGCACATTTTTTGTGTCTGCTTTTCATTTATGAGATAATATCCGTTCCAAGGCCTTAAGGGTTTGTAACTGAGCATCAGAACGACAAAGAGTTGATTATTTATGAAATAATATCCGTTCCAGTGGTGTTTATCATCTATTCTAACATGACTCACGATTTTGTCTCTATATACAAAGAGTAGAAAAATTATGTTATATTAAACCATAAACAACACAGCAAATGATATGCTGTAAACATGACGTCATACTGCGCCGCATGACGTTAAATGAGCGTTCGCGTAGAAAATAACGCTTTGCATTTATTCACCTTTTGTAATATCTGGTCATGTTAGAATCGAAATAACATCCTTTTCAGCGTTGTTATCGTCTAATAAACAATTATTTGTTGTACTGATGCGCAGTTATTAACCACTCAGGCCTCCAGCCTTCGTGGCTAATTACTGCATATCAGTACTCCAAATCATTGTTTATTAAATAAACAATGACTTGGTTGGAGTTCTGATGCGCAGTAAGTAACCAAGAAGGCCAAAGGCCTGTCAGTGAGTGGTTTATAACTGAGCATCAGAACCACAAAGAGTAGAGTTGTTTATTAGATAACAACCCTGAAAAAGGATGGTTTAAAGGTGAATAAGTGCAATGTGATATTTTCTGTACACATATTTATTTAACGTCATGCAGCACAAAATGACGTCATTTTTGTCATCATACCGGCCCACTTGTTGTTTATGGCATAATAGAACCCTAATTTTTCTTCCCTTTGTATCGTGAGTCATGTTAGAATGTTCGGTACACTCAATGATTGGATTGGACTGGTACTGCAGGATGAAAGACGTACCTACATGTATTTCAGTCTAGTAACTGGGCTATTGACATTTTTCAGTTTAACTCTACTGTGACAAGGTATTCGTATGGTCCAGTTTATGTCCATTTAAGAAGCACAGTATTTAATTTTTTATCAGCAATTTTACTTTTGTTTCAGATTGTGAAGATTTTAAATTTGTACACACCAGTTGATGAATTTGAGGAACGTGTGCCAATAACATTTATACGCAAAATTCAGCAGAAGTTAAAAGAGCGCGATCATGTGGACAATTCTCTTTTGATGGACTTGAAATTTTCATACTCAGTGACTTTCCCGTTTAATCCTTCCAAAATAGCTCTAGAAACTATAGACGTACCAGAGCAATTACATTTAGGAAACCTGGTGACTAGATCATAGAACATATTCCACTTAGGACTGAAATAATCAAGAGCATCTACTTGCTCGATTAAAAGAAAGGAATATCATATTATACATATGAAAATCAAGTTGGAAACATGCTGAGGCTTTCAGATAACATTTTAGAATGCAAGTTTTCTTGGATTTTCTTGTATTGTTTTGTTGTTAAGTTTTTAACTAACATAAATTATGCAACATTTTTTCTTCTACTAAAATTGAACTAATAACTGTAATTATGATAACTGTGAAAGAAACTGTGATACTAAAAATACACCACAATAGTTTCAGAAAAGAGGTTTTTGCTGGAGATTTACCTCATACACATCATTTTGATTTTGTACCAAAAAGTGTTTGCTGGTTTGTTTAGATAGTATTTGTTATGTCAGACATTTTCTTTGAAACTTTAACAACGTTAGTTAGAATGAGACAAGATAGGGGGAGTGTAATATGAATGGATTGTGCCCCAGATCCTGTTTAATGACCAAACAGAAATAAAGTTCAGATATTTTATCCAATGAAATGTTTAGTTTGTAGGCAGTATTGAGCAAAACCAACATTCCACTGAACCTTCCAAAATAAATGAAATCTGTACGAAGTTGTACTTGTACATGCAAGTTGTGATTTTTGGTTTGCGTTATTGTACATGCATGATCATGTATGAAAATTTAGAATGCATTTTACATTATAAGGTGCTTTACACTACTGTATGAGCAGAAACTTTTGAGATGCTAAAATGTTCATAAAGTTTATTTTACGTAATTTTCTATTCTGTCCATGCCTAGTGCAGGACTGAACTGTGGATGAGTTAATGTTATGGTCAGGGTCGGTCCCCAGGGTCAGACTTGTACAACCTTTGACCTTTTC
The DNA here is from genome assembly GCA_022818135.1 of Saxidomus purpurata. Taxonomy (NCBI): domain Eukaryota; kingdom Metazoa; phylum Mollusca; class Bivalvia; order Venerida; family Veneridae; genus Saxidomus; species Saxidomus purpurata. The sequence continues at coordinate 20,082,024 of JAFMSR010000019.1, read as the reverse complement.
CATGCGGAATTTCGAAAATGGACTCGTCCATCTTTCCATTTTAATAAGTATAGTACAATCATTAGTTGAAGGAAGTAGTGTTAAGTGAAAATTTACTGACTGAATACAGAAGAGTGCAGGTCATGATTATACAGCAGCGTAAGGTTTAAAGAGGAAACTTTTGGGAGAACCACTGAACTGTTCATATCACGCCCTAGAAATGTCTTTTTTCTCTTTTTGCATCATCACAGTATCTAAATGATTATGATAAAACTTAAACATCACAAAAAATTTCTGCTTTTTCAGTACATCATATAATTTGTACATTCCTTGCAATCATGTCTCATTTTTATCACTTGTACATACTGTAAATTATTGATAGAGCTTATTGTAGACTAATTGTTGCTTCGAGAACATTTTGTGAAACAATAAAGTTTGGTTAACAAAGATTATTTATTCATAAAAAGCCTCTGATAGTTCATATTGTAACTGGTACTAAAACATTTAATGCTGAAATAAATACAGAATCAAAATAAACGTATGGAAGGATATAGTATTGATACATGGTCATAGTAAACATTGTATTATAGATGAAATTGCTAGTTTGTCCTTGCTAGTGCTCATTAATGTGGTCTATATTATAAGGTTATAACACTGGTCTCACTGTATATTGAGAAAATGACTCTTCATTTTTAGCCCAACTATCAAAAAAAAAAAAAAAAACACCCAACCCCCCCCCGGGGGCCGCCCCCCGCCGAAAAAACCAACCTAATAAAATTTATTACCCCCCCAAAAAAAAAAAAAAGTATTGCATAGTGGCCTTTGATGACATTGGTCGTTCATCAACTGTACACAGGAGGGGCACCCCTGGGGGGGGGCAAACATTTTCTATTCATAGATTGAATATTGACTTTGCTTGTTCCATCATGACCAACCCTCCCCCTACACAGGGGGGGTAACTCTATCAAGCCTTTTGCATGCCCCTTTTTCGACTTAGAATTTACGTTTCAGTTTAATAAGATGGTTTAAAATCCATCCACATATGGATTTGAAACCCCCCCCCCCCCCCCATCTATATCAACCTGTGTACATAAGTGTGATTTTTCCAATATTAATCTTTTTTACTAAACTTACTTAAATTTAGGTCTCACTGTATTCAAAGTGATTATGAAACTTTGCACATTGTTCAATCTTTGAGAATGTTAAGGAGGGACATTGTAACTATCCAGCATTTTACATAATTATCCCCTTTAGAGACTCATTTACAGTCAGTTCTCTTTCTTATTTTTCCATCTTTGTTATTTTACAAGTTCCTGTTATTAACTACACTTTAACAATATCCTCCAGGGGATTTTTTTATTGTGAACACTGAGAATAGTCGAGCCCCCCTGTCTACTGACGCTCTTGTTAAAACAAATTCATATCCTAAAATTATAGCTCGACTTGGAAATGATTTATTCTGTACTATAAGATGATTACATTTACCTGCAGCCTTAATATGGGATGCCCATTATCCCATGCTTTCCTTTTACACAATTCTACATTACTTCTTGATCTAAATGTCATACTAGCAAGTAATGAGACATTTCATTGGGTCACATTAATCAACAGATGAAATAATGCACCTCCTCCATTTTGAAAGTAAACATATATTTCTAACTTCAATTGAAGAGTACTTATTATAATTGTTACACATGTCTTCATTGGTCAGTAGATAACTCATGAATATTCATGTAGGCAATATTTTGCCTGTAAAATCTCCCATGGAAGTGGAAAGAAATATACAGAGAGGGTGTTCAAATGATGCTTGGGCCAGGAAAAGTAAAGACAGATAACATGCAGTGAAGGTATAAGTCGCCTGGAAATGTTTAATGTGAAAGAGATCCGGTGAACTAGATAAAGTTGACAGTATGAAATTGTTGACAGATCAATAAAAATACAACCACACTTGTCTTACTCACCCAGCACAAGGAATATACAGAAGCAGTATTCCTTACTGAATTTGACTTCTAAGAAAGTAAGATTTTGCAGAAACTTTAGTAAAGCCCATTTATAAAAAAAGATGACAAAAGATTTATTTCACATAAATTTATAATTAGGAAATCTTTTTGTAAATGGTAAATTTTTGTGAATAAGTCTGCTATAAAATCTTGAAATTTTCATCACACACGAAATAGTGTATGGCCTTTCTGCTGAATTAAATTTATCAAAAATTACAGAACACATCACTCTTTCAGTCCAGTCTATCAGTATTTGTAATACTTTATGTCTGGTGACTTTCGTGATGATTTGATTTGAGCTTTCATCAAATTCTGAAATATTTGTCATGCGAAAATTACTTAATTTACAGTAGGCTTAATTTACCATTGGTAGGAAAGGTTACTTGGTAGCATTTATTAAATACAGAGGTTAACTGCATAGTATGAATGGATAGAGTGAAACTGTGAATGACATAAACATAGTGTGCCCTAGTCAGTTGCAAACATTTGCCTTCTAGTATTACCTTATATCAATGTATTTTACATGCTAGATTTTGGTGCACCATAGAATAGAGGTCTTACAGATCACACATACTACTAGTAATCCGCTCACCGATAATATACACAATCTTTTTTGCCTTCAGATTAGAGATATATGGGGACTGTATTGGAATCAGGCCTGTCTGTCTGTCTGTTTGTATGTCTGTCTGCCTGTCTGTAGACAGAATTTGTACAGACTTTATCAGCAAAAGTTATCTGAAATTCTGTGAAACTTTACCGAAGTGATGAGAACCAAGCCTAGTTTGGCACGTCATCATATTTTCTTTGATATGTTTTCATTGAGTGATTGCCATTTGTTTTTTCATACAATTAGTGTGCATAGAGATGTTTGTTTGCTCTATTTCTTTGTAATCCTTGGCAAGAATTCATTGAAAATTAACAGGAGTGATAAGTACCATGCGTAGTTGTGCATATTGTAGGCATGTTAAGGGCAGGTAATTTTCCATTAAGTAATGGCCCTTTGAATTTTATCATACATGTAGCTAAACTTGAATTGTTTATTTGGGTGCAGAATAACTGTGCTAAGGTGGCATCAACTAGGGGTATTCATCACTCTCAGTGATAGCTCTAGTTCCTTCCTTTGTCAGTTGAAACAAATCCAAGTTATCAAGGTCTGAATTCATATTTTAGCTTATCAGACAAAACTATGCCTCAAGTCAGCAATTGTCATTACTGGTACCCATATACACTAAAAATGGCCAAGCCGGGGATTAATCCCAGGTCTTGTTTTCTAAGGTAATCCCATAGCCACAACAGGACGAACCAGAAAACTGTGGTATATGTAGATCTAAGTTGCCTTCTTGCATATAGAATCAAAGCCCTTAAATGACTTAACAAAATATTGCGCCACAAAATCAAAACCTGTCCAGACTTGCTTGTTAGAAGTGATATTCATTTGATAGTAAAAAGGGTCACTGATATATTGAGACGATCTTTTTCTCCTACAAATATTGACGAGGTTGATGAACTAACCGCAGCTTGTTTTTGCAAATATTTTGCTTTTTTTGTACTTTTGTTGTACTTTTTGCTATGGAATTTTTTACCTTTTCAACTTGTGTTTTCTATGGAGTGTGTAACACAGAAAATCCGTTTCTATTCTCCTACAAATGCTTCAGATTATTTATTAAATACTTAACACAAAATGTAACTCATGTGTAGTTACTTTTCTACATAATATTATGTGACCCAAATTTGCTCCTTGCGATATATTTTGATTTATTGTAGAAGTAAAACTAATACTTTCAATGGCAATGAATATTGTTGGGAAGACATTGTAAGTCACATGTAATACGCAGCTCTGAAGTACAAAGGTCAAGGGAACTTTCGGGCTCTACATGCTGCCCCTCAGTGTCCACCTAGCGAGTAAAAGTAATGTAATATTTCAATGATGTAGGAATGACAATATTTATATTAACACAATAGTATATTAATTACTATAAACCGCCTGCTTAAGGACAGTCTAATGATTGTGTAAACAATAAACACCAACCAGTCACAAATTTGAAATCTGACTGGTTATTTTTTTAATTTGAGCTTACTTTTAATCTATCAGAAGCCAAGTGTTTGAGACTGGTCACTAATACATAACATATATGTGTCCAAGCCTTGTTTATTCCTAGACCACTTGTTTGCATATAGCTCCAACGAAGTACAATATCTAGAGTAATACTGGTATACAAACAAATCGTACATAATATTGCATACAGAGGTAAACCCGGTGACAAATGTCCTAGAAATGTTCCCATGTATTTACAAGTATATTTAGACTCTTCAGTTGGGTCACTGTCACACTATCCTAAATGTACAGTATTATAAAACAAAGTCTCATCTACAAAGGGTAGGGCAGTGTTAATCAGATACAATGTAACTGATACTGAAAAGAAATTAAACAAACCACATTTTAGCTTGTCAATTTTGATAAGAGAGTTACAGACTATTTGAAGGTTTTTACTGTGTTTACTTGTGTAGTTTATTATTTACTTTTTACATTAAAAATGGAAATAAATGGCGTGATGAGTAATTGGCAGTGAGACAAAAAGCATCACAATGATCTGTCTTGGACAGGTCAGGTTTTTTGCTTCACCTGAACACTTTCAAGCTTGCATTGACTTATTACTGTGTATCATTGACAATTGTTGAGTTCGTTTTGTAGTTTAAGTCCCGACTTAAACCTGGCATGTAAAAACCTTACACTCTTATTAAAATGATTATTTTACAATACATGTTGTGTCGGAGTATACAATGTACTGAGTTATGAATTATACCATTGTTATACATGCCGATTTTTTTTTAAACTGACTATTTATAAATGTTATGTGATTGGTTATAAGCAAGATTTTTCTTTGTTGCTGATGGAATTTTAAATAAATGCTGTCTAAAGATGGCTGACTTAATATGTTGTCTTTATAATCTATAATTATGCAGTCATACCACAGACAGGTGCATTGTCATGGTAGCATCAACTAAAAGATGCAATGATGTTGTCTAAAGCTGTTGAAGGACCAACTTGGGTTTTGTTAGCTCACAAAGTGTCCTGGGTGAGCTATAAGGATAGCTATCTGTCAGGCGTACATCGTCCGTTCACATTTTCCTTCAAACAACATCTCTGAAACCACTGGACCAATGTTGATGGAACTTGGCAGGGATGTTCCTTGAAGCTCTATCATGATAGTTGTTTTAATAATTCCATTCCATGCAGAACTCTGGTTGCCATGGCAACGGAAAGGAAAAACTTTTAAAATTTTCTTCTCAAAAACAGTAAAGCCCAGTGCTTAGATATTAGGCATGTAGCATTCCCTAGTTGACCTCTACCAAGATTGTTCAAATCATGACTCCTAAGTCAAAATTGACCCCGCCCGGGGGTCTCTTGATTTTACATATGCTTATATAGGAAACACTTTTAAAATCTTCATTCAAACCACCAGGCCTAGAGCTTCAATATTTAGCATGTATCATTGCCTAGTGAACCTCTACCAAGATTGTTAAAATCATGACCCTGGGTTAAAATTGACCCTGCCCGGGGTTTCACCTGATTTTACATATGCTTATATAGGAAAAACTTTAAAAATCTTCTTTCAAACAACTAGGCCTAGAGCTTAGATATTTAGCTTGTAGCATTGCCTAGTGGACCTCTACGAATATTGTTCAAAATATGACCCCCGGGTGAAAATTGACCCTTACTTGATTTCTATAGGGAAATCTTCCTCTTCCTGTCTAAAACTACAAGGACCAGAGCTTAGATATTTTGAATATAGCATTATGTAGTAGACCTCTATGAAGATTGTTCAAATCAGAATCCCCAGGTCAAAATCGACCCTTTCTGCTTTTGATGACATTGTATTATAGCCAATGGTAGCCAGGTGAGCAATATAGAGCCATCTTGGCCATCTTGTAGAATTCTAAGAGTAGTTTGCTCAGCTCTTTAAAATCCGAACACTGCAATGAAGGCACAACCGGTGCGCAAAGAACGCGTCTCAACAGGTACGCAATGAAGTTACAACATAATTATGCGTAGTGGCCCCTAACTATCTTTAGACAAAGAAAATAGTGTCACGGAAATATCTTTTGCTGCTGCATGGGATTAACCTGGTACAATTTTGTGAGGAAGTTCGTCTGCTACCACCATAAATTAGGAAAATATCATCGATGGTTGTCAAAAGAAACTAAGCAAGAATCTTCCTAATGGGAAATGTATATTTGACTTTTTTTCCCCCAAACCCCCCTTTATTCTTTATCCTTAGCAGTCAACCACTTGATGTAATTTAAGCATATAACATAATTTTTAAGGGAAGTTTTTATTGCCTTTATATATGTACATAGTGTTACAGCGAGGGAGCGTCCATCATTGCTTACGCTGCTGGTGTTTAGTTAAAATCTTCCTTTTCATTTACTTTTCATATTTGAATACTTCTTTAAAAATTAAAGGAAGGAAGCGCCAGAGTTCAGTTGAAATTGCATTTGTCAAAGGTATATATATTTTAGTATGTATCAAGAGTATGTAAAGTATGTTACATTTTTTGGAAAGGTCTTTCAATCAACAACTCAAACCCAATAAATGCTGATGCAGATTATTACAAAGTAGATATGTGATGAAATTTCTTACCTGCCTTCAAGTTTTGAACCAGCTTTACAGCTGGGAGGTGACCTATATACATAAAACGTTTACTGCGTTTTGCACCCTGTTCACTGCTCAGAAAACCGTGAACAGTTTCATTTGCTAAAATTTTACAACCATCGTTGCATGTTTAGGAGATAATTTTAACCTTTTTCACAGGCACATTAAACAGCATAACATTATTTTGGAGACTGATATCAAATACATGTAATATGGGTTTGTCATTCTATCTTCATACAACGTCTGAACAACTCTATAAAACAAAATCTTAAGTTTCTTATTTCTTTTCTTTAAAGCAAATAACAGCTTTGACAGACGAGATTTTTTGTATTGTGCATCTACACAGGAACCTCGTTTTTGCTGTATTTTGTCAGGGTTGTTTGTTTTTTCATCAAATTTTAATATTTAATACACGTAAGTTAGTGCAATTTACCCAATTTAAGTACCACAAAAGTATCAGTGGAGTCACGAAGTCAAAATTGACCCAGCATGGGGGTCACTTGTTTTTACAAAGGCTCATGTAGGAAACACTTTTAAAATATTTTTCTCTGAAACCACTAGGCCTAGAGCTTAGATATTAAGCATGCGGCATAACCTAGTGGACCTCTACTAAAATTGTTCAAATTATGACCCCAAGGTCAAAATTGAGCCTGCCCGCGGGTCACTTCTGATCGATGATTGTCCGTCGTCCGTCAACATTTTGATTCAAATGACATCTCCTCTGAAACCTCTAGGCCAATGTTGATAAAACTATGCAGGAATGTTCCTTGCATGAAGCCCTACCAAAATTGTTCAAAGAATTCCATTCCATGCAGAACTCTGGTTGCATGGCAAAAAATAGGAAAAACTTTAAAATCTTCTTCCTCTGAAACCACAAGGCCTAGGCTTAGATATTTGGCATGAGCTTGTCTAGTGGACCTCTACCAAGATTGTTCAATTTATGACCCCCCCCCAAAACCCCATCCGCCTGGGCCCCATAGCCCCCCCTTTAGCATAGGCAATACAGGGAAACCTTTAAAATCTTCTTCTCTGAAACCACAAGGCCTAGAGCTAATCTCTCCCCCCACCCCCCCCCACACCCACCAAGATTGTTCAGAATTATGACCCCGGCCCAAATCCCCCCCCCCCCCCCCCCACTTAGTTTTGTAGGCTTCCAACCCCCCCCCCCCCAATAGTAAAACCTTTAAAAATCTTCTTCTCTGAAATCACAAGTCTAGAGCAGATATTTGGTATGTAGCATTGGCTATAGACCTCTACCAATATTGTTCAAATTACCCCGACCCCGGGTCAAAATTGACCCCCCCACCGGGGATCCTTAGTTTTGCATAGATATATAGGAAAAACTTAAAAAATCTTCTTTTCTGAAACCACAAGGCCTAGAGCTTAGATATTTTGCTCTGTAGCATTGGCTAGTAGACCTGTACCAAGATTGTTCAAATTAAGAGCCCCGGATCAAAATTGACCCCCGCACCAGGGGTCACTTAGTTTAATACATAGGCCTTATATAGTAAAAACTTTAAAATCTTCTTTTCTGAAACCACAGGCCTAGAGCTTGATGTTTGGCATGTAGCATTGGCTAGTGGACCTCACCAATGTTGTTCAAATTATGACCCCGGGTCGTTTTCACCCCACCCCGCCCACCGGGGATCACTTAGTTTTGCATAGAATATTAGTAAAACCTTTAAAAATCTTCTTCTCTGAAACCACAAGGCCTAGAGCTTAGATTTTGGCATGTAGCATTGCCTAGTAGACCTCTTTTAAAGTTTGTTCAAATTATCCCTGGGGTCAAAATTGACCTTGCCGGGGGATAATTTGTTTCACAAAGGCGTATATGGAAAACTTATTTGGTATATAACATTATCTAGTGATCTTCCACCAGGCAAGTGGACTTGTACCAAGGGAGCGCCTGCCCCTTGTTTTATATAAGCTTATGTAGTAAAAACTTTAAAAATCTTCTTCTTTGAAACCACAAGGCTTAGAGCTTAGATATTTAGCATGTAGCATTACCTAGTAGACTTCTACTAAGATTCTTCAAATTATGACCCCCGAGTAAAAATTGATATTACATAGGCTTATATAGGTAAAACTTTAACATCTTTATTTCTGAAACCACAACGCCTCGAGCTTGTATCATTGCCCAGCTGACATCTCTCAAGAATGTTCAAATAATGACCTTTTATTATAGCCAATGGTAGCCAGGTGAGCGATATAGAGACATCTTGTCCCTCTTGTTTTGTTTTGCAAAGCACAGAAACAAACTTCAATTAACATCATACATTGTATACAGATCTTAATATTAGCTTTCCATTCAAATATAAAACCCAGTTTAGGAGTTTTACAAGCACCTTCATACAAGCGAAAAGTGGTCAAAACTAAATTATGTTTGGTATAATTCACTATCTAGTGGTTCTGTACAGAAATACTATGAAAAGAAGGCATTAACCTCGCAATCCAGAAGTAAAAGGTTTGATCCCGAATCAGTTAAAATACCGATGTGTTATTTGGTAAGACATCACATGCAAACGCAAAGAAAATTGCTAACTTGGTTTGATCATGGGTGATATCAAGGACACGATTAATAAAACTAGTAGAGCTTGTTCTGCAAACTACCTGAAATAGGTATATCCTTGTTCTCCTCTTTAACTGATAATTATTTGGTTTTCAAGACCAGATTATTATCTCGGCATGGGCTTGCGTATTTGTTTTTATAAAATGACTGTATAGTGATCCCATCATGATTGTGCTTTCAGCGCTTTGATTACTCGTGATGTATACACCATGCATAAAGGATATTCATTACTTTATACATAAATACGACCGGCTGAAGCGCTTACATAGGAATGCGGATACACAGAGATCACACTCACAAGTAATAAGTCCGAAAACTTAATTGTTTAGATAAGTTGTTATATACATGTAAAAGGTAATCACTAAAATGAAATGATATTATAATATATTATCTGTCAGCTGAAACCGTTAACACAGGCAAATACTGGTATATGTACATGTCTGCCTTTAAGACAGGAAATACGGCAAACTATTCTTTATTTTAAAACGACAAATGTATAATTGTTGTTGAGGATTAGGTTAAAACAAGTTACATACCAAAACTTCGATTACATTCTATTAACACTTATCGCAAGTGAATAAAATAAATAAAACACTAAATTTAACAAAGTCGTTGTATCCTGCTTGCACAGCTGTTTGTAGATATGCATCTAGTTGCATCACATGTACTTCTAAGAATGTTTTAACATATTTTGTGAATATATCTTTTTTTTTAAATGATAGAGATCTACAGCATTTGTTGTTTTGTATATTCAAGATAGATGATGATACTATCAGGGTGACTTAAAATGAGGAAGAAAGCTACGATAATTCAATTAAAATATGACTGTGTTTGTCTAAGTTATAACATTGTAATTTGGTCATATTTTGCGATGGGTCATAATAGTTAAATCAGTTTATTGTACGTCTAAACATCATTTTGGAACGTTTAAGCGACTTGTGTTGTTGAAAGGCATAGTATATCATCCCGCCCTGTATACTTGTTTGTCGTTCGGTTCCGGGTGTAACATACTCCCCATTTAGGTTTACAGCTGCACAACCAAGGTACCACCAGCCTCCGTGACCAATTTGTGATGATGCGCAAGCGAGACTGTTGTCATGATCATAAGTGTAGAAATTTTGACCATTGTGGTATGATAACCCGCCAGAATCACCTGCATGTACAACATAAAATAACACCCATTCTTAGTAGTCTCCTACACATACATCTATTTTACATTATACTTTACATGAACACTGACAAGCACACTAACTGTACTTTAAAGTTGATGGAAGCAATCAGATATCTTTATCAGTAACATTATTGCCGAATGATTAATTCACCTTTGCTCATTATGAATTACTGTAGAGAAAATATGGATTGAATTTCTTTCATTTGCTGATTATCATTATTTTTAACATTTGAATATTTTCTGTGTCACCCTAAACCAAATTCCCCTTATTGTGTATGTAATGATAAAGATATAATCATACATCAGTCAACTAGTATTCTAAATATTGCCAAAGTTTTCTGAAGTATTATATTTAATTGAATTGAAAATTATATCTAATAAAACATAAAAATACATTACATGTATAGATTAAAATCACAAGTAAATGTTGAGTCAACCGCTATTTCATGTTTCTGCTATATCTATGTTTAAATACTTTAATTTAGTTAAATATACGTAGTTACGAATATGAGATTAGGTTGACTACAGGTAAATATACATAAATGAGAATATTCCCGCAGTTCAAATTCAAAGTAAAAGTTCAATCAATCGTCTCTGTATGTCTATGACATATCTAGGCTTAAACTGCATGGATATTGTTTTGATATACGAAGATACAAATATAAGAATAAGTTGACTATAATTGAAATGACTAAGTAACAAATATACCCGCAGTCCCACTTCCCGTCCCAATGTGCAAAGTGTAATCGGGGCCAGGCGACAAGGAGAAGTTTGGATAGAGTTCATATGCTTTAGATCCATCTGCAGCCATCAAGTCGATACGAAGTTCTGATGAACCCTGAGATAACATTTCGTAGATGTTTTCCAACCCTAGAATTGTAAAATATTGAAAGGTACACGGTTAAAATAATGTTGTACGACAATCAACTAATATAAAGGGATCACAAGCTTGTGTAAACATAAGTTCGATATATAGACTGGATGAAACATGTGCAGTCAATACATGTGCAACATGTACAACCTGTCTTAAGCAGCAAGTCAAAAGATGCATCAAATGTTTCAAGGTCTAGAAGATGACTGCTTGAAACGTAGCATCTGTTTAAGCAACATACTCTGCTCAGGCAAATTCTAGTACAGTCAGTACAATATTTTTACAGATTATAAATTATAAAGATCCTCTGTATTAAATCGTTTAAATTATATTTTACTGAAAACTTTGAAATATGTGTTGTACACATCTTTATATGATTCATTCCGGTTCGATGAAGTCTACGACCTCTAAACTATGGTAGACAAATTCTGGATCGGATTTAGGAACTTTGTAAGCTTACAAATAGTTCTTACCTACACAGGCTTGTATCAAGTACTAAACTAAATTCGCATAAACAAACAATTCGGAAAAATCCGTGTGTTTTCTTGAAATAATTATAAAGTGATTTGATGAATATTTTTAGCGTGCCTCCGAGAGACTCTCATTTTGTTTTAACAAATCAAAGCCTATACTTTTTCATTTGTTTTATTTTTACTTTTTATAAATTTGTAGGATAACATTAAAACAATTCAAATTTAGATCTATTATGATTTTCTTTCTTTGATATGAATATTGGTATATAATATCAACTTGACTCAAAATGTCATGAACCCAACGCCAAAATGTCGTTTGATCTCTTTAAAACGTGATTTCTCGATTACGACGTCAATTCATACGTAGCGTACGACAGTGATAGGTTCTAGCCTAATACGTTTCGAAGCAAATCCTTTTTGGTCCATTATTTGTTTATATAAGGGAGTTTTGTACTTACTATTTCTTTCAAATAACGTAAACCTTACTATGGAATGACAAGTTTAAAGTAATTGAAATTTTAACATATTAGATATTCATAAAGATAATTAAGACTTTTTTATATAAAAATAAAGGAAGGCGGACAAGTAAGATTATGTTGTCAATTGTGTAAATGCCACAACGACTTTTCGATCATTCTGGATATGTACGACTGGAATTTGTACAAAACTACATTTAGAATAAATTCATACAGGGCAGTTTTTTTTCTTCGCTTGAGCAGGAAGATATATAGTGGATATTAGCTCTGAACGTATCCGTATTACCCTTGTGTGGAGGTTAGCTCGGCTTTATTCACGTAACGTGCCACACTTTAGAATATAGTTTTGCCACACTTTAGAATAGAGTTTTGGCTGAATGGACTCAATATACAGTAAATCTCGGATAAAACTTTACTCAATTTCTGAACGAAACTTGCTGGCGGAATGTAAAACATGCCTTGGTACTGATCAATCCTATGAGGTTTAACCAAAGTTCTCAATTCAATGAACCTGAAAATAAACTTGATATCAACCTTTCCTGTGACGTTTCAGTACATTTTGACAGGCGTTATTGAAAAATAGTACAGACAGATTTAAATACATGTACTAAGTAAAAAGGACTATAAACAACACAAAGGTTTAACCGAGTGGAACGTGCTGAAAATATTACTATTCATGTGTTCATGGAAATCTTCTGCTTTGTACATTTTGCTTCAATAATTGAGAGTCAGCTATTTACATGTATCACCGCTCTAATCAAATATTGCATTAGTTTGATAGATAATTATACAGCTATGAAAAAAGCATCAGTATTTTATGAGATATCTACATATTATTGCGACATTGTAAGTCTGAAAACATCTTATTTTGATAAAAGTCTCCTAGCTGATTTGTGTCCATGAAAGTGGATGATAACTATAAAGCAAGTCCATATTCTAGGTATTGCAATAAATAATTCACAAGCAAATGAGAAGCCTTAATCAACGAACGAACTTATGAAACAGTCAGGACGTGTCACAAGGACAACGTTTCTCGTAATACTAAAACGCCTTCTATAATTATTAACTGCATCTGTCTTTCACTAAATTCAATAATTACCTAGCCAGAATTCTCCATCAAGACTTCCAAATCCCTGTGTGTAATCATGAAAGTTTTTGTAGAAGTCAACAGAACCATTAAATCGTTGCTGAAATACCTGAAATTAAAATACAAATGTCATACACTCTAAACGACTCCATGTGGCCCTGGTCAGTCGCCTAATAAAATTAATAATGATTCAATTTCAATATGCCATCTTAACAGCTATAAAAAGTAACTGTTACCGTCCATCCCCCACCAGACGTTTCCATGTCACAAAGTACATCAACATCTCTCACTCGGTATATACCGCTTTTCTTTCCGATGTTGTCGTGTAGAACTTCATAGCAATCAGACGACACACCTAAAACAAAAGATGTAGTGTTTATGCCGGCAACATTTAGGACTAAAGAGGTTCAGCGTCGGCAGAACTTGACCGTCACTGCCCACATGAGTCTTTTCTAGGCGGACCAACTTAAAAATATGCGTAAAAATGTGAATTATTATTCAATATTATTATATTGGTTCCATTAATGGAGCCGTTCAAAGATTTTTTTGAAATGGACGAGAACCATTGCCTGGTTTTTGCTTGAATGCTAAAGCCAAGTTAGCTGACACTGCATCCATTGGTTTATGAAAAGAAGCAGGCCCTTTGGTCAGTGTATCAGGACACATTTTTGTTTAAGAGGCCACTATTAGAATGCTGCATAGCAAGTTTGGTAAACATAATCTAGCTCGCAGTTTCAGAGAAAAAGACATATAACGCATGCAGCGCAGGTGAGCGTATATAATTTATATGTCAAAGGCATTTCAAACATTTATTTTAAGAAAAAGTCTAATCTATTTTGTTTATCTTAAATTCTAAATAGTATTATTAACAAAATTCATCCTTTTCAATATGCATCTGAAATCATTGCATGGCGGTATATTTTCGAATTTATACTGAAACATGTAAACTGAAATCAATCTTTGCTCAAAGTTTACCTGTTTCGCAATCTTTTCCGGTGTACCCTGGAGCACAGGTGCAAGTATACATGTTTACGGCATCAACACAGCTTCCGCCATTTTGACAGTGGTCAGATGAACATTCATTTATATCTATAATGTTGGAGTTATACTGTGTTATAGTGTACCATACAAATATATCATACTCATTTGAGGGGAGCGGTGGTGTAGATGTTTAGGTGTCTGCCGCTCATCCCGGAGGCTGCGGGTTCGAGCCCAACCAAGGTCACGACCGTACCTCCTCATATGACACCAGTACTGGTTTTTCCAGGAAGCGGACTCGAGAGTGACTCAATAAGCTCAAAGCTTTCTTCACAATCGAGCTAAAATAAATTAGTATAAACTAAATATATCGTACTGAGTTAAACATAATAAAACATTATAATAAAACGTTCCCCTGTAGGACAACATCTAGAAACAGTATAATGTTTATACAACTCGAGTTTTTGCAGCAACACGTACTGTCAGTTTTATAGGAATCAATTAATTTGATAAATACAAACTGTACTAGCTGTATATTTACATCATCTAAACGTGACACTGACTAGTTTTATGAAAAAATACTTGAGTAAATTAAAACTGTAACTTTAATGTACGAATAATGATTGACATAAACGTGCAATTAAATCACTTGAAGAAATAACTATCAAAACATAATTTTCTTCGGCAAACTGATATCTGTGATATCAAGTAGTAGTTTGTACGTACATGTACAATGTATTGAGTCACAATTATCTAGGACAATATGAATCGTACATGTAATTTTTCTTACGAGTACTTATCTCTTTATTATTGTCAACGGTTCCACGTGTATAAGGTTTGAATTAACTGCAATGGTTACCCGTACTGAATCATCACAAGCAGGCAATGCAATAACTCGCACGGGCCCGAGTAAAATACTCGAGGTTCTCGAGTTATCCGAATTATGCTCATTTACAAGGAAAAATATCATCTACTATGAGCCTTATTAATATAGTGCATTGATTTCTCCACCTGTTACGACCAGTCACGTCGCCGTTAATCTTAAATATGCATCAGTTTTATGAATGGTTAATTTATTTAATGAAAACAAATTCCCATGCTTGTCTCCATGGTACCGATGACTCATCATAATATAAACGCTCGTGATGTTTTCAAAGAAAACGTCATCTTTGATAATCGTTTCATGGTGAAATTTATTTCAGCTATTTAATAAAAAAAAGAACAAATCTTTAAACTCTATTTCAAACTGCTAACAAATGTATTGAAATATAAATTTAATTTCTTCACACAAAATATGAAACTCGCCGACTGATTTTATCTTTATTTTCATCTGATTGAGTCACAATGATTAAGCGGCTTAAGAGCACTTTTCAACACATATCTTTAAAGACAGCTACTATTTCATTATTTCAAAGAAAAGATTGAACACTGCCGTGAAAAATAATCTACTATTAACTAGCACTGATTTCGTACGAATGTTGCCTGTATTGGCATAGACATGCTGTGTTTTCGAGTGAAGTGGTACGTAGAATCTGATAACTTAGATGAAGTAATTTGTTGAGTTGCACTTAGTTTAAGGGAGATATAAGAGATTTGATTAATATTTACAAGGTAAATAAAATGTTGTTATGATTAACAAGACATTTTAAAATCTACTTTCACTTTCTACAGTTTATAAATGTACTGTATTATAGAATAATAGATTCTGTCATGAGCACGAGGTTCAGATCGAAATATCCGGCACCGAGGGTAACCGTTCTCAAAACAGTTACTCGAGGTGACGGTATTTCCATCTGAGCCAAATGTCTCATGATGGAAACTTTTTTCTTGCATACCGTGTTGCACTTTAAAGTTACTGTAGATTTCTAAATGCAACATATCACAATGATGAATTATCATAAAACAAACGATATTCCGACGTTGTGTTTGGGGAAGTGACGTCACAATGTTTATAACGTTGCGTCATAAGTAATTCACGAGAGTCGTCTGGCATAGGAGGGGTGCCAGACCGATTTTTCCGACATGGGCAAAATCACCGGAAATGCCGATCCGATATGCAAGAAAGTGAAAGTAGTTTTCAAATTATAATCTGGGTTTCTAACAATTTTAACTCCAGATTGGTAGAGAACAGTGCAAAGCGTTTCTGTAATCTCCAGTGCCCTGGCTGGGAACCAAACCGATACCTCCGGATTGGTAGTCCAAAGCGTTAACCGCTCGACCACCGTGCCACCCATTCTAGGTATATGCATGTATCTGTGATTTGTCAAGACACTGTCTAGACATTCCAGAGCCAATCCTAATTTTTGAAACAATCCTTAAGATCTGCAGTGTTAGTTAATAGCAGTACTTTGTTGAGATTATATATTTTTATACAACCGACTGTAAGTTAAAGTTTATATCTTGTCCAAAAAAGTATAAAATAGAACCCATTAACTATTTCTGTACCTTGGTGGTGACTGCATGGTCTCGGAAGTTATGATCATTAAAATTCCTTTCTCTCTTTTTTGAAGAAAAGTGAATGATTTTTATTTGTGAATGCTAATTTGTTCGACTTTAAATGATGCATCAAATGTTTTTAAACAATGTTGTCAATAATTAATTTAATTTGCTTTTTTTGGCTGAATCTTTAATGTTTGGGGAAGATTCTTTCCATTATTGTTTAACTTCTAGTTTTTTAAGTTATTTCAAAATGTATAATGTTTAAGGGTATGATTCTTTAAACTGCTGTGTATAACAGTTCTGTGGTGTTTAATTAAGGTCGATTAAAGCAAGGATATATTTTTAAAGAATCATTTAATATTAATTTAGGAAAGGATTAACATTTAATGATAACGTTATATTTGCTTTAGAGAAAAACAAATAATAATTAATTATTATTTCATACTACAATCAGTTAATGATACTTTTATAGAGACGCAGTAAAGAAATATGAATTAGTTCTGTCATGACATTAGAATGAGTAGCCATTTATAAGTTGAATACTTTTCATGAATTGCAATCTACTTTTATATATGATGGCTGTAAACATTATTGTACACCAGCATCTGTTATCCCACTGTCACAGTATGCTATAAATGATGTACATCTTGAAAAGTACAAACACATAATTTGCACATAATTACAAAGTGCTATTATAAATATAAAATTAACTTTCAATTACCAATACATGTTGCTTGTTCCCAAGTCCCAGACGCTTGACATTTCACACTCGGAATATCCGGAATGTATCCCGCTCTACACTCAACTGTTGCTGTATCGAGGAATTTCTTGTTGTCCGGTGCACTAAGCATCAATTTACCGTTGGCTATCGATGACTTCTTACACGCTGTATATGTTTGTTTAAGAATTTAACAATTATTAACGGGTTAATGTATGTAGAACTACAATACAAAATGTACATTATTACATTTAAAGATATATCTCGTACATGTTTATTGCTCGTATAATAAGTCGTAAATTTCGACAATAAGCAATTCTGACATTTTCCTTCAGACGAATTTAGCACCTTACTTTATCATTCTTCCCCCGCCGCCACCCGGATCGGGTTGTAGAAATAGTATTCTTTCGTCCATCCGCCCGTTCATCAGTCTGTAGGTGTTAGAGGGTTAGGGTATGTGCATGCAACTTGGCACTCTGGGGTTAAAAATCGTAATATGGGGTTCAAAAGATCAAAGGAATAGATAAGCTATGTGTTGGCACAGCGACGTCCATCCGTCCGCACGCCCGTCTGTAACATTTCATGCCCGCTCCATAATTATCTTCTTAACACCTTGTAGATTTTTCATAAAACTTTGGTCGACTTTTCACTTAATCGAGATGCTGTGCAGAACCCATATTACAATTTAAGCACTTCAACTTACAGTTAAACGTTCTACCCTTGTATTTCTTACCGGTCCGTCATATCTCGAAATTTCTTGAAGGATTTTATTTTAACTACGTGCAGCTGTTGTGTTACAACTTGACTACCCCAAGTACAAGGTCAAAACTCAAGGTCAAATGCTACAGACTTAAATGCGTATCTGCTGCATATATCCTTATCGCCGAAAAAGGGTTTCAAAAAGTTACATTTCATCTCATCGAGACATATGCAGAACCCATGTCAAACCACGTCGTCTCAGGGTCAAGATTATAGTTAGGGGTACTGGCAAGCAAGGAAAAGCCGATGGCAAGGAATTGTCGGCGGCTTTTTAGTTTTCCCGTTACATGCCTCTATAACTAGTCTGTATGAAGGAAGTTTTAATCAAAATCTATCGGAGGATTTGTTTTGAAGCTGACTGACAGAACTCATAAGTCAAAGTGTTAAATATTTACTAAGATATCGGTTTTTCATTTTAGCGTAATACTCGCAACCTTGACATATGTTGTCAACAAAGTCACGTGGGGGTCATGTGACGGCTGTCAACTTCTGATTTCCGCTCGAAAATATTACTTCAACTTTTTTAAAAATTAGAAAATCATGTTAAAATACATTTCAACACGCAATAAAAAAAGTATTGATAACATTTTCAAACAGTACACTAGTATATCGGGATGATTTGGTTCTTCGATTCAAGGGAAGTAATTTGTACTGATTGTATAGTATTTCCCCTTTGTTTGAGGGAGGCTCAATGCAAGGAAATCATAGGCTATATTGACAAGCAAACACATAGAAAATATGTCGGAAGTTCTCATCTGATGTTAGCTCCGACTTCCAGAGGCTGTGCAGGGTATTGAGCAAAACAATTTGCATCTTTTTAACTAAGTAGAAAACGGATACTTCCGGCAACAATGACACATGTAGGTATATAGACCTACATACAAAGCCGCAAATTAATATAATTTCTCAAGGACAATTTATTGTTAAAAACAATTAGAAATAATTATTTTTGATTCTTTTCCATTATTTTTGTGTAATACGTGACATGAGCTATATATCGGCGATAAATGCAAGCCGCCTACATTTCCTGCTGTAATGCCTATGTTTCGTGTATTCTAAGTAAGGCCCCATATTTACGAGCATGCGCGACCAATGTAAACAAAAATGATCTCCCCCGACGGAGGTCAAGGCCAAGATTTGCAAAATAGTCAACGGTTTTATTCTGTCTCATCTATTTTTAAAATAAACGAAAAAAACATGCAAAATCCATCGGCTTTTCCTTGCATGCCAGTACTTGTTTCTCGTGCCCGCTCCATATCCTCGAGACGCCATAAGTGATCTTCGTTAAACTTAGGTCTTATATCCCCTTATTGGAACAATATACAGA
This sequence comes from Saxidomus purpurata, assembly GCA_022818135.1. Taxonomy (NCBI): domain Eukaryota; kingdom Metazoa; phylum Mollusca; class Bivalvia; order Venerida; family Veneridae; genus Saxidomus; species Saxidomus purpurata. The sequence continues at coordinate 20,062,523 of JAFMSR010000019.1, read as the reverse complement.
ACGTATGTTGCAATTTTCCGGTTCACGGTTACGCTTAGTGCTAAAAGGTCGTGATAGAATATCTCCTTTGAAGGGTTTTAAAGAAATCTTTGTCAGATGTTCATCTCATTGAACTTTTACAGAACCCATGTTCCAATTGTACGGGCTCAAGACAAACATTTCTTCATGCGGCGGGGGCATTTAGCTGTCTTTCAAATTGTTTTATCTAACTAATAATGTTACTAACTGTATTAAAGGCTATCTGAAACAAACGTCAGATTTGACCTTTGGTCATATCATATCGATCTTTTAATCTTTACATTTCCTATCCTACAAACATCTCTACGACCAGACTTAAATAATAACAAGGATATAGTCACTCTTCTAATGCTCTTACTACACAAGTTAGGCTGCAAAAGACTTACTTAGGTCCACGCAGTGGAAGGTGCCCATAACATCATAGCATCTCTGCGAGTTGGCACATGGCCTTGAACTACAGCTACCAACCATCATCTGAATAACAGCAAATCACAGTTAAGCTTTCTCAAGAACAAAATTTCATATTTTTGTATGTAAACCGTAGTCTACATTATAAATGTTCTTTATATATTATTTCGTGGATGTTGCTTTTCAGCGTTAAATAGTCACTTTTACGTCATTTCCCAATATTTCCTCAGGCTGTTCCCCGCCATGACATGTAAGGGGTTACACAAAAGTACTATTTTGGTTCTATGTACGCACAATTTATGTTAAATGTATGAAATCCATTCCAATCGAAGACAGGAAATGTTAAATCTTAAAGTGTGAAATTGCTACTTAAATGTCCTTTACTGTGTATTCTTGTAGGGGTCTCTATGAGTTTTTTCCTTTCTAAATATATTTATCAAGTACGGAGTTAGTAATTGTTCCCAAGTAAATAGAATTATATGCATGTTTGTCGTCTTTGTATCACTGCTATAACTTTGAATATTTTCATTTAATATCAATTCACATTGTGATTTCCTACTCATAGATTCCATGTTTACATTGCATTATGGGAGTATGGAAGGCTGTTGCTAAAGGAGACATGATATTGTTGTCACCTAACTTTATCTAAAATCACGTGTAAGTCATCATCTAGTTGCATATTTAATCATTTGTACATATTTTGATGTTTTTCATTTATGTCCGTCTCTAAAAATCCATTTTCAGGGCTCACACTAGTCTTAGCACTGTTATTTTACTTGTGACAAATTTTTGGTCATTGACTATTTTTTGGTAACTTTAGCGTTGACCACCATTTTGGTCATTTTGACTCATTTTGGCCGATTTGGACATGGTTAGTCCGTCAGTTTCTCCAGTTTAGTATAAAATGGATGGTTTTTCAACCGTCTTGGTCACTTAAGTTCCAAAATTCCAAAGAGCAGCACGTAAATATAGTTTTGCTTAGACATACAATCAGAATGAACAGTCTTAACAAGTATTGAAGTACTGAAGTACGAATTCAAAGGCTTCATCTTATCTAATTACTGAGAATTGCTTTGTGCAAAAAGATTTAAAGCTATACAAAATGTAAATATATTTTACTACACTTTAATAATTATTTTATTCACATTTTGTGGAGTGTCCCGTGCTAAACTTTGCAGATTATCATCTTGCAGTATATTTATGGAAAGCCAAAACTGTCATAAATATTAAAAGGAGAATTAATACTAATTCATAGGTTTTAGTCAGGATAACATAATGCAACACATAGTTTAATCATTAATTAGATGGCATTATGCCAATTTTGGCGTTGAAATACGTCTTGTGTTTTTCTAAAGTATGGCAAGCCACGGTGGTCTTCGGTATTTATAAACGATTAATCATCTAAACAAGCTTTGGAATATATACAAACAGCATGTATATTGTTTTGTTATCTGGAGTACATTGCATGCTATGATAATAACTGTTGATTTAGAATACAGAATATTAACAGAAATTATAGATTGCAACCGAAAACAGTCTCATGTATTAAAATGTTGTGGTTTTTAGGATATCTTAAATGCCAATTTACCAAGATTTAATAAATCAAGGTTGTACTCAGCAGACGACCGAACCAGGAATACAGATCCCAAGCTACAACTACCACTGACATACAACTTTAAGGATATTTGCTTTGCACGTGTCGGATATATGTTAGTATGAACGCTACCATATTAAAGATGATAGAGTCACCATCTACAATAGCCCCGAGGTCGTAACATTATTACCTAACCTAAAAGGTAAACATTCCAGTCATTATCGGTAAAATCAGCGATTTACCATATGTTGCAGTACCGTAAAACTTTCAAAAGTCTATGTAAAGTTGTTGTTGTACAATGGATGGAAAGCGATTTATTACAGAAGGTCTATATGTTGATTATTTGTGCTAAACTGAGGCATATTTTGATGTATGTTGTTCTTAAAATTTCTACTTTTCATGTATTTGTATATCATTTTACGTTCATTGAACAGATTATTTATGTTTGGAGAATATAATCTGCTAGATGTACGGAATGCCCTTTTAAGAATTACATTTCTATATGTTTACACATCTAGTCGCAGTTTTGGGTGAATGGCCGTGCCAGGGCGGTAAGTTCGTATTTCAACGTAATGCCATTTTGTTTATTTTTGACATGCATGATAACCTCGATGTTTCTGAGGACCTTCATTGTAATATAATAGATATATTTATTGCAAATATTTAAAAATGACATATATTGTAGCTCTTTTTGCTGCTGTGTTTCATAATTTAAACGTCAGGATTACAATTTAACAAGAGTATATTTGTCATTTTAGTACACGTTCCACTCGGTATTGACCGTGTTACTTCAATAAGTTTGAATTTTAGACACGATTCACTAAGTGTTATTGATATGTAGCCTGTTGGTACATGTATCTTTGACTTGTGCAATGATCTTATTTTAATATTAATGGCAGTAAAAGATTACACTAGTTCACTTCATTGTTGTTATGTATGCTTCCAGATTATTTCATTATTTCATCAAACTGTTCATGAAACAAATGATTATGCTAATTTTACAGCTGTTTGCTATAATTTTCAGTTGAGACTTTCCGGTTTGGTGGCAATCCTTTTAATTAGTTGAAAATAACTTGTTTTGAGGCTATTTAAATTGACGGTATGTCTATTTAATCAATATTTGGTTCACATTAGAAACAAAAGGTAACATAATATTTATGATGTTGCAAAGCAACAAAATGACGTTCTTTGTTTAATTTACAAAAGATCCATTTATTCAAATATATCTACAAAGAATCAGAGAATTCATTTTGCATTAATTAATTAACCATTGAATGTCAAATTTGCTATTTCTGTATCAACATATGAATATTTGAAATACAACCTGCCATCAATAAGGACTGCCTCAGTCGGAGATAATGTTTCGAGAATGATTTACTGACAGAACTTCTTTCGAATGCAAGCATCGCCAAAGTGAATTTGAATATTTATCAAACTTCGGACAAAGAGTTCTATGTTGCATTGAATCACTCATGTTTGAAGCAAGAATAAATAAATAATATTCTAATAAACAACAATGTGGATAACTGATGCGCACTAATTTGATATCACGCAGGACGTATATAACCATTGTTAATTGCATAGCTTACAGAGTACATTGAATAATTTATTATTTCCTTTGGGAAGACGGGATCTAAAAACCGTCCGTATCACGGCGACAATGACGCATAATAGTACATTGTAATGGGCAAAGGACGATCACTATAACTTCCATTTTTCACATCTTGCTCAAACATCTTGACCAATTGTTGCTTAGCACATGTATAAATTTCGAAGAAAGACTCTTTTTTGCTCTTTGTGTACATGTATGCATACCCGTTCAATTAAAGTCTGGTTTGTTATTGATGCCCTGCCGACTGATCGAAAATGAGAAAATTTCTCAATTTTCCTGCTCATAGGACGTACAGTTAGTAAATTTGCTTGTCCAAAAACGTCTGTCAAATAGCGAAACTGTTGTTTTAGTTTGTTTTTCTACAAAAGCAAACTACGACAAATAAAGTTTGTGTCTGTATGGAGGCATCTCCGTTGCATAGGGAAAATGTATAGGTCGTACAGAGCCATAGACTGTGATGGAATTACAAAACAAAACACGATAGTCGTTACAGAGCAGCTTTCACTCGGACATCATTCCAACGTCCCGCGCATTCAACACATAACGCGTTCATTCTTTCAAAATGCTAACAAATCAGGACCAGTTGCTATTACTCTGTTCTATTCTAAGAATACTTATTATCCAAAACAATTCTTAGTGTCTATATCGCGTCGATTGTGTTTTGTTTGAAGCTTTCTTTTTTAAGAATAATTAATGTTGCAATTACCGAACTATGAATGCAGAAGAAATAAATCCAATTATGTCAGGATTTTGTCAGAATAAGTGCCCTTTTTCGACTTACATAGACTTACGCAAAACGTTTTCTCGGCGACAAAATAACCGGTCTGAGCGCCGCCATTAACGTTGTATTTCTTACCAATTTTTGCATACGGCACGAAAAATTCCGCTATTATGAGACAGAAATTAACGCTAAGACACAAGAGGAAACGTCTATCGACAGGAAGTAACGTTAACTACCATGAAATGCCAAAATTGTGCGTGTGTCGATATTGCACTGTATTCCGCAGATGCAGATTAGAGCAGTAATTGAAAAAATTAAGAACATTTAGGTGAAAAAGGTTTTGTTTGGTTTAAGAATTCGAGTCAACATTTTGATAGGTCGTAATGATTTATGTTTCTCCATCGTCCGTCCGCACATAATAAGCAGACATTAGGCTGTAAGAGATTATATGCAACTTGGCATTATGAGATGCTTTAGTTTATTCCGTCTTTCTGGTGTGGGGATATATGTATTGTTGGTTTAAAAAGATTAAAGAAAGATCAACTTTGTACGTCTGTCGGTCTGTCCGATTTACCTCCGCTCTTTTTCTAAATTCATACTCGAATTGATAACATTTGGCAGGAAGTATCAGTAAGAAGTCTACATTGTAGTTCTACGTATTATTATTTTGGGTTACTATGCGACATGTCAAGGCTTCAAGGGTCCGTTGATGGAAAATTTTCTCCACGCTTTATCTTCTTAACTCCCTGCTCGATTTTAATAACACTTGGCAGAATCATTAATATTATGAATGCCATTTGTGTATTTTATAATTTCAGATTTCTTTGTCAAAGGTCAATTGAATCTTTTAAAAGAAAATCGTGTTCACTTTATCTCCGAAGCCCTGCTGGATGTTATTGAGCTTTCTGCAGGAAGCTTTATTATCAAATGTTGTCGTGCGTAATGTAATGTTTGGTCACTGCGTCAACAGACAAGGTCACAGTATCTTGTTTATAGAAAATCTTGTCGGGCAATCAAATGAAAGGAATAATCTTTCGTTGGCTACCTAGATAGCTGATTTTCTTGAAAGAACGTTAAATTAATCTGGAGCAAGCTAAGGAATTGTAATTCTAGCCCAAAGTCCAATTTCACTTTGCGTAGTTGAATTCATGTCATTATATACTCATCATAGTGATTGTTTTATTACACTACTACATGTCAACAAAATTTTTCAAACACTTTTTCATATGATTACATTTGGATAAATAGGTTGCAGAGCCATTTATTCTATTTCCTCCAGCAATGATCGGTTCTTTCAGATTCAATTTAATATTTCGTTTTTCAGCTCTTAACGTTATTTCCTTTTTTAAACATAACACCCATGTTCATCACAAAATATAAATATAACATTTCCTCTAACGGGATCGTGATTAAATCCAAAAACGTTATAAAAACATTGGTATGTTCCAGACAGGTCAAGAGGATTGATCGAAAGTCACCATACTTGTTACATATCTATTTCCTCCGGTGAAAAGAATTCATACAACATGTAATTGTTATTTCCCAACTATTTGCATAATTAATGAAAATGAGCCGAGTAAATATCATCAAAGTACTGGTACGTGGTTCAGTTACCCTAATAGAAATGGAGTTCAAACCGATGCATTGCAAGGCTTTTACGTGTAACCAGTGTGAAGTAAAATTTAAAACGAATTACTGACTGCCGCTGTTAGAAAAAAGAAATATCTAATCGTTTAGCAAAACATCTCAACTACACCTGCCTTTAAAGCTGCTCTCTCTCAGATTTTGGTAAAAAAAATAAAGTTCTTCAAATTGTATGAAACTAACGTATTTTAGAACATATAGTCATATAAAAAGTATCCAGTATAAATTTCTGTCACGTATATCTCTAAATTTCAAATAATACGCTACCAAATTCAAAAGCGTTGCCAATTTTAATTTTATAATTATGTATAAGTATGTCATTAAAAAAAAAATCAACGGTTCATGTAACTGAGAGCGAGCAGCTTTAAACCTATATGAAAACAACTACACGTTATAGAATCAAATAATACATATATAATGCTAAAGATTATACAAATAGAACATCACTGCAACCTAACCATTTAACCATACAATGTGATAATTCTTTCTGTCATCTCTCAATTAAAACAAAACGTTGTTGAGCGTTGAAAGCGTAGGGCTACAGATTGCTTGGTGGAAATAAGGTCCGCACCATCTTTTGCCTGTTTGTTAACCTTAGCTTAAAACTGGAAACATCTCCGAAAACCAAAAGCACATGGCTTCGAGCGAATTTGTTTCATTCAAAGCGACGGCCGGTGGACTAATAGAAACAGGTCTTACAAATCAAATATTTTGTCCTTATTCACCAACATTACGAATAAACACAAAGCACCCAATGACACGGTATGAACATCATGAATTAACAAAAAGTACAGCATTCAGTGACAGGAAAAGGAATATTATTGTGGTTGGTTTGATTTTTTCACCCCTCTTATTACTATATAAGTTACAACAACTTAACGCTTCTTCACATACAACATTCCAAAATGTTCAATTTTCCATCTATAGGTAAACACATGGAGAGGAAGAACTCTGATATGCCTCGTTTTTTAATAATTACCCTTTGTAACGTTCTCCTTGAACATATTATAGCTTAAAAGTATAAATGATATTTACTTGACCGTTAAGTTTTGGACTGTGGACATTGGCAGGAACTTAAGAAAGTCAGGGTTGTTAATGTTGTCCAATTGATGAACTAGTCCCATTTGTTACTTTTTGTTTTGACTGCATCTTGGAATCTATTAACAGAAATTCTTTGCAACTGTACATAGTAATTTGGGGACATTGATATAAAACGAAACTCGGCCTTGCTTCATCTATATAAGAGTATACATTGCTACAGTTTCTTACTTTAAATTTCAGACATACCATTGACTGGAATTTTTTCTTACAAAATACAAATATTGACGACACTCTTTTTAGTGTTATTTACTCTTTATTCTTTTTTCAAGCGAAAAAATACTTCAACACAATGCACAACTATACGATAACAAAATTAATCACGTTTATATTTACATAATTATTCTGATGCAATCATTTATCTAGAATTCTTTTCTTGATAGAGTCCTTTCTTCCATTTCCAGATCACTAGCTGCTTTGTATTTTTTTTTTAAACTAACCCTGTGATGTCTTTATAAACAATTGCATGAAATGATCTTGAGTTTTACGGGCTAGCACTTGCAGTGACAAGGTGGACTACGAAAAAGCTAATTTGGTTTTAAAAAGTGATCAACATATTTTCCTCGGCCAAAACGATGCGTAGACACAAATAAATGTTATGTCGGTAGCTGATTAATGGCAGCGCTATTTACCAACTGTTGACAGTGCCCAGCCACGGCATAATATTATAAAATACAATATTGAACCTCCATGTACATGTACCTACGTCTTATAACACTCTATGACGATTACATGGCATATGAATATATGTTCGGTATCACAATAAGGTAAAGAACAGTTGCTTATTTGATGCGATTTACCGATTAAGAGCAGCGCTATTTACCAACTGGTGGCAGTGCTCAACGACGGCATACCTAGAACGGAAGACATTGTCACTTGACTTCTCTGTCGGGAAGATACGTAAATTCTATCTCTTTTTTTAAGAAATTTATTTTAAGGTGAATATTAGATGTACTCGTTCGTAAATAAGGTTTTCCGACAAATAACATCATAAATTTGAAAATCAAACTACAACCTATTATATCGAGATCCGTATGTTTTGTAAATATCCGTACTTTTCCGTGATAAGCATATGATTATCTTCCGTAATCCGCGTAAGTTGATATTTACAGCTTAGTAATTTCTAAAGCCAGTGAAAAACTATGTAATGAAGCCCGTAAGCTATGAACTATTCTGCAATCGTCTGAAGCTTCCTGTACTGTTCTTTATAATATGGTCTTATCGCATGCTACATTGTGTAAAATGTACATTCAAACCGTAGCTTGTTCAGGTCTTGCACCACTTTCCCATAGCGCAGTTTTACAGTTTTTAACAGCACATTTTACAGTTAAACTATCTACGGTGATTGAAATGTGGCATGCAAGAATGATAATCTTAAATTCAATTAAAGAAATTTGATAGCATAATGAATTTCCAGACATTATATTAGACTATTTAAAAACTGAGTGTAAGACACACAATCATTTTCTTCTAAAAGCAAGCAATACGTACCCCCGGCCATTCAGATATGTCGGAAAATACTGCTCCATTTAAGGATCGAAATTCTGAAATGTCGACAGAGGAGCTATTCACATCGTTCAATTTACAAGTTGTACTCGGCATATAATAATCTGTGGATTTACAAACTGAGAGCGACATACACTCTTCAACACATTCTTTGAGTCCTAGTCCAATGCTTTCTGAAACTGAGTGACCAACGAGTTGCTTATTCAAATATTTCGATTTCATTTCAAATGGTTGACATATTCCCGACTCTCCAGTACAAAAAGATCCAAAAGTCAAAATAAACACAGCACAGATTACTTGTAACATGTTCATTTTTATAAAAGTATTTAAACGAATCATTTGAAATACACTGTCACATAAAGAGACTAAGCACGTTGCATTTTCCTATTTATATGTTAGTTTACACACTATGTCTCTATTAAGTACAGACACCACAGACACGCGCAATCGAAGTGAAATCTGCCTTTGCAAACAGTTAGTTTTGAATCAAGCATTGACGTAATAATGATAAATTAGTTATTTTAAAATGTCGGATGTGAAAGCAGTAAATGAGATGACATTCGCAATGGTTTTAATTTTTATATTAATCGCGAATTTCCCATTTACCTAAAATATCTGAATTTGGAAAAGATTAATTTCATATCGTTTAAAGATAAACAACTCTTCTATCGCGAATTTTACATTCGCCAATAAGTCAGTCTGTCATCAAACTGTAAATTTTTGTCACGCGAAGATTAAAGTAACGAGAAGCTTTAGACAGTCATAACACACAAAAGAATATCTTATTTATGTTACAGACCTGCTATAGGCTGTAACACGTTATTTATTTTCAGTGAAATACTGAAATATATTGGGTAAATAAAATGGGTATTTCACTGTTTCAAAACTGTTTTTGCCGAACTACGTTTTAACTACAAGAAATGAAACACAGCAATCATCACAAATTCTAAACAAAAGTCCCATAATTTCACGCCCAGAATATACTTTCTTAATAATTGTATGATCATGGTCTGAAACCTATATGTCACCTATAAAACGTGGAAAACTACCTCTACAATCGCACATTATTCACAAATGCAGTAAATTGTGATAAATTTTGCTCTTAGGTCAGCCCTGGACCGAGCATGTTTTAGTGAATGAACAGCTGATTGAGTATTACTCCACGATTCATGGTGTGACGAAGTGCAGACTTATTTAATTAGAAAATGTTTCAATTTAGGCCTATATCTAATGAATTGATGTTTCATTTTCGTTGTATGATAAAATTAGATATGACTTCTTAAATACTTTTATCTGAAATAATCAAAATATTTTGAACTATTTTTGTTGCGTTTTCAGTAGTGATGATAGTAATCATTATGGGGTTCTCCATTGGGAATAAGAAATACTATAATTCCAAATTTTCCTGAATATTTTGCCAAAAAAAAAACCATAAAATAAAAAGAAAATTTGTTTGTTTCAGTGAAACATAAATTTTTTTTCACTCGTGAACACCACTCGTGAAAATATCAATTTTTGGTGTTCACTTGTGAAATAAAATCGATATTTCACGGAAACAAACAAATATCCTGTATATATTTCCTTTCAAATGTCAGTTTCAGTAAAATATCAAAATTGTCCTAAGGGCATTTTCACTGAGGGATGAGCATAAAACTATTTTGTAAACAAATTTCTTATGACAATGTAGTTAAGAAAGTAATGTAACAGCATCTATTCACATGATTCGTCTTATGAAGAAAAGTATGAACTAACAACACCCTTTAGTTTAAACATATTTATTCGCCAATTTTTAACAAAACATATGTACTTACGATTCATTGTGCAATACAAAAAGCGAGTGGATAGTGCTTGTTAAAAGGTTCGTTTCACTACAAGGAACAACACCCTTTGATTATGAAAGATACTCATTTTTTGTTTATCACTTTGCTTTAAAGGACTATTTTTTTCTACAAGAATTGCGTTACGTATATGTTTGAATACAAATAAAAGATTTGACGAATTATCGTGAGATTATAATTCTGTTTTCCTATGGTTTTACATCTGTTTAGTGTCTGCTCAAACAAGACAAATATTTTTTTCTCTTTGGAACTGTCCAGAGGCAACCCGTTTATTACAGAGTATGTAACAACTGTTACATTGAACAAACGGCGAAGTACTATAATTTGGGTAATATTTGCGATGATTTAATTTATCTACTTCATTAATACAAAAATATCGCAAAAGATTAATTTCACATAGATTTATTAGAGCATTCTCATTTCGCGAAATTAAATCCGCTAATTAGTCTGTCTGCTCACAAATCGCGAAAATCTCGTTACACGAAAATTACCCAATTGACTGTACATATACATTTTGTAATATCTTGACAGTACAGCACAGGCAAAACCCCACGCGTATGCGTCCACGCACCGTGAAAATAAGAGACTAAAAGCATGGATCATGCATGCAGCGGCGGGAAATCGAGATGCTTCACGCGGCATGCAAAAATTGCTCGCAGCGTACATCAGCCGCATCCGAAAGACAAATATCGGCATTCGCGACAATGTGTCCCGCCGGGTCACTTCGGGTGACGCGGCGTGTTCTTTTTTTATACAGTTCAGATAAATGTGCCTATTAAATGTAGTAAAACATTAATATTTCATGATAAATCGATTTGTAATTAGAACAAAACGTAAATGTATTGAGACATTTATTTGTGCGATCATCAAATTGTTTAATAATTTAACTGCATAAAACATGTCATGCCACCTCGCTCCATATTTAAATTCAGTAGATTGGCATAATTGAATAAAGTCAACTGGCTGCATTTAATTGTTTTCTACAAACTGATTTTTTTTTATCGAGATCGAAAGATTTATTCAAAATTAACATTTTACGGTGTTTGGTTTACTGTTTGTCCCGCGTAGGGCGGATGAGAAAAGTGATAATTAACTCAATCGGTCAGTGTTGAAAGTGTTTACAAATCAAAACATTGTCAGATGAGTCATTTTAATTGTAATATTTGGTGTTCGGTGCTAAAATCGCCCGAGGCCCTTATGTGGATGTAATGGGCTCTTTGGAGATACGGCAGAACTAAGTGTACATTCCTTAGTTTACGTGGCTTATGGCCATAGTGGTTACAAAATACGTCGGTTATAACATATACAATTGCCACAGCTGTAACGATTACACTGTCACGAAGCACTCTGAAAATAAGGATAAAAGATAGTCAATGCTTTGCCAAATACAGTAAAAGCAATCCACAATAAACAATACACCTATTCTAGTAAGCACCGTACATTTGCATTTAGAATATGACAGCATATGCGTCTAGTGGCCTTTAAACCTATTTGTCCTGAAACACATCAATTACCATATATGGGATGACTGATCCACAATGAACACGTACAATACCAACACAGTACACTCCACACTGTCCTCACATACCATTGACTGTTACTACAAACTGTAGAGTTGATCATAAGCAGTGAATAAACAGATATGCCTAGAAATGTGAAAGAAGTACAAGTGTCATTCTGAACCTCAATTGTCTGTAATCATGATACTCACAATTTCCAAACTACTGGAATAAAAGTGAATCAAAAGCATAAATGCAATACCTTGTACTTATGGCAAAGAATTCAACAACATCAGGGCAAATACTGAACAATTGAAAGGAACAAAGGGACAATCTTTATTGCAGGTACAGAAAAGTAACCTTTACACGAAGTAGTAAAATGGCTGACTGCCGGGTTAAGTTTTGACACAAAAAGTCCCATGACATGAGTAAACACATCTCACAAATTGAGAACAAGTCCCTAAGAGTTGTCTCCCTCAACACTTACAAAAACCCCAGCTCAAATCATCATAAGCTTGTCCCCCTTACACCAACAACAACTGACCCTCTCAGCTGCTTTCCTGACCCAAAAAAAGACGTCCCGTCATTTGTCCTATATGTCTTATGTCAAATCTTACCCAAGTCTGACTTACATAATGCTCTATAAGCAGTACAGAATTATACGTCTGCATGTGAATTACATACTATTTCAAGTTTCTAAATTTTATCAAACATCTACATGTACAATAAATATCTTAACTCATCAGATGTAAGGCAAAGTGTGACTGTAAGGAGTTTCATGTCTGTCTGTTCTGCTTAGGTACTTTTGTATATGAAACAAAAGCATGGGTGGCTTATAACAAAAGCATATCGCCCCTTGAGAACCAGAAGGGCTCAACTACATTTTTCATAGTTTTGAGTAAATGATGATTAAAGATGTGAGTAAGTATTAAAAATATGTTTATGTGTATATAAATGAAAATTCACACATATATTAGTATTAGTCAAGTGACTTTTCACAACAAATATGAGTATTCCAAAGCAAGATATAATGACTTATTTGGTATGTTTTTAACTGTTAAAGAGTCATTTTGGCTCATACATAAATCTTATATTAAATATTACTTTTGCAAAGTCAAAAGGACTCAACAGGTTTATACATATCAGAAAGTAAACTATAGTTCACGAGCAGTTCACTGTATTTGCGTTTCTGAAACTCTTGTCTCTATATTTAAGTCCTTGACACTTGAACAAAAATCACACACACTATTTTCAACATACTACGTCATAGATCTACTCAATGTCTGTGTTAGATTTATTCTTTAGAATACCTGGACAGGCTAAACGGTCTTTAACTTTTACATTTGTCGGCAACTTATAATAGAACTTCCAGTACCGTTCAGGTATTACTAAACTTTTGCAAATTTACAACGAATCTCTATTCTTCGCTCTAGAGATTGAAATTTTTTCTTCATATTTCATTGGTAATGGGTGGTCCTCTAGATGTCTTATCAATATTGATTGATCCAAACTGTTTCTTCAATGTGATGTTTCACTACGATCCGCCCTGGTTTATTTCAGAGTTCTCTTTCAGATCGTAAAAGCTGTCGAATATCATGGGCACTACTGTGTAAGGGTTGTTCTAGGAGAAACTTCTTTTCAATAACTTTGATGTTTGGATGGGTTACACACTGTGTACAGTAAACCAGAATCCGGTTTTGGCCCGAACAACAGTAAGAATAAAATATTACATGATTCACAGTTGACGGCAATGGGTTTATGTGGATGATAACACAAGTACCTATTTCTGACGATGTGTGTCATCCCATACGTAACATGTCCCTTTCCTATCAGCAAGTGAGTAAAATGTTAGGTTGTAAGTATTTTACTTCCTTTTGTAGTATACTTGACTAACATTAGAATATCGAGATTGAATGTTGCATCGTAGACAGAATTATGTAAGATACACACAGACACACAATTGGACAGCCTTCTGCAAGATTGAATTAACATTATGATCTGCCCTACTCTTACTTAAAGCTCTTTGTAATTCATCACCAGATGTCTCCGTTCGTTTTTCTATGGATGAATATGCATTGTTGCAAGTAAATTTCAAACTGTTGTAATATCGTTTTGAGGACTTTTGTACTTTCGTTATAAAATCTTTGAAGTGGATGTGTTGTTTGCTTATTTTCGTCGAGTTCTCGTTACGATTGTCACGTTTCTGTGCTAGTCTTCTTCCCTCTTCCCTTTAAGCCTTTTAAGTGGTCTTATTCTTTTCTCATGCTCTTTGATTTTCTTTTCTCTGTCAATGGTGTTTCGCAACTGTCTTTACTCGAGAGGCTTTCATTTAAAGGTAACTTATTTTTGTCATGATCGCTGTCGTCCAATTCTGAAGAATCATGGGATAATTGTTTAGCTTGTTGTTTTCTTTTTTTTGTAACCATTTCTGAATTTGTCACAAAGGAATATCGTTATCTGAAGATTCACTCTCTGGCTGAGTTGGCTTCTCAGACGGTTTCTCTTGCTGAGCTGGCCTGTCAGGCAGTCTCTCTAGTTGAGTTGGTTTCTCAGGCGGTCTCTCTGGTTGAGTTGGCTTCTCAGGCGGTATATCTGGTGAAGCTCGCCTATCAGGTGGTTTCTCTGGTTGAGTTGGCTTATCAGGTGGTCTCTCTGGTTTAGTTGGCTTGTTAAATGGTTTCTTTGGCTGAGTTGGCCTGTTAGATGGTTTCTCTGAGTTGGCTTCTCAGACGGTTTCTCTTGCTGAGCTGGCCTGTCAGGCAGTCTCTCTAGTTGAGTTGGCTTCTCAGACGGTCTCTCTGGTTAAGCTGGCCTGTCAGGTGCTTTCTCTGGTTATTTTGCTTTATCAGGTGGTCTCTCTGGTTGAGTTGGCTTGTTAGATGGTCTCTTTGGCTGAGTTTGTCAGGTGGTCTCTCCGGCTGAGTTGGCTTGTTATGTGGACTCTCCCATTGAGTTGGCTTCTCAGACAGTCTCTCTGACTGAGTTGGCCTTTCAGGTGGTTTCTCCGGTTGAGTTGGCTCGTTAGGTGGCCTCTCTTGTTGATTTGGCTTCTCAGGCGGTCTCTGGTTGAGTTGGCTTCTCGTGTAGTCTCTCTGGTTGAGCTGGCCTGTTAGGTGGTCTCTCTGGTTGAGTGGGTATGTCATGCGATATATGTAAATAGTAGCAGTACGTCTGTGCCTGGAAGTGGTGTAGCGTAAATCTCCTCATCTGACCAATCTAGATCTGCGTCCATTTTGTTGATAAGTTGGCCTTCTGATGAAGAAAGTTTTCATAATAACATGATGGTATCTGAATAGCAAAGAAACAACTCTTAATTGTTTTAACAATCTTCTTGATTCTTTTTTTATTCGCATTTTAAAATGTCTTAGAAATGTTCCCATGTATTTACAAGTATATTTAGACTCTTCAGTTGGGTCACTGTCACACTATCCTAAATATACAGTATAAAAAAGTCTCGTCTACAAAGATTGGGGCAGTGTTAATCAGATACAATGTAACAGATACTGAAAAGAAATTAAACAAACCACATTTTAGCTTGTCAATTTTGATAGATAGTTACAAACTATTTGAAGGCTTTTAATGTGTTTACTTGTGTAGTTTATTATTTACTGTTTACATTACAAATGGAAAAAAATGGCGTGATGAGTTATTGGCAGTGAGACAAAAAGCATCACAATGATCTGTCTTGGAAAGATCAGGTTTTTTGCTTCACCTGAACACTTTCAAGCTTGCATCGACTTATTACTGTGTATAAATTGACAATTGTTGAGTTCGTTTTGTAGTTTTCAGAGTCCCGACTTAAACCTGGAATGTAAAAACCTTACACTGTAGTAAATTATTATTTTACAATACATGTTGTGTCGGAATATACTGAGTTATGAATTATACTGTTGTTATACATGCCGATTTTTTTAAAACTGACTATTTATAAATGTTATGTGATTGGTTATAAGCAAGATGTTTTTTTGTTGCTGATGGAATTTTAGATAAATGCTATCTAAAGATGGCTGACTTAATATGTTGTCTTTGTAATCTATATGCAGTCATACCATGGGCAGGTGCATTATCATGGTAGCATCAACTGAAAGATGCAATGATGTTGTCTAAAGCTGTTGAAGATTCAACTTGGGTTTTGTTAGCTCACCTATCACAAAGTGTCCTAGGTGAGCTATAAGGATAGCTCACTGTCTGGCGTTCATCGTCCATTCACATTTTCTTTCAAACAACAGCTCCTCTAAAACCACTGAACCAATGTTGATGAAACTTAGCAGGGATGTTCATTGCATGAAGCTCAATCATAGTTGTTCAAATAATTCCATTCCATGCAGAATTCTGGTTGCCATAGCAACGGAAAGGAAAAACTTAAAAAATCTTCTCAAAAACAGGAAGGCCCAGTGCTTAGATATTTGGCATGTAGCATTTCCTAGTAGGCCTCTTCCAAGAGTGTTCAAATCATGACCCCTAAGTCAAAATTGACCCCGCCCGGGGGTCACTTGATTTTACATAGGCTTATATAGGAAATTCATTCAAACCACTAGGCCTAGAGCTTCATTATTTAGCATGTTACATTGCCTAGTGAACCTCTACCAAGATTGTTCAAATCATGACCCCCGGGTCAAAATTGACCCTTCCAAGGGTGTCACTTGATTTTTTCATATGCTTATAAAGGGAAACTTTAAAAATCTTCTCTGAAACCACAAGGCATAGAGCTTAGATATTTCGCATGTAGCATTACCTAGTAGACCTCTATTAAGATTCTTCAAGTTATGACCCCCGAATAAAAATTGATATTACATAGGCTTATATAGGTAAAACTTTAAAATCTTTATTTCTGAAACCACAATGCCTAGAGCTTAGATGTTTGACATGTATCATTGCCTAGTTGGCATCTCTCAAGAATGTTCAAATGATGTCCCAAAGGTCATATTATAGCCAATGGTAGCCAGGTGAGTGATATAGGGCCATCTTGTCCCTCTTGATTTGTTTTGCAAAGCACAGAAACAAACTTCAATTAACAACATATACATATCTTAATATTAGCTTTCCATTCAAATATAAAACCCGGTTTAGGAGATTACAAACACCTTCATACAAGCGAAAAGTAATCAAAAATAAATTATGTTTGGTATAATTCACTCTCTAGTGGTTCTGTGAAAAGAAGGCATTAACTTCGCAATCCAGAAGTAAAGGGTTTGATCCCAAATCAGTTAAAATACGGATGTGTCATTTGGTAAGACATCAAATGAAAAGGCGCACGGGCTTAAAGACACCCGCTGTGAATGGGCAACAATAAAGAAAATTGCTAACCTGGTTCGATCATGGATATTATCAAGGACACGATTAACAAAACTGGTAGAGCTTGTTCTGCAAACCACATGAAATAGGTATATCCTTGTTCTTCTCTTTAACTGATAATTATGTAGTTTTCAAGACCAGATTATTGACTCGGCATGTGCTTGCATATTTCCTTTCATAAAATGACTGTATAATGGTCCCATCATGATAGTGCTTTCAGCACTTTGATTACTCATGATGTATACACCATGCATAAAGGATATTCATTACTTTATACATAAAATACGACCTGCCGGAGCACTAACAGGAATGCGGATACACAGAGATCACACTCACAAGTAATAAGTCCGAACACTAAATCTTTTAGATGATGTTTTATATATAAGGTAATGACTATACAATAACATGTGTGCACAATATGAAATGATATAATATTATAGTATATGTCAGCTGAAACCGTTAACACAGGCACATACTGGTATATGTATCTTTAAGATAGGAAATACGGCAAAATGTATTCTTTATATAGCAAAATGACATATTTATTATTGTTGTTGATGTATTAGGTTAAAACAAGTTACATACCAAAACCCCCATTACATTCTATTAAAACTTATCGCACGTAAATATAATAAATAAAACACTAAATTCAACAAAGTCGTTGTATCCTGCTTGCACAGCTGTTTGTAGATATGCATCTTGTTGCATCATGTGTACTTCTAAGAATATTGTAACATTTTTTGTGAGTATAACTTTTTTTTAAATGATAGAGATCTACAGCATTTGTTGATGTGTATATTCAAGATAGATGATGATACTATCAGGGTGACTTAAAATAAGGAAGAAAGCTACGATAATTCAATTCAAATATGACTGTCTTTGTCTAAGTTATAACATAGTAATTTGGTCATATTCTGCAATGGGTCATAAGAGTTAAGTCAGTTTCTTGTACGTCTAAACATCATTTTGGAACGTTTTAGTGACTCCCAATGTTGAAAGGCATTGTATACCAGCCCGCCGTCAGGATGTGTTTGTCGCTGGGTTCCGGGTGTTACATATTCGCCATTCAGGTTTACATATGCACAATTAACGTACATTGTGTACCACCAGCCTCCGTTACCCTTTTGTGATGATGCGCAAGCGTTACTGTTGTCATGATCGTAAGTGTAGAAGTTTCGACCATTGTGGTATGATAAACCGTACGGATAATCACCTGTGTGGATAACATAAAATAAAACCCATTCTTAAGTAATCTCTTACACATACGTTCATTTTACATTATATTTTACATGAACACTGACAAGCACATTTACGGTACTCTGAAGTTAATGAAAGCAATATAATACATGTATCATTGCCGAAAAAAATAATTCACTTATGCTAATTATGAATAATTGCATTAAATTTATGCATTGAATTTTTTTCTTTTACGGATTATCATTATTTGTTTCTATCTTTGAATTCACACTAAACCAAAGTCCTTTTATTATGTAGGTAATGATAAAGATATACACATGCATCAATCAACTGGTACTCCAATATTTAATATTGATAAAATTTTCTTAAGTTTTATATTTTATTTCTAATTGAAAAATATATCAGATAAAAACATAAAAATACATGTAAATAAAAATCAAAAGTAAAAGTTCAGTTCAGGTTTCTTCATATTTCTTGCATACTTGAATCTAGTTAGATATACGTAGTTACATGTACGAATATAATATTTAAATCTACGTAGTTAAGAATATACCAGCAGTCCCACTTCCCGTATCCCGGATGTGCAAAGTGTAATCAGGGCCAGGTGACAAAGAGAAGTTTTGAAACCATTCATATGCTGTAGATCCATCTGCAGCCATCAAGTCGATACGAAGTTCTGATGAACCCTGAGATAGCATTTCGTAGATGTTTTCCAACCCTAGAATTGTAAAATATTGAAAGGTACACGGTTAAAATTATGTTGCTTAAATACGACAATCAAATAATATAAAGGTATTACAAGCTTGTGTAAACATAAGTTCTATATATAGACTGGATAAAACATATACAGTCAATACATGTACAACCTGTCTTAAGCAGCCAGTTAAAATAAACATCAATTTTTCCAGGTCTAGAAGATGATTGCTTGAAACGTAACATCTTTTTAAGCAACGTACTATGCTCAGACAAATTCTAGTACAGTCAGTAAAACTTTTTTACCGAATATAGATTATTAAGATGCTATGTATATGTTTAACTGAACATTTTTAACTGTGTTATGAACACATCTTCAAACAATCTGCTTGATAATAAATGAATAAATTAAAGGTTTTATGAAACAATCAAAAACAGTTTGCCCCCTCTAAACTATAGTACAAAATTTGGATCGGCTTTAAGAACTGTTTTACCTTAGGTCTGACCTACATAGGCTTGTATCAAATACAAACTAAATTCGTATGAACGAACAATTTGGAGAACCTGTATTTTTTCTTGAAATATTTATGAAGTGATTTGATTTCCGTTATGTCATATTTCTTTGGGAGACTCACATTTTCTCTTATTAGAAAAATATCCAAAGCCTATATTTAAGTATTTTTAAAAAATATGTAGGTTAACATAAAACAAATTAAATGTAATATTAGTTTATTGCTATCATATGAATATTGGTATACAATATCAATGAAACTGACAACGTCATTTTTGTATTCCTAGACCACAACGTCAAAATGTCGTCTGCTATCTTTAAGGCATGATTTTTCTATAACGTTATGAACGTCTTAATGGCCGTTTTGTCGTGCTGCGCACCATATGTATAACCGTTGTCAGTTGGTGCACATCGGCGCTCAAGGCAGTGGACTACTTAATTATGGTGATATCTTACTCACTTTCCGCAGAAGATAACAAACGACAAGGTTGGAATGTAATAATAAAGCCTTATCACCGCCCAGTGGGAAGGTTATTCCAATCTCAACAACACACAAATCACCTATATTTGTTCTTCCATATCGTATCGGTATAAATTTAAATTAATTATTTTAACCGTTAACTAACTTTTATTATACAGTTATTCCGGTATCGATTCATTCAATTTTACATGAGGTCATATGCACATGACTCATTAGGCATTGGGGTATCAGAGTTTTCCGGCATGGATGGAATCAGTGTAAATTCCTGTCTGATATACAAAAACATTTTTTAATGGTTCCCTGTACAAACAAAATGTATTCAGGTACATTTTCATTCAAACCAACGAATGTGCCGAACATTCATAGTTTCTGTTATTTCAACCTGTTACATTACAGCATGTGACGCATATCATTTTATCACTTTATCAACGTATATTACAGTTTTTCCTTTTTTTGTATCAATGTGATTCTAATATTAGTTTGTTTGAAAGCTATATCTGACAGAAATGCTAAATATAACTGCTAACATATTATAACTACTCTCCTTAATTCCTTTTTTACTTGAGTGTTTATCAACTGTATAAGTATGTGTAGAGTGCTGTCGTAACAGTAATTCATCTTGTTGTACAAAGGAATTTGAAGCAGGGTTCATATGTAGCAGTGATACTGGCCCAATATGTTTCGCAACATATGCCTTACACATGCATTATTTGTTTATATAAGGGAGCTTTCTACTTACTATCTTTTTCAAATACCTTAACATGACTGTAGAATGACGAGTAGAAAGCAATCAAATTTTAAACATATTAGGTGTAAAGATAATGCAGATACTTGTTTATTTACAAAAATAAAGGAAGAAAAGTTGAATTCCGTTGTTAATTGTTTAAATTCTACATTGACACTTCGACCATTCTGCATTTGTACATCGGCTCTAAGTTGGTCAATTTAAACCAGTAGTCTGATGACTAGCAACTGAAAATATTAACATAATTTCAGAATATCTAAAACAGTTGAGGGATGTGTTCGGCGAATGAATGATCTACCTGCGATAAGCAATTTGGACGTTGTTGTTAAGGCAAACTATAAGTTGTTTTCATAACATCTAATTAACCTGACCTCCTGATGTGTATGGGGGATACTACAAAACCAATTTTGGAATCAATGCCTTCAGGACAGTTTCATTCTTTCTTCGTTTGAGAAAGAATATCGATAGTGGAGATTTCCGTTGAACCATCGAAGAAAACTAGAGCTATCACAACAGCTGATGAATACCCCAGATACCTCCTAGACGCTAGCTACTTCAACCTGCTTGGACTCAGTAAAGAAATAAGAGCACTGTATATGGGTGTTGCACGCTGATGGCTGAGGTTGCTTTTCGGAGAGTATGTACATTATGAAATGTTTCAAGAAATTCCGGTAAAATATTCCAGCGTTTCCACGGCGATATACTCAACTAAGCTTTGTATTTCACTCATGTAAAATTTCACTGATTTGCAGTCAATGATTGCTGAGAAATAGCCTGCCAAAACAACATGACAATGTACACTACTTGTGTGAATAATTGAATATGGCAATACTTCAATGAAATATATCCAGGTTTAACATGCTTACAATTGGCGCACCTAAGCTTGGCAAAAATCATTGCTATGAATTTTATTTTATTCTGGATAGCGGTAACGGAACAATAGCTCAGACAATCATCTCTGTGAGCATTAGGTGTATGAAACAATCAATGGGCAATAACTCAATGAAAAATTATTAGGTCGCAATATGCAAACAATATGCAAAACTCAGCTTAGTAATAATCATCACTGGTTGCTGAGAAATAGTGCAAACAAACATTACTATGTATGCCATGTATGAAAATATCAAGAAGTCACTGAAAAATGCAAATTAACTAAATTTGATGGATCTGTGAGGTTTCACTTAATTGCCTGCAGAGTTTCCTATATATAACATGGACAAAAATCACTATGTACACTCTAAGTAAGAAAACAATAAAGGGCAATAACTCATTGAAAAATCATCCGAGCACAGCATTCGGAGGATATGCAAAACTAGTCTTGGTACTAAACATTTCTGTGAGGTTTCAGAAGTCAGAAAAAATTTGACTGCAGACAGACGGACGGACGGACAAACATGATTCCAATTTAAACCACATATATTCCGACCTGGGGTATAATAATTGACAACGATCGATGCCCAAGGCAACCAACTACATGAGTTTTAGCCATCCTGGCTATGCACATGGTAGGCTTGTTTTTGTTCACGTGACGTTAACTTATTTGTAGGATAAGACTCAATATGCAGTATATCTGTCAAACATTTGAATGGGTAAAACTATACAACATTTCTGCATGAAACATGATGCTACATGTAGTACATTGTATGTAAATCTTGCCCCCATAACGTTTAATCAGAATTTTAGAATTTATCGGGCCTGAACAAAACTTTATTTTGACCTGTCCTATATAATTTCAATAACATTTGATACAATGTAGGCGTTATTGAAACATAACACAGACATGTTTTAAATACTAAATAAAGGGACTATAAAACTCCACAAAACAGAAACCGAATGGAACGTGCTGGACATATGCCGAGCAATGACTTACTAGTATATTGATTTCTCATGTGTTCATTGAAATTGTCTGTTTTGTACAGGAATGCGGATCAAACATTTACATTTGTATCATCGCTCTATTAAAATCTGGACTATTTTGATAGATACATGTAAGAATTAAACTTTCAGCCCGAGCAAAAATGACTTGCCGAATTCAATTTGTGTTTTATGTGTATGGAATTTCAACATTGTATATTATAATTGACATTATATAAATATCATATGGCAGCATGTGTGACATTGATATTGTCAACCCGAGAGCAGAATGTCACCCGAGGCGTAAGCTGGTGAGGGTGACATTCTGTTTCGGGGTTGACAATATCAATGTCACACATGCTGCCATATGATATTTATTTTATTATACCGAACAAAATTAAGTACATAAAAAAGTTTTAAAATGTTTTTAATTCATTTAATTAAACAAGTTTAACAAGGTAAACAAAATATCACATATATCAGGAAGAACAAAATTCCACTGTTAACAATGCTAATTAAATTCCTTCGAAAACTTGTTTTTTATTGTACTTGACTGTTCATTGTGTTTTTGTGTACACATTGAATAGTGGCGTCACTGCTGTATGTGTATAAGGGAGGCAATCACGTCATGATTTAGCTAAAATATTGAAGCAGTTATTTGCCCTTATATGACATTCAAAATATCACTGCGGTCACATGACCTGACAGTCAATTTTCGCTTGGTCACGTGTCAAAAAGGTTGAAAATGTTTCTGATAGTCAAAATATCTCTTTTTCGGGTAATGGGATTTTCCCATTGTAGACAAAAGTGAGGTATAATAAAATAATATGTTACTACTGTCAATATTTACATATTACATATATAAACTGTGTTCCTCTTTCTTTAGAAACATAAGTGCTAATAAGTCTACATGAAGTAACTAATAAATCACTATCTACGAGTTTCATTAAAGTATATTTCTCAAATCCATTAAATCGTTCTAATCACTGTCTATATTAACTTAGCAACATTTATATTAAGTTTGTCCATCAAAGTTTTGCGCTTTTCCGACTACTTAGTATACTACAGGGGAAAACATTTTCCACTGTGTAGCATGTAAACATCATAGAATTTTCTACTTGTTAAATGTAAAATTTATACGTTCTAGTGAAGGTCGGGCTGGTTTGTTTTACACTATACAGTAACCACTGCTAATACAAAACGTTTTGACAAGGTTTATTGTACGGCTTGAACAGTAGGTTTTCATTTATAAAATACCAACAGCTAATTCAAAATAGTGTTTGTTATAATTGTTTACATGATGCTATCTTCAGGGATGGGGTAAATTATATTGTGCATTGAAATGTAATTAATTAATTTGTAATTTTATTGCCAAAACTTTCAACAAAATTACAATTTCAATTACATACTTTTTCAATGTAATTAAATTTCATTTACATTGGGGATGTTATTAATTACATTACAAATTACATTAATGTTTTAAATTTCATTCGATACAACAGTCGGATAACTACACTAAAATGTCTCATGTGTCAAGCATACTTGTGCAGCGTTACAAGTTTCACAAGTTTATTATATTCAAACCAGAAGGTCATAAACCCATGTGGCAACATGTACATAATACAATGCTATGATATGGCGAATGTAATTATACACTATGGCATATATTTATACAGTGATTTGTATGAAACGTTTTCAAACTATGATGACATTAACAATGCATACTGAATATAATTACGTACATGCATAAACATATCTTTACACATTATACTCATTCATATATATGTGAGTATGTACGTACAAAATAGAACTTATTTTCACTACTGTTAATCTTGTTTCGAAAACGAAATAACAAGATAAACAAGTGGAGGACAACCTATAACAATTACATGAAATGCAACGAAGTCATAACGGACACAAACACTTAAAATAAACATATTGTTATACACACTACACTTATGACCTATCATAAAGTAAGTTATTTCTCAATATAAATGATTTGTTTACTGAAATTCCAAGTACCTTTAAAATTCTATTGTTTTCTGTACTTATGAGTTCTACAAATTTTAACATATTTGGACGTTCCCAATACTAAGCTGGTAAATATTGTTTTCTAATTTCAGCTAACTTGACACATTCCATAACAAAGTGGTACTCATCTTCTAAAGTGTTACAAAATATGCATTAATTTTACGTTCATTTACTGGTGTACAAACAGGCTTGTTCCATCTTCCTGTTTCAATACAAAGTCTATGAGAAGATAAACGAAGTCGCGATAAACTAATTCGAACTTTAGGTATATTCAGAGTATCAAGATAAGGCTGAAACCTAAAATTTGCGATATTTTTATAGAAAATTGCCCGACTAGAATCATTCAGTCTACCTCTCCAATTTTGCAAAAATTGGTCGCTTATTCTTTGTTTTATCAAAGATAGAAATAGTTTGGCGTCGCCAACCGTTTGATAATACCAAGCATCGGAAAAAAACAAGCGTAAAAAAGTAAGTTTCTTAACAATGAACACCAATTTTTACTATTAGGCTTATCTAATATATCATGGTACAACATATTATAAATTACTTTGATATACTTCTTGGAATCTGCTTGCAATATTTTGATCCAGAATTTGACAATTACAAAGTACCTATGAGTTTGCAGTGACATTCTACCTAATTCACCATAAATAAAATCATTTTGAGTGGTTTTTTTTAACTCCTAATAAACGTTTACAGAATTGTAAATGAACTCTTTCTAATGAACTACCACAGTGAAAACCCCATATATCACATCCATAATTTAAAATAGGTAAAACTAACTTGTCAAATAATTCTAATTTATGTCTGACCGTGATATTGGTAAATTTGTGTAAATAGTTTAAAAATTGCTTTCAGTGCCTGGCCAGCTAACGTATTTTGTGCATCAGAAAATGATCCACCTGTAGAAAAAAACTATGCCTAAATATACGAATTTACTAACAATTTCAAGGTGTTGTCGACCATAGTTAAATACAGTATATTTTGGCAACCTGCCACCTTTTCTAAATACCATAACTTTTGTTTTAACAGGATTAACGGATAATGTCCATCTACTACACTAATCATATAACAGATCTAAGTTAAACTGTAATTCTTCGCTACTATTTGCAAAAATAACGATATCATAATATTAAGAACATATTGAACATGTAAACATCTATCCCTTCAACACCATTTTCTGCATACATATCTTCAATATAATTTAAACACATAGAAAAAAAGAAACGGAGACAACGATTCGCCTTGTCTTACGCCTAAATTGCACTCAAAACTATCACTCAGCTGATTCATATACTTTACCCTTGATTTGACATTGTCATAAATTTTCAGAATTTCCCCCTTATGCCAAACTTGATCAACTTCAACCATAGATTGTCACGGGATACATAATCAAATGCTTTGCTGAAATCAATAAAGGCACAATATAATTGCTTATTGTTATTAATCATGTGACTAACTAAACCATGTAATTCTTATTCGACAATCTGTATTCCGCCCCCCCCCCCCCCGGGGGCTCTTTTCCCCGCCCCCCCTTTTCTCCGTTTTCCCCCCCCCCCCCCCCCCCCCCCCCCCCCCCCCGGGGGGGCCGGGGGGGGGGGGGGGGGGGGGGGGGGGGCCCCCCCCCCCCCCCCCCCCCCGGGGGGGGGGGGGGGGGCCCCGGGGGGGGGGGGGGGGGGGGGGGGGCCCGGGGGGGGCCCCCCCCCCCCCCCCCCCCCCCTTCCCCCCCCCCCCCCTTTTTTTCCCCCCTCCCCCCCCCCTCCCCCCCCCCCCCCCCCCCCCCCCCCCCCCCCCCCCCCCCCCCCCCCCCCCCCCCCCCCCCCCCCCCCCCCCCCCCCCCCCCCCCCCCCCCCCCCCCCCCCCCCCCCCCCCCCCCCCCCCCCCCCCCCCCCCCCCCCCCCTTTTTTTTTTTTTTTTTTTTAACACAAAAATATTGTCTGAAGTTCCCATACCTGACCTGAAACCGGCTTGTGACTCTATATAAACATTATACAATTCAGCCCATTCACAAAGTCGACTATTCAAAACCCTTGTAAAAAGTTTACCGAGTGTACTAAGGAGTGTGATACCCCTATAGTTATTTACATCATTTATGCTTCCTTTCTTATGCAATGGAACTACAAACCCTTCTGACCATGATTCAGGAAAATAACCGAATTCGAAAATTTTGTTAAACAATGTCACTAAATGGGGTGTAATTACATTTCTTCTATGTATAAAAAATACATTTAAGTACATATCAGGACCACCGGATTTATTTGTATTTAACTGTTTGATAGACTTCAATAACTCATCATGTGTAAACGGCAGATTTAACTCTTCAAACATGATACTTAATTCGTTATTTTCATAACGTTCAATAAAATACAATACATCTTCATCTGGTGTAAAGAAACGATCTTCAGGATTATTGACAGCTTTAAAATATGTTTCAAAGGATTCAAGAGAAACATTTGCTTCTTTAATACCACAAGAGCTTTTTAACATCTTCCAATATAATTTTGTATTCTATTTTCTAGCTACCAATAGTTTTTGTGTTTCAGATATGTCTTAATCCAGTCTTGCCTTACGTATACAACTTTTATAATCCGAACGTTTTTTTACCTATTCTGTTCTGTTCTGTTTTGTCATGTCTAAATATATTTAAGGCCACATAAAATAATCTGCGCTTATCCTCGCATTCAGCAGCATACCACCTATTTGTAGAATAATTTGAATCACTGGAAAAAGTAGTTGTAGACAAATCACTACTCGAAGCACATTTGAAAGCGGGGAGACTACACCGTCAATGACACTTGATAATTCACTAATACAATCGTCTATATCAGTTCTACACATAGCACTATTAACATTTTCAATAAAATCATTTAATTTATTCCTGGTATCATCTGCTGAAAGATTGTCTTTGTAAGCTTGTAATTTATCTTTATCCCATACATATTTATTTGTGACAGTGTCATATTTCTTTTCATTTTGCACATTGGATGAATAAGGACGCTTGAAACAAAATGTGAAATCCACTAAACAATGGTCTGATAAAATGTTAGGTCCGTGTACCCTAAACATTTCAATATTTTTAAATAGATTTTGTGTAGTAATGACATAGTCCACTACACTAGAACCTTTGCTACCAACATAAGTAAAACAGCCAATATTTTTATCACACCCTACACGACCATTCAAAATACGCATACCTGTTTTT
This sequence comes from Saxidomus purpurata, assembly GCA_022818135.1. NCBI lineage: Eukaryota > Metazoa > Mollusca > Bivalvia > Venerida > Veneridae > Saxidomus > Saxidomus purpurata. Next base: position 20,034,576 of record JAFMSR010000019.1, on the reverse strand, counting down.
TTGCATAGGTCTAACAAAAGCATACCATTATTATTTGAACGACCCTTATCCTGTGAACAACGTTTTAAATTAACATCTATGGAATAGTTTTCTGGCAAAACGTCTATATCTGATAAATTGTCATCTAAAACAAAATCAGGCGAGTCTGATGTATGATAATTGAGATCACCGCAGAGAACAAAATAAAAACCATTTTCGTACCTTGAATCCAAACTAACTATGAAATCTAACAAACGGTCATATGTATGCGAATCGAGTAATGCTTGCCTACTGCTATTATCAGGAATTACATAGCACATACACAGAAACAAATCATTTTGCAAACCTAATACATTGCCATTTATTTTGACACAAATAATATCATCCTGGCTATGAAATACTAAAGTATCGTTTGTAACAAACTTATTTCTCACATAAACAATTATACCGCCGGAAGCGCGTTTACTAGTCTTCAAACTTCCAGTCCTATGCAAAACAAAGTATTCAAAATTTTCTACATTTAAATCGGAAAATTCAACTGTCCATGTTTCAGTTAAATGAACAATATCATGTGTATCAAAAACACTTTTTCATTCTGGTCATAAAAGTTTATTGGTACGCTTTGTGCATAATACCTGAACATTTAGAAGTGCATAATGAAGCGAGACCTTCTCTTCGTTTACCTACTGTCCCATATCATGACCTGTCGGAATACTTTTATCTGTCAATGTTCGTTGTTCTGATTGGATCGATCCGTTTTCCTGTGTTGATTGTCTATTTATAGACTCGGGTAAAACCCGTTTATCAGACAGCTGTTATTTACTGAACTGGGGACAACACGCGGTTTACTCACTGAAGAGCTAGAGTTTCTCTTATACGGCCGAACGGATTCCGACCTCTTCTAAGCCCGTGTAGTGGCACGGGCAATTCGTGAACGCCCTCGTACTGGGGAAGTTACAGTTTTAGGATTAGTGTTGTCGGATTCTGTAGTGCCGACGGATTTTAGTTGATTCGAGACGTGGGATGATACATCTGGATTGTTTACAGTTTGAAACGAACAATCTGTAGGACTAGGCGCTTCAAACACCGACTGGCTTTCTATCGGAGTAATGTGAGTACTGGCCATCTGTGCTGTTGGGCTAACTTGTGTTAAGACCGGATTCGGACACATAACGACAGACGTAGGTGGCAAAGGACCATGGAACGCAAAGGGTGCAAGACAAGACATAGCATTGATCTGTTGCTGTAATTGTAGTGAATTGATCATGGGACTTTTTGTATATCAAGTGAAGAATCTGTTTTCACATCTAATATGTTATGTCACTTTGATGTGGTAATATTGCAACACTGTCTCTTTAAAATGTTAATACAATAATTAATTTAATTGATTGATATATTCTACCCTGACTGGGCATTATGAAGACATATTAAGTTTATCAGCAGTAGTTCTTTTAACATTGAGCTTCACAGATAGATTTGCCAGAAGCATTTTGCCTATATCTACATACTGATCCTTAATGGTTTGATAAATACTGCTGTTCGCTCAATATCTATGCAATATTAATTATTAGAAAACACTTGAATCATTCAATTAATCATTCAGATTCATTTATTTGTTTTTACACAAGTAATATAATTATAGTTCACTTTCAAGTTGATTATTAAACAAGCAAATTATTGGTTATAGCTCTGTTATACCTTTCTATGATATGAATTAAATGTATTAAATTGAAATGTAATTGATAATTAAAGTTTTTTGGAATGTAATGAATTAATTAAATTATATGTAATTGAAAATAACTCAATTACACATTACTTCTAATTACTTAACATTTTGTAAGTAATTACATTCTGGTACAATTACTTTGTTCAATTACCCTTTTAAGTATGCATCACATGAATGTTCGTACGAGAAAAGCAAGAATTGACACATTTCTACTCAAATTAGCCACGCACCTTGGCGATCATTCGTAGAAAACAACGATTTGAGTATTATTTTATTTCTACAAGACGATGCTTATCGGAACTTTGTTAAGGTGCCTTTTTTTACTTCTCAACAACAACGAATGTTGTCAAAACGCAAGTTCGGCATCTTTTCTAATCATAATTCCGTAATCCGTTGTCAATACAAAAAATAAATTTATGTCATGAAAGGATTAAAGACGGTGTAATTCAAGTAATAATGCGTTATAGACTTCTCTCTTATCGTGGTATTATAAAATAGAGGTAAATTACATGCAGTATATTCACTTTCAAAGCGATTACGTTAACATTCAACCAGAAAATCCAGATTTTTAACGATCACCAAATTACAATGTGATTACCATGCCTTCACATCTGTAAAAATTCCCATAATTAAACCAGTCGATAAAAACATAAATGGGATGTAACAATACACATGCATACCTATCCAAATTCCAAACCTCGTTATAATTTGGGTGGTGGTGGACTGGTGGTGACATAATTTTTTGTTTTCAATTCAAAGGGTGATATCATTACGCCAGTCATCATTGGGCCGAGTTGTTTGTGACCGATAATGCAGTTATGCTGCATGACACACTTTTCTCGTCGTCTCAGTCCCAGTAAATAAATAAAAACGGAAAAAGTAAAATCTTTTCAATCAACAGTTTTCTCTGATCTGATTATTTCTAGCATACTTAGTTTTAGTAAATTTCCTGCTAGTTTGCCGATGATGCGTCGGATGAAACGAATGCCTGGTTTCCGGCGTATACCGGCGTGCATGCACGCCAAACATTCATCATTCATTCATTATTCACAGGAATCTGAAATTTTATCAATAAATTGACGAGCTTCGGACACCTGTCGAATGTGCATTAGATAACACAGGGTCCGTATATTACGGACTCTGATTAACATTTTTTTTAAAAGTGAAGATAGTTCAAACTACACTCGGTCATGTAGCTACGTAAATAGCAATAACAACAAATGATCCATATAAGTAAAGGATATCCCGAGTCTTACTATTATGATAATCCAATCAATCACTGTAATGTTGAAGTACCGCTTTAGCGACGTGGTAAGGATTATTGACAAAATGAAAGGAAATAAGCAAAGATTAAGGTGATAATGTTTGGATGGGTGACCCTGGGTCCTAAGGTTATATAAGGACCCAGGGTGACCTAAGAGAAATGTCTTTTTTAAAATGATAATCTTTTAATTTAAAGCTGCACAGATTAAATTTCTCCAAAATGATATACTTAAACATAAAATGTAAAAGTAATGGCTAGAATCAACAGTTTGACACAAGTAAACATCTACATAGCAATTTGAGAAAATATGTTAAAAATGTTGATGATCTTGGTTTTACGGCACCATTACACTATAAATATATGTTCATATTGGAATTTCAAAAGCGTTTGTAACGCTGTATAATTTGGTAGCGTATAATTTCAAAAATACAGAAATACTTTACAGGAATTTATACTGGAACAATTTCATTAGATGATTCGTTCTAAAATATGTTAATTTCAGACAATTCGAAGAAGTTTATTTTTTTCACCAACAAAGCCTTAGAGCGAGCAGCTTTAAAATCGGCAAGATACAGACAACAACAAACATACGCTAACGCAAGCTTTTGAATCGACTGCATAGATGTTGGTATATATGTATGCCTTACTGTGGAAGGAAAGCTGAGAAAACCCACGGCCACCTGTCAGATCTAGTGCCCACCAACCATCTCACATATACTGCCTAGGACGGGCCTTTCTCAAATGTTTTATACCAATACTAATTAAGCCTTGTTACATTACTATCCTTATTAATTGATTTACATGTCAAAGTAAATGATCCTTGATTTGAAATTAATTTGATCAGTCTATTCTATGCTTGAAATCTTCTGAAATAACAAATTAAAGTCTGCATTACATGTACCTCTTTTTAATGCTTGTTTTTCAGTTATTATACAGTCCCACAGTTCTTGGGAAAGACCAGTACTAGAACCCTATCCTTCATATTACAGAAACTGCCAACTTTCTCACATAAAGGGACATGATCGGTAGCAGGACTTGAACCCATGGCCTTCTATCAAAGAGAAGTTACAGTGATTTCAAGTAAGCTTGACCACTGAGGCGGTAGGTTTCCAAGTTGTGCGACAGAAGCATGCACTGCATGTTTTGTTAGAAAATTAGGGCGGAGTATAAAACCTCCCTTAGTTATAAAGCACTTTTACAATATTTTTACTAGAGCTATATAGAATTTGTTCAACTTCAAAAAGAAACATTCTTGACAAATGTATACATGTACACATAGAAGGGTTTTTAACTTTTCAGTCTTAGTTTTTTTAAAAATTAATTAACACTTTATCTGCTAAGCCCTTTGAAGAACTTTCATAAAACTTGAGTCAGTTGTTCACCATATCAAGATGATGCGCATACCCGGTAATGTGTACCTCGGCTATCTTGGTTAATCATAAAGTTGTTGAGGTTAGGGTAATAAGAGAAGCCATTTGTTATGCCAATGCACGTTTGTTGGGAGTATTCGAATCACGTTCAGTGATAACTCTAGTTTATTCCTGCTACTGGCTTACAATTTGTCCAACCTACACACAGTATTTGCGTTGAAATGAATAAATGATTAGAGTGGGGTTTGGTTATCATAGAAGAAAAGTCCAGAGACCTTGTGCTATACTTTTACAAAATGACAAGCTACTGTGCTAAAGAAAAATAGAGCATAGTTCCATGTGCGTTAACTACCTCTTCTGTTGTTTGAGGACATCGCTCTACCAGTACTTTCAGTGCTTTGATTTTCTATTTGACAATGTCATGCATCTTTTCTACCATACACTACTCACATTGTTCGTGTATCAGTTATTAGAATAAAGTTTAAAATCATGAAATAGTATTTATAATTTTTACATATTTATTAAGATGATAAGTGTATCAACCAAGTGATAGCAATATCTAAAAAAATTTCAACTTGCAAATAGATAAGCGAAACAGACATTTTTGTGTTTACTTTTGTTGTGGGACATTAAAAGCATATCAATTCACTGACTCTTTCAACAAAGAAAAAATAACAGTTACTGTATAATGTGAGTTCGTGTCAAATGTTGTACTATTACATAACTTCGAAATTTTCCTTCCTACTAACTATGACATACACTGCCATTTTTCATTCAGTAAAACGTTATTTCAGAGATTTTATTCAATTTTGCCTTCAAAATGACAACTGCCGGCACGTCCTAATGGCATAAACATAAGATCAAAGCACTACATTCACAGAAAGAATGTAGCGGACAAATTGGAAGCGACTGTCCAGGCTATCAAATCAGATTTTATGAAAATAAAAGAATTTTAAAGGGAAGTGAATAGTTGGTGGCAGAAAAGGTAAAGGTTTTTATTGGCCGTTTAATTGCAACGTCATGTGATAAACGTCACTTCCTGTTTACGTTTACCTGTCGCTATGCTGTCCACTATTTGAATATCGGCAAATATTTTCGACAATGGGGATATGATACCCATTGAGGCCTCTGTTATATTATCATCCGACCCGAAATTGTTCAAAAAATCTTTGTACACAAAGGCCCGTTATCTTTCAAGTTATCAGACATTATTATCTTCCATTGTCTGCATACGAGATTGAATGCAGACAATGGAAGATAATTATGTTTGATAACTTGAAAGATGAGTGAGTACCGAAAGCGATTAATCTAATTTGTAAGTAATTGTTTTACAATCGGACAAAATACATCAATATATTATAATATATCTACATATAATTGCACCTATTCATTCAAAGACTATCACACTCCGCCCCCAGTGCCCTTGGTTTACTGATGACCTTCATTTATCTAAACATCAAAACGAAAATTGGAACGTAAATGGTGGAAAACTAAACTGACTATTGATCATCAAATTTACAGAAATCAGTGTGCAGTGTATAGCATCATGCTGAATGAAGCTCGTAAAAACCATTACTCAGACTGTGAGACAAGATTGAAGCTTCTGGTCGTGATACCAAGAGTTTATTTAAAATTACAAAACAATTACTTGGTGGCAGTAATGATGACACTGTTCTTCCCTCTGGCTCTTCTTCAAAAGACACCGCCCAGAACTTTAGTAATTTTTCCACATCCAAAATTGAAAACCTCCGAAATGAAATCAAGTTAAATCAGACTGAGACTACAACTGAACATATAATTGAGATGCATACTGACTCTAAACTTGTCAACCTGCTACCAGCTACACATGACGAAGTAAGGAAAATTATTGAAAGGTACCCAAACAAGTCGTGTAAACTTGATCCAATACCAACATGGATTATTTAATCCTGCCTAGATGAACGTCTGCCTCAACCATAATCAATACATACATGTAATTTAGTTTTTGCCAAGTACCAAAAACTTTTAAAAGTGCTGTCATTAGACCTCTTCTGAAGAAATTTGATCTTGATCCAAACGTAATGAAGAACTACATACCAGTCTCAAACCTTCCATTTTTATCAAAGATTTTAGAAAAAGATTGTAGATGTGCGTATTGAGAACCATCTTACAGAAAACAGTTTGCATGAGCCATACCAATCAGCTTACAGAAAGTTTCATTCCACTGAAACAGCGCTATTAAAGGTGCAAAATGACATCCTTCAGTCTCTAGACAATAATTGTGTTACTGTCCTTGTATTGCTTGACCTTTCAGCAGCATTTGACACTATAGATCACAATACACTGCTAAGTCGTTTAGAAACTCACTATAAGATTTCTGGTAATGCTCTTGCTTGGATTTCTGCATACTTGAATGACAGATTTCAGACTGTTTGTGTTAAGGGTGAAATTTTAGAACCTGTAAATATAGCGTTCCACAGGGATCTGTCTTTGGCCCAAAGTATTTTACTATGTACACAAAGCCAGTAGGCACTATTTGTCTAAGTCATGGACCATTGCATCACTATTACGCTGATGATTCACAGCTGTACATATCATTTAAACCTATAGACTGTATCTCAAAATCTGAAGCATTACGTCACATTGAATGTTGTCTGACTGAAATTATTGCCTGGATGAATGGCAACATGTTAAAACTAAATGCTGACAAGACGGAAGTAATTTTGTTCTCCTCAAAACACAATCTCAAGCATGTTGAGAATGTTTCAGTCATGGTTGGAGAATCCTCAATAAGTTCGTCGGACTCAGAAATCTTGGTGCTTTCTTCACTTCACACATGCACATGGAAAAACATGTAAACATTGCCTGCAGATCTGCCTATCTCCAGTTGCAAAACATTGGTCGCATACGTAAATTTCTCACAACTGATGCTACGAAGACTTTGGTCAATTCTTTAGTAACCTCGAAATTGGACTATTGTAACTCTCTCCTTTAGGTATCTCAAAATCTACTTTGAGTAAACTTCAACGAGTTCAAAATACTGCTGCACGAATCATCACAAAAGCTTCACACCATGACCATATAACACCAGTGCTGAAGGAGCTCCATTGGTTACCTGTGTGTCAACGGATTAACTACGAGATTCTAGTTTATACGTACAAAGCACTTCATGATCAGTGCCCTCAGTTCATTAAAGTTATTGAATGTATAAAGACCAACTAGAGACCTTCGTTCCAGCAGTGCATTGACATAAGTGGTCCCACGGACCAGAACTGTTACATTTGGTAACCGGAGCTTTAGCCATGCTGCTCCGAGCTTATGGAATGCTCTCCCTAACTCAGTCCAAAGTGCTCAGTCTTTGAACATTTTTAAGAAACAGTTGAGAACTCATCTTTTTTTAAATTATTATGCAAACTGAACTCCGGGTTTAAACAAGTACATGACGTTTTTTTTAATCAAGTACAGTTACTTCAATATTTTTATCTCTCCTGAATACAATAGTATTTTATGCTCCTTTCTTTGTGAGTTTTATCTGGATATAGTGTTTCAGGCTGACTTTAACTTAAGCTAGTGTTTTAAAGTTTGTGTGTTTTTTTAGAATGTTATATTCTAATCTATGCTAACTGTATGTATTTTATGTTTTTATTGTAAAGCAATTTTGAACATATTTATAATATGAAAAGAGTGCTGTATAAATTTGGTAAAAATAATAATAATAATAATAATAATGATAATAATAATAAATATAATTGCAAAATGGTAAGACTGTTAGTATCTTGTTTTCTCTCCTTTAGCCTTTGGTGGGTTCTGTCTGATTGAACTTGTATGACAATTACAAAACGCAACTGTTGTTTTAGATTTAAAGTTAAAAAATAATTCACAAGCTCGTGAAAAGCCTTATTCAACGAAACGACTCTTTAAACTATCAAGACGTGTCATAAGAACCATGTTTCTCGTTACAATAAATGCCTAATGTATTTTCTAAATGTACTTTCCGTCATTAAAAAGAATAATTACCTAGCCAGAATTCTCCGGCAAGACTTCCAAATCCATGCGAGTAGTTCTGAAAGTTTCTATAGAAGTCCACTGTACCATTAAATCTGTTTTGGAAGACCTTAAAGTAATAGATACAGACGTCAATTGTTAAAGTAAATTCCAGATTTTTCTGTTTATTTGGTAAATCAACAAACAGATCTATTTGTAATTCATTTGCAACATTCCACTCGATATGGCTTCGAAAAGTCAATATTGTGTAGATAATACCGAAAACATATTGAAGGTCAATGAAAATTTTCACCTTAAAAAGTCTTACAACCGGTAGACTGTGAGATGATATAAATAATACATATTTCCTTCAATAATATCAAAAATAACACAAATGGAGAGGCTTTAGTAATATCAATCTATTTTTAGTTTTGGTGTAACGAATTGTCCGATTCTGAATTTAAGTTGATAATTTAATGCTATTCCTAAATGCTGAAAGTGCTGTTGGTTTTAATGAACCTCATACTTTACTTTGTGTATGTACAGTTGTATTTAGACAATGTTTCAGTACCGTCCATTCCCCACCGGATGTTTCCAAATCACAATAGACTCCCAATTCTTTCAGAGAATTCCAGAGGTGCACTCGATAAACGCCATTTTTCCTTCCGACGCCCGTGTGAAGGATATCATAGCAGTCAGTTTGAAGACCTAAAGCAAGGAAAATGCAAAGCAAAACTTCATGAATGATGTCTGTGATGTAATATGATCTATATAGAACTACGATAAGAAGACTTTCCTATAAGTCTTCCGTTACCGCAAGACTTTCATGCTATTGCTATTGCGTGTGATATTTAAACAAAGGTTTCTGTCTTATGGACAAAAGCATGATACGATTTGCGAAAGTGGACCGCAAATCTATTACGACATTAAAAAAGTTTTTATATGCTTGGCCATTATTACATTTGAGATATTTTGAATTTGATTTAGCCACATGTTTTCAGTACCTTACTAAAACCTAGATAAAATCACATATACACAGTTACAATGTATGCAAATAATTCTGTTCCGCATGATCTCAATTTCTGAAGCTATCATTTCATAGCAAAGAAGTTTCAATCATTTAAAGGGTTGATTTTCAAACTTAGAACACAGACAGAAAGCAATAAGGAAAGCATGTGTTCCTAGAAGCACTTATGTTGAAATGGTGTCGTTGTTTAAAATAACAAAAAATTAATAAAGGTACACTCTTAACATAGTTTCCTACAAAACTGCATTCCTAATTGTTTTCATATTTGTATATCTTGACTTTCTATGTCTATGTTTAATCGCAACGACTGTTGACGCTCATGAATCCGTCAAAATGTTGAAATTTCCTGAATCCTCCTGTTTGAGTTGTTTTTATATTAGATATAATCTGACTGGCCAATAACAAAGTCACTTAGTAAACTGAGCACAATTCATGTGAATAACATACTTTTACTGCAGTTTCGGCCCTCAACCCCGTGATCGCAAATGCAGACATAATCGTGTAAAGCGTCGATGCACTTTCCATTTTTACATGGATTTGGTCGGCAATGACTCTGTTCTGTGGAAAAAGATATACACTGTTACAACAAAATTGCAAGTTTTAACCGTATACTAAACTACTGTTTAGAAAGTGTATAGAGTTCCTACTTTCTGCTAGCAAAATATCTAATATAATATATCTCATAAATATTAGCTATGCCATATCGAGACATCTGAGACATATCGATTTACAGATTATTCAAAATGATGCTTGTATGATTCGATTTGATTTCATGCATTTATCGGGATACTTGAATATGTAACATTAAGATTATGTATTTTACTAAGCCGGTAGACATTTTAAAATTGTTGACTGTTAAGGTTAATGGTAAGTATTGTCAGATGAACGTAACATTATATTCAATGTCTCAGGGGTCAATAACACAAACAATTCAAACAACTGTGTTTGTTACCAGCAACTTACAAACTTCATCACTAGACTCATTTTTAAAATAAGTAAGGATTTGTATAGATGGTTTATAATAAAGCAAATGATAATGAAGAGTTAATGACGTTAGTTATTATGACGGCTTGTCAATAACTTTTCACTTTTTGTGACATTCAATTAAAACTTCACTGGTAATTACATAGATACTAATTATTTACAGGCAACGTATTTCTACGGCGCATTGAATGAACGTTTTGCAAACTAATTCATTCCAGGTGCAGCGCCAAAGTCTGAACTAATCACATGTATTCATATATTATTTGGTGGTTCTCTCTAGCCTTAAGACCCAGCTAATCTCATATTTGTTTTAGTTCAGCTGGGTTGAGTTCTTGGAAAACTACATACTATGTAAAACCTTTCCTGTTTTTTGTGCTTATAATTTGGGATGAATCTGGTTCTTTTGAACAAACTTTGTCATCCTGTCCGCTCACAACTGGGTCATGACGAGGAATAATAAGTAATCCGTATTTTTGTATTATTAGTAGGTGTTTTATTAACGTCCGTTCCTTTTTTCAAACAAAATATATTTTAAACAAGGTTTATATAGATCTAAATGGAAAGCCAATTAAACGCACGATTTATTCACAATTTCAATTTTTGATGAAATTCAAAATGAAATATCACGAGAGCGTAACTTGCAATGTTTTTATTACTGGAAATTGCGGCAACATGCATTTATTAAAAATCAAGTGTCATTAAAAATGTTTATCTTTAAAAAGATATTTTAATGTGAACATATGAAAATTTCAGAACCTATTGAATTTTGAAAATCCGTTGGATAGCAGAAACGCTGTAAAAAAATCTCTCCGATACATATGCAAGGTAAACTGTTATTGCCCACCAGCAATCTTGGCAAGTGACGTCACGGCGATTTCTCCTATATTATTGTGTAAATTCGATGGATAATGTAAGGATAAATCGTTTCGTGCGCACATGATCTACCATTTCGGGCATTGGTTTTAAACTTATACTAATTAGCAGCTAAATCATATTACAAGAACGTGTTCGAACTTATCAAGGTGCCATTTTAAAGAGGACATTTAATGTCGACTAGTTTTCTTCACTTTTCAAAGTATATAGCTGCGCTAACCACAGTCTTTGCGAGCACATGTTTCCACTTTAATGTTTTCACCCTGGCAGTATCGTCCGTATGGTGACGGAAAGGGATTCGAGCAAGATCTAGACTGCGTGCGCACTCCTCCATCACATGTTACGGTACAGGCACTCCAACTGCCCCAGTCGCTCCAACCTCCATCTGCATGAAGAGTAAATGAACGATAGTCATAAACATCGTGAAGTCTCTTTGATACAAAGTACTTTCACCTCCGTGGTCGAGTGGCTAGAGTCGCTGACTTGAGTTCACTGTAACCTTTCCATGTCTCTTTGTGTGAGAAAGTTGGCAACTTCTTACGGAGCGTCGGAGTCTAGTACTGCTTCTACCCAGTAACGATTGCTAGGTAAACTGTCCGCCTGTTAAATTGAGCTAGGTTGGAACGGGCGTTAAACAACAACAACAACGATACAAATTATTGAAAAAATGGTAAATATTCGTAAAACCTCCATTAGACATAAAGTAGACAATTTAATTATAAAATTTAAAACGAGCCGTGTAAACTCCGCCTGAGACAATGAATTGACAAAATTTTAAAATCCTGTAAACTTAGCCTGGCAGAATGTATTGACCAAAGTATCAAATGGTGTAAACTGTACAGAGGATAAAGTATTTATGAAAAACACATGTCAATTATATTTGAGAAAATACTAAGAATGAATAAACGAGTATACTCTGGTTGAGTTTCAACTTGTAATAGAGTTTCTGACCATAGTTCATGATGTTTGATTAAGAAATGTGGCATTGTTCAAATGGTAACTGTGGACAGACAGGCAGGCGACATTAGGCGATCACAATAACTCACAGTGATAGAACAAGATTCGGAATAACATGAGTATATGTTTAACCAAGTTTATTGAATCCTGGCGCATTTGAAAATGTTTTGCCACGGAAACATTAGGAAACAAAATGTTATGTTTCAATGGGTTTTACTGAATACTTATATAGTACATACCTTGACAAGGGGTCAACATGCATTGTTTGACATCAATACTGTGACCTAAACATGGTCTCCCGTTTCTGATTGGTAAAGGGTTGGAGCAGTTTCTAGCCCGGCTCTGAAGTCCAGAGCCACAGGTGCTTGAACAAGTCATCCAATCCTCCCAAATACTCCATCCGCCATGAACTGAAATATATTTACACATTCAAGTTATGTAGCGACCTACATGTTCTTATGGAGAAACTGCACCTTTTGTTCTGCCTCCTACGATATTTAAAGGCGTAACATTTTAATTCTATCTACTGTCGGCTCATTGACGCCCTTATAAGTTATCAATAATGAATAAAGTTGCACAGAAACTATTGAATATTCGTTAATCGAAATTAGGTTCTTATTTTTGGTGTGTGATTTTGAAGTTTGACATTCTTGATGGGTTAAGAGTAATGCATATGCTTGAATCTGTATTAGCAGCCACACCTATTTACCAGCCATTTTTCTTAAAACTATTGTACCACAATTTGTCATTTGCCCTTTAAATAACCTATATTAAACCGCTACGTACTTTAAATGGACTACTTAGATGATAATGCACTCAGCGCTATCAGAGATTATTGTATATCTTATATTAAATATCAACCTAGAATGGCATAATAACAACCACCAGCTGCGATTTAGTGAAATGGCATTGATACATTTCAACGCTATAATAAGGAACAGCGATGGAAGTCATGATTTCGCAGCTACTTGTATCTTTACATCCCTATAGGTCTTCAGTATAAAGAAACCCCCTTTTACACATAAATGTCACATTAAATGTTAATATCAAACATTGTACCTGGGCAAAGTTCTCTAACACAGGATTTTGTGTCGACACGATCTCCCTGGCAAACTAAGCCGCCGTGCTGCGGGGACGGGTTGGTGCAGCTTCTAGACCTAGTCATTGTACCATTAGCACAGGTAACATCACAGTGACTCCAAGATGTCCACTCTATCCAGTTACCATCGACTAATTAAAGAATTTGTTTGTACAGTAACAATGTCAGTTTGAAATTCTTACATTCACGTTTACCCTATTGTTGGAAAATGATTCAGCTTTTGCAAACAGTGCATATCATAATAACCGTGCGGTCTTCATCTGTACTGGTCACTATTTAGTCGATAAATACTTACTGTCAAGTTATATGTTATTACGTATATTCCTCAGCGACCTACATGTACTTTTGGATAGAAAGGTTCCACTTGTTCTATGCGTAGCATTTTAATTCTATCTTATGTCGGCTAACTGACGCCCTTATAAGCTATCATTAATGAATAAAGTTGCACAGAAACTATTGAATATTCGTGTATCGAATTAGATCTATTTTAAGTAATAGCTTTGGTGTGTGATTCTAAACTATGACATTATAGAATGGTTAAGAGTAATGCATACGTTTGAAATTGTATCAGCAGCTATATATATACAAGCCACTTGTCATCCCAAAATTGTTATTTTTCCATTAAATAACCTGTATTAAGTCGCTTTTTACTTTAAATGACCATTTCCATTAGCGGGCTACTTAAGACCAAACTTTTAAAATGCACCTCGCGCTATCAGATAATTTTTTAAATCTTAAATTAAATATCAGAAGCTGCTATTCATGAAATACGGCATTTATACATTTCAATTATATTCACGCTATAATAAGGAACAGCAACGTAAATCATAATTTCGCAGTTACTTGTATAGGTCTCAGGTATAAAGAAACACCTTTTAACACATAAATGTCACGATAAATTTTTATATCAAATGTTTTACCTGGGCAAAGTTCTCTTACACAGGATTTTGTGCCGACACGATCTCCCTGGCAATCTGAACCGCCGTGCTGCGGAGACGGGTTGGTGCAGCTTCTAGACCTAGTCATTGTACCATTGCCACAACTAGCATCACACTTGCTCCAGGATGTCCAATCCGTCCAGTTACCATCGACTTATTCAAGAATTTATTAGTACAGTAACAAAGTCAGTTTGAAATTTTAACATTCACGTTTACCCTATTGTTGGAAAATGATTCAGCTTTTGCAAACAGTGCATATCACAATAACCGTGCAGTCTTCATCTCTACGGGTCACTATTAAGTCGATAAAAACAAAAATAATATCAAACAGGGAATGCCACGTACCAAAAACGCAGCCTCCCCAAAACGAACCCCACAGCACCCAGAAGTGCACACCACCAACACACACACACACGCACACACACACGACACTAAATCATGTACACACACACATATACACTACCAATACACTATAAATACTTTCTGTCAAGTTATATGTTATTACGTATATTCCTCAGCGACCTACATGTACTTTTAGAGAAAATGTTCCACTTGTTCTATGCGTAGCATTTAATTCTATCTTATGTCGGCTAACTGACGCCCTTTTAAGCTATCATTAATGAATAAAGTTGCACAGGAACAATTGAATATTCGTTAATGGAATTAGATCTATATCAAGAAATAGCTTTGGTGTGTGATTTTAACTTTTGACATTATTTATGGTTTAAGAGTAATGCATACGTTTGAATTTGTATTAGCAGCCATATCTATATACAGTAAACTCCGTATATAACGACTCCGAATAAAGCGAAATTCAGGATATAAGAAACAACTTTTTCTGCCCGATAGTGTTTCTTTATTTTATATAAAAATGATATATGGATAGAACAAAATCCGGATATAAGGAACATATTTAAATGGTCCCAAAGGGGTTCGTTATAAACGGAGTTTACTGTAACAGCCACTTGTCAGTCCCAAATTGTTCTTTTTCATTAAATAACCTGTATTAAGTCGCGTTTTACTTTAAATGACCATTTCCATTAGCGGGCTACTTAAGACCAAACTTTTTAAATGCACTTCGCGCTATCATAGAATATTTTAAATTTTGAATTAAATATCACAAGCTGCTATTAATGTAAAACGGCATTAATATATTTCAATTATATCCACTCTATAATAAGGAACAACAAAGGAAGTCTTAATTTCGAAGTTACTTGTTCAGGTCTCAGGTATAAGGAAAAACCCTTTTACACATAAATGTCACGATAAATTTTTATATCAAATGTTGTACCTGGGCAAAGTTCTCTTACACAGGATTTTGTGTCGACACGATCTCCCTGGCAATCTGAACCGCCGTGCTGCGGAGACGGGTTGGTGCAACTTCTAGATCTAGTCTTTGTACCATTGGCACAACTAACATCGCACTGACTCCATGATGTCCACTCTATCCAGTTACCATCGACTAATTCAATAATTTATTAATACAGTAATAAAGTCAGGTTCAAATTTTAACATTCACCTTTACCCTACTGTTGGAAAATGATTCAGCTTTTGCAAACAGTGCATATCACAATAACCGTGCAGTCTTCATCTCTACTGGTCACTATCAAGTCGATAAATACTTACCGTCCGCTTTGTGGTCGCTGACTTGAAATCACTGTAAGCTCACTTTGATTAGGGGTCGTGGGTTCGAGCCCTGTTACCGACCATGGCTCTTTACGTGAGTAAGTTGGCAGTTTTTATTACGGCGGATAGGTGTCTAGTACTTGTACTTCCCATGAACGATGGTTAGGTAAACTGATCGCCTGCACAAATGACTACGGTTGAACCGGGTTTTAAACCCATAAAACAACAACTGGACACAGCTATATAAAAAAATATCAGCATTAAGTGTTGTAGTGGCAATGGCATTCTCGGAGTAAAACAAAAGTCTGAACCAGGATTCGAGACCCTGAAAGGCACTTGCGGTGTATCCTTGACCAAGAATATTTAACGTAGTTGATCCTACTGTTCTCTAATATACAACAGTTCGGATGATGATAAATGTACAGTTGTACTCTAATATTAAGGGTCATTGTTCACACAAACTTATTAATGTTATATTGATACATCGTGCATTCCATTTTGTACAATAAACAAATAATTTAATGATAAAAAGTAGTATTTACCAACATTACAAAGTCCACAAAATTTCGGGCATACTTTCTTGGCCTGATTGATGTCCACACAGATGTTAAATAAAGAATTCATCTTCGGACAGTCAATGGAATCGTCATCAACACAGACTGAAGCTGTGGATGAAGTTTTTAGTAATTATTTATGGCTTGTGTAGTTATTCAACATCAAAAAGATTTCTTTTTATTTTGCGTTTGTAGTACCGACATTCAAGTGAAACCTTAAAACAAACAAAATACTTCTACAGTAACAGTCTATGCGTACAATTTTTCAACCTAAAAATATCATAGATAAGACATTGCAAAGCTCCCTCACTAGTATGATATATATCTATGCTAAACCATTGTCAGGTTATTAGTCGTAAATCGGATTGCCCTAAAGGTCGCTGTGACTTTCTCTTTGACATATTGGCGTCAAATTCAAAATACCTCATTTAGTTAGTGGTATGATATGCCTTTACCTTTCAATCAGATTTGAGGAACTAGGCTTTACTGTTGTCGAGCAAGGATGTGGTTTTTGTGCATTTATTGAGACCTCTAACTTTGAGTCAGAGACCACAAAAAATCAGATATGAGTGTCGACCTGACAAGATTAATTTATGTATTTATATTAGTATTGTATATACTATGTAATAGGTCAAAGCATTCTTTAGTAAAGAAGCGGAAACTAAACAACAACATGGGCGACGACGACGATCAAGCAAGAAAAGGCAATCAAACTGTATCTAACATGCCTTTCTCTAGGCACAATAACAATGCATTATATCTCTTCCGTTTTTTAAGAAACTGTGACGACATCGAGATGTGATTCAATTTTAGAGCAAAAATGAGTTTTACTTAAATGAACTGTAAAAAACGCAGTTAATTTCTGTTTTACAACAATTTATTTGAAGCATTTATGTGCATAACTTTTACGTCTCAAATTTTGTTTAAACCATTATTGATGGAAAATCAGTGTTAATTACACGAACACTTGAATAAAGAGCTACATATCAATCGGGATGAGCGTTCTATACGTGATGAAGTTATCCCTCTGTAGGTCTACTGACTTTATCTGCAGAATCATCCTATTTTACACACTTGGACTGAGTAAGCCCATTAAAGTTGTACGACTGATAACATGATATAATTTCCTAAACCTTATCGGAAAATAGGTCAGTAAATTTTGAAATTTACGATTATATGTATACATGTACAATGTTGTTCCTTTATGTTGACTTTTAGCAAAAATACGAACAGTACAATCACATCCAACAGACGTCGCACTATTGTCATTATCATTGACAATGTGTTTGGGTACCTTTTTATAATTAATACAGTTGATCCTGTGTTAGTTTTCATTTCAATTTAACACCCACATGGCAATACTGATGTATCGAAATGTCTACTTTATACAACATGTAATTACAATTGTGTAAAGCAGCCACATCTTAATGTGGCAACTATTCTTGAAGACTTCCTTTGCCAGATGCTTTCCCTTGTCGCGACTAGTGATTGGTAAATAGACTATATGCATTTTCAAACAGCTATGCTCCAAAGATAACCACAATGCCGTATGATAGAGATTTAGTTTGTTGCCATTTGGGTCACACTTTTGCAAAACACCCCTACTTAATAAGAAATAGACTTGCTGAAATTGGAGGTCAGAAGCTCCCATTAAAAATTTAGGTATGAATTGGTTAACAAAGGTAAAATGTAAGGTCAATCTAACTTACGTTTCAGATGTTCACACAGTTGCTTGTTACATTGGTCTGAATTACAGCATTCGAGGCAGTTGGAGGTTTGTCTGGTATTGATTTCCCTTCCCACAATGGAACCTTGAATTGTTCCGTGGGCACCGCATCGCTTCAAGAGTAAACGACGGTTACATAATACTTATTATTAAATGTAAAACACAACTAAGAACAAAGTAATTAGAAGTTACAAATTATTGAACAAAACAATTAAGAACAAAAGACCAACACTAAGAATATTATGTACTACAAATTTCAGATGAGGTCACTCAAAGTCTCAATTTTGCTTCAAGATTTTCATGATAATTGAAAATTGTTCATAACAGTTTCAATTTTTCTTTCTGTTTCGTCCAATTCGACAACGTGTCACACTTTAGATGCAATGGGCTTTCTTCTATGCGCGCATTGGTATTATAGCTCGGATACAAGCGTACTTCGCGCCAGTCTGAATAAAAATGGTCTTTTACAACATACGAGTTTTAGGAAATATTAAAGGAAGAGAGCAGCTTTACTTAATGCACAGTACCCGTTATAATTGTACAACGTGACTAAAACAGCGGACTTCTGCATTACGTGTCACTTGCTTTTTCATTGAATAAACTTCAAAGGTATAGGAACAAAATTCAACGTTAGCTTTAACATTTATTCGACAAAACAAATTAAACGAGCTTACTTGGTAAGCCATACAACCTAAGTCAATCTTCACAATCCTTCCAAGGGTTGTCGAGTTGTGGAAACATGCCTATAAAACAATCAGAATTATAATTTTGATGTAATGTAACTGTCATTGGTCTGAAACATTTTTGTCAAGCATCATTTTTGTCAAAGAAAACTGTGCTCTATATTTAACTTAAACAGTCAGTACAAATCAGTCTTATCTAGGTACAAAGTAATTTGCAAGATGGCGTTTGATCATGTAACTAATGACACAGTCATCTATTGAAACTTCAAATTTACATACGATAGAATCTATATAAAATTAACAAACAATACAAATGTCACAAATACATAAATCTACATTTCCATATGACATAGCCATATATCAAAAGTAATGGAAACGTTTTGTCAAACGCTTCCTTTAAATATTTATAAAAGAACACTGACGAATTATATAACCTAAAATGTACTCTACTTGTATTCAATTTATCGAGATTATTTATTGATGCTACATATATCAAAATATAAAGTAAATGACACATATGTCGGTCTTGATAGCTTAGTGGAACGGGAGGTCGGGGGTTCGAATCCCAGCCTGAGTACGATGTGCTTCCTTGGGCAAAAGACACTGATTCCAGACGTGACTCAGTCCATCCGTCTTTAAATGGGTAGCAGCGATGGAAAAGTCACTGCCTCTCTATCACGAGCACGATGAGTTCGAGAGCGACCCAATGAGCATCGGAACCTTTCGTCGTAATCGAACTAAAACAAAATCGTATAAACTATAAATGTGTTATTGACATATAGTCACAGGGTTATTTCTAACTAAAATGCAGGTCCAAGTCAAACCTGCCCTTAACAGTCATTTCAAAAGTGTCCAACTAATGCAAATGGCTGCTTGAAACAAAGTGTATTAATATAAAAAATGATCAATTGAAATAACATCAGCATTGGTTGCTTGGGGAAGATGACTGTTCAACGTATTTGACCACTAGTACAGGCTCAACGAATAAAATGACGTACCTGTCCATCTGAACATCTGTGTATGCTATTACACTCACTGACATCTGATACATCTTGGCAGCTGAAACATTCTAGTGATGCTGAAAAATAGTTGAACGTGCAACTTTTTTGTTTACAAAATTTGAAAACGTACATTTGGGCATATAAGCAATGTTTAACTTATATATGCTTAAGACATTTTTATTGACAAATTAGACATAAGTATTTTGGAATGGTGTTTTAAACACATAATAAATTATTACTTACCTGCAACGCATATAACACCCAGAAGAATTAAGACGGTTTTCCAATCTGTAAACAGTAATGTGTCACTATAAGTCATGTCGCCGTGGTTTATCCTAGAATATTTAACGGGGCAAAGTTCTGGTGTGTAAGGACACAGCCTTATGCGCTTAATATATCTACGCCTCTGAATTACGCATTTGAACTTTTCAAGGATGCATCACGATTTAAACATAATTAGTTCATTCTCTATTTTGCGAGCTACATGTATTGTAAACATCTGTGAAATGATTGGACCCTTTTCCTGTGAATCTCTATAGAGCTAGTTATAGAAAGGACAAGGAATCAATGTAAATTACTTTCAAAGTTGTTCTTATTTTAAGCCCTTTGAAAAACTGCATATATCATAGGAATGAAGAGATAATTAGAGGCGGCCAAGGACAAAACTTAGCCAATTCACATGATGGCAGTGAATAAATACTAAAGGCGCAGAAAACAGGACAAATGTGATTGATGTATCGATTAATCCAATAGTTTAAATATACATGTAGTTTGCATTAAAAATGTTCCGCCTTTCTTTAAAACAACACTAATAATATAACATGCTTACCCATTTTGTCCTGGTGACACTCCTGAAATCTTCAGGTTTCGGTAATATAAGGGACTGTCGTTCACCTTAATTGATAAGAGCTAAACGAAATAAACACTTTGTAACCTTGTCTGTACGTTTACTCTATGAAAGGTAACTATCAAGTTGGAATTTGTTGAACCTAAGATAAGCCTGGATGGTCCCCAGGTGCTTGGTTTGTGTTCCGTTTTACAGCGGCGACCTTTTAGTTTTAAAACTAATTAAGCACTCTCGTAGATGATGCACTTTTTAAATCAGTTTATGAAAATCTCAATGTAGCGGAATGCAAGTAGAACTATTACCGATGAATGCGATACGTTACTGTTTTACACTGGGTATTTCTTGGTGTAGACATTACGCATTTCTTTTTTGAGTATATACCCATAATCTGGGTGGCCATCCCACGTACTTGATGACATCTCAACTGATATTGGGCGTAATTGCCGCGAATGTAAGGTTTTAACATATTTTGTGATTGGTCATTTGGGCATAACATTCATTCTTTGACTCGTAACATAGGAAGCACCAACATTCTTTATTAATTCAAATTGGTTGTATATTGTGAACCCTTATACAAATGTATCACCTATTTCTAAATATCATTTTAGAAAGTTGAAGCGATTCCCACCGTTGAAAGGCAAGATATACCATCCCGTCTTCAGGATATGTCTGTCGTACGGTTCCTGGGGGCCGTTTTATCAACGTTCTACGACCTGTTGCATGGGTATTTTGTCGTAGAAGTGTCACAGACGGCTAAGTACCGTTTTATGAAAGTTTATCGTAGCTTACGACGTCGTAGAAATTGTAACATACTCCCGATTCTGGTTTTCAAGTATGCACCTGTTGTACCACCAGCCTACATGGCCCCTTTGTGATGATACGCAATCATACGTAAGTGTAGAAGTTCTGACCATTGTTATATGATAACCCTTGCCAAGAATCACCTGCGTGGATAACATGAAACAAACAAGTATTATATTGTAGCTATCTCTTACTAATATGCTCATTTTTCGTTATATTTAACTAGAGTACTTAAAGGCACACTTATGGTACTTTGTAATAGTTCTATTTAAGCAACAGAATATCTTTATTTACAACATTATTGCCGTATAATTAATCCACTTTTGCCCATTTGAATCATTGCAGTAAATTGTTTGATTCAGTTTACTTTTTACCTATTGTTGATTATATTTACTGTCAAATTTAACCGATTTCCCCTCGATTAGAAGATAATAATTATAATGATGTAATGTAAATATTTATACAAGAATCAATCTACTGGTGCAATGACGCAAATGTAATAATCTTAAGGTTTTCTTAACGTACATGTTTAATCAATTTGAATATTAAATCAGAATAACATTATAAATAAGAAATGTTTTCTAACAGTAAATTCTAATTTGAAAGATATGCTCGTTGCACAATATTCAAGCAAACAACCTTACTGTAGTTTTACATTGCAAATTAAACAACATTACTTCCTCTATATACGAAACTACGAGAGAAGGTTCTAAAACTGTAAGTGAATATATGTTTTACATTATAACTACAGGCACGTCTATTTTGAAGATAGTGTCCTTAAAACTGGCTTTCATGTGACGCTTCAGATATGATTTAGTATAAAATAAGTATTGTCAATTAAGACATAACAGAATGGGGCGCTTATTGTCGTGATTGCTACCACAATTTTAACAGTAGGTAACAAACGACAAGGTGGCAGTCTAATAATGGTACTTTTACTTCATTTCATAAGTAAACTTCAAAGTCATGGAAAACGCCAAGAACGGTGTTTAAGGGTTTCCTGTATTCATATTCATTTTCATTCAAACTCACGACACAACATAGTGCTTACACAGGGTTAGCTTTTAAAAAAGCTATGAAGCTTGCGTTGGTTTTGGTAAGAGAATGTAAAAATGTTATATAGAAGAGGCAAGACCGAGTTCAGTTGTATGCCAATGTCTCCTCCACCCCTATTACTATATGCACATTCAAAGAATTCTGTGAATAGTTTTCAAGATGTAGTCCAAACAAATTTAGTTCATCAAATTAGGCAACAGTCATGAGTTTTTAGCTCCTGTCAAAACCGCAAGTAAATAGTTTTAAGCCAGAACGTTACAAAGGGAGATTACATGTATTTATAAAAGCAAGGAATACCAGAGTTTTTCTTCATAAAACAATTTACCACAGAAGATGTGTAAATAGTTTGACTAGATACTTACCTATAAGTGGAAAATCATTTTGTTGTTGTAATGTAGTATGTGATAATACGAGAAATTGTTGAATATAATAGAATCAAGACTAAATTATATAAAGGTTATTCGAGTGTTTTGACTGGTAATAGAAAAACACTTGCTTGAATAAGCAAACTATAGTTACATGTAAATATGCTTAATAAAGAAACCACCACATGTTCCCTGTCGTGTCATTGAGAACTTAATGTTAATTCATAATGTTCCTTTCCGTGTCAATGATTACTCTGTATTAATTACACGCCGCCAGGAGGCGGTGTGTAAATTGGAATGCAGCAACTAAAATTTCCATGGGGTGACGTAACTACTTTTAGACTGTAGAATGATTTCACAGTGTGTCTTTGTAACAAGCGGTCTTTTGATTTGAGATCGCGAACCAGTCTAAATTTTACGGAAATAACCGATTTTAAACGAATGACTACGATGTTATTTTTAGTATGCGTTTATGAATAAATTATGCAAATGAACCGCCATATCAAAATTACAGTAAGCGCGCTATTGCGCGTTGGAAATCGACACAAGTGCGTTTACAAAGCTCGCCACGTTTAACAATTTTCTTCTATGTAAGAAAACTTGATGGTTTTGATATTGAATGATTAATAAAATAAAATATATATGATAAAAATTGACCAATGATTGATAGTTTACGAGCGTTATAAAGTTCAAAAATTCATCGGAACGACTAAGATTCTGCAGACGGGTAGCGGCTGAAGATAGCCTTTTAAACCGACTTTGAAATTTTTTTGAACATGCAGACAATTTTTTTCTAACATATATTTGAATATACTTTACGAAACTACCAAGTTTATGATGTGTCCACTTCTTATTTAAAGTGTCTGGGAAGTTAAATTCGTTTGTTTACATAAATTTGTACCGCCATTCCGAAACAAACGTCTGTATTGGTAAATAACGAAGATATACGCTATAAACTCAATGCATGGATACAGTGGTATGCATCTCCGCTTGGCACGCGGGAGATCAGAGATCAAAACCTCTACTTTATTGATATAGTGGGAAGAAATTAATTTATATTTTGGAAATAATTTTTCTTTCGTACAAGAATAATATCAGTTGAAGCACATTTATATGTTAGAATTCTAGACTTAGGAAAAAAAAAATTATTTCAATGATTTGATAATTCAATAATGTGACAGCAGCCAATTTCCATACAGAGGAAACAATGCCTATAGACTTGACGTAGAATCATCTTTTCTAGCATTAAACATTAACAAATGGTCAGCCATATACAAAATTAGAGTGCACAAAGATTAGGTTTGGTGAATCACCATACATTTAATCCAACATTACTAATTATCGCAACCCTTACTCCATTTGTCGGCGTTCAAACATTTGACTTGTTCATAATGGTGTGAATACTGCAGATCGTCGCATGGACAGAGTCGTTTTGCATCATGGCTAACATATTTATGTTTATATATTATATGGACAAATCTTCAAAATACGGATAGTCTTGCAAGACGCGAAAGATTTGAAGATTTTTTATTTAAAATCAAGGCCCATATGGGCATGTGACAACAATGAATGAATTCAAGTTTTATAACAAACAATATCGAAATGCCAGAATGGCATAAAACCTGCAAATATACATTGTACAACTATAAATACGACAAATTAATTGATACAGTCAGCTCTCATTATACCTTTATCGGTCCCCTATCAACTTAAAGTTATTCCCCATTACGGGATGGGTCGTTACGAGTCGTTACAGCATTAGAAAAGTAGTGACTCCACAAGTGTACTATTTGGTGAATTTGATCGGATGTGAATATTCCGTGGTCCAAAGTGTATCTATAATGAGAGCTGACTGTATTATGAAAGTACGTATATCAGATGAAAACGTAAAAACGTAAACATCGTGGTGGAGAATGAGAAAACTAAAAGTTACTAATGGAATAAAACCCGTATAATTGTTATGACAATGTTAAGCGAAGGAATATTGATTATTGTTACAAACATTTGTTATGTTTTTACAGAACACTGGCAGTTTGAGTAGAGTTGTGCTAACTTCACTATTCATCAGTTGAGAAAATTTAATGGCGTTTGGATATTTACTAGAACTTATGTATTTCTTCCTATCCGTATCGAAATAGGAACAGTCAAAAAGATAATGAAACTCGTCACCTAGTAAATAGTATTTACAAAGATTGCAAAACCTTAACGACCTCTCAATATTACTAAATCTACCTCTCTCTATAGGCATGTTATGGTTCATGCACCTAAATTTACAAAAGCGATTTTATAATAAACATCTTCTATAGGATATGAACCTAATGGCAGAGCGTAGTTTTGCTAATGTATGCCAGTATATACCAGTGTATTCGCTTCACCGACGCACTATCAGCAGGGTGGCAAACGAACAAAAAATTACTAAAACTAGGTACAGTGTATTTTGGAAATAATCTGGTCAGAGAAAACTATTTAATATTCAATTAAAACATGTAATTCAATAGACTTTTAAAAGAAATTTATCAATATTTCTGTTTTTCTTAATTTGCCGGGACTTAATCTGTCTACGGGAGGACGTTTTGAACACACTTAAATTCAATAATCACACGGACTTATATACACATGTGTATATAGGTACGTGATAATCATTAGATGTTGATAAAGATATGCAGATTCCTTTTTATATATAAGAAAGACAATCACTTTCTTTATAAACACGACTTTCGAATTACTCTGCAAATGTACGTCAGCTCTGAGTTCATCAAGTTAAATCCGTAACTAGTCATACGGAATTGAACATATTCTAATAAGTCTACGTTGTCTTGGCTTCACGTTTTCTGGGAGCTAACGATACTCATTTGTGTTAAGATATTGTCTTACTTGGAGGGTTTTCGCATATACGTAACTAGATAACCTGATATAGTTCGCAGATATTTAGAGGGTAATTAAATAATTAATACGAACGTAAGATAATTAGCTTACGGCAGAAATACTAGTATGCCACTATAAAATATAAGGCAAACTTTGATCACTAGTTCGTACCGCATCATTCTGACACCGTATTATTAATACATTGATAACAGAAAAGCAACGTACATGCATATTTTAAAGAGCTGTTTATTAATTGTCTGTCTAAATTAACCTATTTTTCTGTATTTCGACCAAAACATGGATGATGTGAAGGTAGATTATACACGGGACGTGTATCCATGTTGTATATGATGGGAAATGAGTGTGTATTCAGTAATAGCAAAATACTTCGCCTGATGCTTGCCCTTGTGAATATCTACAGGAAGCCCCAGTCTTACTTTTAAGAGCAATTCTCTGTAAGCACCAAAAGAATATAGAAGGGGTCTGGCACGCATGGTCTCAGATTTTCAAGAAACTTTCAGAACTTGAAAGGTTCCATGCACTGATACTGTAATTGGGCATTTTTAATTCCAAACAATTTTGGTTGCCATAGTAACGTGGATAGAAGATTTTGGCCAAATATAACCAAAATTGAGAGTAAACTTTCCTAAAAAATGCCAATTTTGTCATTCAAAAATAGGGAAACAAGAACTATCTGTTTTGTTTTAATGTTTGTAGAAAGAAAAAACATGTACTTAGTTATAAATAATGACCATAAGTTTATTAACTGTGGTAACTGTTAAGCTCTCTATTCTCAGCTGAAATATAGGTCAAAATGCAGATTTTCATTTTTGCTGAAAAATGGAAATATAGACCAACTTCAAATTAAAATAACAGGAAACACACAGCGGTGATGGGTATAGTGATACATATTTCCTGAAAGAACAATCATTGCTCAGTTACATGATAGAATAAAATCGGTAGGCACTTTATAAATAAAAATATTATAGATCATCAGTTTTACTGAAAAATCCAATTTTTCATATATCATCGGTCATCTACAGGTGAGCTATAATCATACTATTTCCAAGAAAACCTATGTTTTTTTATTAAAATAATGCAATCTATCTATGGGACAGTTAAGAACACGTATTTAACAATCAATAGCTGAAAGCTAAACTTTGTAAAAAAATACAACAGAATGGTTGCTAGGACAACAAAATTGCTAATTAGGCCAAAATTGGGAGTAAATTTTCCTAAAAATGCCAATTTTGTCATTCAAATATAGGAAAACAAGAAATATCTGTATTGTTTTAATGTCTGTAGAAAGAAAGACATGTACTTAGTTATAAATAATGACCATAAGTTTATTAACTGTGGTAACTGTTAAGCTCTCTATTCTCAGCTGAAATATAGGTCAAAATGCAGATTTTCATTTTTGCTGAAAAATGGAAATATAGACCAACTTCAAATTAAAATAACGGGAAAATGCAGCGGTGATGGGTATAGTGATACATATTTCCTGAAAGAACAATCATTGCTCAGTTACATGATAGAATAAAATCAGTGGGCGCTTTATAAACAAAAATATTATAGATCATCAGTTTTACTGAAAAATCCAATTTTTCATATATCTACAGGTGAGCTATAATCATACTATTTCCAAGAAAACCTATGTTTTTTTATTAAAATAATGCAATCTATCTATGGGACAGTTAAGAACACTTATTTAACAATCAATAGCTGAAAGCTAAACTTTGTAAAAAAAAACAGAATGGTTGCTATGACAACAAAATTGCAGATTAGGCATGTTGGTATAGATAGCAACTGCAACAAGGTTGTACACTGGGACCACTTGCATATGGAAAGTATTTGTGATACATTGGGAATTCGTAAATACAAAACATGTAATACATCTGTAAATTGGACTCTGTATGGTGAAGGTTGAAACGTTAGCAAAGGTCAGTATCAGGGATTGAGGTCAAGAGTCAACAAAGGTCAGATAATATGCGTTGGAGATTTACTTTCAAAACAAAGGTAGGACAGAGTTCAAATGGGAAATGATTGATGAATCATTCTTGAATGGTCTCAACTGTATGAAATTTTACAGCCGTAAAGTAGACGGATTTTTTTTAATTTACGCCTGTACAAAATAAAATACGCCCTAGACTGACTTCTAACCTGATAGTGCAGATTACGCCTGGAATACTGTTTTACGCACGGAAACCAACCGTAAATGGCACGGAATACGGGCGTACAAATGGCACGTAATATGTAAATGAGCAGGAATTTATAAATAAAAATTACGCCCGTAAAAATCCATTTTACAGTCTATACTAAATTTACGCCCGTAAATTACGCCTTCAAAATTTTTTGCATCCAAAGAATAAGCTGACAAACTCCTTTTTAAAGATTTAAAAATTGTATTTACTACTATGAAAGTTACTAATATAGTAGAAACATGCACATTACATATCAATTTTAAAGAAAAAGAGATAGTTGTGTAAAAAGTATATACAAGCGTGACTATTGGCTATCACAAGAATAAAACTATCCAAGGAATAATATTCTTTCAGTGTCTTCAAACTCTCAGGTCACAAACATCTCCACCTACTGTTTTAAAACACAGGCAATATCAACTCATTATTTACACCATTAAAGTCAAGATAAACTGTCATTTCTTATTCTGTTTCCTTGCGTAGGATGACTGACTGATTCTTCAAAATTGAAGCCCTGACTTTTAACTGATATATTCTTTCAATTATAATAACAATCATATCATAATTAATTTTAACTGTTCTCTGTTTAACAATTTTCCTTAAGTTTATACTGCACTCTCCTGCCCACAAGATAATAATTAATATCCATTATACGAAGCTAAATAACCAAAAATGTTCCTTACATGTAAACATTACTACAAAATGCTTTCAAATATGTCTGCCAAATTGTTCTTTGAATCAACCAATCAGAAAGCCAGTAAATGATTACTTCCTGTTCCATTTTACAACCGTATTTCTGTTTTTTACGGGCGTAAAATAGAACTCAGTCATTTTGTGATTCATACTGCAACAGCAAAAAATTGAAGTCCATATTTACGCCCGTAGAAAAATTTGCAGACGTAAAGTTATAAAATGACGCCCGTAATTTTCATGTTTTTCCTGCTTTAAACAAATTCCGACTGAGTTACGCTTGTAAAACAGATTTTACTGCCCAGTTACGTGTCTTTTCCTGCTAGTTTACAGTTGGAAATTTCGTGCGGGCATTTATAGGAAACTGTAGAGCTAATGAACATTGGATCGAGATGGCCTTCCAAGGGTTGGATTTCACTAATAACAAAGGTCACAATCACCTTGACAAAAACAAGATTCTTCAAACATATATATTTGTATAACATACATGATATGCAGATTCATGGTAAGTTAAATAAGGCCTGGAAAAATGTTTGTTTAGTAATACATAGCCGTAAGAGACAGTTAATTTTTTTGTTTCAAAAATATTTTTGTTTGCATCTGATGCACATGTCTGAGTTTAGTGAAATATTATTTTGGCCTGTAATTAGGCACTGTTAACATTGACATTTATATCATCATTTTACTTTACATGTACGAGTTTTTCAATTTGACTCTTTATAATTACATTCTATATGAAAATTTGCAAAATCTAAAAAACAACAACAACACAAACCTTTTTCAAGGCCTAGCAGTTAAATTCACCAAACGTGAGAGTCACAATGAAAATCGGTAAAATAATGAAATAATAATTTGGGGAACATTCCTCAAAAGTGCAATTTGTTATACATGTAGCTAGAAATTGCAGAAAGATTTAACACATTAGCAAATATGCAGATCTCTATGATTATAATTTCAAAGTGACATTTTAGATAAAATTTAAAATCTTCTCTAATGTGTACAGACATGATAAAACTTACATGTACATGTACCATAAAAACAGAATATTACAGGAGCCTCTGTCGAGTTTTATCATTTATTATAAATAAAACCCAGGTCGGGTGACATAAATCCAATATAAAATGAGGCTTCTTTTGCATACACAATGTTTTCCTATTATTTGACCTGGTGACCTAGTTTCTGACCCGTGATGACCCATTATCGGACTCTATCTAGATGTCATTAAGACGCTTATTCTTATAAAGTTCCATGAAGATCCAATGAGAAATGAAGCCTCTGTTGCATACACAAGGTTTTCCTATGATTTGACCAAACTTCAACCCTAAACTAATACTTTTTTCTACAGATACATGTATAAGCATTTTAAAACTTTAACACTACAGTAAAGGATGCTCATTCCTTGATGATGGACAGTAATGTCTGCACAACTGCTAGCTTGAGTCTGAAATACTGCGAAGTGTCTTTTTCTCCTCTGAGAATACAGACTGATAGAGTTTTTGAATAACAGACTCTAATAGGTTTGGCAAATCATTTGGAAAAAGTTTTTAGTACTAAGATAAGATAAAATAATATTTAGTTTGTGCCGTCGGGACATTTACAATTAACATAAGCTCTCATGAGCTTTTACAACTGACTATAGTACTGACTTAATGCACTGTTCAGCTTTGTCAATATATCTTAATTGTGTTCTTTCACTTGACACTGAGAACAGAATGATAATGTAATTTTTTCATGGAACTGATACTGTTTGTCTTTAAAAATTCATTAAATGCCTCTTATTTTGTCACATTCTCCAATGACAAGTCTGATGCCGGACTACAACATGGTTCACTGTAGACTGTGCACTGGTAAGTTTGTGAGAGAGGGCCTTCATGATAGCAGCTTGTGTCAACATCATCTGTAATAAGAATACCGGTATATAATTTTTGTAGGATATACATTGTACATGTACATGTAAAGCCTAATACATGAAATGTGCACATTCCATGAAAAGTTTATCACCACTTCATTCATAGTTAGAGCGGTGTCGGCAATTTCCGAATACTTTATGAGAAAATTTGAATTTTATTGGTGGTATCCGAATGCGACGAAAATACCTGAAACAGTTTTAGCTCGTCAGTTTTGTATATACAAGGCAACGTTACTCATGACGATAAGGAGAACAGGCCGGGTACCATGCATCAACCAAAGTTGGATGATTCCGAATACTGGAGGACCTTCCGAATACTTATTTGGTTTTTAAAAAATGACCAAATGAAACGAGATTGCAGCCACAATAATTGAATTCTAAGGACAAGCTGTTGGAATAGGTCTTTTGTATCTGATAAAACACCACTGTGTGCAAATACTAAATCGTAATAAATTTATTTTGATTATTCAGTATATGAAATAGCACAAACAACAATGTTTTAGTTGAAATACATCATCACGGACTTAATTAGAATGGAATTGCAGCTGCTAGAAGTTTGCGACTTTCTCTGAAGTAATCTTTACCCATGATGCACAACAACGATAAAATTTTATTTTCTTATTGATTACATTGTATTATGTGTAGTTGCAGATAGGCTTTTTTATCAGAAAAATCAAACTCCGCAATGTTAAATCCAGTTCTGAAACAAATAAGTTTTTTTTTTAAAAATCACCCCGGACTGACATCAAACATAATATATATAAGTTATGAAACATTCTCTTCGAGTCGCCGCGATTCCCCTTTTCTCCGTAAAATAAATAAGCAAGGAATATCCAGAGGCGTAGCTGGGCAAACGCAATGTGTAGGCACATGTTTTCTAGGGGATTTGAGGGCATGCAGCCCAACCCCCCGCAATTTAAAAAAAATGAGATTCTATATACGTAAGCATTCTTGGGCGTATTTTGACGACAAAATTAAAACCATCATTACTGCAGTTTTTGTCACGGTAAAAAAGATTTTCTTTACATGCAAGTGCTCATAAAAATTTTAATCAACAAGAATTAAAAACCGTAGTGTATTCCCAAAAAATCATAGCCTCATGGTTCCAATTATCGACTTTTATTTCAAAGTTTTTTGGAATTTTGACCATCTTTTGATATGATATTATAGCTCATGTCATTTGTAAGGCCTGACATTGGCTTTGGTTAAATGTCTTCATTTCAATCTATTTTTAGCAGACGATCTTGTAAAAAACTACAATTTTTCCTTGTATAGAGACCATAAGGATATTTTCCAACTATTTCCTTTCATATGTTAAAGGTTTATACTTTACCAAAACAACATTTTGAAAGGCACTGAACAACAGTTGCTGAAACTTAGAAGTTTTAGAATTTATTTCCCCTTGTATTCACTCAACACAAGAAATGTCGATAATTGGTCCCCTTAACCACTTCAATTTGGATGAAATTTTGTCATTTTAAAACTGATGTCATGTGTCATTCTCTTAAACAACACAATTAAATTTATGTAAGACATGTGAGTCCTACATGTGTCTACTGGAATATATTAAAACATTTATGACTTTCTTTTCTTGACTGTAATTTTTTCATGGAGTATTTTGCTTGAAAAACTGTCGATAATTGGTACCCTGAGGCTATACACATCTGAACAAAAACTGATAAGCATAGTTAGGATAATCCTTGAAGTAAAGTTTTAGTCGGACGGAAGGGGAAAGCAACAGATGAAATTACTGAAGAGAAAAAGCGGCGAGTTCTTCCGTACACAGTTAACAGTAACCACTGCCATCACAACTTTGGACACAACTGATTCGGTATTGCAGTCAGGTAAGTTACAAACTAGAGTACAACATGTGTGTACAAATATGTGTACCTTTACAATATATATCCCAAGCACAGTAGGCACTAGTCTAACTGCATAGCCGTAATAAATTGCTTCACTTACTTTTTCTTCTAGACTTTAAGTTTAAAATTCAAATTCATGCATTGGACAAAATGGAAAATGAATTTAATGAGTAATTAAAAGGTTCTAAAATATTTACATGTGTTTGACGACGATTTGTACGTTCACAGTGCGAGATCTCATTAAAATTTATCATTTTCAGGTGTATGCGTTTTAATATAAAACACTATTAAATTGTTTTTCCATTTACGCACTGCCAGATAGTTATCTATTTTCTTGCCAAGCGACTATCATTCCAAAAAGCGCCGTCAGTCATGTGTTAAATGACCTCGCAAACAGCATTTATGACTGGTTTGGGACCATTTGACTAATTTATTGTAATGGCTTTTCCATTAGTGTAGATATTTTTCAAGCTGTTTCGCAAAGTTATTCAGGCAAAATTTCAAACTTCAAATTGTATTATTCAGAACTAGGCCCATACGGGAATCAGCCTCATAAAGTTTACAAACACATATCATAAATAAAACAATAATATCAAAATATCAGATACAATTTCTATGTACTGTAGTACTATTACTAGACGAGAATGATGACGAGAATACAATGATTATTTCCATAGCAGATGAATTTGCTGCACACAGCACCCTTAACTTTCACACCCCTCAGTTTATTGCAACTGTAGGCCCGGGCCTGATGTGCACAATAGCAGCTACGCCATTATCCGCTGGGCAACATTTCTGCTCTAAAACCATGCTAGTCTCATCCTTAAAAGTCATCAAAATTATTTTCAAAATGACTTTACTTGTTTCAAAACTTGATTTAACATTGTTTACTTGATATTTTGTATATGTTTACATTAGTTTACGTTGTGATGGTAGATTTGCAGAAGTGGATCATTGGGAGTCCAAACTTCATGTGACTGTGACTAATACCTGTATGCATGAGAATTAAACAATTTAACTGTCAAAACAGTTAAACTATAATCTTGAACTCTTGTTTGGCCTTAACCATAACTTAAAGTAAAGGTTTGACAGTTCTAAAATATCAGATATATGATGCGCTTCTCTTTATTTCCCCCCGTGGGTGTAAGTACCGGTACGAGTCCCAGGAATTAGAACACATCCGACCCTGAGTATTTGCTTCAGGATTTAAACAGCAATTTTTGCAGTTTGTAGGTGACCCCTTCGTTCATTCCCTGCCTCCCCCCCCCCCACTTCCCAACGCGGAAAATAATAAGTGTGTGAAAGGTGTCAAACTGAATACTCAAAATCAATTAGGATAACTGATCATGATCTTCACTGGCTTCTATATAGGCAGAGTCACTTGCCAATTATTGACTCAGATCTGATTGTGTAGGTGACACAATCAAGGAAAATGTATCTATCAATGTTACACAGTAATAATTATAAAGATATGTTATAACACAGTAATAAGTATAAAGATATGTAATAAAGTATGTTCCTCACCTGTTCCAAGAGGAATAAAGATCCATTTTCTCGAAAAGATCACTCACAAGTAACTCACAAGTAACTCACAAGTAACATGGCGATCTCCTTTGGGTATATGTGTGATTCGGTGATCTTGTTTATTATTATTGACAAGGAAAATGCAACAGACCGCCTGACCGACCAACCGACCTACCGCCCGCACGCCCGACCGACCAACCACCGGGTGACTCCTATATCCCCCCCCTATATACTCCGACACAAAACCCAAACTGTAACGTTCATGCCAGGTTAAGTCGGGACTCGTTAACGAACTAACAATTGAAGGGACAAGTAATAAGTCGATGCAAGCTTAAAGTCAGCTGAGGTGTTCAGACGCCATTGGATGCTTTTTTCTCACGCTCATCACGCCATTTTCCATTTGAGCAAATAAACATAACAAGAGCCATCAAAGCAGAAAGGGTCAAAATTTGACCTTGGATGGACTTTTATTACTGAACATTCTTGAGAGATGTACACCAACTAGGCAAATATATTGAAATACATGGCTTTCTAAACATTTTGAACTAAAAGCTCTAGGCAAAACATTAAGAGTGGTTTCTTTTCTATTTAAGAACCATCATGTTATTAAGATCTTATAAAGGCTTACCTATCAAATAAGCCTTTTGTAATATCAGGAATTTCGCTACCCCTCGGGGATCATAATTTGAAGAATCTTAGTAGGAGGTATACTAGGTAATGCTACATGCTAAATATCTAAGCTCTATGCCTTGTGATTTCAGAGAAGATTTCGATTAAAGATTTAACCATAAGCATCTGTAAAATCAAAGTGAGGAGATTTACCCTCCCTTGGCCAGGTCTTAATTTACATATATCGCATGAATACCTACCGGAGTCATAATTTGAACAATCTTGGCCTGAGAGGCCTTCACTAGGCAATGTTACATGCTAAATATTGAAGCTCTAGGCCTAGTGGTTTGAATGAAGATTTTAAAAGTGTTTCCTATATAAGCCTATGTAAAATCAAGACCTTGACCCAACTTGGCAGGGTCAATTTTAACCATAGGGGGTCATGATTTGAACAATCTTGGTAGAGGTCTACTAGGCACTGCTACATGCCAAATATCTAAGCACTGTAGAAAGCGTTCCTGTTTTTAATCAGAAGATTGTTTAAGTTTTACCTTTCCGTTGCCATGGACAAAGAGCAACCAGAGTTATGTATGGAATGGAATTATTTGAACAAGTATGATAAAACTTCATGCAAAGAAACATCTTACCCATTTGCCAAGTTTCATCAACATTGGTCCAGTGGTTTTAGAGGAGATGTTGTTTGAAGTAAAATGTGAATGGGCGATGTACGCCGGACAGTTTTTTGAGTCCTGCATCCGGTTTCTAGTAGCTCACCCTAGCACTTTGTGCTAGGTGAGCTAACAAAACCCAAGTTGAATCTTCAACATCTTTAGACAACATCATTGCATCTTTCAGTTGGTTCTACCATGACAATCCACCTGCCCGTGGAATGACTGCATATACATTATAAAGACAACATATTAAGTCAGCCATCTTTAGATAGCATTTATTAAAAAAAAATCGGCATTTATAACCATAGTATAATTCATAACTCAGTATACTCCGACACAAAATATATTGTAAAATAATCATTTACGAGAGTTAGGTTTTTACATGCCAGGTTTCAGTCGGGACTCTGAAAACTACAAAACGAACTCAA
This sequence comes from Saxidomus purpurata, assembly GCA_022818135.1. Taxonomy (NCBI): domain Eukaryota; kingdom Metazoa; phylum Mollusca; class Bivalvia; order Venerida; family Veneridae; genus Saxidomus; species Saxidomus purpurata. Next base: position 19,998,981 of record JAFMSR010000019.1, on the reverse strand, counting down.
CAATTGTCAATGATACACAGTGATAAGTCGATGCAAGCTTGAAAGTGTTCAGGTGAGGCAAAAAACCTGATCTGTTCAAGACAGATCATTGTGATGCTTTTTGTCTCACTGCTCATCACGCCGACTTAAACCTGGCATGTAAAAACCTTACGCTCTAGTAAATGATTATTTTACAATATATTTTGTGTCGAAGTATTCTGAGTTATGAATTATACTATGGTTATAAATGCCGACTTTTTTTAAACTGACTATTTATAAATGTTATGTGATTGGTTATAAGCAAGATGTTTCTTTGTTGCTGATGGAATTTTAAATAAATGCTATCTAAAGATGGCTGACTTAATATGTTGTCTTTATAATCTATATGCAGTCATTCCACGGGCAGGTGCATTGTCATGGTAGAATCAACTGAAAGATGCAATGATGTTGTCTAAAGATGTTGAAGATTCAACTTGGGTTTTGTTAGCTCACCTAGCACAAAGTGCTAGGGTGAGCTATTAGGATAGCTCACTGTCCGGCGTACATCGCCCATTCACATTTTACTTCAAACAACATCTCCTCTAAAACCACTGGACCAATGTTGATGAAACTTGGCAGGGATGTTTCTTGCATGAAGTTTTATCATACTTGTTCAAATAATTCCATTCCATGCATAACTCTGGTTGCCATGGCAACGGAAAGGTAAAACTTAAACAATATTCTGATTAAAAACAGGAAGGCCCAGTGCTTAGATATTTGGTATGTAGCAGTGCCTGGTAGACCTCTACCAAGATTGTTCAAATCATGACCCCTATGTCAAAATTGACCCTGCAAAGGGGTCACTTGATTTTACATAGGCTTATATAGGAAACACTTTTAAAATCTCCATTCAAACCACTAGGCCTAGAGCTTCAATATTTAGCATGTAACATTGCCTAGTGAACCTCTACCAAGATTGTTCAAATTATGACTTCCGGGTCAAAATTAAGCCTGCCAAGGGAGTCACTTGATTTTACAGATGCTTATAAATCTTTAAAAATCTTCTCTGAAATCACAAGGCACAGAGCTTAGATATTTAGCATGTAGCATTACCTAGTATACCTCTACTAAGATTCTTCAAATTATGACCCCCGAGTAAAATTTGATATTACATAGGCTTATATACGTAAAACTTTAAAATCTTCATTTCTGAAACCACAAGGCCTAGAGCTTAGATGTTTGGCATGTATCATTGCCTAGTTGACATCTCTCAAGAATGTTCAAATAATGTCCCCAAGGTCAAATTTGACCCTTTCTGCTTTGATGGCCTTGTATTATAGCCAATGGTAGCCAGGTGAGCGATATAGGGCCATCTTGTCCCTCTTGTTATAACCCCGAAACGAAGTTTGGGGGGGTATATAGGAGTCACCCGGTGGTTGGTCGGTCGGGCGTGCGGGCGGTCGGTCGGTTGGTCGGTCAGGCGGTCTGTTGCATTTTCCTTGTCGCAGAGCATAACTTGAAAACTACTGGTTGGAATGCAATACAACTTCATACAATGGTCCAGCACAATGAGAGGAATTGCAGTGCTTAAAAACCATAACTCTTTCTTGACTCATTACATAGTTATTGCCCTTTGTTACTTTTCCTTGTCCGGAGCATTACTTGAAAACTACTGGTTGGAATGCAATACTACTTCATACAATGGTCTAGCACAATGAGAGGAAGTGCAGTGAACAAGAACCATAACTCTATCGTGAGTAATTACAGATTTATTGTCCTTTGTTACTTTTCCTTGTCCGGAGCATAACTTGAAAACTACTGATTTGAATTCGATACAACTTCATACAATGGTCAAGTGCATTAAGAGGAAGTGCAGTGCACAAGAACCATAACTCTATCTGGAGTAATTACAGTGTTATTGCCCCTTGTTACTTTTCCTTGTCCGGAGCATTACTTGAAAACTACGGGTTGGAATGCAATACTACTTCATACAATGGTCAAGTTCATTAAGAGGAAGTGCAATGCACAGGAACCATAACTCTATCTTGACTCATTACAGAGTTATTGCCCATTTTTACTTTTCCTTGTCGCAGAGCATAACTTGAAAACTACGGGTTGGAATGCAATACAACTTCATACAATGGTCCACCACAATAAGAGGAAGTGCAGTGTACAAGAATCATAACTATATCTTGACTAATTACAGAGTTATTGCCAAGAACAATATCTCTATTTTAGTTATTTTTTGCAAGGTATTCTGTTACTACGAACCTCCTCAGTTTATAAAGCATTTTTTCGTGAGTTTTAATCACATTTAGTGATAGGTCTAGTTTTGTTTTGCGAAGCCTAGAAACAAACTTCAACTAACAACATGCATTGTATACAGATCTTAATATTAGCTTTCCATTCAAATATAAAACCCGGTTTAGGAGTTTTACAAACACCTTCATACAAGCGAAAAGTGGTCAAAACTAAATTATGTTTGGTATAATTCACTATCTAGTGGTTCTAAAAGACTATGAAAAAAAGGCATTAACCTCGAAATCCAGAAGTAAAAGGTTTGATCCCAAATCAGTTAAAATACGGATGTGTCGTTTGGTAAGACATCCAATGCAAACGCACACGCGCTTAAAGACACCCGCTGTGAATGGGCAACAATAAAGAAAATTGCTAACTTGGTTTGATCATGGGTGATATCAAGGACACGATTAACAAATCAGGTAGAGCTTGTTCCACAAACTAGCAGAAATAGGTACGTTGTATATCCTTGTTCTCCTCTGTTCATCTAATGCAAACGCAAAGAAAATTGCTAACTTGGTTCGATTATGGGTGATATCAAGGACACGATTAACAAAACTAGAAGAGCTTGTTCTGCAAACTACATGAAATAGTAATATACACCATGCATAAAGGATATTCATTACTTTATACATAAAATACGACCTGCTGGAGCGCTAACACAGGAATGCGGATACACAGAGATCACACTCACAAGTAATAAGTCCGAACACTAAATCTTTTAGATGATGTTTTATATATAAGGTAATCACTATACAATAACATGTGTGCACAATATGAAATGATATAATATCATAGTATATGTCAGCTGAAACCGTTAACACAGGCACATACTGGTATATGTACATGTCTGTCTTTAAGACAGGAACTACGGCAAAATGTATTCTTTATATAATAAAATGGCATTTTTATTATTGTTGTTGATGTATTGGGTTAAAACAAGTTACATACCAAAACTCCCATTACATTCTATTAAAACTTATCGCACGTAAATATGACAAATAAAACACTAAATTTAACAAAGTGGTTGTATCCTGCTTGTACAGCTGTTTGTAGATATGCATCTAGTTACATCATGTGTACTTCTAAGAAAATTGTAACATTTTTTGTGAATATATCTTTTTTTTAAATGATAGAGATCTACAGCATTTGTTGTTTTGTATATTCAAGATAGATGATGATACTATCAGGATGACTTAAAATGAGGAAGAAAGCTACGATAATTCAATTCGAATATGACTGTCTTTGTCTAAGTTATAACATTGTAATTTGGTCATATTCTGCAATGGGTCATAATAGTTAAATCAGTTTCTTGTACGTCTAAACATCATTTTGGAACGTTTTAGCGACTTGTGATGTTGAAAGGCATAGTATATCATCCCGCCTTCAGCACATGCTTGTCGCTGGATTCCGGGTGTAAGATATTCGCCATTCAAATTTACAGTTGCACAATTACCGTACCACCAGCCTCCGTGGTCTTTTTGTGACGATGCGCAAACGTACCTGTTGTCATGATCGTAAGTGTAGAAGTTGTAACCATTGTGGTATGATAACCCTTGCCCAGAATCTCCTGCGTGTATAACATAAAATAAAACCCATTCTTTAGTAGTCTCTTACACATACATCTATTTTACATTATACTTTACATGAACACTGACAAGTGCACTTACGGTACTCTGAAGTTGATGAAAACAATACAATGCATGTATCATTGCCGAAAAAATAAATTCACTTATGCTAATTACGAATAATTGCATTAAATTTATGCATTGAATTTTTTTCTTTTACGGATAATCATTATTTGTTTCTATCTTTGAATTCACACCAAACCAAAGTCCTTTTATTATGTAGGTAATGATAAAGATATACACATGCACCAATCAACTGGTACTCCAATATTTAATATTGCTAAAATTTTCTAACTGAAAAATATATCAGAAAAAAAAACATAAAAATACATGTAAAAAAAAACAAAAGTAAAAGTTCAGTTCAGGTGTCTTCATATTTCTGGCATACTTGAATCTAGTTAGATATACGTAGTTACATGTACGAATATAATATTCAAATCTACGTAATTATGAATATACCAGCAGTCCCACTTGCCGTCCCGATGTGCAAAGTGTAATCTTGACAAATAGAAGTTTTGATATATTTCATATGCTTTAGATCCATCTGCAACCATCAAGTCGATACGAAGCTCTGATGAACCCTGAGATAGCATTTCGAAGATGTTTTCCAACCCTAGAATTGCAAAATATTGAAAAGTACACGGTTAAAATAATGTTGTTTAAATACGACAATCAAATTATATAAAGGGATCACAAGCTTGTGTAAACAAAAGTTCGATATATATAGACTGGATGAAACATATACAGTAAATACATGTACAACCTGTCTTAAGCAGCCAGTCAAACGATGCATCAAATGTTACCAGGTCTAGAAGATGACTACTTGAAACGTTACATCTATTTAAGCAACTTACTATGGTCAGACAAATTCTAGTACAGTCAGGAAAATATCTTTACCGAATATAAATTATTAAGATGCTATGTATAAATTTAACTAAACATTTTCAACTGTGTTTTGAATACATCTTCAAACAATCTGCTTGATAATAAATGAATAAATAAAAGGTTTTAATGAAACAATCAAATAACGTTTGCGACCTCTAAACTATTAGCGGCTTTAAGAACTGTTTTACCTTAGGTCTGACGTACATAGGCTTGTATTAAATACAAAACTAAATTCGTATGACCAAACAATTTGCAAAACCTGAATTTTCTTTAAATATTTGTACATCTTTGTAAACTGATTTCATTTACGTTGGTGTATAAGTATTAGAGAGACTGACATTTTCTCTGATAAGAAAAATGTTCAAAACCTTATACTTTTGAAATTTTGATAAATATATAGGATAATATTAAAACGATTCAAATGTAACATGATTTTGTTGCTATCATATGATTACTGCTATATAATAGTCGTATAACGTCGTTATCGAGAAATCACGTCCTAAAGACAGCAGATGACATTTTGACGGTACTAGCAAAATGACATTTTGTCACACTGTACATCATATGTATAACAACTGTCAGTTTGGATACCTAGGCACTTACGGCTTGTGACTGTTTAATTGTGGTGATCGATACAAAACTTTCTATAGACGATAACAAACGGTAAGGTTTTAAACAAATAATAAAGTTTCGCTACCGCCCAACTTACAGGTCGTCTGCTACCCTCAGGACATGATTTCTCGATTACGGCGTTAACGTAAAAATTGCCGTTTTTTCGCACTGTACATTAAATGTGTAACAACTGTCAGTTTAGAAACATCGGCGCTTACGGTAGGTGTTTGCTTAATTGTGGTGATCCCTCGTTACCACCATGTGGACAGGTCGATGAAGGATGGTTATTGCAATCCAACCCCCATACACACTTGACTTTTTTTTCATGCATTCCTATTCGGTATCAATTTCAATTGAAAGCTTAATCTGACATAAATAATAAAAATTGCGTCTTCCTTGTTTTAACCTCATTTAATCATTTTACATGAATCTTCTGATTTTATTTTTTAAAAATACGACCCTATAAATACTCGTCGCGTCCGCGTTCAACAAGTAATCTGTAATTAGTAATAGGAAACTGAAGATATTCAAATAATTCTACACTGTCTTGTACACGTAAAGGATGTGTTCGGTTTCTGGAAACATTTTCATATTTGGAACTCTGCGATGCTTCGTGTCATAATATAAGTGCGCAACTTGGAGTTTGCTGTTAAGGCAAAAAGATATTGTTAATAAATACACTATTATTATGACATTTAGCTGAATAGTTTAATGTTCGTTCTAAACTAATTTTAATATCAATAACTACTGACCAGTAGTACACGTATCAACTTTTAGCAATCAGTGTCATGTAAATCTATTAACATTTAAAAATACGAAAACTTATCAGCAAATCTTGCTGAACTAGTCTTTGAAGTGATAATTCAATCGCTTAAGTAGTTACGGTAACCAAATTTACTGAGCAACAAGTTTATTTGTGTTATTTTACAAGGTTCTCTATAATTGACAAACACACGTTTAAATAACTGAAAGTCATGCGCATGACAAACAATGAATGGTTTTGATCATTTCTATCCAGTAGACTGTATCCTGTATAACCATATGAGTCTTGGTACATGTACTAAGTTTTATCATATGAAACTCTAAGCTTCTTATAAATGAAATACAAATATTTGTCTCAAAAATGTGTGTTTCAGGTCGTGGGAATCTAATGGACACTACTCCAAACACATTAAACTTAATTTTGTAAAACCTACATATGTAATCTGACTAGTTTGCAAAATTTAAAGACATTTCACCGTTTAATTAAAAACTTATTTTGTTTTTTGTTGCCTTACCCGAAATAATGGCCATATTTTAAAGTACCCTAAACGTTACAATAGGCATGTTTGCAAAAAATTTATTTACATTTTTTCTGTTCTGGGTTCCAAAAAGCAATGTAGAATTACAAAACATGTATTATAATTCCACTAGCTGAAAATGGACAACAACAAAAATGCAACAATGCCAAAAACTAAAGTATACAATTTACCTAATTTTGCCCTGAATCATATCACTAATGTAAGTATACAAGACAAGAGTAGAGGCATCACTATTGATTATAAAACTTTTATAAGTAATATATGAACTGCAATATAAGAAAAAATGAAAATGTTTTAACGTCTACTTTTTGAGATATTGAATTTTTAAAAATGAGCACGGTCAATTTAATTGTACAGTTTGATAAAATTAAGAAAAATTAAGACACAGTTTCCAAATCTAGTAAAATGGCATAATTGTTCATGTAATTAAATTTAATTACTTAAAATGAAAACATAACGAACAACAATTGGCTCCTACGTGGATTGAACCCAAACGCCACAGTACAAAATAGGTACATGTACAACTATAAAATCTGAAGTATTCCAAATAGTCATTAAACAGGAGGTACTCATTACACATCAACTACCTTAATATCATTGTCAACATGATATCAAAGGACATGTGCCATCGTCACGTGGTATATTTTGTTTGCAGAGGTTGAGATGCACATCAAGATAAATCGCTGTCAGGCAGTTGAACAACATGTAATATACTATAACAACACGAATTTTGATGCAATGCATCAAAGACGCCGGGCATGTTTTTAGGCATAGCTGAAACCCCCAGCTGGGAGATGGCGCTAGGAAAACCCTTTTTTACAACCCAGAAAGAACTATCTTATGTAAAGAATTACTTAAAATCACTTTTTTGAATTAACATTTTGAACTCGACCTGTTTTTTAAAAAACCTTAAAACGAATGAAATAATCTGATGTATTTGGCGTTCATTTCAATTACATTTTTTCATTACTACATTATTCTTTTATATCGCGGTTTTCAATTCGGGACCCTCTTATAGGTTAAAAAAAAGTTTCATGCAAATAAAACTTATTACTCATTTGTAGCATATAATGAGTTTAAACAATATTCAACAACTATCAATTGGAAAATTGATCAGCTGATTAAATAGAACATACTCTTTTGGGTTCACATTTGCGCTGTTTAAAAGCTTTTCATGGCCTCGTCATCTTTCTTAATGCTAACAATGACAGACACTGCATCAGTCATTTATCAGCGCATCGTGTCAGGGTTATCTTTAATTTTGCCTTTAAAATGCCAGCCACTGGACACTCCTACTGGCATAATCACAAGATCAAAATAAATTCATTCACAGAAATGTGGTAGACGAACTTTAGGCGACTGCCAACTTAAGTGTAAATGTTAGCAAATGTTTTATGAAACAAAAGGGTTTAAAGTACGTTGTCATGAGCAGATACTCTTCTTTTTATATGATATAGGTTGATTTCAGAAAAGGTAAGTTTTTATTACCATTTAGAGTAAAATATTGATCTGTAACCCCAGGTGATAAACGTCACTTCCTGTTTACATTGAAGTGTCGCTATGGTGTCCGCTATTTGAATGGCGAGATTTCAAAGGGAGCTCACCGCAGTATGAGAGAACCAACGTTACAAGTGAAGGCCGCTAGAATATTAACATTTGTCCACAACATGTAGAAAAATATTTGTATACCGTAGGCCTATTACCTTTAGCCATCAAGCACTATTACATTCCAACTCTACTTTATCCTCTGGAGTGAGTTTATAAACCAATAATTCTACGTGGTAAGAACTTGGTTTGCAATCGAAAATAAACAGCGGTATTATTATGAAGTATCTTCATATAATTGCAAGATTGTAAGAATGTTAACATCTTGTGTTGATTAAGTCTCCTGTTGTCTCTGGAGGCATTGATCAACGAACTCAAGACACAAGGGCAGTATTTGTTGTAATGATAAAACGTCTACTATAATAAAGCTGTATTTTTCTGATATTATATTCAAGAATTACCTAGCCAGAATTCTCCATCAAGACTTCCAAATCCCTGTGTGTAGTTTTTAAAGTTTCTGTAGAAATCAACAGAACCATTAAATTGTTGCTGAAATACCTATAATAAACAAGAGGGCCAACATGGCCCTATTTCGCTCACCTGGGACTTATGACAATATGTGACCAAACTTCAACTGTAAACTAAATAACATAAACACAAACATATTGTTTGAACTTGACACGGCAAACCTTTTGACCGATTTATATGATATTTGGGTTGTAAATGTCATCTGAATGTCATACACAAGGGTTTTAACCGGGTGACCTAGTTGTTGGCCTCATATTACCAATATTCATACTCAACCTAAATTTCATCAATACAATCATACTGACCAAGTATGAATGAAAAAAATGCAACCTCTATTGCATAAACATGGTTTTTCTACAATATTACCCCGTTACCTAGTTTTTGACCCTCAAAGACCCATGTTCGGACTCTACCTAGATTTTATCAAGACAATTATATTGACCACGTTTCATGAAGGTCCAATGAAAAAATGCAACCTCCGTAGCATACACAAGGGTTTTCTATGATTTGACCCCGTGCCAAAGTTTTTGACCCTAGATGACCCATGTTCTCACTTGACCTAGATTTTATCAAGGCAATCACACTGACCAAGTTTCCTGAAGACCCAACGAAAAATGCAACCTCTATTGCATACACAAGGTTTTCTAATATTGCATACACAAGGTTTTCTATGATTTGACCGGGTGGCCTAGTTTTTGACCAAAGATGACCCATGTTCTCACTCGACCTAGATCTGATAAAGGCAATCAATCATACTGACCAAGTTTCATGATGATTCAATGAAAAATGCAACCTCTATTGCATGCATAAGGTTTTTTCTATGATTTGACTCCGTGACCTAGTTTTTGACCCCAGATGACTCATTTTCAGACTCGACATAGATTTCCGTCAAAGCAATCGTACTGAATAAGTTTCATGAAGATCCAATTAAAAATGCAGCTTCTATTGCATACACAAGTTAAAGTGTGGACAGACAGACGACGGACACAAGGCGAACACAATAGCTCACCTTTAAGCACTTCGTGCTCAGGTGAGCTAAAAATAACATATCCGCTATCCTTAAAACAACTCAAGATATACAACAAATGACGATTAAATTTCAATATGGCACAATACATGTGCCGAAGATGCAAGTCACACTTGATAGATAATTCAGGCTTAAGTTACGACAGATGATGAAGTAAATAATAAAAAAACGAGTATTTTGTTGAAATAATTTCTTCTAAGTCTCCTGTATCCGTTAGTAAGTAGATTCTCCCAGAGGGTCATAAACTGTGTTTTACGGACGATAAAAGTATATTGTTATACCGCGCACCACCTTCAAACGCCATATCAGTAAATTATCAATAAAGTATCCTCTAAATAAACGTATCCGGTGGGAAATATTATGGCAGGTACAAACATGTATCTTGTAAAGTAAATCTTATAACGGTTGTTATGATAGCGACTAAATAAAGTTAACAGTTTAAATAACCCTTTTATTAAATAAAGTGTAAACATGCGAAATAAGAACACAACTAGTTCAATAAAAATGAAAAAAGAACGATTGAAAGACGTAGGCAGAATAAACTGGTTTACAGATCCCCCGGATGAACACAACGCTTCATTTGATAAATCAAACGGTAAAATAAGTTTATTTGAAGATGAGAGTTGTGTATAAAGAATGAAAACATTTCTTTATCATCAAATTATGTATGTTAACATTCCCTGTCTTCAACATAATCTCAATTGTATGATAGTGCGTGTTGCATGTAATATTTTTAATGGAATATGATTGCATGGAATATTTTATCATTTCTAAGTAAAATTTCTAACTTATACCGTCCATCCCCCACCGGACGTTTCCAAGTCACAAAGTACATCTAAATCTCTCAGAGAACCTCTAGGCCTCACTCGGTATATACCGCTTATCTTTCCTACGTTGTTGTGTAGAACATCATAGCAGTCAGACTCATCTAAAATAAAAGATGTGATATTCATTGTTGTACCGTTCGGACACCTTATACAGAGGTCGTGGATTTGAAACAGGGGATTTCTAGTGTTATTGCTTAAACTTCATATATTATTTAAAAGCGTGTAGATCTTTTGATATGACATCATATGTATTTGTTAAATGCATCCAGAACTATGATATAAGACAGAATATATATGACAGTATGATTGCAGTCAAGTTGGATAATGCTTTTAATCATACATATACCTAGCTAAGTTAGGTGAAAACTTACAACATTTAACACAAAATGCGCCACATTTCCCGTCTGATTTTAATAAACCTGTGTCAGAATGAAACAAATAATGTCATCATAGGATTGTATTGTTAATACTATTCATGTCACAGTTGACATCTGACATCATGAAGCATTTCATAAGAAAGTAGTATTTTCGTAGAATGACGTGTTTTCGATATTGAGGAGTTTTCGATACTAATTCTTTCTTGTTTAACTGGTCACCGCCGGAAGTGGAATGTCATCATACTATATTTATAATTTCTCAAAGTTCCTAGCTCTAATCGATCGCTAGTTATTTTTACGGAATGTGCCAGAAAAGTTATTTTACTTTTAAATACGATTCTAGTAAAAATATACAATTATGTAACGTTTTTATTCGATTTTCAAAAAATCTGTACTTTTTTATTATATTTTGCCAAAAAATGTATCCTTTTCCGTGTAGATTGCTCCGTGTGGTCACATGGCTGTCATGTGATCTCCATGGTTTATTGTTAAATGCAGGATGTCAGAAGGGGGGGGGGGTGGATGAACAAAATCCTGTTAATAGTAGCAACTGCTTTAATCATAGTTTTTTTATTTAATGTAAATCCAATGAAAGCATCAATGAAGTACATGCTGTACAGTCCCAAAGTCCTGACTTTTGCATACCATGCTGTGAAAGAATCTCATGTGCCCATTAAGACACATCTTCAGTATTGTTGCACGGAGACTGTTGTGATAACTCATGGCGTCTTTTTTGCCCATGCCGCAGCAGGGAAAATACTGAGGAATTAATTGAAAACCCGTCAAACTATGATATATGTACATGTGGATTGAAACATTGTATTTATCTCAGCACATCTACTATAAACATTTGATTTGCGTAAAAGTTGACCTTTTCATTTAGAGCACTGAGTTACGAATTATTTCCCTTATTAGATAAAGTCCCGGTTGTTCTTATCATTTGGAATCCTTGGACTTTATTATGCAACTGCCATGACGACGACCCGATAACACCTGTCTGATATTTCTTGATATTGCAACGTCTGATATCACAGGACAGTGTTATTATGACACTGTCCTGATATCACGTTTTAGGCCCCGCCCACTTTAGACATTTAGTGAGATTTATGAAATAAGATCTAGGCTATTGTGGATTTCTAACACGCTACACTATAAATCAACATTTCAGAAGCTGCTTTAGGATACAGGGGCGCGTTTCATTGAAATTTCTGGGAATACAAGCAAACAGCACATCACATAAAATCGAAAAATGACTGTAGAATTTTTATTTTTGAATTAAATATAGTGTTGTCGGTATTCATTTTCTTAGTTAGAACATTATCTATCCATCTACAACAACTTCGAATCAATTTTCGCGAAAAAATTGATTTTCATTTTTTCACCCCTTCCTATTTTCATAGTTATGTCTAATTACCTGAATGATATGAGCTGAAACGTTATAAGCCGCCTCTAAAAAGTGCACAAATGCTTTCTAGGTATGTTTTAATGTTAAGCATTTCCTATAAAGCATACAATTAACATGATTAACGGCGCTGAATTTAAAACGCCGATTTAAACCATTGATGACGTCATAAATACAACGTAAATCACTTAATTTACTTCTTTGTTTTTAATTGTGAAAAGGGAGAATTGAAGTCAGCTGCATAATAAATAGAATACAAGGTTACTGTCTTTTGATAACAGTTGATATCGAACTCGGATGAATATCGACCAGAAAGCCTCGGGAAGCCTCGGCTTCCCTGGCCGATATCATCCTCGTCCGATATCAACTGTTATCAAAAGACAGTAACCTTGTATTCTCTATTTATCGTTGTTTCGCACAGAGGTATCACAGTTACTATGTTTCAAATTTCTTACTTTTGTTTTAATTAAACTCACAGGACTGTCAATAATTGGTAACTGGGTTCTAAATGAAGATCCAGTCAAATTCATTATTAAACATGAGTATTACGGTTGAATAAGCAAACCTTCGATAAGTGCAGAGTTATCCAAAGTAATCAAAATAAAAGGATTTAGCTATTAATTTTAGTATAAACAGAAGGGCCATGATGACCCTATACCCCTCACCTGAATATAATTGCACTTCCTATTAGGAAAGCAAAGCTGTAGAATAATAACTTACAACTCTGTTAAAGATGTCAATATTAAAATTCTATTGCAAAATCTTTGCATTATCCATACAACATGGTACATTAGATACACGGCAGAAACATCAAATTCGGGATAAATCTTTTAATAGGTGGGGCAATAAAATAAACGTTGAAACTCGTTTATTGATAATAAGTTAGGTCAAAAGGTTATAGTCAAAGTGACCCTGGTTAACTATTGAAATTAACTTGCAATTGTACATATGGTCCAACTCTAATTGCAGTAAAAGGTAGAAGTCATCACAGGTTAGTGCAAAACTTAGCTCATCGTCCAAATTTCATCATTTTAGCTTCAAAAGAAGAAACTAAGCCTGGAGAAGGCCAAGTTGACCCCTGATGCATAATTAAAAATGTCATAGGAGACCACTCAACACTGCTACATACCAAACAAATCTAAGCTATGGACTAGAAAATGTAGAGAGGAAGACTTAAATAAATCATTTTATGAGTTTATGTAAAGTAATGACCACCGGATCAAGGCCATTTTTGATATCAGGTGAATAATTTGAACATTCGTCGTTGAGACAACTAGACAACGCTTCATATTAAATATCTAAGTTCTGTGCTTTGTTACTTTGGACAAGAATATGTCCAAAAAAATCCTTACATTAGTAATAAGTCTATATACATTTTAAAACACGTGACTCATCGTTTTCGGGACAATTTTGATCATATGGCTATAATTTGAACAAACATTGAGCAGGGCATTGAGGCGATGCTACATACTAACTATCGGAGCTCTGGGTCATAATGGTTTTGGTCAATAAGAATTTAAAAGTATAGGTTATATATATCTCAATAATAGAAGTCTAAATAAAGTTAGAGAACTCATAGGTGGGGTCAAATGTCATAAAAGGGGTATAAGTTAAACAACTAGGCCATACAGTTTTGAACAAGAAGGTTTTGAATTATTTTCTTACATTAGTTTATATAAAACATTTTGACCCCATTGTATAATTTGCACCCGGCATATTGGTAGGTCACTAGACAATGTGATATACCAAATATGCAAGCTCTAAAACTGCGTTTTGGACAAAACATTTTTTAATTATGTAAGTATATTTTAAATAAGCTTAAACAGAGCGGGTTTTGCTATGATGTGGCGCAAAGTGACCGTGCTATTGTACATGGCGGGTTGCATAGAGACGTATTTCCATAAAACGGTCTGAAAAGCCCGGTCCTGTCATATTTCCTATTTATACAGCATCGGAAATAACAAAACCAATGATTGCATATATTAAATTAGAATTAGGTAAACTTCAAACACTTACTGTTAAAATATTACAAGAAATTACAATATGAAACAGCAATTAAGCACAAAATCTGAAAACTAAAACACAAAAAACAAGTATGAGTAACTTACGTTTATTGCAGTTTCGGCCCCCGAACCCAGGACTGCAGATACAAGTATAATCATGTGGAGTGTCAATGCACTGGCCCTTTTCACAGGGGTCTGGGCTGCAATGATTCTGTTCTGCAGAATACAGAATCGCATTGAATAATATTTACGTGAAAGCAGATTAATTTAAAAGAAAAGTTACATACATGTTGAAAAAGAATATACCCATTACTACAGGTAATAGGGAAAATTCTACATTATTATTGATATTATTACTGTAATTAACAAACAGGATTTATTAGAATGATGTTTGTACATTTTAATAATGGCGTCTAAATTCGTTTGAGGCACACCCGAACAAAGTATCTATTAACGTAATAGCATCTACATCATGCTATACAAACTGGCTTTTACTGACCAAAGAGGACATTTAATTCCAACTTGTTTGCTTCAACATATAGATTATATTATTGCTCTAACCACAATCCTTTCGACCGCAAGTTTCCACCTTTATGTTTACACCCTGACAGTATCTTCCATATGGCGAAGGAAAGGGATTCGAAAAGATCTAGACTGCGAATGCACTCCAACATCACACGTTACACTACAAGCGCTCCAACTGCCCCAGTCGTTCCAACCTCCATCTGCACGAAAATGTGTGAAGGAAAGGTAGTTATTGTTATGTCCGTCTTTGTCAAAGTATTGGGATCATGTAGGTTCTTTGATACAAGTAAATAATCGAATAGCTTCCAACAGAGACAAAGTAGACTATTCATTTATAAAATGTAAAACGGACTAAATGAGACGATGTATTGACAAAAATAGTTTTAAATCGTGTTAACTTTGTCTGGAAGAATGTATTTACAAAAGAAATATATAATGAACAACACATTAGTGCTGTACAGCAAATGCCTACTATCGTGTTTATTTAACTTGACACAAAATTCGAGTAAACTCTGTTTTAGTTTAAAGTCGCTGAGTTCATAACAAAATACACTCTGGCCAAAGTTCATGTAGTTTGCTTAATATGAAATGTGGCTTCTAGTCTAGAGTGTTCAAGTGGTAACTGTTGATAGACGACAGACAGACAGACAGAAGACGTACAATATGCGATCAAAATAGTGCACATTGATAGAACAAACTTTGGATCAACATGAGTATACGTTTTATAAAGCACTTTGGATCCTGATGCATTAATGTTTTGAAATGGATACATGAGGGAGCAAAACCTTATTCTCCACTACATGTATATTCTATGACATGGTTTCATTTATTTCTTATCTGGTACATGTACATACCTGACAAGGGGTCAACATGCATTGTTTGACATCAATGCTGTGACCTAAACACGGTCTCCCGTTTCTCAGTGGTAAAGGATTGGAACAGTTTCTAGCCCGGCTCTGAAGTCCAGAGCCACAGGTGCTAGAACACGCCATCCAATCTTCCCAAATACTCCATCCGCCATGAACTGAAATATATCTACACATTCAAATTTTGTATTATTACGTATATTCCCCAGCGACCTACATGTACTCATGGCGAAAATGCACATTTTATTCTGCGTCCTACGATAAAGGAGTAGCATTTAAATTATATCTCATGTCGGCTCACTGACGCCCTTATAAGCTATCATTATTTAAAATAAAGTCGCATAGGAACTATTGAATATTTGTCAATCGAAAATAAGTAAATATCATATGGTATGAAATCTTTATTATATTTATTTTAAGGAATATCTTTGGTGTGAAATTTTAAAGTTTGACATTATAAACGGGTTAAGAGTAATGCATACGAGCAGTCACATCTATCTAGCAGCCACTTGTCAGCCCCAAATTGTTATTTTGCGTTTAAATAACTTGTATTAAGCAGCAACTTACTTTTAACTATTTGACTTAAGCCGACAGCTTACGACCAAACTTGAATGAATATGCAATAATGGCTACCAGATATGCTTTTTTGTCTATCACCTAAGAGTGGCATAATAACAACCATCAGCTGCGATTTAATGAAATACGGCATCTGTACAATTTCAATGAAAATCTTAATTTTATTTCCACACTATAATAATGAACAGCGCTGCAAGACATAATGTCGCAGTTACTTGTTTCTTTATGTGTATTAGGAAACCTCTTTTACTCATAAATGTCAACATAAGTTTTAATAGCAAAAGGTATACAATGTACCTGGGCAAAGTTCTTTAACACAGGGTTTTGTAGCAGTGCGGTCTCCCTGGCAATCTAAGCCACCGTGTTGCGGGGACGGGTTGGTGCAGCTTCTAGACATAGTCATAGTCCCATTCTCACAACGAACGTCACACTGGGACCAACTTGTCCATTCCGACCAGTTGCCATCAACTATTTCAAGAAATTATTTGCACAATAACAAAGTTAGCCATCAATACTACATTTAACCTTCGTCGGCAAATGATTTAAAGTGCAGATCATAATCACTTTGCATATCCGTGCAGTCATGATCTACATTGGTCACTGTTAAGTCGATAAATATTTACTGACGCGGTATAGTCCATACTGCAGAACAGGCAAGTCTATTTAAGAAGTATTCCCGACTAAGGACTAAACATGATTAAAATGGTCCTTTTTACATAGATGCCTATATACATCTAGTATATTACAAATCAGAATCCACTTGTACAATGGCATTCGTTAGGACCGGACCAGGGTTTCGATCCCCGGCAAGGTCACTTGAGGTGTCTCCTTGGACGGGACAAGTATAAAATATTGTTAAGACCAAAATATAAACTAAAGATTGAAATTCATGCTATATTTACCAACATTACACAGTCCACAAAATCTCGGACAGACCTTTTTGGCATGGTCAATGTCAACACAGATGTTAAATAAAGAATTCAGTTTAGGGCAGTCAATAGATTCGTCATCTACACAGACAGTAGCTGTAAATGAAGTATCTAGTGATTAGTCATATTGCCTTTCATCCGGCGTGATTATGGACATTATAATTTATCTCGTTATATAAAGACCTAACATCCGATTCCATACTTAAAACAGCAAAGAATAAACATGCTAAAATGCTAAAAGTGAGCTTTAAATACTTAAACATATTGAATGCAGAGCTACATAATGGTGACGTGTGGACAATATGAATGAGCATTCAATTCGTGATCACTTGAATAAATAGCTGCATATTGGTGATGTGTGAGAAATAGCGAAAAATGAAATGTTTTATAGAGGACTCCCGTATTGTTGTCAGCTTTTGGCCATGACTATCGCACAATTGCCATTTGAAAGCTTGAACGTGCAAACGTAAGCGAACAAAAAATTAGATTTGGATGCTCTGAAGCAAATAATGAGCCATGTTGTACGTGAACACTTGAATTAAGAGCTGCTTAATGGTGATGTGCAGATAATAAGGATGACCGTTCAATGCTTGACGACTTATAGGTACGTATTAATGACTAATGAAGAATTAAGCTGAGCGTTATATACTTGAACACTTGAATAAAGATCTACATATTGATGATAAAATTATCCCTCTATATACGTTTTGACTAATTTGTCTGTCGAATATCAAAAATTGATTTTTAAAATCTTATCTGTCATGTCATTTGACTATTAAACAACAGCGAGCCTCTGTGTAAGTGTATTTCTTTAAATCGTTGAAGTCGTTCTGATAACCTGATTTACATTTCATAAACCTTAACGGTAAAAAAGACAACAATTTGTGAAATTAATAATTAGATAATACCATGTTTCCCCAATCTGTTGGATTTTGTAGCGAAAAGGGCGTTTAGTACAATTTTATACCATAATAAAGGTCTAACTACTGTCTATGTCATTACATAATTATACAGTTGATACCCTGTAAGTGATCAATTCACTTCAGCCATTTCTGATGTATCCCAAATGACCATTTTATATAGCAACTACCTCTTACGTGCATACCACAGCTTATTTTATGAATAAAGGTTTGAATGTAAGATCAGTCTAACTTACGTTTCAGATGTTCACATAAATGTGTGTTACACTGGTCTGAATTACAGCATTCGGGGCAGCTTGACGTCTGTCTGGTATTGATTTCCCTTCCCACAATGGAACCTTGAACTGTTCCATGGGCACCGCATCGCTTCAAGAATAAACGGCGGTTGCATAATACTTATTATTGGATGTAAAAGACAACTAAGAACTTAGTTATGATAAATTACAAATCATTCAAAATCTTAAGAATTAAAAAGCAATACCAAGTACATGTACACCATGTGCCAGACATTTTCAAAGTCTGAATTTTGCTTTTCATGATAATTGAAAATTATTCATAACAGTTGCAATTTTTCTTTCTTTTTCGTCAAATTCAATACCGTATCACACTTTATACAAATTTACGCGCATCGGTATTATAGCTCGAATACATGCGTACTTCGCACCAGTCTGAATAAAAGCTGGTCTTTTACAACATACGAGTTTTAGGAAATATTACATGAAGAGATGCACAGTACCCATTACAATTGTATCACGTGACTAAACAGCATAATTCTGCATTACGTGTCGCTTGTTTTTTTATTGGATAGACTTCAAGGTATAGGATCAAATATCAACGTTAGCTTTAACATTTATTCGACAAAACAAAGAAACGAGCTTACTTGGTAAGCCATACAACCTAGGTCAATCTTTACATTTCCACCAAGTGTTGTCGAGTTGTGGAAACATGCCTATAAAACAATCAGAATTATCATTTTTAATATAACTGACATTGGTCTGAGACATTTTTGTCAAATATCATTTTTGTCAAAGAAAACTGTGCTCTATATTTAACTTAAACAGTCAGTACAAATCAGTCTTATCTGGGTACAAAGCATAATTTGCAAGATGGCTTTTGATCATGTTACGAATGACACTGTCACCAATTGCAACTTCAAATGTACATACGATAGAATCTATATAGAATTAACAAACAATACAAATGTCACAAATACATAGATCCATATGACATAGCCATACATCAAAAGTAATAGCATAAAAGAAGTATATAACATAAAATGCACTCTACTTGTATTCAATTTATCGAGATTATTTATTGATGCTACATACAGTTCACTTTAGTTATTTCAAATTTCAAGGGACCAGGCCTTTTACATCGAGATAAACGAAGTTCGAGGTAAGAGAAGGGGCTTAAGGTGTTGTTTTTTGCATGAATATGGACGTGTATTGACGAATAGTGCTCAACATTCCATGTTTTCAAGACAGAAAATCATTTTTATTTTTTTGATGCACATTTTCTCTAAAACATGGGAACAAATTTCAATTTTAATTGCATTTTATTTTTGCATATACCCAATAAGCATTTAATTATAAATATCAAGCACATCTACATATTTGTATCGACCCGAGCGAAAACGAAGGTACGCATAGGGCGAAAGTGAAAGTAGCGTTTCTTGAACTGAAAGTCACAACATATGTATATTCTAAACATAAGAACGGCATCTAACTACAAAACAAAATTGTTACAGACTAATACATTCGTTCAGAAATCATCTTTTTTGATAAAGCCCAATCACTAATATCATTTAACCTCTCAAATAAATTAAGTCTTTAAAGTAATTACCGCATTTTTCATCAAATTACACGTGGTTACCGGCAATTAAAGTAAATCCAGGAAAAGCAAATAAAGGTTATTACGACACGTGTGAATTGGCATGACATGCCTTTGATCCGTCGGCGACTTTCGCACTTCGACTTAACGAGTTGACAATACACTGAAATTTGATTGACGGGACCAAAACATCCCTTCGATACATCCGGAGTCTCGGTATGTCAAATTGTCTTAAAAGGAGTTAAAGTACATAAATGAAAAAGGTAATTTGACGGGACTTTAGAATTTTTTCGACTTAAGCGGAAATTTGAGGTAAGGGAGTTTGAGATACTGAGAGTCAACTGTATATCAATATATAAAGTAAATGACACATATGTCGGCGGTCTTGATAGCTTAGTGGAACGGGAGGTCGTGGGTTCGAATCCCAGCTTCAGTACGATGTGTTTCCTTGGGGAAAAGACACTGATTCCAGACGTGACTTAATCCACCCGTGTTTAAATGAGTAGCAGCGATGGAAATGTCACTGCCTCTCTTTCGCGAGCACGATGAGTTCGAGAGAGATTCAATGAGCATCGGAACCTTTCGTCGTAATCGAACTAAAACAAAATCGTATAAACTATAAATGTGTTATCGATATATAGTCATTAGGGTTATTTCTAACTGAAATGTAGGTTCAAGGCAATCCTGCCCTAAACAGTCATTTCAAAGTTGTCCAACTAATGCAAAGGCTGATTGAAACGAAATGTGTTGATATAAAAATGATCAATTGAAACAACATCAACATTGGTTGCTTAGGGAAGGTGGCTGTTCAACGGATTTGACCACTAGTACAGGTTCAACGAGTAATATTACGTACCTGTCCATCTGAACATCTTTGTGTGCTACTACACTCACTGACATCTGATACATCTTTGCAGCTGAAACATTCTAGTGATGCTGAAATATAGTTAAACATTCAACATTTTATTTTTACAAAACTTGAAAACGTACATTAGTGCATGTAAACCCATGTTACAGGAAACAACGGAATTTATGTCGAGTCTAACAAAAATTAAGTCATATGTCACATGTACTTTACCTTAGTAGTACTAAGGCAGTATTTAAGATATCAAAGCAATATTTAATGAATACATAATTAAGATAGTTTTGTTAAATTAATTAAAACAAATTAGACTTAAGTATTTGGAGTAGTGCTATAGAAACAAAATGAATTAGAAGTTACCTGCAACGCATATTACACCCAGAAGAATAAGGACGGTTTTCCAATCTGTAAATCAATAATTTGTCACTATGAGTCAAGATGTGACCGTGATTTATCATAGAATAATTTACGAGGCGAAGTTCTGGTGCATAAAGATATGTCAGGAGGGAAACATGCCTAGTGCGATAAATATATATCTACGCCTCTTAACTACGCATTTTGAATTATTCAAAGATACATCACGATTTAAACATGATTATTTCAATTCTGATTTCTGAACTGTTGTAAACATCTGTTGAACGATCGAACCCTTATTCCTGCGATTCTCTATAGAGCTATCGGAAGGGTAAGAAATCAGTGCGAAAAACTTTCAATTTTTTTCTAATTTTATGTCCTTGGACAAATGCATATATTCTAGGATTGAAGAGATAATGAAAGGTGCGTTATGACAGAAAATTATTCAAATTTACATAATCGCTGTGAATGAATACAAAGGAACGGACAATAGGACAAATGCTATAATAATTGTAAGTATGTTTTGATCAATCCATTAGCATAAATGAAATACATTTTGCATTGAAATATTTACGCCTTTTCTAAAGCAACACTAACACTATAAAATGTTATCATTTTGTCCTGGTGACACTCCTGAAATTGTCTTCAGGTTTCGGTAATATAAGGGACTGTCGTTCACCTAATTTGATAAGAGCTAAACGAAATGAAGACTTTGTAACCTTGTCTGCACGTTTACTGTATAAAAGGTAACTATCAAGTTTGAATTTGTTGAGCCTCCGCGGAGATAAGCCTGGCTGGGCCATAAGTGCTTGGTTTGTGTTCCGTATTACAGCGACGGCCTTTTAGTCAAATTATGCACTCTTTTAGATGATGTACTGTTAAAATCATTTTATGAAAATCTGAATGTTGTGGAATGCAAGTAGAACTATTAACGACGTATACGATGCGTTATTGTTTTACACTCGATATTTCTTGCTATAGACATTCGAGTACATCCCCTTATGACATCCCATCTTATACTGTGTGTAATTGCACGTAAACATTTTTGGTTTCATAAATGTTTTCTAAGCGAGTATTTTCTGACCATTTTAAAGAGGTTCAAAGCAATGCAAATCAAAGAGTTTGATCTTGTAGCACGTAGTCCAAGAATTGTGAGGGAAACTTACTGTATGCTTATTTTGTGATACTGTATGTCATTTTGGCATACCACTCATTATTTGTCCTGTAAATTGTCAAGCATTTATATTCTTTATTACTGCAATATTCGCTGAGTATTGTGAACCCTTATAAAAATATATC
The DNA here is from genome assembly GCA_022818135.1 of Saxidomus purpurata. Classification (NCBI taxonomy): domain Eukaryota; kingdom Metazoa; phylum Mollusca; class Bivalvia; order Venerida; family Veneridae; genus Saxidomus; species Saxidomus purpurata. The sequence continues at coordinate 19,976,429 of JAFMSR010000019.1, read as the reverse complement.
ACCTATTACATGGACTTTGAATTTATAATATAAACAGTACATTTGGTAAATAAGTCGTGGCAGCATCTAAACGTCCTTTTACAACGTTTAAGCGACGCCAACTGTTAGTTTATACTAATTTGTTTTAGCTCGATTTTGAAGAAAGCCTGTAGCTTATCGAGTTACTCTCGAGTCCACTTCCTGGAAAATACTGGTGTCATATGAGGAGGTACGGCCGTGACCCCAGTGAGGTTCGGACCCGCAACCTCCAGGATGATCGTTGAAAGGCAAGGTCTACCATCCCGTCTTCATGATATGTTTGTCGTACGGTTCTTAGTGTAGCATTCTCCCGATTAAGGTTTACATGAATATAATAGTTGTATAACCAGCCTTTATGGTCCTGTTGTGATGATGCTTAAGCATACCTGTTATCATTGTCTTAAGTGTAGACGTTCTGATCATTGTTGTATAATAACCCTTGCCAGGAATTGCCTGCGTGGATAACGTGAAGCAAATTATATTCTATTATAGATATCTCTTACGGATATGCTCTATTTTCGTTATATTTAACTAGGGTACTTAAAAGCACGTGTACGGTACTTTGGAAGTGTTCTATTTAAGCAACAGGATATCTTTATCTACAGCATTATTGCCGTATTATTAATCCACTTTTGCTCAGTTGAATAATTGCAGTTGATTTATGCATTCACTTTACCTCTTTATTTATTGTTGATTATCAGTATTTGTAAAATGTTTGAATATTGTGCTGTGACATTAAACCGACTTACCTTGATTTTGTTGATAATGGTGGAATAAAAATATATATACAAGGGTCAATCAACTCATGCAATGTCGCAAATATAACTTTTAAGGTTGTCTTAATTTGAATAGTTTTAAAGATTAAAATATAAATACATTTGATTAAAGAGTGAGAAACATTTTAAATTGATCCTACAATGTATCTTAGTTACAAGCACGTCAACATAAGAAAATCAAAGTGCTGAAGGCACAGTGAAAATTTTCGGTCAGAAACATGGATTATAGTAAGGATTGATACTTTAATGTAGCAGAAGAATGTTGAAAACAAGTTTTGCATTATTTCAATACATATCTGTCTCAATTGCTTTATTATCAAGTTTATTAAGTTGAACATGACGTGATGTAACGGCAATTTGAGCAATATTATAGACAGTGTAATTACTTATTTGTTGAGAGTCTTCGAGCCCCGTTACATGTACCGACCACGTTTTTATTAAGGATAGTACTGGTCCTTTCCAGATATGATGGTTAAGTAAACTGTTTGTCTATATATACATTTAGCGGAAATGTATTTCCTTTGACATAAATCTTTATAGACTACATGTAAGTAAAGAATAAGGACCAAAGCCGGAATATCTAATACATAGTAGAGCGCTCTATATATTTTACTGAGCACTTGAGCAAAACTTAGAACGTCATTTAACACTTTTGTGAACATTAACACGGCACACTTCTTCAACACCGTCATTCAACCAGTATATGATATAATATATAATACAAGTGTAATTTACGCAAAACAATTTTCTAGTGGTGTTCTAAAAGTAAGAAATTGTGTTCCGCATACTTCGCTTAACAAAATAATACATAAACAGTGTACTGGTGAAAACTGGTGTTAATCTCCAATTTTCCTATCTGCCCCCTTCCTGGTGAAACAATTATGGTCCATATACTTGCATATATAATGAAACATAACATTAAACTGTTAAAAACAAATTACATTTGAGTCGTGTCATGGGACAACCAACACAAATGCGCGGACTGGATCCATACTGGTCGCAAAGCCTATTATGTTAGGTTTCCGATTGCAAAGCTCATTTTATTTATGATTTTATTAATTTATACTAATAAATTTAATCTCCATTGCAAAACAACTCCTTACAACTTATAAGAAGCAACTCCCCTTAAAAACCCCAAAAAAAAAAAAAAAATATTATAAAAAAAAAAATTTAAAAAAAAAAAAAACCCCCCCCCCCTCGCTCTCGATACTCCTTCCAGATGGAATCAACCTCAAAGAGGGAGCAAGAGAAAGAGAGAGATAGAGAGAGAGATGGGGGAGAGAGAGATAGGCGAACGCGCTATGATTTTATTATACTGAACCATGTAAAATCACAGTCTATCATCCCATGGTAGGTATTTCAATATGAATGAATCACAGTAATTTATTCTAAATAATTATAGTCATATATTGATATTTTCATTTAATCAACTGTTTATCCGTACAAAACTGAAATACTGTTAAAAAGGGCTCAAACCATCAACAAATAAAACGTATCTGTTTTACTACCAGCTTACTAAGAAAATTCTACGGTGCTTTTTCAAAAACATGAAGCTTATTTATTTTACATTGATTGTAGAGTAAGTTCTTACTTCTTATTTTAACTATGACTGCTTCCTGACCTGGGCCCGTGCGTACCTTTGTTCATGCTCAACTTAGTTTCGTGCTCAGAATCGTGGTGCAATATATAAACATTTTATATTAGAGGAAGTTAAACAAGTTTTCTGAATGCAGTTAAAATTCTTTTAAACTCCAGCTGTTTTGTTTTGAATACGTCTGGCACTACATGTGAACAACGGTTGAGCGAGAAAACAGTTATATAAGCACACGGCCAGCATTCGCACCGAAATAAGGGGTTATGGAGGTCCAAATCAAATAATTCTAACGAAATAAAAACCCCCGGTTTTTTTATCCCCCCCCCCCCCTTCACCACAGGGGGGTCCCCAAAATAGAAAAAAAAAAAAATTTTTTTTTTTAATAAAAAAAAAAAAAAATTTTCTTTTTTTTTAAAAAAAAAAAAAAAAAAATTAAAAACTTCCCTGTACTTCTGTACGGTTTGCATGAATATTAGTAACCCAGATCCTTCCACCTCCGGTTACAACCGTTTCATGCTTGGCCATCGGTAAACTGCGTAGTAAGAAAATTAAAACGTATCACTTAATTGCCATATTGCTGTATCTATCGAACGTTTAAAAAGTAGTTACAACTCATTCACATTGTTTGATAAACTTTAACTTAATTCTTATTATGATAAACAGTCGCATATTGAACAATATAATTTTTTCCAATTATACCAACAGTAAAACTGTTGATCACTTAATGTTGCTTTCCATAATATGAGCTGTGTTCAGTTTTATCAGACAGATTATTTTAGAATTGAGGAGTAGTCGAGTTTTAACAGTAGCGATTTCTTGTCAGAAACTGGATACAGTAGATATTAGGGTTTTGAAAATCTTCACATTTAAAAGGCGGTTACATCTTATTATGCAAGTATAAGCTGATTATAGTACATGTAATATACACAGTATCACTTTCCGTCCCAATGTTCAAAGTGCAATTAAGTTTTGAAACAATTTAAACGCAGTTGACCCATCTGCAGTCATCATGTCGATATTAAGTTCTGAAGGATTCTGGGCTACCATTTTTTAGATGTTCTCCAGTCCAAGATTTGTAGTAATATAATAAATGTGAACAGTTTAAATTTTGTGGTTTAAATATATCATTACTACATATATCAACTGATGTAAACAGGCTGACGAGCTTGTGCGAATGTAAAATCGATTGAAAGAATAAATGAAACATATCCCATAAAAGCTGCATTAAGTAGCCAGTCTCAATAAATTGGCCTTCTTAAGGAGTTGGCTAATTAATACATCAACGTCGTAAGAAAACCAAGCTTAATGGCATTGTACAGATGTCTGCATTTGAAATGCATGACATTTAATATTTTTCATGGTTTTGTTATGTCAAGAAATATTATTTAACAGTAAATTCTATTAGAGATGTTTTTAAACTTGTTGATAATTATTGAAAAAATATTAAATAATATTGCCATGACAACCATTTTTCCAAAGCTCCCTATTGTTTAATGTCAGTGTCTTATAAATGTTCGCGTAACCTTAGAAAAAGATGCTCGTTGTAAAATGTTCAGGCAGGTAATCTTTTGCAAATTAAACATCCTTACTTCCAATTTACCCAAATAAATCAGTTAATTCAACAACAACAAAAAAAAACAAAAACAAAACACTGATGTCAAAATAAGTTTTATGACGTCATGTTTGTTTCCCTTTATATATGTGACATTCAATAGCCTTATATTTTCCAGTCTTCGAGAGAATGTTATCAACGTCTCGCGAAACATATGTTACACATGGTCATCATGGGCAAGGTTATTTTGAAAATAATGACCTTAAACTTTCTTTTCCTGTGACGCGTCTAATATTTTTTGTGTAAACATTGTCTATTGAGACATATCAGTATTGGTCAATAAATTGTGGTGATCGCTACAGCAGTTTCAACACTAGATAACAAACGACAAAGTTGCAATGAAAAAGATCACTTAAACTTCAGTCCATGAGCAAACATCAAATTCATAGAAAACGCAAAGAACGGCAGTTTAAGGCTTTCATGTACTGGATATTTCCAGCTAATCTCACGAATATGTCATTTATTTATTACTTCTGATATTTCTTCCCGTTACATACACCTGTCATCTACTTTCTCATTCAACTATATATAAATACTACATACACTTTCAAATCTGTTTTATACTTATGTATTTTAGCACTAAGCGCATCAATACCTGTGCCTATAATAACTATCAATCTTATTTATGAACATCTCACCGGTTTGGAGCAATATATAAAGAAGAAAGTACACAGCACAGTAAGGTCACAGAGTTCAAGCCCTTAAGTAATAACCTGTCCCGCGGAGAAGGTGATTTGGTATTGTGTATGACACACGGTCATCACATGGGTAACAATTATGTAAAGTGTAACCTTGATTCCTAAGTAGTAAGCTAGTTGTTATGCCTAAGACATCTTTGAGATACAGAGCAGAAATAAAATTACACGTGGAACTGTTAAGCCTTAATTGTGACCTTGACTTTGGAATCTCCGGAGCATTGTTGCTGCTCTGACAATTGTGTACTAGTTTTATTTTGAACAAGACAAGCTTTATATTAGCAACATATTCAAAAATAACTTGCATCGATTCACTGATGTCCTTTATAGTAATGTTTATGTTTTTCAGAACTTCATTTGTATTTTCGGGAGGTAGTCTACTTCTTACACCATTTAATGAAGTCATAATCACACTAAGCGACTCTGATAATTGTGAAATTTTGTCATTAATATCATTACACACATCCACAGTTATCATATGTAGTGTTTAAATAAATACAGAGTGAAATAAATTGAAAGTTTACATACATGTTGTATTATAATTGGACGAATCAGTCAGCACAGAACGCGTTATGGAATAAGATATAGGAGCCTTTTATGACAGGTGGTCCATAGTCACTGGAATTTCTATTACAGATGAATACTGATCTGTTGGTCTTTCGGTTAAAAGATGGTCTATATTATAAGGTAGCCATTAACACGGGTTTTACTCTACATGATTATGTTTCAAGATTTCATCAGCAATATATAAAAAAAAAATTTAAAAGTTATAGCTTTACTTGGAAATGGTTTATTCTGTACTAAAAGATGATACTATTTACCAGCTTCCTCAATGTAGGATATCCATTATCTTATGGTTTTCTTTTACATAGTAGTCAATTAATGACTATGATTTACCACACGATTGATTTAATACACGATCTTAATGTTTTACTAGTAAGATATGAAACATTTCATGAGATCACAATATAATGCATCTCCTCAATTTTGCAAGTAATTGTATATTTCTAACTTTAATTGAAGAATTTCTATTATAATTGTTACGCAAGTTTTCATTGGTCAGTAGATAACTCATGAATATTCATGTAAGCAAAATGTTGCCTGTACAATCTCCCATGGAAGTGAAAATGAAATATAGAGAGGGTCTTCAAATGATGCTTGGGCCAGGAAAAGAAAAGACATATATCATGCAGTGAAGACATAGCCATTAGGGAAAATGTTTACTGTGAAAGAGATCCAGTGAACTATACACTCAACCAAAATGAAAACTTTACCTAATTATAATGGGATTTACTATGCATGAGAAAGAAACACCAATACTTCACAATGCAGGAGGTGGAATTCAATAAGTGTAAGAATGTCAAAATTTATCTGTTGGGGAGTGAGTTTATGTAAAAAAAAAAATCATCACAGGAGCTTTCAGATTTAAGGTCATAAATTTACCTATATATTCAATTCAAAGGGAGGTAATTTAAGAATTTGAATCTTTGGAGTCTCAACTCTCGCTTCTGCATTGTGTTTTCATAAAACATTGTTTAGTTTTCTAGTCTTGACATTAGTTTCTCTCAAGTGACAGCCAAAAGAATATTTTGTCTTGACAACAAATTTTGTTTTTGATAAACTGTCTGTTTTCACTATATGAGTTATCTCCCATTTATGCATGATAAATGACTTCAACTTTTAGGCCTTTTATCGGCTTTGTTATTTGTCTTATTTTATACAGTCAGAGTGAAATACATTGAGGTAATATTGTGCTAAATATTTGTACAATAAAAGTGTAAAGTTTTCGTTTTGGTTGAGTATAGATAAAGTTGACAGCACAAGGAAAACACAGAAGCAGGTGACTGCATAGGTCATGTGTACTTTACTAGAACCCAACATATCGAAGATCCTTAACCTTTTGACTAATTTCATTGAAACCTTTAGATAGATATTTATCTCTTTGAGAGAATGTGATGAATCCGATTCCGAACTGAGCTTGGGTCAAGGTCACACTTAAAGGTCAAAGGTCACCAGCCCATTGTCTCTTTAACCCTCTAGGGGTTTTCATCAAACTTGGATCAAATGGTCAAGGGCACTCTTGGGATCAAAGGTCATGTGACTATCTCTCCCAAACCCCTTTAAGGATTTTCATAAAACTTTAGACATTTGTTCATATCGCCTCTTTGTATTTGGTTGGAGACTTTGTGTTGCATGGCAATAGTCCATCAATTGCTTATATAAAATATTACCTTATTGTGTACAATATTATCAGACAGGAGGCTGAAGACTTAAGATAGTGGACTCCTAATAAAAACCTCTTCTTCAAACTTTTCAATTTTAATGCACTACCCTAGGTTGTTAAGCACATGACAAAAAATCGTTTGAGGTTTTCCGGGCGTAGGTTCGAATCCAGCCGGAACCACATTTTTTTTCTTTTTCGTCTTTGTTTTCATTATTTTGCATATTTATACATATGTTTATATTTTTTTTACACTAAAAAGAAGTCAACTATTTTTTACACAATCATAAGCATTAGCTTATTTGAAGATTTTATTACTTGCCGGCCCGGCTAAAATCGCTGACAGGAAATTTCAAACTCTAATTATTTTTAATAGAGAAGGTAAAACGTTGTGAATTTTTGGCACGCTGTTCTCAAAATGTTATAGATAATTATGAATATACAAAAAGTCATGCCCCATTTCTAGAAAATGTTCATTTTTCGTAAAACTTTGATGTTCAAAATTGAACATGGTCAAAAATTACATGAAAAATGTAATACTATCTGATTATTTCATAAAAGTTTTATAACACTTGTTGATAATATGATAATATGGTACATGGTGTTTCTGAAAATAAATATAGTTCATGTTACTCTGATACCAAATTTGTACCAAATTATTGAATAATAAATGAAATACATGCATTTTCTTATCTCTCGCCTGATGTCGTTTTTATACATAATTCCAAAATGGGGGTAGGGTTATTAAAATTCCTATAACTTAGTTATTTCACGGTAAATTTCTTTTAAAATTTGTTTTTAAATCCTGGAAATGATACAGATTAAGAAAATATTAAGTCTATCATGATTTGAATTGGTGCCAATTAGGGTCCCACTACCTTAAGATGATCATTAGCACGGGGTTTTGGAATTTTTTCTGTTGAAGTACATGTACAGACCAAAATCCAAACAGAATTAGACTCCCAAATAAATAAAATTTTTTTAAAATTTTTTAAAAACCCATTTAAAAAAAAAAAAAAAAAAAAAATTTTTAAAAAAATTTTATTTTTAAAAATTTTTTTTTTTTAAATTTTTCTTGAATATCTCTGCTACATGTATAAAATCTCAAAATTCTCGTCACCGACAAAATAGTGTATGGCCTTCCTGCTGAGTCAAATATATAAAAAATTACAGAACACATCACTCTTTTAGTCCAGTCTATCAGTATGTGTAATACTTTATATCTGGTGATTTTCGTGATGATTTGATTTTAGCTTTTTTCTCCAATTCTGAAATATTTGTCATGCGAAACTGAATTTACAGTAGACTTAATTTACCATAGGTAGAAAATGGCATTAACGTTGGAAGCATTTATTAAATACAGAGGGTAACTGCAGAGTATGAATGGATAGAGTGATTTTTTTTGTGAATGACATTAACATAGTGTACCCTAGTCAGTTGCAAACATTTGCCTTCTAGTATTATCTTATATAGATGTATTTTACATGATAGATTTTGGTGCACCGTAGAATAGAGGTCTTACAGATCACACGTACTAATCTGCTCACAGATAATAAACACAAACTTTTTTGCCCACAGATTAGAAGTATATGGGGACTGTGATGGAATCAAGCCTGTCTGTAGACAGAATTTGTACAGAATTTATCAGCAACTGTTATCTGAAATTCAGTGAAACTTTATCCAAGTGATGAGAACCAAGCTTTGTTTGGCACATCATCATATTTTCTTTGATATTTTTTCATTGAGTGATTGCCATTTGTTTTTTCATGCAATTAGTGTGCATAGAGATGTTTGTTTGCTCTTTTTCTTTGTAATTATTGGCAAGAATTCATTGAAAATTAACAGGAGTGATAAGTACCATGCTTTGTTGTGCATATTGTAGGCATGTTAAGGGCAGGTAATTTTTCATTAAGTAATGGCCCTTTGAATTTTATCATACATGTAGCTTAATTTGAACTGTTTATTTGGGCGCAGAATAACTGTGTTAAGGTGGCATCAAATAGGGGTATTCATCACTCTCAGTGTTAGCTATAGACTAGTTCTTTTTTGTCAGTTAAAACAAGGTTTGAATTCATATTTTAGCCTATCAGACGAAACTTTGCCTCAATTTATGGAAGCCGATGTTCAGATTTTGGTATCAGGGTAGATTCTGATATCATTCATGTCTGTCTGAGTTTTCCGTAGAGTAGTCTTACTAATTTATTGTATACTTAACAGATACGACCATGTAGATACTTAGATCAAATCTGGGGAAGTTTACGATGAAATCCTACATCACAGATTTTGCTGCGATGGTAATATGTTCCATATTAACATTCCTGCAAGACGATGCCATAACATTTAGTTTACACTAATCTGTTTTAAGCTTAATTGCTTATCTCTTAAATTATATTAATCACTGGCAAGACATCATGCACAGTAAAATCAATCACCTGAGAGAGATTTAGAGAGAGAGTCAGCAATTGTCATAAATGGCCAAGCCGGGGATTAATCCCAGGTCTTGTTTTCTAAGGTATTCCCATAGCCACAACACCACCCACCAGAAAATTGTGGTATATGTAGATCTAATGTGCCCTCTTGCGTACCTTATAGAATCAAAGCCCTTAAACTACTACACAAACTATTGCTGCCACAAAATCAAAACCTGTCCAGACTTGCTTGTTAGAAGTGATGTGTATTTGATAGTAAAAGAAATCGCTGATATCTTGAGCTGATTTTTTCTCCTACAACTATTGACGAGGTTGATGAAGTAACCGCAGCTTGTTTTTTGCATTTTTTTTTTGCATTTTTTTGTACTTTTGTTGTACTTTTTGCTATGGAATTTTTTACCTATTCAACTTGTGATTTTTACGGAGTGTGTAACACAGAAAATCCGATTTATCCTCCTACAAATGCGTAAGATTATTTATTAAATACTTAACACAAACTGAAACTCATGTGTAGTTACTTTTCTACATAAGAGTCTGTAACCAGTTTACTCCTCACAATATATTTCGATTTATTGTAGAGGTAAAACTAATACTTTCAATGGCAATGAATATGGGTGACATTACACAAATGAGAAATGACTAAAAATAAATATTCCTCTAAATTGTTTTTAAACTTGTTTATATCATGTATATCTGGTAGAACAGGTTATCAGATTGCATCGGAAAATATTAATTAGAAATCAAAATGATATCCCAGTTAATTTTCTTGTTTAAAGTTTTTTTCTTCATATAACACAAGTGTCTATACTATTGTTTTTCTTAAGACTGATTAAAGATTATTAAAGTCTGTTCCATTCCACTTTGGACCCCCAACTTTGACCTGAACTGAAAAATCCCGAGAGGTTTTCGTATAAATTTTACCTGTTTTGTGATCTACAAAAAAGTCACCCTCGAGAATTTTAAGCGTTTTTGAAACAATCACGTCATTTTGTAAAGATGCCGATTTTTATTTTTCTATGGAGACTAGCCATTGTTTACATTGGACGCCATTGACGTTTGCTCTTCCGTAACAGAGAAGTTACGCCAAAGTTCACGTGTTTTTCAATAAAATGTTCGGGGGACATTTCAATAATACAATCAGATGCATGGTTATTAATAATGAGTTATATAAGCACAACAGTAACGCTTAAATGTAAAAAAAACTGTTGAAAATTTAATAAGATCTACAATAAAAGATTTACCTAATAATTCCTGCTTTCAAATGATTCCTAGCCTACTGCAGTAAGGCTAATTATTAATGTCGTACTGACAGTCCGTCACCCATTTCAGATTTACTCCAGTCCATGAGTCAGGACAGCACTAAACATTTCGAAAAATCTTAAGCAGTTGTTGAATTTCAGGTGAAGTAGCATAACATGTAAGTGAAACACACATTCATTTAAACAGTGGCCCAACCTGCATGTCACAGTATAACCCTGAACACTCCATAATCCGTTCTAAATCCTTTATTTTCCTTCACAGTACACTCAACCACTTTTCTAAGTATACACCGAAAAGAAGTCTTGTAGTTTATTCAATTTTTAAGATATTTTGATGAATATTTCAAAATCCTAAGATCAAAGATAGATATTTAACATTCCATCAGAGTTGTAAAGATAGGTACCAAACACTATGATCTGCAGCGCTGTAAACACAGTAACCCAAATTTTCAAAAGTCACAAAAACGTCAAAATTACCAGACTGTGATCAATGTGCGCGTAAAACAGACACTCGTGTTTGATTCACTAATATAAAATTAGCAGACTCGTGGCAATGTTTGCTCATTCAAATCATTTAAGAAGATGTTCTTGGGCAGATGTAAAGTGTAAAAAGGAATTTTGACAGTTTTAACTGATTTTAATCCTCAACTGCATTTCAACCGGATGAAGATTTGATAGAATATGAGTACCCTGACTTCATTTTCAACTCATTTGTCGCTTCGACGTACCCGTGTTTAAGAATTTGTATTCGGTATTTCTCATTGATCACTCATGGTCAGTTTGGTGTGTAAAAATTTAAATTTGGAGAAAAAACAGCACTGTATGGAATCAATTAACAAGGTTTGTTGGATAAATGCATGGGAAGGGACATTCCAGTAAGGTTAGAAAGATCAAATCCATCATCAAATTTAGTGTTTGGAGGATATTTTAATTAAGGCAGGATATAATGTATCTGGAATTGGTATTAAAACCCGTTTTTGTAACAAAAACTGAACTTTTCTAAATAATTTGGAACAAATTGATAATTACCGTAATTTACGGTTTTGTGAATTTCACATTAAGGTGTGCGGTGATGTAAACTCTGTAAGACAATTAATTTGCCATTCATTCTTATCAACTTTATACTGAATATTAGAAGAATGAATCTAATAAATTGTTGACCAATTTTCATGAGCGTATCTTTAAAAATGGTTTTGATATTACATATAATTGTGGTGTATACTTAGAAAAGTTGTTGAGTGTAATGAGCTAGATCTATTGATATTAAAACGACAACATAGATTTCAATTCTCCGAAACTAGCTTGTGACGTATTGATTAGATGACGTAGTATGAATAACAAATCTAGGCGACACGAGTGGATCCGACGTGGGAGCCTGCATTTGCGCGCATCCCCTTATGCATACTGGTACCAGTAACCTAGCTAAATAAACTGAAATAACACAAAAAGAATCTAATAGTACTGTACTGTATAGGCATTTGGTCGTAGATTGATATACCGTTTTTATAGCCTGGCACAACAAGTGCGGAACACACCTTTTACGAATCGCGTAGAATTTACACGCTTTTAAGAAATCACCTGTTCGATATGCATGTGCCTTCCTCATTCGTAGGTACATACCCATATTAACTGCTGGCTGCCATATACATTTATGTCTTACTTGTTCCGTTAGTCACGATGCGAAGGGACGTTAATACGATGCGAAGACACGTTGGGGCGATGCGATATAAATATCGTCTTCGCGTCGTGTGATCGTCCCTGCGCATCGTCCCTTCGTCGCTTGCTCATAATATGTATTTTGTCAGGGTCAGGAAATCTGGATAGGGGGCAATGTTTTCCATTTTTACAGAAAATATGCCTGCTGGCCAGATATTATAGCCAGTAGGGTTTTCTCATGGAAAAATGTTTTGTCCGTCTGGACGCAATACATGAACTGTACAAAAATGTGCTGTAAATGGGCTACATTGGATGTCTTCTTTATCTTCAACAGTTTGAGTTACGTAACGATTTCAAATTCATTTTAATATGTGCTTTAGTCTTTTAACTTAACGGCTAAGTAGGTTTCATTTCTTATCCGACGATAGATTGGGTCGCAAATTACGCAACAAAGTTTGGTATTTTACTCTAGAATCGGAAGCGAAAAGTGATAGATCTATGTGTCTGTTTTAGTCAGTTTTATATGTGCGAAGGCTTTAAAATGATTTCTTATTGTTGTATAAAATATATTCTAAGTAAAAAATAATATTTGATATGTGTGCGTGCGTCTGTATGTCCGTGGTCTGTATAGATGTACTTGAAACATTACCGTAAACTAAGTAAAAAATAATATTTGATATGTGTGCGTGCGTCTGTATGTCCGTGGTCTGTATAGATGTACTTGAAACATTACCTTTTACGGGAGTGACAGCCTTGCAGTCATCCTATTTTTCCAAAGATCTATTCACAAAAGAATAGTTTTATAAATAATTTTCATTTCTGAAAATATATGGTCATGATCTCTTAATGTTATGGTGGACTCCCATAGAAAGCCCCCCTTCTTTAAACAGCTGAAATCTTCGTCCGCCCCTGAGTGCGGGGTTCTTATTAGGCCTACATGTCATATATTTTCTATATCAGTGGGTGACTAAGAATTTGATATTTGCCGTTTTTCGACGATAGATACTTTATTTTATGTTTTTCTATGATCCGAGAATTGCCTGTCGGATTCATATGTTTAATGCCGACAATTAAGTTTAGGGCCCTTACAAAATGACGAAAATGTACCGGCTGATCCTACGATGCCGGTGATTTAATGCAAGTTGGTATGCCGAAATCGTTAAACAGTCGATACGGATTTGTTCAGGTCGGCATATAATACATTTATCAAATACAAAATATGCACCGCAGAAATTTGTCTCTTTCGACGTTGGTAATTTTGAGTACGTCCCTGGTAACGTCAGCTATGGACGCCGCCATCTTGAAAATCGACGCGACGTCACTTTGCATTACGCCCTATGGAGAAAATCACAAAAATGCGGATTTTTACGTTTTAGTAAGAAATAATGGAAAAATAAAAAAGATGCCTGGAGATATTAAATTTCCAGATATATATATGCTATAAAGAGCAAAAATACATGCAATGACGACAAGAAACTAATGGTCCAAAATTAGGTGGAACAGACTTTAATCCCTTTAATTTAAGATAGTGTCTTCAAAGAGTTAAATGTACATGATACGTAAAGTTTGGACCTTGAATATATTCTTTATCCTATTTGCGGTTAGTGTGCCAGAGTTGTCATAGTGACAGTTTGATCTTTGTCAGTGTTTGCATCTGTATAAACATGGCCCTATTTAAGAAAGCAACTTTTCGCAAATGTTAGTCGGGAAGACATTGTAGGTCACATGTAATACACTGCTCTGAAACACAAAGGTCAAGGGCACTTTCGGTCTCGACATGCTGCCCATGAGTGTCCACCTTGGGAAATAAAAGTAATGTTATATTTCTATGATGTAGAAATGACAATATTTCTGTTAACACAATAGTATATCATTTACTATAAACCACAGAGGATTGCTTAAGGACAGTCTCATGATTGAGTAAACAATAAACAGAAACCAGTCTCAAGTTTGAAATCTGATTGGTCGTTTTTGAATTTGAGCTTTCTTTTAACCAATCAGAAGCCAAGTGTTTGAGACTGGTCACATGCATTTATAAACTAATGCATTACATATATGTGTCCAAGCCTTGTTTATTCCTAGACTACATGTTTGCATATAGCTTCAACGAAGTACATTATTAATCTAGAGTAACACTGGTATACAAAAAAATCTTACAAATATTGCATACATAGGTAGATCATCTGACAAATGTCTTAGAAATGTTCCCATGTATTTACAAGTATATTTAGACTCTTTAGCTGGGTCACTGTCACACTATCCTAAATGTACAGTATTATAAAACAAAGTCTTATCTACAAAAGGTAGGGTAGTGTTAATCAGATACAATGTAACTGATACTGAAAAGAAATTAAACAAACCACATTTTAGCTTGTCAATTTTGATAGATAGTTACAGACTATTTGAAGGTTTTTACTGTGTTTACTTGTGTAGTTTATTATTTACTTTTTACATTAAAAATGGAAAAAATGGCGTGATGAGTAATTGGCAGTGAGACAAAAAGCATCACAATGATCTGTCTTGGGTTTTTGCTTTACCTGAACACTTTCAAGCTTACATTGACTTATTACTGTGTATCAGTGACAATTGTTGAGTTCGTTTTGCAATTTTCAAAGTCCCGACTTAAACCTGGCATGTAAAAACCTTATACTCTATAAAAATGATTATTTTACAATACATGTTGTGTCGGAGTATACAGATTTATGAATTATACCATTGTTATACAATGTTATATACCGATTTTTTTAAACTTCTTTGTTGCTAATGGAATTTTAAATAAATGCTATCTAAAGATGGCTGACTTAATATGTTGTCTTTATAATCTATATGCAGTCATATCACGGGCAGGTGCATTGCCATGGTAGCATTAACTAAAAGATGCAATGATGTTATCTAAAGCTATTGAAGATTCAACTTGAGTTTTGTTAGCTCACCTAGTACAAAATTCCAGGGTGAGCTTTTAGGATAGCTCAAGTTCCGGCGTCCATCGATCGTCCATTCACATTTTACTTCAAACAACATCTCCTCTAAAACCAGTGGACCAATGTTAATGAAACTTGGCAGGGATGTTCCTTGCATGAAGTTCTATCATAGTTGTTCAAATAATTCCATTCCATGCAGAACTCTGGTTCAAATCATGACTCTAAGCCAAAATTGACCCCGCCCTGAGGTCACTTGATTTTACATAGGCTTGTATAGGAAACACTTTTAAAATCTTCATTCAAACCACTAGGCCTAGAGCTTCAATATTTAGCATGTAACATAGCCTAGTAAACCTCTACCAAGATTGTTCAAACAAATCATGACCCCCGGGTCAAAATTGACCATACCAAGTGTGTAACTTGATTTTATCTATGCTTATAAAGGGGAGTAAAATTTGAGTAAAATTTGATATAACATAGGCTTATAAAGGTAAAACTTTAAAATCTTAATTTCTGAAACCATAAGGCCTAGAGCTTAGATGTTTGGCATGTATCATTGCCTAGTTGACATCTCTCAAGAATGTTCAAATAATGTCCCCAAGGTCAAATTTGACCCTTTCTGCTATTAATTACCTTGTATTATAGCCAATGGTAGCCAGGTGAGCGATATAGGGCCATCTTGTCCCTCTGGTTTTGTTTTGCAAAGCACAGAAACAAACTTCAGTTAACAACATACATTGTATACAAATTTTAATATTAGCTTTCCATTCAAATATAAAACCCGGTTTAGGAGTTTTACAAACACCTTCATACAAGCGTCAAAGTGGTCAAAACTAAATTATGTTTGGTATAATTCACTATCTAGTGGTTCTGTACTTTCTAGAAAGACTATGAAAAGAAGGCATTAACCTCGAAATCCAGTAGTAAAAGGTTTGATCCCAAATCAGTTAAAATACAGATGTGTCGTTTGGTAAGACATCCAATGCAAACGCGCACGCGCTTAAGGACACCCGCTGTGAATGGGCAACAATAAAGACAATTGCTAACTTGGTTCGATCATGGGTGATATCAAGGACACGATTAACAAAACTAGAAGAGCTTGTTCTGCAAACTAG
Organism: Saxidomus purpurata; assembly: GCA_022818135.1. Taxonomy (NCBI): domain Eukaryota; kingdom Metazoa; phylum Mollusca; class Bivalvia; order Venerida; family Veneridae; genus Saxidomus; species Saxidomus purpurata. The sequence continues at coordinate 19,960,133 of JAFMSR010000019.1, read as the reverse complement.
CTGAAATAGGTACATTGTATATCCTTGTTCCTTATCCCTCTTTAACTGATAAATATTTAGTTTTCAAGACCATATTATTATCTCGGCAAGGGCTTGCGTATTTGTTTTCATAAAATGACTGTATAGTGGTCCCATCATGATTGTGCTTTCGGCGCCTTGATTACTCATGATGTATACACCATGCATAAAGGATATTCATTACTTTATACATAAAATACGACCGGCTGGAGCGCTTACACAGGAATGCGGATACACAGAGATCACACTCACAAGTAATAAGTCCGAACACTTAATCTTTTAGATATTTTTTTTATATAAAAGGTAATCACTATACAATTGCATGTGTGCACAAAATGAAATGATATTATAACATATTATCTGTCAGCTGAAACCATTAACACAAGCAAATACTGGTATATGTACATGTATGCCTTTAAGACAGCAAATACGGCAAAATATTCTTTATGGTAAAACGACATATTTATAATTGTTGTTGAGGATTAGGTTAAAACAAGTTACATACCAAAACTTCGATACCATTCTAATAACACTTATCGCACGTAAATATAATAAATAAAACACTAAATTTAACAAAGTCGTTGTATCCTGCTTGCACAGCTGTTTGTAGATATGCTTCTAGTTGCATCACATGTACTTCTAAGAATATTTACTTATTTGTTGTGAATATAACTTTTTTTTAAATGATAGAGATCTACAGCATTTGTTGATTTGTATATTCAAGATAGATGATGATACGATCTGGGTGATTTAGAATGAGGAAGAAAGCTACGATAATTCAATTCATATATGACTGTGTTTGTCCAAGTTATAACATTGCAATTTGGTCATAAGAGTTAAGTCAGTTTCTTGTACGTCTAAACATCATTCTTGAACGTTTCAGCGACATATATTGTTGAAAAGGATGATATACCATTCCGCCTCCGGAATATGTTTGTCGCACATTTCCGGGTGTAATATACTCCCCATTTAAGTTTACATATGTGTAACAGTTGTACCACCAGCCTCCGTGACCAATTTGTGATGATGCGCAAGCGTAACTGTTGTCATGATCGTAAGTGTAGAAGTTTCGACCATTGTTGTATGATAACCTGATCCAAGAATCACCTGTGTGGATAACATAAAATAAAACCCATTCTTTGTAGTCTCTTACACATACATCTATTTTACATTATATTTTACATGAACACTGACAAGCACACTTACGGAACTTAGAAGTTGATGGAAGCAATCAGATATCTTTATCAATAACATTCTTGCCGAATGATTAATTCACCTTTGCTCATTATGAATTACTGCAGAGAAAATATTGATTGAATTGTTTTCATTTGCTGATTATCATTATTTGTAAATATTTGAATATTTTCTGTGACACCTTAAACCAAATTCCCTTTATTGTGTAGGTTATGATCAAGATATAAACATACATCAATCAACTGGTATTCCAACGTGTATTACTGCTAAAGTTTTCTTAAGTTTTATATTTAATTGAATTGAAAATTAGATCTAATAAAAACATAAAAATACATATAAATCAAAATCAAAAGTAAAAGTTGAGTCTACCGCTTTTTCATGTTTCGGGTATATCTAGGTTTAAATACTTGAATTTAGTTAGATATACGAATATGAGATTAGATCAACTACAGTTAAATATAAGTAGCTGAGAATATACCCGCAGTTCCAATTCAAAGTAAAATTTCAATCAATCGTTTCTGTATGTCTATAACATATCTAGTTTTAAAATGCATGAATATATTTTTGATATACGAAGATACAAATATAAGAATAAGTTTACTATAATTAAAATGACTCAGTTACGAATATACCCACTTCCCGTCCCGATGTGCAAAGTGTAATCAGGGCCAGGCGACAAGGAGAAGTTTTGATACAATTCATATGCTGTTGATCCATCTGCAGCCATCAGGTCGATACGAAGTTCTGATGAACCCTTGGAAAGCATTTCGTAGATGTTTTCCAACCCTAGAATTGCAAAATATTAAAAGGTACACGGTTTGAAATTATGTTGTTTAAATACGGCAATCAAATGACATTAAGGTGCTCACAAGCTTGTGTAAACATAAGTTCGATTTATAGAATGGATGAAACATATGAGATAATTTTTATATAAAAATAAAGGAAGACGGACAAGTAAGATTATGTTGTCAATTGTGTAAATGCCACAAAGACTTTTCAATCATTCTGCATATGTACGACTGTAATTCGTACAAAACTACGTTTAGAATAAATACATACAGAGCAGTTTTATTTTTACTTCGCGTGAGCACGAAAATATAGTGCATATTAGCTCTGAACTTATGCGTATTACCTTTGTGCGGAGGTAAGCTTGGCTTCAATCAAGTAAAGTGCCACACTTTAGAATACAGATTTTGCCGAATGGAATCAATATGCAGTATATCTTGGGTAAAACTCTACTAAATTTCTGAACGAAACTTGCTGGCGTAATGTAAAACATGCCTTGGCACTGATCAATCCTAAAGTTCTTACTTCAATGAACCTGAACAAAACTTGATATCAACGTTTCATTACATTTTGACAGGCGTTATTGAAAGATAGTACAGACAGGTTTGAAATACATGTAAAAAAGTGTTCTAAGTAAAAGGACTGTAAAACAACCCAAAGGATTAGCCGAGCGGAACGTGCTGAACATATGCAATGAATTACTAGTATACTGAATACTCATGTGTTCATGGAAATCTTCTGCTTTGTACATTTTGCTACAATGATTGAGGGTCAACTATTTACATGTATCACCGCTCTATTCAAATATTGCATTAATTTGATAGATAATATTACAGCTATGAAAAATAAGCATCAGTATATTACGATAATGTAAGTCTAAAAACATCTTATTTAAATAAAAGTCTCCTAGCTGATTTGTGTCCAATTGAACGTGTATGATAACAATAAAACAAGTCCATATTTCTAGGCATTGCAGTAAATAATTCACAAGCCAATGAGAAACCTTAATCAACGAACGAATTTATGAAACAGTCAGGAAGTGTCACAAGGACAACGTGTCTCATAATACTAAAACGTCTTCTATAATTACTAACTGTAACTGTTTGTCTTTAAATTTAATAATTACCTAGCCAGAATTCTCCATCAAGACTTCCAAATCCCTGTGTGTAATTATGAAAGTTTCTGTAGAAGTCAACAGAACCATTAAATCGTTGCTGAAATACCTATAATAAAAATACAAATGTAATACTCTTTAAAACAATTTAAGGTGGTCCTGGAAATTTAGTCAGTCGACTAATAAAATAAATTATGATTCAAATTCAACATGCCATCTTAACAACCATCAAGAATAACTTATACCGTCCATCCCCCATCGGACGTTTCCATGTCACAAAGTACATCAACAACTCTCAGAGAATCCTGGGTCCTCACTTGGTATATACCGCTTTCGTTTCCCACGAATAGAACATCGAAGCAATCAGACACACCTAAAACAAAAGATGTAGTGTTTATGCCTGCAACATTTCGGACTAAAGAGGTTGCGCGTCGGCAGAACTTGACCGTTACTGCCCGCATGTGTCTTTTCTAGGCGGACCAACTAACAAAGATGCGTTAAAATGTGAAACCACAGTTTCGGGTAAAGACTGAACTGCCCAAAAAGGAAACATAGAGTCACATACATTTCTTTTACTCGCAATGTGTTACTCCCTGACTTGACTGATTGGAGAGATTTGGCTTTGTTTGTGTCTGTTTATTTTAATATGTCTATTTGTAAGTTAGAAGAATCCTTTAAAGTATTAGCGATTGAGCGGAAAAAATTCTTGTTTTGACAATAATTTGATCAATAAATTTTGATAACATTTAATCCATTGGTTCCATTGGTGGAGCTGTTCAAAGATTTTATTTTAAATTTTAGATACAATGGCTCGTCAGTACAATGAACGAGAATCATTTCCTTGTTTTTGCTTGAATGCTAAAGCCAAGTTAGCTGACACTGCATCCACTGGTTTATGAAAAGAAGCAGGTCTTTTGATTAGTGTATCAGGACACATTTTTGTTTAAGAAGCCACTATTAGAATGCTGCATAGCAAATTTGGTAAACAAAACCTTGATTGCAGATTCAGAGAAAAAGATATAAAATTCATCAATATGCATCTGAAATCATTGCATAGCGGTATATTTTCGAATTTATACTGATACATGTAAACTGAAATTAATCTTTGCTCAATGTTTACCTGTTTCGCAATGTGTTCCCATGTACCCTGGAGCACACGTGCAAGTATACATGTTTATGGCATCAACACAGCTTCCGCCATTTTGACAGGGGTCAGATGAACATTCATTTATATCTATAATGTATAAGCAATACCATGTTATAGTGTACCATACAAATATATCATACTGAGTTAAACGTAATAACACATTTTATTAAAAAGTTCCCCTGTAGGACAACATCCAGAAATAGTATAATGTTTATACAACTCAGGTTTTTGCAGCGACACATACTGCCACTTTGGTAGGAATCAATCAATTCGATAAATACAAAATGTATTAGCTGTATATGTCTAAGGGAGATGTAAGAGATTTAATTAATATTTACAAGGTAAAAAAAATGCTGTTGTGATTGACAAGACATTTTAAAATTTACTTTCACTTTCTACAGTTTATACGATACTGTATTATAGAAAGTGAAAGTAGTCTTCAAATTATAATCTAGGTTTCTAACACTTTTAAGAGGCCAGTATTAGAATGCTGCATAGCAAGTTTGGTAAACAAAATCTAGCTTGTAGTTTCAGAGAAAAGACATATAAAGCATTCAGCCCAGATGAGCGTATATAATTTACATGTCAAAGGCATCTCAAACATTTATATTAAGAAAAAGTCTTATTTATTTTGTGAATCTTTGTGAATACCATCTTATAGTGTACCATACAAATATATCATACTGAGTTAAACGTAATAAAACATTATAATAAAAAGTACCCATGTCGGACAACATCTAGAAACCGTATAATGTAAATGAAACTCGGGTTTTTGCAGCACCACATTTTGCCAGTTTTGTACGAATCAGTAAAATCGATAAATACAAACTTTACTAGCTGTATAGGTCCAACGGAGATATAAGAGATTTTATAAATATTTACAAGGTAAATAAAACGCTGTCGTGATTTACAAGACATTTGGTTTCTAACACTTTTAAGAGGCCAGTATTAGAATGCTGCATAGCAAGTTTGGTAAACAAAATCTAGCTCGTAGTTTCAGAGAAAAAACATATAAAGCATTCAGCCCAGATGAGCGTATATAATTTACATGTCAAAGGCATTTCAAACATTTATATTAAGAAAAAGTCTTATTTATTTTGTGAATCTTCAATTTTGAATAGTACGAGTAACAAAATTCATCCTATTTAATATCCATCTGAAATTATTGCATGGCGGTATATTTTCGAATTTATACTGATACATGTGAACTGAAATTAAGCATTGCTCAACGTTTACCTGTTTCGCAATCATTTCCGGTGTACCCTGGAGCACACGTGCAAGTATACATGTTCATGGCATCAACACAGCTTCCGCCATTTTGACAGGGGTGAGATGAACATTCATTTATATCTATAATGTATGAGTAATACCATGTTATAGTGTACCATACAAATATATCATACTGAGTTAAACGTAATAAAACATTATAATAAAAAGTACCCATGTCGGACAACATCTAGAAACCGTATAATGTAAATGAAACTCGGGTTTTTGCAGCACCACATTTCTGCCAGTTTTGTACGAATCAGTAAAATCGATAAATACAAACTTTACTAGCTGTATAGGTCCAACGGAGATATAAGAGATTTTATAAATATTTACAAGGTAAATAAAATGCTGTTGTGATTTACAAACATTTTAAAATCTTCGTTCACTTTCTACAGTTTATACGATACTGTATTATAGAAAATGAAAGTAGTTTTCAAATTGTAATCGGGGTTTCTAACAATTTTAAAAGGCCACTATTAGCATGCTGCATATCAAGTTTGGTAAACAAAATCTAGCTCGCAGTTTCAGAGAAAAAGACATATAAAGCATGCAGCTCAGATGATCGTATAACATTTATATGTGAAAGGCATTTCAAACATTTATATCAAGAAAAAGTCTAATTCATTTATTATTTACTAGCACTGATTTCGTACAAATGTTGCCTGTATTGGCATAGACATGCTGGGTTTTCGAGTGAAGGGCTACGTAGAGTCTGATAACTTAGATGAAGTAATTTGTTGAGTTGCACTTAGTATAAGGGAGACATAAGAGATTTGATAAATATTTACAAGGTAAATAAAATGCTATAATGATTAGCAAGACATTTTAAAATCCACTTCACTTTCTACAGATTATAAATGTACTGTATTATAGAATAATAGTTTCTGTCATGAGCACGAGGTTCAGATCGAAATATCCGGCATCGAAGGTAGCCGTTCTCAAAACAGTTACTCGAGGTGACGGATATTTCCATCTGAGCCAAATGTCTCATGATGTAAACTTTTGCTTGCATACCGTGTTGCACTTTAAAGTTGATTTCTAAATGCAAACTTATCAAAAGAATGAATTATCATAAAAAAAACGAACGATATTCCGACGTAGTGTTTAGGAAAGTGACGTCACAATGTTTATAACGTTGCGTCATAAGTAATTCACGAGAGTCGTCTGGCATAGGAGGGGTGCCAGACCGGGTTATCCGGCATGGGCAACTCACCGGAGATGCCGATCCGATATGCAAGAAAGTGAAAGTAGTTTTCAAATTATATTCCTAGGTTTCTAACAATTTTAACTCCAGATGGGTAGAGAACAGTGAAAAGCGTTTCTGTAATCTCCAGTACCGTGGCTGGGAACCGAACCGAGACCTCCGGATTGGTAGTCCAAAGCGCTAACCGCTCGACCACCGCGCCACCCATTCTAGGTCTGGTGATCTCGTGATCTGGTGAAGTGATCAGTGACTACCAAGATATTTTCAAACCCACCTTTGACCTTTCCAAACTCAAGAATCAATACAAAGGACTTCCATTGGCGCCGACGATTTTGATGTTAATAAGTGGCGATATTGTTGGTAATGCCTTTCTTCGTATGCATCTTGGACACTGCTGAATATTCTCCTGGATCCACGAGTCCATTCCTGGCCAGTAGAATCGCTGTCTGAACAGAGAGGTAGTTCTGTCTCTACCTTGATGACCTAAGTCGTCGTGAAGTGCTTTGAATATCTCCTCCCGGAGGTTTGAAGGTAAGACCAACTGAAGATATTCTTGACCGTTGAGGACTCCACGACGATAAAGGACATTGTCTCTGAGAACTAACTATATTTTCTTCTATCTCCATAATCTCTGTAATCTCTAGCATTGCCTCTACCATTTCTGTAATCTCGATCCCATTCTGATTCTCGTCGGCCTCCGTCTCTTCTATCTCGATCTCTACTACTCCCTCTATATCTTCTTCTGCCTCTGTCATATATGTCACTATATCTGTTATAACCTTCTCCTTCATTTCTGTATCTGGGTCTTTCATTGGCTTCTCTTTCTTTTGACCTACTTATTTCTATTTCTAATCGTTTCATTCTGTCTAACAGGTCCTTCAATACCAAAGCTTGATCAGTTGATTCTGTCTGTTGTTGTATTGTTGTTCTTTCAGTTTCTACCTTCGGCATACCACAACGAGCACTATTCATTTCATTTTCTTCCGTTCTAACTTTTCTTCTCAATTCTTCAAAGGTATGTGAAGTTTCAAGGTACATTCTTGTAGCATTTCTAAGTTCTTCGCTATATAGCTGTCTCCAGAATCTTGTCTTGAGCATTTCTTCTTTCTGGTTATCTAGTACATGTCCTTTATCCATTGCCTTCTGAAGAATACTTTCTAATCTTATACCCCAATCTGCTACAGCTTCGTCTCTTCTTTGTCTCGCCAAGTAAAACTCTGCCAGCACTGATTCACCAGATCGTACATTTCCATAAACGCTCTCTAGTTTATCAACTATTTCTCTTGTTGTCGTTGACGGGCTTATTGTTGTTAAAATCTTTCTGGTTTGACAACATAATGAGTTTCTTACAGCTTGTCTTAGCACACTTTCTTGGTATAACCCGGAATTCATAATTATTTCAACTTCAATTTTCCATTCATCAAATGTTGTTTCTTTCAAACTAGGTACAGTTGGTTTAAACAATTTCCCTTTCCAAGGATTATTTTCTGAGCCTGTGCTTTCAATTCTATTTCCTTCTTTTCCCTTCGTTTTCTTTTCAGAGTGCTCTTTTACTATACTAGGAGTACCTTTCTTTTCATTCAAATCTTTTTCTATCTTTGTTTTTCCTCTTTCAATTTTCGCAACATTTCTTCCTTCATTTTCTACTTTTCTTCCTTTAGCTTTTTCATTTCAATGTCTTTTCTTTTGAATGCTTCTTTTATTTCTACTTTTGTTTCATTTTCTTCCTCAAGAACATTTAATGTAGCTTCTTTTTCTTTCACTTCCCTTTCTAACTTTTCTTTTTCAACTTGTAGCTTTCTCAACTTTTCTTCTTTCTTTTTCTGTTTCTCTTCTCTTAATTTTATTTCTTGCAGCTTCTTCATTTCTATATCTCTCCTTTTCATTTCCGTCTTTAACTGCTTATTTCGTTCAATTTCTTTCTCTACCCCATACTTCTTCATTTGCAACTTTTCTATTTTCTCTTGGAGCTCTCGCTCTTCTTCGCTATCACTTTCGTAATAAGAGACATGTCCTGTAACTTTAACTTCTTTTCTTTGCGATTCACTAAACATTTTGTCTAGGTTTATGCTTACACCTTTCAATTTAGCCTTTTCAACTGGTATTTCTATATGACCATCTTGGTATCTGTATCTATCGACTAACATATTGTCTCCTATGTTATCTATAAACAGTTTGTCTGCCTTATTGTCTTTATCTTTCTTTGTATATGCGGTGTTTTTGAAATCACTTTCTAAACGCCTATTTTCATCATCAACTTCTTTGGCTTTCTCTTCTAACCATAACATCTCTCTGTCAATCCTTTTTAATTCTTCTTTATGCTTATCTATATACGAGCTTGCATCTCTTGGTGCTCCTATATCACTATATTCTTCTTCTACGCTAACCTTATCTACCGTAACTAATGACATATCACTATTTTCACTGTCTTCACTTTCTTCAATTCTTTCACTGAATTCAAAATGTTCTTCTTCTAGTTCCATATCATCGAATTTCTCTGATATTCTACTATCGTGTCTATGTTCTTTATTGTCAACTAGCCAACTTTCAGATCCTTGAACCAATCCCTCTTGCTCTTCAATAATTGCTTTCTCATTTCTTCAAGCTGATACTGTTGTTCAAGTAATCTTTTCCGTCTTTCTAATTTCTCGAACTTTTCTCTTCTAACATTTTCTCAGTTTCAAATCTCTCATTGCTTTTTCATGTTTCTCCTTTATTTCTTTTTCCATTTCTTCCATCAATTTCCTTTCTTCCTCCTCCTCTTTCCTTCTTTGTCTTTCAATTAATCTTCTTTCTCTCTCTGACAATGCCCAAGCCATGTTTCCTTCATTCTTTTCAAAACGTTTATAGCTATATGTATATTTCACAAATTTTCACAGTGTCAACTCTCTTGACAACAAAATTAACTTCAACGCACTTTAAAACGTTCTGCACTAAGTGTCTTTATCACTTGTAAACTTTTACACAAAGTGTCTATATCACTTTTGACTACTATTTCACACTGTGTCCTTTCACGTTCACTAACGTATATATATCAAAACTTCACTTATCTAGTCTATCTTTCACAAATACTTCACTATATTATTGACATTATATCAATACAAACATCTCTCATTACATTCAAATTTCATTGAAATATGTCACTTATTGTACACCATACATTATATAGTTCACTTCTTTCAGTACTATAAATTTACACTTTTCAGTTGTAAAGCTTAAAAAGCTCATCCAGTTACATTCACATTTCAATTCAGCTGTCACTTTGTTTTGTATTCCTTAAAGAACACCATACATTCAATTATGAATTAAATATTCAGAATCGCAGCCACATTTCAACTTTACTTCAAAAGTTTTCACAGTCTACAAATTGAACTGTTTTCTTTTTCACATTTCAATTATTTTAATCTCATTCAGTAGGTAAACTTCAACACCTCGTGTCTATATTTTAGTTCTCTTTCTTTCTCTTGAATGTATAATACAATTCACTTTCAAGCTTTCTTGTATGTATTTGATATATGTGTATTTAAAGTGTATTTGTACGTGTGTGACGCGAAACCGTACGCGAAATCTTACGCCGTGCATGTAACGTATGTAAATTCTACGGCTGCTATAAACAGTAGACTTTTACATAAATCACTTTATTATTATATACCTTGTGACAGATAATATATATCAAAAAAAAAAAAAAAAAAAAATCTATCGCCGGCCCCTTGTCTGCCCCTAGCTAGCACAACTATTTCTAGTTTACATAGTTTATGTTGGGGTATGGCATTGGTATGGGTTCAGTAAATGAAGGCTGAACGATATATAATTTGTATATTGGTGATGATAGTTTGGAATTACATAGCTGTATAACAACCTTGTAAATATCTGAAATAGAACATACAGAATAATGAGAAATCGACAGTTATACATGCAAATATATATTTATGACATTTCACTTCCAACACGTGCTTTCCGTCAAAAAGGTAAACAATAACAATGTAAAATAGCACAGGTGTGATGTCGCGTAGCAAACCGTTTTCAAAAACACGATACATTGATCATCAAAGTATGTCAATAATTTCAGTTCACAATAAATACAAATTTAACAATACAAGAGAGAAATGTTTGAATAATACAAAATTCATAAATACCTGAATAAATATTTAATGTATTCCGAGATATTTGGAAATATTTAGACATCTCTAAATATTTCCAAATATCTCGGAATACATTAAATATTTATTCAGATATTTACAAGGTTGTTATACAGCTATGTAATTCCAAACTATCATCACCAATATACAAATTATATATCGTTCAGCCTTCATTTACTGAACCCATACCAATGCCATACCCCAACATAAACTATGTAAACTAGAAATAGTTGTGCTAGCTAGGGGCAGACAAGGGGCCGGCGATATATGCATGTATCTATGAGTTGTCTAGACACTGTCCAGACATTCCAGAGCCAATCCTAATTTGAAGCAATCCTTAAGATCTGCAGTGTTAATTAATAGCAGTACTTTGCTGAGATTATATATTTTTATACAACCGACTGTAAGTTAGAGTTTTTATCTTGTACAAAAAAGGTATAGAATAACCACCCATTAACTATTTCTGTACCTTGGTGGTGACTGCATGTCTCGGAATTTATGACCATTAAAATTCCTTTCTCTCTTTCTTTGAGGAAAAGTGTGTGATTTTTGTCCGTGAATGCTGATTTGTTAATTAATTAATTATTATTTGCTTTTTTTTTGGCTGAATCTTTAATGTTTGGGGAAGATTCTTTCCATCATCTTTAAACTTCTAGTTTTTTAAGTTATTTCAAAATGTATAAAGTTTTAGGGTATGATTCTTTAAACTGCTGTGCATAACAGTTCTGTGGAGTTTAATTAAGGTCAATTAAAGCAAAGAGATATTTTTAAAGAATCACTTAATATTAATTTAGGAAAAGATTAACATTTAATGATAACGTTTTACTTGCTTTAGAGAAAAACAAATAATAATTAATTATTATTTCATACTACAATCAGTTAATGATACTTTTATAGAGACGCAGTAAAGAAATATGATTTAGTTCTGTCATGACATTAGAATGAGTAGCCATTTATAAGTTGAATAATTTTCATGAATTACAATCTACTTTTATACGGGGAAAGCCCGAGCGGTGCCCGAAGGGCCCCGCGAGGGCTTGGACCGCCTTTAGATAACATGTACGAAAGAAAGAAACAAAACAAAAAAATGAAAAAATCTATATACTGTCCAACTTATTTTTTGTGTCCAAAAATGTCAGCGCAAGGAGGCTGCCATTTTCTTAATGCTCTCGGTCACCGAGACGCTCTAAAATAAAAGATTAACACCCCCTACAATGAGCTTTTCTATGACCTTGACTAAATTATTTTGTCCACTTCCGTCGCCAGCGGATTATCGTTGTCGTCTTACGGCGGTTATTTTCGCATGATTAAGACCCCTAAAAGCCTTTTTATGTTGTTTTCCATGTTTATGTATCGATTTCTTTAGAAATAAAAGCAACATGCCTCGTATGCTTTAAAATGAGCAGAATTACAGTATAAATCATGTTATATCACTGAAAGACATAAGAAAATATGTTTCATTTGACACAGTCATACTGTAAATCTGAACCTGTAGATGAAAGCAGCATACGTTTGGACCAACATATTCCCTTAACAAAGGCAGCTTATGACTATTTGTCCACATTTTTCTTACTAGATCTACATGGCCATAATTATCTCAAAACTGCACAACTTGTGAATGAAACATGTTCTGTATTGTAGATCTGCATGAAAACAAAAATGCTGTCAGTCAACAGTAAGAGAATGGGTGTCAGAAAGGCCCACTTCCAAAAAGGATCAGTACTAAAAAGGCACAAAACAAGAAAGGCCCATGCTAGAAAGGCCCACCCAAAAAGGACCAGTCTTATTTCCTATGTTATTATGTACCCTAGGGAAATGAAAGATTAGAAAGCATATGTACACTGAAAATTTATTTCATACAATCAAAAGAAAAGGAAAAAAGCAGTCAACAGTACTATAGTAGTAACCGATAGGGGTGATAAAGAAGTAATTATTAAAGCAATGGTGAAATTAATGATGAAAACACAAAATATTTACATATTTATTACTTAAATATTATAGAATTAACAAAACATCAATATAGGGCAAATATATTTTAATCAAATAAAAAGTGTCATCGGCTAGATTGATTTTATTTTTCAATGGGCCTTTCTGGTACCGTTTATGTGGGCCTTTCAGGTACCTTTGATAAATGGGCCTTTTTGGACTGGTACCATATCAAAAGGTTGTTGGTACGAATACTTCCTCAGATCTTTTGTTTTACATAGGCTTTCCCCGTTATTAGGTAGCACTTATATTCATATTATATGATGGCTGTAAACATTATTGTACACCAACATCTGTTATCCCACTGTCACAGGTTGCTATAAATGATGTACATCTTGAAAAGTACAAACACATAATTTGCACATAATTACAAATTGCTATTATAAATATAAAATTAACTATAAATTACCAATACATGATGCTTGTTCCCAAGTCCCTGACGCTTGACATTTCACCCTCGAAATATCCGGAATGTATCCCGCTCTACACTCAACTGTTGCTGTATCGAGGAATTTCTTGTTGTCCGGTGCACTAAGCATCAATTTACCGTTGGCTATCGATATCTTCTTACACGCTGTACATGTTTGTTTAAGAAATTAACAATTATTAACGGTTTGATGTAGAACTTCAATACAAAATGTACATGTATTACATTTAGGGATATATCTCGTACATGTTTATTGCTCATGTAATAAGTCGTAAATTTTGACATCAAGCAATTCTGACATTTTCCTTCAGACGAATTTAGAACCTTACTATATCATTTTTCCCCCGCCGCATACCGGGATCGGGTTGTAGAAATAGTATCCTTTCGTCCATCCTCCCGTTCATCAGTCTGTACAAGCCAGGGTTCAAAAGATCAAAGGAATAGCTAAGCTAAGTGTAAGCATAGCGACGTTCATCCGTCCGCACGCCCGAATGTAACATTTCATGCTCCATAATTATCTTCTTAACACCTAGAAGGATTTTCATAAAACTTTGGTCGAATTTTCGGGATGCCGTGCAGAACCCATATTACAATTTAAGCACTTCAACTTACAGTTAAACGCTCTACCCTTGTATTTCTTACCGGTCCGTCATATCTCGAAATTTCTTGAAGGATTTTAATTTAACTACATAGTTTAGATTACGTGCAGCTGTTGTGTTACAACCTCACTACCCCAAGTACAAGGTCAAAACTTAAGGTCAAATGTTACAGACTTAAATGCGTATCTGCTGCATATATCCTTATCGCCGAAAAGGGTTTTCAAAAAGTTACATGTTCATCTCATCGAGACATATGCAGAACCCATGTCAAACCACGTCGTCTCAGGGTCAAGGTTATATTTAGGGGTACTTGATTCTCGTGCCCGCTCCATATCCTCGAGACGCCATAAGTGATCTTCGTTAAACTTAGGTCTTATATCCCCTTATTGGAACAATATGCAGAACTTATGTTGCAATTTCCCGGTTCACGGTTACGCTTAGTGCTAAAAGGTCATGATAAAATATCTCCTTTGAAGGTTTTTAAAGAAACCTTTGTCAGATGTTCATCTCATTGAACTTTTTTAGAACCCATGTTCCAATTGTACGGGCTCAAGATAAACATTTCTTCATGCGGCGGCATTTAGCTGTCTTTCAAATTGCTTTATCTAACTAATACTACAACTAACTGTATTAAAGACTATCTGAAACAAACGTCAGATTTGACTTTTTGTCATATAATATCGATCTTTTAATATTTAAATTTCATGTCCTACACACATCTATACGACCAGACTTAAATAATAAGAAGGATATAGTCACTCTTCTAATGCTCTTACTACATAAGTTAGGCTGCAAAAACTTACTTAGGTCCACGCAGTGGAAGTTGCCCATAACATCATAGCATCTCTGCGACTTTGCACATGGCCTAGAACTACAGCTACCAACCATCATCTGAATAACAGTAAATCACAGTTAAGCTTTCTCAAGAACAAAATTTCAATTTTGTGTATGTTAACCGTAGTTTACATTATAAATGTTCTTTAAATATTATTTTGCAGAAGTTTGTTTTTTCAGCGTTAAATAGTCACTTTTAGGTCATTTCCCAAGATTCGATACTAATATTTTCCTCGGGCTGTTCCCCCACCATGCATGCTACATAAGGGGTTACATAAAAGTACTTTTTTGGTTCTATGCACGCACAATTAATGATAAATGTATGAAACGAAGACAGGCAATGTTAAATCTTGAATTGTGTAATTACTACTTAGATGTCCTTTACTGTGTGTTTTTTTTTTTTGTTAAAATGGGTGCAACTCTATGAGTTTCTTTTCATTTTAAGAATATCAAGTACGGAGTTTGTAATTGTTCTCAAGTAAATAGAATTATATGCAGTTTTACGCATAGAAAAGTGACCAACGTATATATTTCGTTATTGTTTGTTTAAGAATGTCTACATTATTAAAGTCATGTCCGATTCATAGTAAGGTCAGAAAGATTTCGTCTGAGTACTGCAGAAAGACGTCAATATTCATAAGCACACTTTTGTTCCCATATGCTGTTTATAAGATACATTGTCATCTGTTTAAAATGTTAGCTGAGGTGAGGTAAATTCACATTGTCATCTGTTAAAAAGGGTTAGCTAAGCTGAGGTTAATACACATTGTCATCTGTGAAAAAGAGTTAGCTAAGCTGATGTTACTTCACATTGTCATCTGTTAAAAAGGGTTAGCTAAGCTGAGGTTAATACACATTGTCATCTGTGAAAAAGGGTTAGCTAAGCTGAGGTTAATACACATTGTCATCTGTTAAAAAGGGTTAGCTAAGCTGAGGTTAATACACATTGTCATCTGTGAAAAAGGGTTAGCTAAGCTGTGGTTAATACACATTGTCATCTGTTAAAAATGGTTAGCTAAGCTGAGGTTAATACACATTGTCATCTGTGAAAAAGAGTTAGCTAAGCTGAGGTTGATACACATTGTTATCTGTGAAAAAGAGTTAGCTAAGCTGAGGTTACTTCACATTGTCATCTGTTAAAACGGGTTAGCTAAGCTGAGGTTAATACACATTGTCATCTGTGAAAAAGGGTTAGCTAAGCTGAGGTTGATACACATTGTTATCTGTGAAAAAGAGTTAGCTAAGCTGAGGTTACTTCACATTGTCATCTGTTAAAAAGGGTTAGCTAAGCTGAGGTTAATACACATTGTCATCTGTGAAAAAGGGTTAGCTAAGCTGAGGTTAATACACATTGTCATCTGTTAAAAAGGGTTAGCTAAGCTGAGGTTAATACACATTGTCATCTGTGAAAAAGGGTTAGCTAAGCTGTGGTTAATACATATTGTCATCTGTTAAAAATGGTTAGCTAAGCTGAGGTTAATACACATTGTCATCTGTGAAAAAGAGTTAGCTAAGCTGAGGTTGATACACTTGTTATCTGTGAAAAGAGTTAGCTAAGCTGAGGTTACTTCACATTGTCATCTGTTAAAACGGGTTAGCTAAGCTGAGGTTAATACACATTGTCATCTGTGAAAAAGGGTTAGCTAAGCTGAGGTTAATACACATTGTCATCTGTTAAAAAGGGTTAGCTAAGCTGAGGTTAATACACATTGTCATCTGTTAAAAAGGGTTAGCTAAGCTGTGGTTAATACACATTGTCATCTGTTAAAAATGGTTAGCTAAGCTGAGGTTAATACACATTGTCATCTGTGAAAAAGAGTTAGCTAAGCTGAGGTTAATACACATTGTTATCTGTGAAAAAGAGTTAGCTAAGCTGAGGTTACTTCACATTGTCATCTGTTAAAACAGGTTAGCTTAGCTGAGGTTAATACACATTGTCATCTGTGAAAAAACGTTAGCTAAGCTAAGGTCACTTCACATTGTCATCTGTGAAAAAGGGTTAGCTAAGCTGAGGCTACTTCATATTGTCATCTGTTAAAAAGGGTTAGCTAAGCTGAGGTTAATTCACATTGTCATCTGTGAAAAAGGGTTAGCTAAGCTGAGGTTACTTCACATTGTCATCTGTTAAAAAGGGTTAGCTAAGCTGAGGTTAATACACATTGTCATCTGTGAAAAAGGGTTAGCTAGGCTGAGGTTCCTTCACGTTGCCATCTGTTACAAAGGGTTAGCTAAGCTGAGGTTAATATACATTGTCATCTGTGAAAAACGGGTTAGCTAAGCTGAGGTTACTTCACATTGTCATCTGTGAAAAAGGGTTAGCTAAGCTGAGGTTACTTCACATTGTCATCTGTTAAAAAGGGTTAGCTAAGCTGAGGTTAATACACATTGTCATCTGTTAAAAAGGGTTAGCTAAGCTAAGGTCACTTCACATTGTCATCTGTGAAAAAGGGTTAGCTAAGCTAAGGTCACTCCACATTGTCATCTGTGAAAAAGGGTTAGCTAAACTGAGGCTACTTCATATTGTCATCTGTTAGAAAGGGTTAGCTAAGCTGAGGTCACTTCACATTGTCACCTGTTAAAAAGGGTTAGCTAAGCTGAGGTTAATTCACATTGTCATCTGTGAAAAAGGGTTAGCTAAGCTGAGGTTACTTACTTGTCATCTGTTAAAAAGGATTAGCTAAGCTGAGGTTAATCACATTGTCTTCTGTGAAAAAGGGTTGCTAGCTGAGGTTTTACTTGTCATCTGTGAAAAGGGTCCTGAGGTACTTTGTCACCTGTTACAAAGTGTTAGCTAAGCTGAGGATAATTTACATTGTAATCTGTGAAAAAGGGTTAGATAAGCTGAGGTTACTTCACACTTTCATCTGTGAAAAAGGTTTAGCTAAGCTGAGGTTACTTCACATTGTCATCTGTTAAAAGGGGTTAGCTAAGCTGAGGTTACTTCACATTGTCATCTGTTTAAAGGGTAAGCTAAGCTGAGGTTAATACACATTATCATCTGTTAAAAAGGGTTAGCTAAGCTGAGGTTAATTTACATTGCAATCTGTTAAAAAGGATTAGCTGAGCTGAGGTTAATTCACATTCTCATCTGTTGAAAAGGGTTAGCTAAGCTGAAGTTAATTTACATTGTAATCTGTTAAAAAGGATTAGCTAAGCTGAGGTTAATTCACATTGCTATCTGTTAAAAAGGGTTAGCTGAGCTGAGGTTAATTTACATTCAGTTGCATTTACATCTTAGATGTTCTTTGGTTTTATTCCCGCTGAATTTAAAGAAGGCACTTTCTAAAATTGGTTTCACGTGAAATAGCTTTAAAAGCATAAATAAAAGAATATTTGCAAGTATTATTGTCATAACTTGGAACTTATTATAAAGTCAAGAAATTGTCAATTTAATTCTGTAAATCCTTACCGTATGCATGTATTACCTTTCATAGGACTGTATTTCTTTGGAAATATTTCTCTTTGATGAAAGTAATAAGTCATAAAATTGTACAAATATGTGTTGATCTAGATAATTATACCGTCCAACGACATACTAGTACCTTGGAACTACAGATTCGTGTTGGTTTTAATCTATCAATGAACTTGTTTACATTCCGAATTTCATCTGTTATCATGACTGATGTACTTACGTATGAATTGAAAGGCTACATCTTATCTTATTACTGAGAATCACTTTGTGCAAGACGATTTAAAGCTATGAACATATTTTACATCATTTTAGTAATTATTGTTTGCACATTTTATGGCGTGTCCCATTTTGAACTTAGCAGATTTTCATCTTGCAGTATAATAATGGAAAGCCAAAACTGCCATAAATATTAAAAGGAGAATTAATACTTATTCCTAGGTTTTAGTTAGGATAACATAATGCAACACATATTTTAATCATTTTAGATGGTATTATGCCAATGTTGGTGGTGAATTACGCCTTGTGTTTTTTAAAGTATGGCAAGCAACGGTGGTCTTCAGTATTTAATAATCAACTAAACACGCTTTGGAATATATACAAACAATATGTATATTGTTTTGTTATCTGGAGTACATTGCATACTATGATAATTACTGTTGTTTTAGAATACAGAATATTAACAGAAATTATAGATTGCAACCGAACACAGTCTCATGTATTAAACGTGATTGAATTGTTATTCGTTTTGTGGTTTCTTGGATATCTTAAATGCCAATTTACCAAGATGTAATACATCAAGTTTGTTCTCAGCAGACGGCCGAGCCAGGAAAAAACAGATCCTCAGCTAGCTACCACTGATGACAATAATGCCTTAAAGTTTGTACAACTTTAAGGATATTTGCTCTGCACGTGTCGGATACATGTACGTATGTGCGTTACCATATTATAGATGATGGAGTCACCATCTACCTAAGCCCCTAGGTCGTAACATTATTACGTAACCTTAAAGTTTAAAGTAAACATTCCAGTCATTATCGGTAAAATCAGCCTTTTAAAATATGTTGCAGTACCGTACGTAAAACTTTCAATAATCTATGTAATGGATGGAAAGCGATTTATTATAGAAGGTCTATAAGAGGCACTTTTCGATGTATGTTTTTCTTAAAATTTCTACCTTTTCTGTATTTATATATCGTTTTACGTTCATTGAAAAGATAATTTATGTTTGGAAACTATAATCTGCTAGATGTAGGGAATGCCACGATAAGAATTACATTTCTGTAACATGTTTACACATCTAGTTGCAGTTTTGGGTGAATGGCCGTGCCACGGCGGTAAGTTCGTATTTCAAAGTAATGCCATGTTGTTTTTTGACATGCATGATCACTTTGATGTTTCTGAGGACCTTCATTGTAACATAATTGATATATTTATTGCAAATACTTAAAAATGACATATATTTTATGCTCTGTTTGCTGTGAGTTTCATTATCTGAACGTTCGGATTTCAATTCAACAGAGTAATTTGCCTTTTAGTCACTTCGCCTCGGTTACCGCTATACTTCAAAAAGTTTGTTCGACAATCACTACGTGAGTTGGTACATGTATCTTTGACTTTTGCAATGATCTTATTTGAATATTAATGGCAGTATAGGATTACACTCGTTCACTTCATTACTGTTTTGTATGTGTTGTTGACGGGGCTTACCCCAAAACTACCAGATTATTTTATTAAACAAATGAGTATGCTACTTGTACCGCTGTTTGCTGGAAATTCTAGCTGAAAGTTTCCGGTTTGGTGACAATCCTTTTAATTATTTAAATATAAATTGTTTCGAGGTGTTTTGTAATTAAAACTTGAATAAGGTTATGCCTATTTGATCAATTAGAAACAAAAAAGTAACATAATATGTATGCTGTTGCAAAGCAACAAACTGAGGTTGTT
Organism: Saxidomus purpurata; assembly: GCA_022818135.1. Taxonomy (NCBI): domain Eukaryota; kingdom Metazoa; phylum Mollusca; class Bivalvia; order Venerida; family Veneridae; genus Saxidomus; species Saxidomus purpurata. The sequence goes on along the minus strand of JAFMSR010000019.1, from coordinate 19,940,060 downwards.
TGAAATGTTTTGATATAATATTATGCATAATTTACATGAGATCCATTTATTTAAATATTTCTACAAAGAATCAGATAATTCATTTTGCATTATTAACTTTTTAATCTCAAATTTGATGTTTCTGTATTAACATATGAATATTAGAAATACAAACTGACATCAATAAGGATTGCCTCAATCGGAGATAATGTTTCGAGATTTATTAACTGACAGAACTTGTTTCAAACGCAAGCATTACCAAAGTGAATTTGAAAATTTATCAAACTTCGGACAAAGAGTGCTATGTTGCATTGAATCACTCATGTTTGGAGCAAGAATAAATAAATAATATTCTAATAAACAACAATGTGGATAACTGATGCGCACTAATTTGACATTACGCAGGGCTTAGATAACCATTGTTAATTGCATAGCTTACAGATTACATTGAATAATTTATTATTTACTTTGGGGATACGGGATCTAAAAACCGTCCGTATCACGGCAATGACGAATACTAGTAATGGGCAAAGGACAATCACTATAAATTCCATTTTTCACATCTTGCTCAAACATCTTGACCAACTGTTGCTTAGCACCTGTATAAATTTCGAAGAAAGCCCCTCATTTTTTGCTCTTTGTGTACATGTATGCATGCCCGTTCAATATAGTCTGGTTTGCTATTGATGCCCTGCCGACTGATTGAAAAGCAAGCTACGACAAATAAAGTTTGTGTCTATATAGAGGCATCTCCGTTGCAAAGAGGAAAAGTATAGGTCGTTCAGAGTCAGGGAATGTGATAGGAATTACAGAACAAAACACGATAGTCGTTACAGAGCAACTTTCACTCGGACATCGTTCCATCGTCCCGCGCATGCAAGACATAAAGCGTGCACTCTTTCAAAATGATAACAAATCAGGACCAGTTGCTATTACTCTGTTCTATTCTAAGAATGCTTATTATCTAAAACAATTCTTAGTGTCTACATCGCGTCGATTGTGTTTTGTTTGAACCTTTCTGTTTTAAGAACAATTAATGTTTAAATCACCTAGCTATCATAAACAACTATGAATGCAGAAGGAATAGAAATGCAATAATGTCAGATGTACCGTCACCAAGTTAGCTTGAAAATACGCCTGTATGGTAAATGTTGTTTTTTAAATGGCTGTCAGCCAGATATCAGATATTGGCGGATCTTTGAGGACATTTTGCCGATATTGATTTGAAACTTCAGTACTTGTTAACCATTATTACCCCAATCAACAGACAAGAGTCAAGGATTTTGTCAGAGTAATTGCCCTTTTTCGACTTACATAGACTAACGCAAAAACAAAATTTGCTCGACGAGAAGAAAAACATTCAAGGCGCTGCCATTAACGTTGTATTTCTTACCAATTTTGCACACGGCACGAAAAGTTCAGCAATTGTGAGACAGAAATTAACGCTAAGACACATGAGGAAACGTTTAGCGACAGGAAGTAACGATAACTACCGTGAAATACTAAAACTGCGCGTGTGTCGATATTACACTGTATGCCGCAAATGCAGATTACAGCAGTAATTGAAAAAATTAAGAACATTTACGTGAAAAAAGGTTTGTTTGGTTTAAGAATTTTAGTCAACATTTTGATAGAATGAAGGTCGTAATAATTTATGTTTCTCCATCGTCCGTCCGCACATAACAAGCAGACATTAGGCTGTTAGAGTTTATATGCAACTTAGCATTATGAGATGCTTTAGTTTATTCCGTCTTTCCGGGGTAAAAATTGCATGGTGTGGGAATATATGTATTGTGGGTTTTAAAAGATCAAAGGAAGATCAACTGTGTACGTCCGTCGGTCTGTCCGGTTTTCCTCCGCACTTCTTTTAAATCCATACTCGAATTGATACCATTTGACAGGAAGCATCAGTAAGAAGTCTATATTGTAGTTGTACGTATTATCATTTTGGGTTACTATGCGATATGCCAAGGTCTCAAGGGTCCTTGGATGGAAAATCTTCTCCACGCTTTACTCCTTAACTCCTTGACCGTTTTTGATAACACTTAGCAGAATCATTGATATTATGAATGCCAGTTGTGTATTTTATAATATAAGATTTCTTTGTCAAAGGTCGAATCTTTTAAAAGAAAATATTGTTCACTTTATCTCCGAAGCCCTCTGCTGGATGTTATTGAGCTTTTTGCAGGAAGCTTTATTATCAAATGTTGTCGTGCGTAATGGTGTGTGGACACTGCGTCAACAGACAAGGTCACAGTATTTTGTTTATAGAAAATCTTGTCCGCCAATCATTAAAAAACCCTCACTTTTTTTGATAAAAACTTGACAGGAAGCATCAGTGTCTGGTCCTGTTGGGCATTTTACAAATTGGGTTACTATGTCAAAGATAAATGTCTACGAGGCATGTAAAAAGAAAATTTTGTCCGCTCATAATCTCCTAACCTCTTACTGGAATTTGATGAAACTTGGCAGGAAGCATAAATATTAGATCTTATTGTGCATGTTATAATTTGAAGTAAGCTAAAGGGCAAAGTCACGGGAAGCCGTTGAGTGTTATTTTCAATTTTGGGAGGAGACATCTATTTTTTAAAGGCAACTCTGGTTATCAAACTTTTCCAAGTCATGAAAATATAAATTAACGTGCACAATTTGAAATTATGTTTTGATCTATCACAAATGGTTTTCTAATTATTTCTGTTTTGCTGACCACGGAAGACCATTGGCATCAATGCAGTATTTTTCAACACGGACAGGCAATCAAATGAAAGGAATGATCTTTCGTTTGCTACATAGATAGCTGATTTTCTCAAACCTTTTTTCATGACTACCTTTGGATAAATAGGTTACAGAGCCATTTATTCTATTTTCTTCAGCAATGATCGGTTCTTTCAGAGTCAATTTAATATTTCGTTTTTTCAGCTCTTAGTATCATTTCCTTTTGTATGCATAACACCCATGTTCATCACAAAAATATAAATGTAACATTTCCTCTAAAGGGACCTTGATTTATCCGAAAACGTTATTAAAGCATCGGTATGTTACAGACAGGTCAAGAAGATTGATCGAAAGTCACCCTACTTGTTACATATCTATTTCCTCCGGTGAAAACAATTCATACAACATGTAATTGTTATTTCCCAACTATTTGCATAACTAATAAATGAAAATGAACCGAGTAAATATTATCAAAGTACTGGTACGTGGTTCAGTTACCCTAATAAAAATGGAGTTTAAACCGATGCATTGCAAGGCTTTTACGTGTAACCAGTGTGAAGTAAAATTTAAAACAAATTACTGACTCCCGCTATAACAAAGGAAAGAACATCTAATCGTATAGCAAAAGATCTCAACTACACCTGCTTTTAAAGCTGCTCGCTCTCAGATTTTGGTAAAAAATAAAGTTCTTCAAACTGTATGTAAATAACGTATTTTAGAACATATAGTCATATAAAAAGTATCCAGTATAAATTCCTGTCACATATATCTCTAAATTTAAAAAATACGCTACCAAATTCAAAAGTGATGCAAACATTAATTTAAATATTATGTATAAGAATGTCAATTTTTAAAAGAAATTTTTTTTTCAACGGTAACTGAGAGCGAGCAGCTTTAAAACCTATATGACAACAACTTCACCTTATAGAATCAAATAATACATCTATAATGCTAAAGATTATACAAATAGAACATCACTGCAACCTAACCATTTAACCATACAATTTGATAATTCTTTCTGGCATCTCTCAATTAAAACAAAACGTTGTTGAGCGTTGAAAGCCTACGGCTACAGATTGCTTGATGGAAATAAGGTCCGCACCATCTTTTGCCTGTTTGTTAACCTTGACCTAAAACTGGAAACATCTCCGAAAACCAAAAGCACATGGCTTCCAGCAAATTCATTTCATTCAAAGCGAAGGCCGGTGGACTAATAGAAACAGGTCTTACAAATCAGATATTTTGTCCTTATTCACCAACATTACGAATTAACAGAAAGTACTCAATGACACGGAATGGAACATCATGAATTAACAAAACGAACATCATTCAGTGACACGGAAAGGAACATTAATGTGGTTTGTTTCATTTTTCTGTATAAAGCAGATGAACAAAGAAGTGTGTGTGTCAATGCTTGCGTTTTTCATTTAACAGTCAACAAACACTCTAGCAACCTTCACATTCAGTAGAATAGGGAACAGTCAGTGTACCACCCCTCTTATTACTATTTAAGTAACAACGACCTAACGCTTCTTCACATACAACATTACAAAATGTTCAATTTTCCATCTATAGGTTAACACATGGAGAGGAAGAACTCTGATATGCCTCGTTTTTTAATAATTACCCTTTGTAACGTTCTCCTTCAACATATTATAGCTTAAAAGTATAAATGATATTTACTTGACCGTTAAGTTTTGGACTGTGGACATTGGCAGGAACTTAAGAAAGTCAGGGTTGTTAATGTTGTCCAATTGATGAACTAGTCCCATTTGTTACTTTTTGTTTTGACTGCATCTTGGAATCTATTAACAGAAATTCTTTGCAACTGTACATAGTAATTTGGGGACATTGATATAAAACGAAACTCGGCCTTGCTTCATCTATATAAGAGTATACATTGCTACAGTTTCTTACTTTAAATTTCAGACACACCATTGACTGGAATTTTTCCTTACAAAATACAAATAGTGACGACACTCTTTTTAGTGTTATTTACTCTTTATTCTTTTTTCAAGCGAAAAAATACTTCAGCACAATGCACAACTATACGATAACAAAATTAATCACGTTTATATTTACATAATTATTCTGATGCAATCATTTATCTAGCATTCTTTTCTTGATAGAGTCCTTTCTTCCATTTCCAGATCACTAGCCGCTTTGTAGTTTTTTTGAAACTAACCCTGTGATGTCTTTATAGACACATTGCATGAAATGATCTTGAGTTTTACGGGCTAGCACTTGCAGTGACAAGGTGGACTACGAAAAAGCTAATTTGGTTTTAAAAAGTGATCAACATATTTTCCTCGGCCAAAAAGATGCGTAGATACAAATAAATGTTATGTCTGTAGCTGATTAATGGCAGCGCTATTTACCAACTGTTGACAGTGCCCAGCCACGGCATAATATTATAAAATACAATATTGAACCTCCATGTACATGTACCTACATCTTATAACACTCTATGACGATTACATGGCATATGAATATATGTTCGGTTTCACAATAAGGTAAATAACAGTTGCTTATTTGATGCGATTTACCGATTAAGAGCAGCGCTATTTACCAACTGGTGGCAGTTCTCAACGACGGCATACGGTATACCTAGAACGGAAGACAGTGTCACTTGACTTCTCTGTCGGGAATATACGTAAATTCTCTTTTTTTAAGAAATTTATTGTAAGGTGAATATTAGATGTACTCGTTCGTAAATAAGGTTTTCCGACAAATAACATCATAAATTTGAAAATCAAACTACAACCTATTATATCGAGCTCCGTATGTTTTGTAAATATCCGTACTTTTCCGTGATAAGCATATGATTATCTTCCGTAATCCGCGTTAGTTGATATTTAGTATACAGCGTAGTAATTTCTAAAGCCAGTGAAAAACTATGTAATGAAGCCCGTAAGCTATGAACTATTCTGCAATCGTTTGAAGCTTCCTGTACTGTTCTTTATAATATGGTCTTATCGCATGCTACAAAAATGTACATTCAAACCGTAGCTTGTTCAGGTCTTGCACCACTTTCTCATAGCGCAGGTTTACCGTTGTTAACAGCACATTTTACAGTTAAACTATCTACGGTGATTGAAATGTGGCATGCAAGAATTATTTTCTTCTAAAAGCAAGCAATACGTACCCCCGGCCATTCAGATATGTCAGAAAATACTGCTCCATTTAAGGATCGAAATTCTGAAATGTCGACAGAGGAGCTATCCACATCGTTCAATTTACAAGTTTTACTCGGCATATAATAATCTGTGGATTTACAAACTGAGAGCGACATACACTCTTCAACACATTCTTTGAGTCCTAGTCCAATGCTTTCTGAAACTGAGTGACCAACGAGTTGCTTATTCAAATATTTCGATTTCATTTCAAATGGTTGACATATTCCCGACTCTCCAGTACAAAAAGATCCAAAAGTCAAAATAAACACAGCACAGATTACTTTTAACATGTTCATCTTTATAAAAGTATTTAAACGAATCATTTGAAATACACTGTCACATTAAGAGACCAAGCACGTTGCATTTTCCTATTTATATGTTAGTTTACACACTATGTCTCTATTAAGTACAGACACCACAGAAACGCGCAATCGAAGTGAAATCTGCCTTTGCAAACAGTTAGTTTTGAATCAAGCATTGACATAATAATAATAAATTAGTTATTTTAAAATGTCGGATGTCAAAGCAGTAAATAAGATGACATTCGCAATGGTTTTAATTTTATATTTATCGCGAATTCCCCATTTACTTAAAATATCTGAATTTGGAAAAGATTAATTTCATATCGTTTAAAGATAAACAACTCTTCTATCGCGAATTTTACATTCGCCAATAAGTCTGTCTGTAATCAAACTGTAAAATTTTTGTCACGCGAAAATTAAAGTCACGAGAAGCTTTAGACAGTCATAACACACAAAAGAATATCTTATTTATGTTACAGACCTGCTATAGGCTGTAACACGTTATTTATTTTATGCTTTTCAGTGAAATACTGAAATATATTGGGTAAATAAAATTGGTGTTTCACTGTTTCAAAACTGTTTTTGCCGAACTACTTTTTAACTACAAGAAATGAAACACAGCAATCATCACAAATTCGAAACAAAAGTCCCATAAGTTCACGCCCAGAATATACTTTCTTAATAATTGTATGATAATGGTCTGAAACCTATAATTATGTCACCTATAAAAAGTGGAAAACTACCTCTTCAATCGCACATTATTCACAAATGCAGTAAATTGTGACACATTTTGCTCTTAGGTCAGCCCTGGACCGAGCATTTTTTATTGAATGAACAGCTGATCGAGTATTACTCCACGATTCATGGTGTGACGAAGTGCAGACTTATTTAATTAGAAAATGATTCAATTTAGGCCTATATCTAATGAATTGATGTTTCATTTTCGTTGTATGATAAAATTAGATATGACTTCTTAAATACTTTTATCTGAAATAATCAAAATATTTTGAACTATTTTGTTGCGTTTTCAGTAATGATGGTAGTAATCATTATGGGGTTCTCCATTGGGAATAAGAAATACTATAATTCCAAATTTTCCTGAACATTTTGCAAAAAAAAAACCATAAAATAAAAAGAAAATTTGTTTGTTTCAGTGAAATATCAATTTTATTTCACTCTTGAAAACCACTCGTATAAATATCAATTTTTGGTGTTCACTTGTGAAATAAAATCGATATTTCACGGAAACAAACAAATATCCTCTATATATTTCCTTTCAAATGTCAGTTTCAGTAAAATATAAAAATTGTTCCAAAGGCATGTTCACTGAGGGATGAGCATAAAACTATTTTGTAAACAAATTTCTTATGACAATGTAGTTACGAAAGTAATGTAACAGCATCTATTCACATGATTCGACTTATGAAGAAAAGTATGAACTAACAACACTCTTTCATTTAAACATATTTATTCGCCAATTTTTAACAAAACATATGTACTTACAATTCATTGTGCAATACAAAAAGCGAGTGGATAGAACCGAAAGCAAACTGCTTGTTAAAAGGTTCGTTCCACTACAAGGAACAACACTCTTTGAATATGAAAGATAATTATTTTGGTATATCGCTTGCTTTAAAGGATTATTTTCTTCTACAAGAATTGCGTTACGTATATGTTTGAATATAAATAAAAGATTTGACGAATTATCGTGAGATTATAATTCTGTTTTCCTATGGTTTTACATCTGTTTAGTGTCTGCTCAAACAAGACAAAGATTTTTTTTGTCTTTGGAACTGTCCAGAGGCAACCCGTTTATTACAGAGTATGTAACAAGTGTTACATTGAACAAACGGCGAAGTACTATAATTTGGGTAATATTTGCGATGATTTAATTTATCCACTTCATTAATACAAAAATCTCGCAAAAGATTAATTTCACATAGATTTATTAGAGCATTCTCATTTCGCGAAATTAAATCCGGTAATAAGTCTGTCTGCTCACAAATCGCAAAAATTTCGTTACACGAAAATTACCCAATTTACGGTCCATATACATTTTGTAATATCTTTAATACAGTACAGCACAGGCAAAACCCCGCGCGTATGCGTCCACGCGCCGTGAAAATAAGAGACTTAAAGCATAGATCATGCATGCAGCGGCGGGAAACCGAGATGCTTCACGCGGCATGCAAAAATTGCTCGCAGCGTACATCAGCCGCATCCGAAAGAATATCGGCATTCGCGACAATGTGTCCCGCCGGGTCACTTCGGGTGACACGGCGTGTTTTTAATACAGTTAAGATAAATGTGCCTGTTAAATGTAGTAAAACATTAATATTTCATGATAAATCAATTTGTAATTTGAACAAAACGTAAATGTATTGAGACATTTATTTGTGTGATCATCAAATTGTTTAATAATTTAACTGCATAAAAAAAGGGTCATGCCACCTCGCTCCATATTTAAATTCAGTAGATTTGCATAATTGAATAAAGTCAACTGGCTGCATTTATTTGTTTTCTACAAACTGATTTTTTTATCTAGATCTAAAGATTTATTCAAAATTAACATTTTACGGTGTTTGGTTTACTTTTTGTCCCCCGTAGGACGGATGAGAAAAGTGATTATTAACTCAATCAGTCAGTGTTGAAAGTGTTTACAAATCAAACATTGTCAAATGAGTCATTTTAATTGTAATATTTGGTGTTCGGTGCTAAAATCGTCCGAGGCCGTTATGTTGATGTAATGGGCTCTGGAGATACTGCAGAACTAAGTGTAGTTTCCTTAGTTTACGTGGTTTATGGCCATAGTGGTTACAAAATACATCGCTCATAACAGTTACAATAACCACAGCTGTTTACGATTACACTGTAACGAAGCACTCTGAAAATAAGGATAAAAGACAGTCAATGCTTTGCAAAATATAGTAAAGCAATCCACAATAAACAATTCATCTATTCTAGTAAGCACCGTACATTAATTTGCATTTAGAATATGGCAGCAAACGCGTCTAGTGGCCTTTAAACCTATTTTTCCTGAAACACATCAACACATTAACATATGCCACTGAATTACACCACTAAACATGACTTAATTACCATATATGGGATGACTGATCCACAATGCACACGTACAATACCAACACAGTACACTCCACACTTTCCTCACATACCAGTGACTGTTACTACTGTAAAGTTAATCATAAGTAGTGAATGAACAGATATGCCTAGAAATGTAAAAAAAAGTATAAGTGTTATTCTGAAACTCGATTGTCTGTTATCATGAAACTCACAATTTCCAAATTACTGGAATAAAAGTGAATCAAAAGCATAAATGCATTTCCTTGTACTAATAGCAAAGGATTCAACAACATCAGGGCAAATACTAAACAATTGAAAAGAACAAAATTAATTGCAGGTACAAAAAAGTAACCTTTACACGAAGGAGTAAAGGTTAAGTTTTCCATACAAAAAAGTCCGATGACATGAGTAAACACATCTCACAAAATTTGAACAAGTCCCTAAGAGTCGTCTCCCTTAACACTTACAAAACTTAAAAAACCCAGCTCAAATCATCACAAGCTTGTCTCCCTTACACAAACTAAAACTGACCCTCTTACCTGCTTCCCTGTCCCAAATCAAAGGACTGAAAGTGCTGGAGGATCTATTGTCTCTGAAAAACACAGTCTGTACACATACATGTGTAAATATCAGGACAAAATAGACTGTACACAAACATGTGTGAATATCAGGACAACCCTTGTACCAGTAAAGTTATAAACTAGAGACACAACTGTCCACAAATTTTGACCTTTCACCATTTGTGTAAACTTTACTTTTGAGATAGGAACCCATGTGCTTACATTATGTCATTCAGTGACTATGTTCAACTACCCTATGAAGTATTAAGCTGTGAATCGTAACTGAGAAATGGATTTTGACAAAACTGAACTGAAAATTTATGGTTTGAACAACTTTAAATGTCATTCAAAAGTTATGGGATATGCCCATAAGGTTGATTGTATTGTGCGAATTAATTCGGATTTAACGTCGCACCCAACAGCTAAGGTCATATTGCAACTTCCGGCTTTCATGGAGGAGGAAGACCCTGGGTGCCAATTCCCTGTATCATATTTTGGGGGTTATTTAGAAACTCCGAGGGTCATACCCTTTATTGTAAAAAAATAAAAGGCATGACTATGTGTTAAAGAAGTTTTATTCAGTTTACTTTTGTAAAACTGCATGTGATACATCACAAAATGGTGGGTAATCAAAGGGTTGGCAAGACAACAGGTGTTTCTCTTTGGATGCTTTCCATTTTGTCACTGCATCTGTCCACAAAGCGAATTTTTGATAAGTGCATTCAACCATAGACATTAAACTTGGATATTATTTGGCACACTTAAACCCCTTTCAATAGTGACAGTCTGATCGAAATGACTACAAAATGATCATTAAAATCACTCAGAAAGACGTTTTTGTTTCCCGTATTAAGGTTCGTCGACCATCTCTTGTTGTGCGTCTACGATCTATGATGACGGTATCATAGGAATCAACACGCACAAAAAACGCAATGGTACAAAATGCGGGTCAATCCGAAATCAGACGACAACGACGACGCAGTAGGGTCAAAATTAGACATATCCCATACCGGAAGCGTATTTTATCAACAATTTATCTTGCATTTCGAAGCGTTTTGAGAGGTTTTGAAATGTTGTTTTTGTAGTAATTTGATCATACACATTTTAATTGCGTCATAGAAGACGCTCTTTGCTATTTCTGTTGCGTCATTGACAAATTGAGTGCGTCAAAACCGCAGAAAACGAGCTCTCGCGGAAACACTGAATTTAGTGTATCCGGTGTAGCGATACGTATTTCACGGGTCTTACATTTCTCATGTCACACCGGTCTGACGATAAAAACCGCGTAGGAAAATAGTTCTATACAGAACAGATACCTCGTTGATTTAAGTTACAAATTATAAGAAAAACAACAATATAATATGCTTTTCTGTAATGTTTTGATATTATTTAGATCTGTTACTATATAATTTTTAAAACAGAGGACAGTAATATAGAACTACTTTTCGGTCGTATTCGACAAAAATTTGTGTTAAGAGTTCGGCCGTAAGGGTCTGAAATACTCTGTTAACTTTGGATACGATTGAATAAATTCAATCGATCCAAAAAGACGTCCCGTCATTTGCCCTATATGTATTAGGTCAGATCTTACCCGAGTCTGTTTTTACATAATGCTCTTTAACACGGTAACGACCCCACGTGACTTTTTCAGCTATGTGTGGGTTACAGAAATGTAAACAAACCCCGATTCAATTAACATTTTTCATGATATCTTTCTTTCTCCGATTTTAACCAAATAAAGACGAGAGCCCGGTAATAGGAAACTACTGGTTATCAGTATCAGTAGAATAAATTCGTACTTTTGACAAAAAGTGCAACCGCGCATTTTCAGAGAAGAAAATTGACGTGCTATGTGTGGGACCCCAGTGCATAAATTGTTCATAAATTTCCTGAAATTGTGTTCCAGGACATGGTATAATGAGCGGGGAACGTATTTTACCTAATGGAGCAGCTGACAAAATTTGGTCAAGAAAAGTCGCGTCTTTCACTAGAATTAAAAAAAATATTTACTGCAGTAAAATGCTATGTGCGGGACACAAATTATGAATCATGTTTCTTTTCACGACGAAAAGTTCTTAAAACTCCAATAACGTAGATAAGTTATAACTCAAATGAAATAGTTTACTAAATGTTAAAGTCGGGTGCGAATTGTACGTCATTGTTGTCGAAAGGAAGATGCATATATTATTCAGGTCAGATATGAAGGAATAAAAAAGTTAGAACTTGATACAAAATCGAGATGAACCGGAAAATTATTCACGTGTTACTCTTTGCTAGTTCCGTACCATGTTTTACCTATGTTACTTCGAGATTAATGTTTTTAACTTATTCGTCGTATGTCACCATAGAATTTAATATGTTTCAATTACTTATGAAAAAGCCGTAATTCACTGTATAACTTGTTAATCTAGCACCAGCGTGTGTTCAATTTGACGCTTAATATACCTGTTAACAGTGTACTCACTTTAACTTACAGTTTTGTCTTGACCTCCGTCATTGTCAATGTTAAAACAATTAATCAATAGCCCCGAAGGATATTTAATGCGCAACATGTTTAGGATTGTTACATATTTTTGTCTCGTCACATCGCGCAATGTTTTGTAATTTGGTTCGTACACTTTAAAGTATATATGATCATACTGCTATTCAAAAAAAACTTTCAAAGTTTATATATTTAGCAAAACAACATTATACATGCCTTTTGCACTATTCTGTGACGCCTTCGTTCCTTGATGAATTGATGTCACACTCACACACATCATTTCTACTTGCAAGTACTTTGTACTAATATTTAGAATAATTATGACCTCGACCTTCAGCATGAATGTCAATATATAACAGCACAATTAAGTATAAGTTTGACAATGTTTTTCTAATACTTGATGAGTTCCTTTATATGGAACTTACTACAGTTAACTAAAAATGTAAATAACGGCTACGCATATAGCGAATTTGGGATATAAGGGACATTTTTGGACCTGTTAATATGAACATGATATACGGATATAGCATATTTCTGATATAAGGAACAAATCAAAATGGTCCTAGATAGTTCGTTTTATACGAAGTTTACTGTATTTATGATGTGACCGAAGAAAATATTATTGTATAGAGATGTTACAGAAACGTTTAAAGCGATCAGTTATCCAAAAGTTAGGCAAAGAGATATCTTTAAAATGTCAAGAAATAGCTGAAGAGATAGCACTATTATTTTAAGAGCTACAATCTATCTGTATACTTATATAAAGGTTTGAAAATAGCACTATAAGATAAATAGTTTCCACATTGTGGAAAGAAATATCAGTCGACGTGAAACAGTTATCGGTCTTTTAAAGCTAGCTTTGTTGCAAAAGTGCTTGCACTTTATTTGATAGAGATAGCTTTATGACATAAATTGCTAGCAGTATTCCGAGACAGCAGTTTAAATTTTGAAGCAAAAAGTACAATAACTGATACTCGCACTTCAGAAACATCCAACTGCACCGTTCAGGAACATATTACGTTTGCCGCCTACTGAAAAGTGCCGAATACTATTAAAACTAGCTATCTCTTTATCGTTTAGAGTTAGCACTGTACATAGCACAAGAGATATCTCAATCGATTGAAATAATATCTCTATAAAAGTATTGAACAGATAGCTCTTTCAGTTAAAGAGAGAGCTCTACTGCGTAACAAGTTATATCTCTAACTCATAGAGATATCTGTATAAATAGCTCGAAAATGGATTAAGTCTACTTAGTACTGTACAATTACCACTATGCTTTAATATGTTTTCATGCTGAAACTAAACTAAACTAGAACTGTCACAAGAGTGACGAATTATACCCCCACAATACAGCTTTGTCACAGAAGTATGGCAACCATAAGAAAGGAATGGCCACAAGGACATACATTTCAGTTATTATACAATAAGTTGTGTAAATGTATTGTTTTAATAGCACACAAAATATGTAAGGTTGGAAAGTATGGATTATTATTAAATTTAATAGTTTGATTTCAAACATGTTAATATCACTAACCTCCCTATCAAATTTCATGATCCTAGCCCCAAGCGTTCTTAAGTTATCATCCGGAAACCGTTTAACTGTTCCCAGTCATGTGACCTTGACCTACAGACCTCAAAGTCAAACCTGACCTGTATTTCATGATGTTACACCTGTGTACCAAAAAATATTTAAATAGGTCAAGCCTTTCATGAGTAATCATCCGGAAACAGTTTTACTGTTCAGGGTCACTGTGACCTTGACCTTTGGCATACTGACCTCAAAGTCGAACTTGACCTGTATTTCATGATGTTACAGCTGTGTACAAAAAAATAATATAAATCGGTCAAGTCGTTCATGAGTTATCATCCGAAACCGTTTTACTGTTCCGAGTCACTGTGACCTTGACCTACAGACCTCAAAGTCAAACTTGACCTGTATTTCATGATGTTACACCTGTGTACCAAAAATTATTTAAATCGGTCAAGTCGTTCATGAGTTAGCATCCGGAAACCGTTTTACTGTTCAAGGTTACTGTGACCTTGACCTTTGGCCTACTGACCCCAAAGTCAAACTTGACCTGTATTTCATGATGTTACAGCTGTGTACCAAAAATTATTTAAATTGGTCCAGTCGTTCATGAGTTATCATCCGGAAACTGTTTTACTGTTCAGGGTCACTGTGACCTTGACCTTTGACCTACTGACCCCAAAGTCGAACTTGACCTGTATCTTTTATGTTGCACCTGTGTACCAAATACTATTTAAATCGGTCAAGTCGTTCATGAGTTATCATCCGGAAACCATAAAACCGACCGACCGACCGACCAACCGACAAGCTCACTCCTATATATCCCCCCCCCCCCCCAACTTCGTTTTGTGGGGGTATAACTAGATAGGCTATAGTTTTCAGTTAATCAATAAGAAGATATATCAACAGTTTTTCTATGCATTTTTCTACTTCTAATTCTGGAGAAATTAAACAAAAAAGGGTGAATGTTTATCGGTTTACAAACATGTCAGTGAATTAAGCTTATTTAAGGCAGTCAAGGGTGTACCCAAAGCACCATACTCTGGTCCATCATCTGTATACTAATACATATGTTATTTCTTTTCAGTCAGTGTGCCTTGTCTTGTGACAGTACTTAGGCCATTATTTTTTTATTACTTGTTACTCGAAGTTTGAAATTAAAAAGCTCCGTACGGAGGAGGGGAAAAAAAAGACTTTTTTTATACATGACAAACTTTGTTTCATCGTGGACCTGCTTTCTCTTCTAAAATCCGACATAAGAACACCCCCCTCCCCGAGCAAACTGCCCTTGAAAATTTGTTGACTTTTTGGGGATATAATATTTATTATTTAAGGAGGGGAATGGGGCCGAATTTTGGCCAAAAATCGCACTCAAAAATAACTAAATTTTCAGATAAAAATACTGGTGTCAGTAACAAAACTGTTAACAACAGGCATTATTGTTGAAAAAAATGAAAGAAATCTATTTTTATCTTTTTTTGAGTCTTCTGAACGCTGTTTTCTTTGGTAAAATTAACATAAATGGGGTCGCGAAAATAGATGACAAACGAAAAATCGGCGATTTTCGACTGACTATTTCAATTGTAAGGTATCAAATAATTGCAAGAAGTGATTATGAAACGTTTTTATTGATGGAAACTTACATTTTATAACAATTTTGGCAAGCATTTGATTAATTTAATCAAAAACTTTTGTCAGCATTCATTTTGAGGGTATTTTTTTGTGGGGGAAATATACATCATGTTAGGAGGGGAATGGGGCTGAATTATTGTCCCAAATCGGTCTGAAAAAAATCGCTAGACGAATGCAGCTTCTTGACGTTATCACTTGTATAAACGGACCTCTAATTTCGCGATTTTAAAATTTTGAAAAAAAAAATTTTGATTTTTTTTAAATACGAAAAAATAGGGGCGGCGGGTTCGAGTAACGACAAATAAAAAAACACTGGCCTTAGGTGTTGACTGCAGTTTATGTGCATGCTATTTATGTGCCGAGCGTTTCTGTTGAGAGAACATGTCTAAAGCACCATGATGCAAGGAATATGTCAATTTGTTCTATTGGATTATAGTCAAGATGTACCCAAACCAAGATGTACCCATACCACGATGTATCCACATGAAAGTCAAGATGTACGCATTTAAGAATGTTTTACTTGCTGTTATATTAGTGTTCATTGATCATTTGTTCAATAATAAAGAGTTTGAAGATAATATAAAGTGAGTACGGTAATAAATTTTAATATTTTTGCTGGTAAACACGAGTAGAATTAAATCAGTGACATACCTTTGGTATTAATATATGTATCATAAGTTGCAATAATCCATATGAAATTCCAACTTAAAACACTATATGTAACAAAAATATGACAAGAATATTAAATATTGTTCATAAAAATGGTATTACATTATACTTAAAGTATGAATACTTATCTTAAAACAACTATCACTTACATTTGTCTTTTACACCTCCTTCTGATTAGCTGTTTGCTGTCCTTTTTAGAGTGTAATACTCAGTATCAAACATCTAATATTTGACTCTTTTCCTTTCTTGTTATCAATTTACAAAAATTATCATCATTCAATTCTGTTAAACACTTAAAAAACATAAGAAAATCTTGACTTCCATGTGGGTACATCTTAACTACCATGTGGGTACATCTTGACCAAAAAAAAAATGGGTACATCTTGGATTGGGTACATCTTGACTAGTTCCCGTTCTATTACCTGCCTAACTTATATATGTCAGTGCAGCCTACGGCGATGAAGTATGAATGTGGTATAAAACACCTAGTTATAAGTTTGAAAAATATTTATTTTTATCATTATTACTTTTATTTGCAAGAGGTATTAATACGAAAGTAGATCTTTACTATGCACTGAAAATAACTTACAGCAGAGCGAGTCTCAAAACTACTTTTTGTCATCTGGAGCGACTCTCAAAACTACTTATTTCCATCTGGAGCGAGTCTCAAAATACTTATTGTCATCTAGAACGAATCTCAAAACTACTTGTTGCTATCCGGAGGGAGTCTAATTATTTCCAAATGGAGGGAGTCTTTCCACTAATTATTTCCAACTGAAGGGAGTCTCACAACTAATTATTGCCAACTGAAGCGAGTCTCAAAACTACTTATTGCCATCTGGAGCGACTCTCAAAACTAATTATTGTCATCTGGGGCGAGTCTCAAAACTACTTATTGCTTTCTAGCGCTAGTCTCAAAACT
The DNA here is from genome assembly GCA_022818135.1 of Saxidomus purpurata. NCBI lineage: Eukaryota > Metazoa > Mollusca > Bivalvia > Venerida > Veneridae > Saxidomus > Saxidomus purpurata. Next base: position 19,923,011 of record JAFMSR010000019.1, on the reverse strand, counting down.
AATTATTGCCATCTTGAGCGAGTGTGAACACTAATTATTGCCAACTGGAGTGAGTTGAAAACCAATTATTGCCATCTTGAGCGAGTTTAAAAACTAATAATTGCCAACTGGAGCGAGTCTAGAAACTAATTATTGCCATCTTGAGCGAGTCTCAAAACTCATCATTGCCAACTGGAGCGAGTCTCAAAACTAATAATTGCCATCTTGAGCGAGTTTCAAAACTAATTATTGCCATCTTGAGCGAGTCTCAAAACTCATCATTGCCAACTGGAGCGAGTCTCAAAACTAATAATTGCCATCTTGAGCGAGTTTCAAAACTAATTATTGCCATCTTGAGCGAGTTTCAAAACTAATTATTGCAATCTTGAGCGAGTCTCAAAACTAATTACATTGTATTGCAAACTTGAGCGAGTCTCGAAACAAATTATTGCCATCTTAAGCGAGTCTCAAAACTAATTATTGCCAACTGGGGCGAGTCTCAAAACTACTTATTGCTTTCTGGAGCGAGTCTCAAAACTAATTATTGCCATCTTGAACGAGTGTGAACACTAATTATTGCCAACTGGAGCGAGTTGAAAAACCAATTATTGCCATCTTGAGTGAGTTTAAAAACTAATAATTGCCAACTGGAGCGAGTCTCGAAACTAATTATTGCCATCTTGAGCGAGTTTCAAAACTAATTACATTTTATTGCTAACTTGAGCGAGTCTCGAAACAAATTATTGCCATCTTAAGCCAGTCTCAAAACTAATTATTGCAAACTGGGGCGAGTCTCAAAACAAATTATTGCCATCTTAAGCGTGTTTCAAAACTAATCATTGCCAACTGGAGCAAGTCTCAAAACTAATTATGGCCAACTGGAGCGAGTCTCAAAAGTAATCAAAGCTCACAGTGACAATTCCCACCCTCTTGCACTCACGTTTTCTCACAAATCATCATGGCTTAAACAATTTCTTAAATCGGTCGGAATGTTGTTTGCCATCTGAAGCGAGTCTCAAAAATACTTATAGTCATCTAGAGCTAGTCTCAAAACTATTTTTTGTCATCTGAAGCCACTCTCAAAACTACTTATTGCCATCTTGAGCGAGTCTCAAAACTATATAATCATTGCCAACTGGAGCGAGTCTCGAAACTAATTATTGCCAACTTGAGCGAGTCTCAAAACTAATAATTGCCAACTGGAGCGAGTCTCAAAACTAATTATTGCCAACTGAAGCGAGTCTCAAAACTAATTATTGCAATCTTGAGCGAGTCTCAAAACTAATTACATTGTATTGCCAACTTGAGCGAGTCTCGAAACAAATTATTGCCATCTTAAGCGAGTCTCAAAACTAATTATTGCCAACTGGAGCGAGTCTCAAAACTAATTATGGCCAACTGTAGCGAGCCTTAAAACTAATCAAAGCTCACAGTGACAATTCCCACCCTCTTGCACTCACGTTTTCTCACAAATCATCATGGCTTAAAACAATTTCTTAAATCGGTCGAAGTTTGTATAACATTCATGCAAGGAACAACGAGGAATATCTTTTTTGTTGAAATCTTGCCAAGAAAAAAAATATAATGTTTCCTGTATCAGTCTATATTGGAGTAAAACTCGGTAAGGTCCATTTTTGTTTTGGCTCCAGGAGGGTGACTTTAACAAACATTGCAGGCCTTGTGGTTTTGAACATGATTTTCAGTTTTTCCCAGACAACTAGGACCAAAGTTTAATTGATATTTAGACAGCAGTACCACAAACTATACAGTCAAACCTCCTCGAAAACACACGCACATATGCTTTAATATTGTTGTGTCAATTATATAAGGAGTCGACTTCCCAGAACACCATCTGTGTTCCAAAGGGCATTCACTACCATGAGGTTGCACGTATATCGAAGTCTTTGATCTTGCTGATCTAGCTCAAGAATAACTGAAACTCTTTTTTTTTTACAAGAAATTTATTTTGTTCTGATTTTGAAAATGAAAGCCTTTTTACAAATGCAATGAAAATGGCTATGTTTCAAAAACATATGTGCATGATACAGATACATCTTTGTGAAGATGGCACATTAATACCAGTACAGATACATCTTGCAAAGATGAGACACTGTTACCAGTAAAAGTTAAATGTACACCAAAACTGTATGCATGACGAAAATAGAATCTTCAAATATTGAATGCGTAAATGCTTCGTATTATGTAATCACTCCAACTCTTAACAGATAAACAATGCAAGCATGGGGGGTATCAAGCACTTTAAAAATATTGCAATAAAATGTTATACATTGTACATGTATTAACAATATTCAACAGGATAAGTTCTCAACACTCTACATCATCTGTAGAATTAACAGTTTCAGACATTACCATTAGTACGTATATATACACAAATGCCAGAATGATTTCAGATTGTTTGATTTGTACAATATACAACTGGCAGGATCCAATGGAAAAAGCTCGATTCACTTGTACACTTCAAGCTGGTTCCCATATCCAATATAAACAATTGAATGATTTAAAAGACATTTAACATACATGCTCCTATTGAAAACTAGAGCTATCACTAAATGTGATTAATACCCCCAAAAGACTGCTTTATAAACTGAGGAAGTTCGTAGTAACAGAATACCTTGCAAACAAACTAAAGAGAGATATTGTTCTCGGCAATAACTCTGTAATTTGTCAAGATAAAGTCATGGTTCTTGTACACTGCACTTTCTGTCAACGTACTTGACCATTGTATGAAGTTGTATTGAATTCCAACCAGTAGTTTTGAATAATGATCCGGACAAGGAAAAGGAACAAAGGGCAATAACTCTGTAATTAGTCAAGCTGGAGTTATGGTTCTTGTGCACTGCACTTCCTCTCATTGTGCTTGACTATTGTATGAAGTTGTATTTAATTCCAACCAGTAGTTTTCGAATAATGCTTTGGACAAGGAAAAGTAACAAAGGGCAATAACTCTGTAATTAGTCTAGATGGAGTTATGGTTCTTGTGCACTGCACTTTCTCTCATTGTGCTTGACCATTGTATGAAGTTGTATTGAATTCCAACCAGTAGTTTATGAGTTATGCTCTGGACAAGGAAAAGTAACAAAGGGCAATAACTCTGTAATGAGTCAAGATATAGTTATGGTTCCTGTCCACTGCACTTCCTCTGATTGTGCTTGATCATTTTATGAAATTGTATTGAATTCCAACTTGTAGTTTTCAAGTTATGCTCCGGACAAGGAAAAGTAACAAAGGGCAATAACTCAGTAAATACTCAAGATAGAGTTATGGTTCTTGTACACTGCACTTCCTCTGGTTGTGCTTGATCATTGTATGAAATTGTATTGAATTCCAACTAGTAGTTTTCAAGTTACGCTCCGGACAAGGAAAAGTAACAAAGGGCAATAACTCTGTAATGAGTCAAGATGGAGTTATGGTTCTTGTGCACTGCACTTCCTCTGAATGTGCTTGACCATTGTATGAGGTTGTATTGAATTCCAACCTGTAGTTTTTAAGTTATGCTCCGGACAAGGAAAAGTAACAAAGGGCAATAACTCTGTAATTAGTCAAGATGGAGTTATGGTTCTTGTGCACTGCACTTCCTCTCAATGTGTTTGACCATTGTATGAAGTAATATTGAATTCCAACTAGTAGTTTTTAAGTTATGCTCCGGACAAGGAAAATGCAACAGACCGCCCGACCGACCGACCAACCGACCGACCACCGGGTGACTCCTATATACCCCCCTAAACTTCGTGAAAATACCTTTTCGCATTATGTAACTATCCACTTAATTGCAGTTGTATTATCCTTCAAAATAGCAGCATCAATTTATGGTCAAGAATGATGCAGAAAACACAGTCACAAGGTGCTTTGAAAAGATGCATGAAAAGAGTTATACAAATTTTCCTTATTGTCAGATATGAATTAAAATACAAGAAACATGGCAATGCCACGAAACCAGGTTTTCAAAAATGTTGTTCTGATTCAAGTTACAAAGTAGACATGAAATAATATATCATATCTTTTTTAAATTACCTCCAAAGATGATATGACCTTTGACTGCCAAATCAAGTTAAAATCATGTAAACAGGATTTTCAATGTTAATGTCACTGTGACCTTGACCTTGGAGCCAGCCATGCGGAACATGCGTTCTGCACGTCATCTTGATGTGGTAAACATTTGTCTGAAGTTTCATCAAAATTCTTCAAAGGGTTGAAGAGTTACAGAGCGGACAGGATTTTCAATGTTAATGTCACTGTGACCTTGACCTTGGAGCCAGCCATGAGGAACATGCGTTCTGCACGTCATCTTGATGTGGTAAACATTTGTCTGAAGTTTCATCAAAATTCTTCAAAGGGTTGAAGAGTTACAGAGCGGACAGGATTTTCAATGTTAATGTCACTGTGACCTTGACCTTGGAGCCAGCCATGCGGAACATGCGTTCTGCACGTCATCTTGATGTGGTAAACATTTGTCTGAAGTTTCATCAAAATTCTTCAAAGGGTTGAAGAGTTACAGAGCGGACAGGATTTTCAATGTTAATGTCACTGTGACCTTGACCTTGGAGCCAGCCATGCGGAACATGCGTTCTGCACGTCATCTTGATGTGGTAAACATTTGTCTGAAGTTTCATCAAAATTCTTCAAAGGGTTGAAGAGTTACAGAGCGGACAGGATTTTCAATGTTAATGTCACTGTGACCTTGACCTTGGAGCCAGCCATGCGGAACATGCGTTCTGCACGTCATCTTGATGTGGTAAACATTTGTCTGAAGTTTCATCAAAATTCTTCAAAGGGTTGAAGAGTTACAGAGCGGACAGGATTTTCAATGTTAATGTCACTGTGACCTTGACCTTGGAGCCAGCCATGCGGAACATGCGTTCTGCACGTCATCTTGATGTGGTAAACATTTGTCTGAAGTTTCATCAAAATTCTTCAAAGGGTTGAAGAGTTACAGAGCGGACACAATTTCTTTCGTCGCCCCCGTCCTCGCCCATCCGCCCATCCGCCCATCCGCCCATCCGCCCATCCGCCCGCCATACCCCAATCTAATAACCAGGATTTTCAAAATTGAAAACCTGGTTAATAAAGAGCAGAAAGGGTTGATTTTCAACTTTTGACTAGGCTTATCAAATAAGATGTTTGTGGATTTTCTCTATATTCAATAGGACTGAAACTGTTGTATAGGTGGTGATAAAGGTCTTCAATAAAATTATGATGGTCACTTCGAATTGTAAATATCAGTAAAGCATTAATCAGCTTTGAAGCCTGTAACTTTGCTGTGTAAGTGTGCAAGGGTAAATGGTTTCCAGACTAAATCGTTGTACATGTACACCTTTTGATAACACCGATTTTTCGGCTACCACCTGGTGGTTATATTAATGGACATTGCAGCTGAAACAACTACCATACAATGTTTTATTAAAATTTGCAAAAACATGAACTTGAATACCTACTGGCAGGTGAAAACAACATTTTACAAAAAAAATAACAGAACAACACCCTGTACAAATAAAAAAACATTTTCTTTGGAAAGTTCAATAACAACAAAGTTAAAATGTTGTACAACATACATGCAACTCTAAAACCAGTCTATTCTTTTGGCTTTCTGATTGGCTAGAATTTTCGTGCTTCCAACTGGTTGGAATCTTCTGCTCTCTGATTGGCTAAAATGAGTCCTTTCCAAAACTGACAAGTGAAAGGCTAACTATACAACTAGTAAAAGGGTGGAGGAGGGGGGAGCTACCCTTGGCACAACTTTGTTTAAACAGATGAATCAATGTTAACAAATTAGCCTGTATTTATTTTTGTTGGTTAATTGTCTCCCAACATGGCTGCTGAAGATCAACTCCTAATGACAAAGTACAACCTTTGACCTCTAAAATACAGTATGACCTTTAAAGTATTTCTCCTAAAATGTCTACTGTCATATTATTACAGATTGTAGAACCTCCATCTGATAGCATTCTAACATTCAGTGCTTCGGATTGGTTAATTTTATATCCTACCGTATCTGATTTTATGGCCAATCAGCTACAGGATAATCAAGTCAGATAATTTATCAATAGGTTAACCTTTCATTGTTACTAGTGGGTTCTGACCAACTATAAGCTATCTAAATATAGTATCAATGAACCCTTATAAAAACACGAAATGAAATTGTTACCACTACAATACCAGAGTTATCATTAAACAATGAAATTTCTCCTGCTAATTTGGATATAACAATACTCAGAAAACACACAAAAACAATGTGCAGCCAATAAAAGATGGTTTAGTTTTACAATCACAACAAAAATCGTAACTGTACAGATTTGTCAGAAGCAAGTTTGGTTAAAATAAAGCAAAACATACAAACAGTATTTTCCTTTAACTGTTATTCCAGAAGAAATAAAAAAAAAAAAAAAGGGAAATCCAAAAAAACAAGTTTTTTTTTTTCAAAAAAAAAAAAAAAAAAAAAAAAAAAAAAAATTAAAATAAAAATAAAAACACCACCACAACCCAAAAAAAAACAAAAAAAAAAAATTTTCCCCCCCTTTTTTATTTTTTTAATATTTTTTTTTTTTTTTTTAAAAAAAAAAAAAAAAAAAAAAAAAAAAAAAAAAAAAAAAAAATTTTTTTTTTATTTTTATTTTAACTTTACCTTCACACCCCCAAAACAAAAAACCCCTCCCCCCCCCCTTTTTTTTTTATTTTTTTTTTTTTTTTTTTTTAAATAAAAAAAAAAAAAAAAAAAAAAAAAAAAAAAAAAAAAAAAAACCCCCCCCCCCCCCCCCCCCCCCCCCCCCCCCCCCCCCCCCCCCCCCCCCCCAAAAAAAAAAAATAAAATTTATTTTTATTTTTTTAATTAACATATAACCATAACATCATAATATTCATTTCTATATATCCTGCCATACATGAAAAGGTAGGCAAGAAATGTTATTTATATACAATCACATACATCAGTATGAGTAAGAGACACATATATCTAACAAAAAAGTATGTTCTGAACATGAACCTTGGTGTTTCAGCATTTAAATGTATGTAAAACATGTACATGTGAGCAATGAATGAATGATGACACAGAAGCAATATATACACATAGGCTACCAGTATTTAGTATGCATACATAATTTTTTACATTTTAAGTGCTGCCCTAGATTTTATCTTTGACCCAACATTTTTTTCTTTCAGACAAGTTTAAAACCCTTCATTTCTTATCTGCTATATGTAAGTCCAGTTTTGAAATTAACCAATCAATTGGCTAGATTAAGTCCAGTTTCAAAATTAACCAGTTGGCTAAATGTAAGTCCAGTTTCAAAATTGACAAATCAAATGGCTATATGTAAGTCCATTTTCGAAATTAACCAATCAATTGTTGAGATGTTATTAACCAATAAATTTGCTAGATGCAAGTCCAGTTTCATTGAAACACTTGACCTTGAAAACAAATCCAAATTTTCCTGACTTTTCCAAGTAGGTGGAAGCTCTGTTCAAAATTATCCATTCAGAAATGAAAGATCTCAGACTGGCCAATTAGCTTTTCACAATGTTGCTGGTCAATCACGTTCTATATTGACAAAAAAATGACAATATACATGATTTTGTCACAACAGTTTAAACAGCAAACAGCAGTCCAAAAATATACACAATAAAACAGATGAATATATACAAAAAAATGTCGACTGATCACTGATTACTATGAACAATTTGCAAAATGTGAATTCACATATAAAACATTTTGACAAGAAATATGGTATACAAGACTATTACTTTTTGCGTCTGATATGGGTTAAGTTGACTGTACTATACCACCTTGAGGATGCTTGGAAAATACACCTGAAAAAACTGTTTTCAGCAAACTTTTTCCAGCATGAATTCAGCTGCTATAAAGCTATCTTGTTTCTCTTGGTTATACAGATTTTATTCTAGGCTTCAATTACAAAGTACCTTGAGTAAACTTATACATTTATATATGCTAAGTTATTCAATTACGATTGCTAACAAGTTCTTACAACTTATATTGATCGCTCTCAAGACGCGTTCGAGATGGAATCCACCTGGAAGTGAGTGAGAGGCAATGTGGAATTATCTGTGTCTTTTATCTACTTGGGCACTAGCAGGGATTGAACCCGGGGCCCTCCAATCCTGCGGCAAACAAGCCACCACTGCACCAAGGCAGCTCCACCATTTACAGTAAGTACATAGACCGTCCAACTTCACCCACATCCCTTTTCACATGATTGTATTCAACTGTTTAGTTCCAATGAATAACTACTAGCAGATTTTTTTCAACCAATATCTTCTAAATCCATCTTATCAACAGTCCAAAGCTGTATTAGGGAAACCATACAACCAATGAACCAACCATGTGCAGTCAATTCGTTAACATTTCTGAGCCAGTCTATCTAGAAAAATTTCTGTACCAGTCTATCTAGAACCATTTCTGTACCAGTCAAGGCAGAAATATATCTGAACAAGCGCATCTGGAAATATCTGAACAAGTCAATCTAGAATATGCTTCTTATCTCTTTCTTGGATCACTTGGCTTCCCAGAGTCACGTGACTATTTTCCTAACCATCTACAGTCTTCCAAATTTCATACACTGCCTACATTTAGTAATAACCCCCTCTATAACCTCCTCTGTAGTTCTGGTTATATCCTCCTCTATTCTGGTAATTCCTGTTGTGATTCCTATCCTGATGGTGACCTCCCCTGTTTCTGTCCTGGTAGTGGTCTCCCCTGTTTCCCTGGTAACCACTGTGCTGTCCCTGTGAACCTCTGTAACCCTGACTTCCACCATACCCTTGATTTCTGTTGTCTTGGTAACTGTATCCACTCCTTAGTTAATATGAAACAAGAAGATATTATTAAGATTCATACTAATATCCAGTTGTTAATCATTTGATAACCAATCTCTCATATTCTTGTTCATATTCACTCATTAGGAACTAGATTATTTCACAATTATTCATTCATGGATAACTGGATTATCAAATTGTTAATACATGTATTCATTCATTGAAATTGTTCTTATTCATACATGAATCACTGGAGTTATTTGATTATTAAATTCTTATTAAAGAGTCACTGGATTATAATCATCTTATTCATTCTACTGTTCTTATTAATTACTTAAACTGTTCTTAATCATTCATTAAGCTGTTTCTTATTCGAAAGTCTCTGAATTAAAAAATGTTCTTATTCATGTCCGTCTCCGTGATCGAGTGGTTAAGAGTCAATGACTTAAGATAACTGTGACCTCGTACAGAGGGTCATGGGTTCGAGCCCTGCTACTGACAATGTCTCTTCATGAGAGAAAGTTGGCAGTTTCTTGTGGAGGATAGGAGTCTAGTACTGGTTCTTTCCGGGAACGATTGTTAGTACACCTGTGAAAAAGACCAGAATACTGGTAGAACGGGCGTTAAAACTCATACAACAGCAACAGTTCTTATAAATTTAAAAGTCACTGGATTATAAAACTGATCTCCATTATCAGCATTACTTCTCTTGCGTGTGATTGGTCTGCTGTTAAGTTTAGCTTCAAATCTGACCAATCAGGAGCCAGTTATCTGAGACAGGTCTCAATAACACCAGACTTTTTATTGGGCATGTTGCACTAACTTTAAACTACATGTGAACTTCAACTAAAATAAGAACCTGTTATCTCCCTGCCTGTAGTCTCTATTTCTGTTGTTATCTCTATCTCTATTTCTGTCTCTATCCCTGTCTCGGTCTCTATCACTCTCTCGGTCACGTCTCTATCCCTGTCTCGGTCTCTACTCCTGTCTCTATCACTGTCTCTATCCCTTTCTCTGTCTCTATCGCTGTCTCTATCCCTGTTTCTATCCCTTTCCCTGTCTCTATCATAAGAGCGATCTCTGTCTCTACCCTGATCATAGGATGACCTGTTTCCATGGTGACTTTCAGACCTAAAATATTGTACATGAATTAACACTGGCTTCACAGTTTTTAATTAACACCAGCTTCATAGGTTTTAAAGTGCTAATAGCTTGGTACTTTTCTATCATTCAAGTTTGACCGAATGAAGAACATGCAATATGAGTATATAATCAGTACAGAGGTGACTATGTTGACACTATGTACACTTAATAATTGTCTACATTCGCTGCTAGCCCCAAACAGCTCCTTTGTAAGACATGGGTACCATTGTACTCAGCTTGAATTGATAACATTTAAGTTATTTTCACAATCCAGCTATTATTTCATAATGAGTACGAATAAGATTGCATAATAATTTTTGAAAAAAAACAAAATTAAAGGTTAAGCTTGAATGACTTCAGATATTTGTAACGGTCATTAAAAAGTACCTGTAAAAACTGACTTTGTATACCATCATTGACCAATCTTGTACTATCCTGATTTGGACAAATACAGACACTGGAACAGCTGAATGTACATACCTGTTGGAACCATGTGATCTGTTGTCATGGCGATACCTGTCATCATCATGTGATCTTTCATCATATTTCGATCTATCACCACTTCCAGAGTAGTATCTCTCTCTGGATTCCTGTCTCTCCCTCGAACGACGATCACTTGACTCCTTCTGGTCACTAGAGTAACGCTCGCTTGACTCCCTGTGGTCACTAGAGTAACGTTCGCTTGACTCCCTCTGGTCACTGGAATAACGATCACCGGACTCCCTGTGGTCACTTGACGGTTTATAGTCCATACTACTGTGATCCTGTTCACCAGAAGCTTCAATGGATGGACTTCCTGTTACCTTACTACTATCATCATCCTCATGTTTCTCTTCCACTGTTGGTATCTCTTCCTGATACTGCTCATCATCCTCTATCTTCTTTTTGGACTCGGCAGAATCCTGAGAGAAAAAATGAATGGTTTACCTCTTACCCTATTTTATGTCTTTAATCAACCTGCACAGCTTTACATTTGGACAGTGCCATTTACAGTTCATATGGATACTACAGTTAAACTTCGTTCGCTCAAACTTCATTCGCTAAAATACAACAGACTGCTCGAACTCAGCCGACGGTCCCAGCAAAATCTCTATATAAATCATATTGTTCCACCTCCGAAACCTTGAATCCCGATCTCTCGAACCTGTCTGGGGGTCCCTTCAGATCAATTTCATTGTCATTTACATCCTTTTGCTCAAAACAATGAAAGGGGACAGTCTCAATTATCGGGCAAACAATTGTATGGAAAAGTAATTACTGAGTAGAAAAATTATAATGCAGAGCATGGTAAACGTGTACAGTTGTGCAGACTGATCAGTGTTTGCACCAGTAATAAAGGTTGATTCCCTTACCATGTGGTAAGATTACAATGATAGTAGCGTAAGATCTAGATCTATTTCAGAACTTAATTTGTTTAAAGGATTAAGAAGCATGAAACACTGTTACAAAGCATGTTAGTCACATTAGTCTTAAATCATACCTTAACTGAAATCGAACTCAAAAAGACTTAAATCTACAGAGACATAGCACAGACAGTCAAAACTTGGGCAAATTTTGCCACTAGGTTTAGAACAAATTGGATTAAAGTTCTTGTAAAAAGGCTTGATGATAACATGGAAGAGGTATCAGGCCCATAGATAAAATGGTCATGCTTGGAGATAACACGGAAGAGATATCAGGCCCATAAAGATATTGGCCATGCTTGGAGATAACATTAAAGAGATATCAGGCCTGTAAAGATAGGTCTAAGTTTGGAGATAACATGGAAGAGATATCAGGCTCATAGAGATATTGATCAAGTTTGGAGACAACATGGAATAGATATCTGGCCTCTAAAGATATTGACCATGCTTGGTGACGATTGAACAAACAGTATCAAAGAACTTGACATTGCTATCTTGAAGAATTCACAATCAAAGGCCATAAAGACATAGTGCCAGGGACCATTGCCGTAAACATACTAAGTTTGGAGATAATTTGCAACACATATCAGGTTCATAGAGATATTGACCAAGTATAGGACATAACAAGGTTTGGTTATATCTGGCCTCAGGTACAATGCCAATATGATGACTATGTTTGGTGATGATTGGACAAACACTATCAAAGAACTTGACATTGCTATCTTGAAGAAATTTCACAATCAAAGCGGCCAGCAATCCCATCATAAGTGTCCCATAAGCGATCAGTTTGCCTGGTTTAGCAACTACAAGACTAGGTCAATTTTCCAACACATATTCTGTTTGGAAACCGTGATTGCCAAAAAGTATCCACCAATACAAATCAATCTTTGGCAATAAGCATGGCTCAGGTACAATGCCAACATGATGAATAAGCTAGCCTATTTTTGATTGCAGAAAAAACTACTTGAAGTTAGGTATCAGGCATTGACACAGTCTGAGTAGTCTCATCCAGCAAATCCAATCATAAGCTCTGTCTCTATATGCTACAGCCTATAAAATGGATCCAAATCAAATCTATGCAATCTACACGTAACCTGGCATTGTCCTAAAATTTAAACAGTTGTGGGGGATACATTATGTAACACAATTACACTAACAGTACTTCAGATCTCTTCTCTGAGCACCAACAATAAAATATTGCCAATCAAAGATCAACTTTTTACCAACCTGAACCTCAGTCAATTCCTCTTTGTCTTCTTCTCCTGCTTTCTCTTCTTCTACATTGATAACATTGGATTCAGTTGTTGGTCCTCCTTTTTCTTCATCAGTATCCTCAGCTTCATTTGTTGATGATTCAGCTTGTTTTACATCACTGCTTTCACCCTCTGTATCCTGATTTCCCTCATGAGATTCCATAGTTTCTGTTTCCATTTCAGTTTCTTTACCCTCAAAATTTTCATTTGACAGTTTTAATTTCTCTTCCTGTTTGAGATCATCTTTCTTCTTTTCTTCGAAGCATTTTTCACTATCCATGCTTTCATCTATATCATTAGGCTCATTTTCAATCAAACATTTGTTTATGTCTTCAAAAGATTCAGTTTTGTCTTCTGTTTTAGTCTGAGCAGTAACTCCAGCCTGTGAATCTTCAGATACAGCTTTTGGTTCATCTACTGTGTCCATCATTTCTGTCTCATCTTTTGCTAACTCATCTCCATCCTCTTCTGCAAGTCTGGTTATGTCTTCTGACAGTTCAGGCAGAGTATCTGGTACTACAGGTGCATTTTGTTGAAATTTACCTAGTTCCTCAGCTTCTCCTATATCTATTGATTCTTTTTCATTTTGTGTATCTTTTTTAATTATATCAGATTCAGTATTTTCCAGATCCTCTTTCGGTTTTGTTTCTTTCTCGTTTTGTAAAATGTCTGATTTATTCTCTGGTTTTTCACTATTATCATGATTATAGTCTTTAGCATTTTCATCTTGAGCTATTTCCGCCTCAAGATATTCAGCACCAGTATTTTCTTTAATTTTATCAGATTTTTTGTTAGTATCTTCAGTTGGATCTTTCACTGTTGAATCTGCAGAGTCAGTCTTTGTCACCACTTCATCTGTGTCTTCACAAGTAACTTCAGAAGGCTCTGTTGCTACCAAATCTGGTGTGCTATTTTCATCACTAACTTGCTTCTCTTCTTCTAAACTTTTCACTGCGTTTGACTCTGACATCTTCTCTGCATCATTTGGTTTTGTGTCCGACTTGACTTCATTTGTGTCCTTTTTAACCTCCTCAACTTTATTTAACACTTGGGTTTCTGTTTTGAGTTCTGGTCTTGGCTTCTTCTCTACCGATCTGATCTCTGTAAAACATATTGCATAGACAGTTTAAACTACAGTAATCTGGTATTACTCACAATATTTCATTTGTCAGTATTTTTCTTTGAAGTTGTGCACTTAACAAATTTTTACTTTGAGGACAAAACTTTCCTCGTGATTCAAGACAACAGTTTGTTCATTTATGAGCCTACTATTAGCAAAAATGCATATATTAGCGATATAAAAATAACCCAATATACAGTTACCAAACCGAACACAGACCAGGGTACGACAGTAAAGTGATACACTTTTTGAGCCATTGCATTATAGCAGCATTGTAGCAGAAAGTACACTTTTAAAGTACGCTTAACTATTTTAAGTATCTTATAATTTGTAATGACATAATTATACCGCTTTCAATGATCCCAATCAATGCTCATAGCTCCAGCTTATGTTAACACCATTTAAAAATTTGAAACAAATAAAAAATTGTATGTACTGTCGCAAACATGTCATTTACCTTCCAGTTACTTTACAGTATATAACTGTTCATCATCAGACACCCACGGTTGTTGACTCCACTATGCTCCATGATGTATGGAGCGTAGCGCAATCAACAACCATGGGTGTCCGACGATGATAACAGTTATTCTAACATGACTCATGATTTTATCTCTGAATACAAAGAGTAGAAAAATTGACTTCATAGTGTGCTGCATGACATTAAATAAATATACGCATAGAAAACAATGCTTTTCATTTATTCACCTTTTGTAATATCTTGTCATGTTAGAATCAAAATAACATCCTTTTCAGCTTTGTTATCTTCTAATAAACAACTCTTTGTTATTCTGATGCGCAGTTATAAACCACTCAGGCCTCTGGCCTTCGTGGTTAATTACTGCGCATCAGAACTCAAAATCATTGTTTATTAGACGATGAACAGGGCTGGAATGGATAATTATTATTTCATAATAATACACAACAAGGTAAGAATTTAAGTTAACATTACATGTTAAATATAGTCAGCATGAAATTGTTATTTCTTTGCAATTAATCTGGCTTGGTGAAAAAAGAAACATAAATAATAAAACTCCTGATTATAAAACCAGACAAAGATGCCAACAAATTAGTCAAGAATAGCACTAAATTTCATACAAAGCTACAGTAATGCTACACCGGTGTTCCAAAACATACAGACTACAGCAATGTTATACAAGTGTTCTAAAACATAAATGGAAAAACAATGCAGCTAAATACTACAAGAAGGATTACAATAGCAGATCTTCATTCAAGCATTAGTCTCCATTAGTCCATTAGTTACATTCACTAAAGATATCTTTATGCCAGGTAAGAATGAGTAGGTTTTCACATTGGAAATGATTGATCTGGTCTATCTTTAAATTTGGATATTGCCATCCAAAGGGATGAATGTTGGCAGAGGGGGGTAGGGGAGGGGGTTATCTGAACTGTAAAAAGAGGCAGGGGAGCATGTATATATGTTTAAATATGGATGTGGGAGAGCATTTATATACAGTAGGGCAGGAGGGTAAAGTGGGGGAAGAGAGCATGTATATGCTGAAAGGAGAATACTGTATGTGCTGTAATGTCAGGTTGGGGAGCAAGTTATGTGCTATAAGTAGTGGAGGAGCAAGTTATTAGTAGTGGAATAGCAAGTATGTGCTGTAAGGCTGGGAACATGTATGTGCTGTTAGGCTGGGAACATGTATGTGCTGAAAGGCTGGGAACATGTTTGTGCTGTAAGGAGAATAATGTATGTGCTGTTAGGCTGGGAACATGTATGTGCTGTTAGGCTGGGAACATGTATGTGCTGTAAGGCTGGGAACATGTATGTGCTGTAAGGCTGGGAACATGTATGTGCTGTAAGGCTGGGAACATGTATGTGCTGTAAGGCTGGGAACTTGTATGTGCTGTAAGGCTGGGAACATGTATGTGCTGTAAGGCTGGGAACATGTATGTGCTGTAAGGCTGGGAACTTGTACGTGCTGTAAGGCTGGGAACATGTATGTGCTGTAAGGCTGGGAACATGTATGTGCTGTTAGGAGAATAATGTGTAGGCTACCAACATGTACGTGCTGTTAGGAGAATACTGTATGTGCTGTAAGGCTGGGAACATGTATGTGCTGTAAGGCTGGGAACTTGTATGTGCTGAAAGGCTGGGAACATGTATGTGCTGAAAGGCTGGGAACATGTATGTGCTGTAAGGCTGGGAACTTGTACGTGCTGTAAGGCTGGGAACATGTATGTGCTGTAAGGCTGGGAACATGTATGTGCTGTAAGGTAGGCGGTATTTGTGCTGTGACAAGGGTTTTCGGGCATGAATGTACAACTGAAGAGCAATTTCCATCAAATTTAACATTTAATTAAACAATGCAAAAGATTCGGAAGCAGATAAAGGTAAAAGAAAATACATTGGTAAATGGAATATAGAATGGTTATACAGCATTACACAATATGCACACTGAATGGTCAAAGCTACATGTGATTCACTCCAAAATAACCAACTTACCTTCACTTTTCTGATCTGTTAAAAATTGTAATGTTTCATCATGTTAAAAAAAAAATCTCAAAATGTTTAGAACAGTTTTTAATCTCTTACCCTGCTGGTGTGGAGTAAATCCACCCCCCTGTGACCACTGTTTATGACGACCTACACATACATCTACAAGAAAGCAGTCTGACAACAACTTGCTTTCCGTGTTTAATATTCAATTAGTAGAAATTTTGCTGACACCCCTTTGGACTGTAAGTGGTATTGCCCAAATTGAAGGATAGCCCAGTCCATTTAAGAAGTTTAGCAGGGTAAGGGTTAAAATACCATTTATGTATCACAAAATCAAAGAATCTCTTAACAGCATTTCTCAAGAACAAAACAACACAAAACAATGCATATAAAATGTGCATATCTAAACAAGGATTTCTTTACTTCCACTTTAATATTTCAGTATTTTTTACAATGAATTACTGGACGACTTAACTTCACGAGTACTCTTCTATGGTTAAAAGACATTGGATTGCTTTTAATCATACAATTTACACATGCTTTCCTATTGACTTTAGCTGTTAAAAAGATGGAAAATTTACTGAAAGTCTAGAAACTTGATAAACAGTAGCATATGACAAGAGCTGTCCATAAGACAGCAAGCTCGACTATTGTGGGTGTTTGCTAATAAAACAAAACTTTTATCAGTATAATGGCAAAACAAAATTCTGCTAACTATTAAGTGTAAACTAGGAAAGTTGAATCATAAAAAGTCAAAATCTATAACTATAGATTTAATTTTTGGTAAATTAATTGTTGATACAACATTTACCCCTGATCACTATTGCTAAGTTTGATATAACTACCATAAGTGGTTACTGAGATATGTGCATGATAGTACCTTGCATGCAAAACTTTAACCAAATTTTCAAAAGTCAAACAAGGGCCGTAAGTTGCACTAAATTTAAACAAGAGTTACCTGTCTTGACTGTGTGACACCTCTTAAGACATTAAAAAGTTTCAAGTCAATATCATAAGTGGTTACTGAGATATGTGCATGATAGTACCTAGCAGGCAAAACTTTAACCAAATTTTCAAAGTCAAACAAGGGCCATAATTTGTATCAAATTTATACAAGAGTTATCTGACTTGACTGTGTGACAACCCTAGAGACATTAACAAAGTTCAAGTCAATATCATAAGTGGTTACTGAGATTTGTGCATGATAGTACCTAGCAGGCAAAACTTTAACCAAATTTTCAAAGTCAAACAAGGGCCATAATTTGTACTAAATTTATACAAGAGTTATCTGACTTGCTTGTGTGACACCCCTAGAGACTTAACGAGTTTCAAGTCAATATCATAAGTGGTTACTGAGATATGTGCATGATAGTAACTAGCAGGCAAAACTTTAACCAAATATTCAAAGTCAAACAAGGGCCATAATTTGTACTAAATTTATACAAGAGTTATCTGACTTGATTGTATGATACCCCTAAAGACATGAACAAAGTTTCAAGTCGTATCATAAGTGGTTACTGAGATATGTGCATGATAGTACCTAGCAGGCAAAACTTTAACCAAATTTTCAAAAGTCAAACAAGGGCCATAATTTGTACTAAATTTATACAAGAGTTATCTGTCTTGACTGTGTGACCCCCTAGAGACATTAACGAAGTTTCAAGTCAATATCATAAGTGGTTACTGAAATATGTGCATGATAGTACCTAGCAGGCAAAACTTTAACCAAATTTTCAAAAGTCAAACAAGGGCCATAATTTGTACTAAATTTATACAAGAGTTATCTGCCTTGATTGTATGACACCCCTAAAGACATGAACAAAGTTTCAAGTCAATATCATAAGTGGTTACTGAGATATGTGCATGATAGTACTTAGCAGGCAAAACTTTAACCAAAGAAGCAACGCCGACGCCACGCCAACGCACAAGTGACTGTATAGCCTCCATATTCCAAGCGCTAAAAATGGACATTTCTTAAATACATGTATGTACATCTGTTAGATCTGTATGCCTGACCAAACTTGCTTCATCCTCTCCCTACCACGATCTATGGGAAACTACTAACTTTCTCTCACATAAGGAGTCGGACAGGTCAAGTGGGTAGGAAAAGTTGGTAGTCGGGCTCAAGCCCATTATCTTTTAACAGTCGGCAAAAGTTTGAGCCATTTCAAGTTGGCACCTGTGAGACAAGTTATTGAAAAAAAATTAAATGAATAAAAAAGCTTGTAGGCCTTTCAATGTCTTTAAGCCATTAGTTGCGTACAAAAAGAACCGTTAATAGAGATTACCACAGCGAATCCACATCCATGTGTAAGGCTTGAAAAAAGTAAAAGTTTTTGACATAGAATAGTGTCACGCCCTACGCCATAGTGCTGTGGTAATAGTAATAGTTCTTCGGACAAGTAATTTTTGAGGTAGCAGGTTCGAACCTAATCAGACCACTTCACCTGTAATCCCTTCTCTTCGGGCAAGTAGGGGCCTCATAAGAGTAGTTAATATAACAGCCTATGTCTACTAAGCATACATTAAGTGTAAAATCAGTTTAAAATCAACTTTATGCCAACACTTGCATCTTCCAATTAACATGAAAACAATTTTAGTTTCATTCCAGCAAAAACCTGGTCTATTTCAAGCAAAATGATGAATTGCTTTCTTAATGCTTCAAACAGGTATGCTCAAACTGAGTTGTCCTGTGCAAAAACCAACACTAGGTCTTTAAGACCAGTGTGGTAATAGATTAAGCTGTCTGACACACATTCAAATAGTGTCTTTTACCTACTACTTCTTTCTTTTCCTTTTAATAGGACTAGCAATATTTGGCTGTTGGTTTTCACACAGTCAATTCACTTAAGATTCAAGTTAAAACTTTCAGTGACTCTTGGATTATAATAGACTTACTTGTTGCCACAGTACTTTTCTGCACCAATCCCAGCATTCCAAGCAGAGATCCTTCTTTCTGCTCATCAACTGTAATAAACCAGAAAAACCAGCCTCACTTTCAAATTCTGATTTATGATTGGGCAGCTATGAATCCGTATAATTTTCAGCCAATCAGAGAACTCCTAGGTGCCAAGATTCCTTATTTGTCAGCAATAATCTTCGTACAAGCATAAGTACCAATAAACTCTAACCATTACAAGTAAAAGGGATGTAAATCATTCCCACTTCTCTTAACTAAACAAGATATTAAAAGATTTCTTTCTCTCTCGAAAAATTTGGAACTTAACCCATACCTGTCAGATTGGGAATTTGCACACGAGTCTTTAAGATTGGGAAAATATACTGTTCCCATTCTATAGTACATGTACCTAGTACTTACCATTAGCAAGCACTTTATGTACAAAAGTATCAGTACACCATTAACCTTTTCAATCTCTGTGAGTAAACACCCTTTTATTACAGCTAAAAGATGTAGGTAAATTTGTTGACTTGTGTCCATTTCCATCAAATTCCATTTCTTTAAAGGACAGTAGATATACATGCTATGTGTTTTTGCAAGACTTAAAGGTCCACTACTAAGCGAAAATCAAGTGACAGTTATTTCAATGGCAAGTACATTACCTTATGCAAGACACTAAATAATGAAGATTGTCAGGTTAAAATTTACAGAAAGTGTTTGGGACACGAAGAAAAGTATGTGTCTTATATTGAAATCTCAGTGATTTGACAAAATGAGTACCCAGGTCTTTTCAACTTTCTTCATAATGCATAGTAAAATAAGTGTACATGTACTGTGGTTTATTTAGAATTTCTACATACCAACTTTCATTTTTTATTAAAAATAACTGATTTCTGTGTTTTTTAAAGTATATTTGAATTTTCGCTTTCCTTAGTATTGGACCTTCAACAACCTGAAGGATTCACGGCAAATCAAACAATCAGCTTACCAGTTTTTCCAGGGGCAGACCCTGTCTGGGCTTGTTTTGTTGAGGAGCATGTCCACTTTGCACAGTATACAAGATGGTTTGCTGAAAAAAATTGAATTCAACCTTTGTTACTTTGGTAATTACAAAAATGGTATGAATTACATTATTTTACAGAACTTTTCCAAGTCACCAGTCCATAGCATTGTTCCATGCAGCCTCTGATAATTTTCCATAGGACCAGTCCACAAGACCTTTCTAAGTCACCAGTGTAGCTTCTCTGTGCAACCAGTCTAAAACTTTTCCACGCTACCAGTCTGTAAGACTTTTCTTAGTCACACATTTAGTTGCTCTATGCAACCAGTCTAAAACTTTACATATTTAAAGCTCAATTTCACACACTCATCAACTTTGTTGCCATATTTGTAGCTCAATTTCACACACTTCACCTCTTTGTTGCCATATCTAGAGCTCAATTTCACACACTTGCCAACTGTGTTGCCATATTCAGAGCTCAATTTCACACACTTAGCAACTTTGTTGCCATATCTAGAGCTCAATTTCACACACTTACCAACTTTGTTGCCATATCTAGAGCTCAATTTCACACACTCACCAACTTTGTTCCCATATCTAGAGCTCAATTTCATACACTCACCAACTTTGTTGCCATATTTAGAGTTGAAACCACAAGCACAGTACATAACATCCTTCATTGGTCTTTCCCAAGGAATGTTGAGATTCAAACTTGACATCTGACCAGAATGAAAACCCATCATATGGTTGGCATACGCCACGCTGCAGCTGGTGGCAAAGCGACACATTGAGCAATGCACGTATTTTCTGAAAGCACAGAACACTTTTACTCTGAAACCATTTGCATCTATACGCATCACAATATTTATTGATATGTATGGATTTAAGAGCACTATTCAAAGTACGTTATTTGTGAAATCTAAGGAAAAGTTTGTCAAAATACAAATCACATACTTGTATACATTGGATAATTTTTGCATGGATGAAAATTTTATGATTTGTGAGCAGACAGACTTATTTGCAAATTTTAAATTCATGAAGCGAGAATTCTCATTTTATCTATGTGAAATGAATCTTTCGCAAGATTTTTAAATTAGCCAAACGTGAAATTAGCAAAAACCAAAATTAACAGTTTCACAAAAGTTTACAGTGTTCTCACTCACTTGTAATGATCAGTGGATGACATCATCATTTTACACTCGAGACATTTTGACCTGGTAGTCTGGGTCGGGAATGTAACGTCACCATAGTCCTGTATCCTCGATACCGACGGAGCATTCAATGATTTTAGAGTTGATCCCTTCTTGGGCTTCTGGAAACTTTCAATTCTGCCTCCTTGAGAAAGGGCTGCAAAACAGATACATGATAAATATATTTTAAATCGAGGTGTACGAGTTTGTTCTATACGCACATTGTAAAAAATCAGAACAAAACTGAATATACCAGTTAACAAGTCTTGTTATCTCATTTCAGTCTGTACATGTAGTAAGAAAAACATTTGTTCTGTTATGTGCCCAGGTATATAACATATAAAAATGTACAGTTAAACTTCGTTTGCTCAAACTTCATTTGCATGAATACAACCAATCGCTCAAACTCGGTTGACAGTCCTGGCAAAATCTCTATATAAATCATATTGTTCCACCTCGGAAACCTCAAACCACGATCTCTCGAACCAGTGTGGCGGTCCCTTCAGATCTATTTCATTGTCAATTACATCCTTTCCCTTTGAACAATGAAATGTGTCGGTCTCAATTATCGGGATTGTACAATTGATCAGATTTTTAATAGACCTGCATTGTTGAACGGTGCATGTTACATAGAGGTAGAGGTGGGTACATCATGACCATGTTGTCATAAGTAATATCATTTGAAAATTTGATGAAGAGATACTACGAAATGGCAAAATTAATAGCCAACTTTAAGTTATCTTGACAAAAAGTTAGTGGCTGGCAGTGAAATGTTTAGGTCGGCTGGGAGATCGACAGCATGCAATTTTTTTTGGCCTAAGGTAGAATCAACTGCAATCAGCAGGGGAAAGAGTTAAAGCATGATTTACTGTCAGTTTTGACAAACGGAATCATGTAATTTTTTTACAGGGTACGTTTGGACAAGACTGGCATATTGTTCTCATAGCTTTTCAGAGCAGAAACATCTCAGTGTGTCTCAAACATTCCAAACTACCACTTTCCATCTACATGATTGTACTTTGTTTCACAATAACCGTCTCTATAGAACATGTAGAAACTGTTCCCATAACTTTTCGATACCTATAATTAACATCATACCTTTCATATCATGCAATGAGGGGACATGGCACATCCTGCGGTGATTTTTCACATCAGCAGGATTAAAGAACGTAAGACGACACACGACGCATTTCTTGGTGGCACTCTTGGTCTGATGTTTCAACAGGTGACCATAATATGTCTGTGTTTGACCCCAACCTTGACTCACAAACTTCACTTCAAACGTTCTCAGGCAATACAAACACAGCATGTGATGTGAAGAATCGTGTTTCTGAAAATATAAATAAAACGATAAATTCTGCTAATACAGTGCATCTTTATATGGTCAAACCTGTGTTAAAGACCACCTCAGAAGACTACATTTCGAGGGTTGATCCTGAAACTATTGTACCTGCATATAAAAATAGAGGCAGATACAATAGTTTCGCGATCAACCCTCAGTTTGTAGCTTCCAAACAGTGGTCTCTGTACACAGGTTTGACTGTACAATGTATTACTGAAATTTTATCCACAATCGTGCACAAGGCAAAGGTCATTTCACAAGAATTTCCTGTCAAATTGTGGGACAGATTTCAAACATGACTGTAAATAATACTGCAAACGATACTAGTATGTAGTAAACTGAAGTATGTACATGTATGTATTATGCAATGTTCTTATTTTTTTAACGCATGGAGTTCATAAAATATTGTTTAAACTAAACTACAGTAGCAGGTATGATACTCTGCAATGCGTTTGCTCTCACAAATGTTTACCATCCCTTTCCACGGTATTTCAGTAAGGTAGACGTAGGCCGTTACCCTAACCACTGTAACAGACTCCCATCCCAGAGAAGATACAGGAGTCTGGTCAATAATGGGGTTCGTACTCATGAACCTTAATCCTTAAAGGGGATTGTGAAAGACTTTTACCACTCATCCAGACAGGTCTCTGTAGTCAGACCCATGAAAATCAAGACTTATTATAACCCAGATAGACAATTTAAAATTGCACTCAATGCTATTTCTTCAATCCATAATAAAATGTGTTTATTTTATATTTAATACCAATTGTTTTCAGCTACAATGCACTCTTTCCACGTTGTTAACCTTTTAATAATCTGTAGAGTACACTCCTACCATTTCATTTACATTCGGAGATGCTAAAAACCATAAAGGTATGATCATCTAGAAGAATTCAACCTTTTGTGGAAATAGTCCACACAAACAAACATTGTCAACTTTCCCCTTTTTATACCAACCCGCAGTTAACTGAAAATTAATTCAATAGACAACATCGATCGTTTGTTTGTACCTTTTTGAAGTGGTCGACGACATCGCTGTACATGGACGATCTGAAGTGGCACAACTGACACGTGTATGGCATCTCGCATGCGTGGTGGTTACCCTTCATATGTGCCATCAGTTCTCGTGGTGTGGCAAAATCCTTCTCACAGATTCTACACATCAATACCTTGTTACTTAAATGGACCTAAAACAAATGCAGCAAGTAAAAAGTTATAACTATAATTTACATCACTAGAGGTAACTAGAGGGGAAACGTTTCAAAAAGCTCTTGACACATGTCCTGATCACCTGACAGAAACTCCCACATAAATTAGGACTACATCGGCAACACTTGCAACAACCCGTAATCAAGTTTTCGCAGAACAGCCCAATTTTTAGAGCTATTGCGAGTGTTAGTGCAATTTTTAACTTCTGGACGTTAAAAAAAACTAATCTTAAGAATACTCGAGGCTAAACCTGAATCAGCAGACAGACTATCCATGCAACTAGAGTGAAAACTAGAAGCCTGTGATCATTTCAACGCATACGGTATTTAATCAAATAGCTGCGTACATAATCGCCTCAGCATAATCTGCTCAAGTAGTCATGAAGATTCACATAGAAATTACGACACTAGGACGACTTTGAATGTTTGTATCAGCAGCAAGGTTAACATCCTTTATTTATTAAATGGCCACAGGACCATGGATGTGTAGGCTGGTCATGATCTGCACCAGTCAAAAAGAAGGAAGATTTGCTTGTCAGCAGAATAAAGGGTCAGACAAGTTGAACTCATTCGTAGGCGATAAATTTACATCAAAACTTTTTTTTTTTAAATCACATTTAAGTGATGTAGGTTGTAAAATTATATAAGATGGTATACATTGTCCAAAAAATAATTGCATCTGCGAATGAGACCTTACCTTTTCAACGTGTGTCTGCATTTCAAATGGCGTATCAAACTGTTTATAGCAATGTTTACATTGCGTAAGGTCGCTGAGGTCAATATTCTGTTGCTTGCTTGCGTCAATGTGACCCTGGATATGCTGCATGGCACGGACATTGTTGTACAACATCTTTGAGCAATACCAACACTGAAATATACCATAGAACGAACACATAACAATATTATCGTGGCAAACTTGACCAAAAGTTTTACCTACCTTAAATAACTACCACACCCAAGAATTGTCTCTCAAGTTTACAAGCTATAAAAATTCTTGGTGAGTTTTTTAACTCCTTTCTCACCTACATTATATATTTGAGGCATAACCTTTAATTTAGCAAATTATTTTTCTCAGAGTATAAATTCACTACTAAATGTCTGCCTTAAACTTTGAAACAAAGGTTGCCATGGTTACCTTGAACCTGTATTCCCCTTTCTCTTCCGTGTAGGAGACATCGCCCTCATGAGTACCATAGTAATATTCATCAAGTGGCACCCAGTTACCTGTTCAATGAAAAATCTTAATGAGTAATTTGTACATCTTAATGAGTACTTAGTACATCTTACTGAATAATTAGTAGCTTAACCTATCATTTTATAAATCACAAAGTTTGCATGATCCTGAATTCAAAAGGCGTTTTCTCAGACAGTTGTCCGAAATGCTGTTCTTCCTTGACCTACATGCAAGTCCTTCGTAACACTGGTACTGATGCATAAAGTACCACTATTTTTCGCCCAGACTAAAGCAATATGGAAGATTTGGATTCCTTACTATAGCTAAATGCACTTCTGTTACCTTATTCAATTGTTATGTTTCTTCCTTTTTTTTCTTCCACCTGCAATCTGGCATTTTTCTGACCTTACTTTTTGGCTTACATTTGCCCAAAACCACACATGATTTTTTTTTTTTAAACTCTTCACTGATTGGTCAAAATCTTCAAAAAATTTGTAGCAGCTTACTGTATTGGTTCAATCGTGTGTTGAAAATCCCTTACCTGATTGGTCAGAGACATCTGTTACTTTGAAATTCTTTTTCTTGGCAGGAGGTTGGGCTGAAGCTGGTTCCGTTTGTGCTGGTCTCTTGCTTGCAAACTCCGTAGATTTAGGAAGTTGTGTAGCAGAAGCTGTAAATGCAACCAGAAAGAATAAGACATGCTCAAACACTGATCAAGACCAAGACATTTTACTACATTTCGTGGCCTAGTTCTTTGTGCTGTTAATTAAGTTTGTTTTGTTAAAAGAATTTATAGAGCTTTCCAAAAATGTATATGTTTACATAATTATTTTGTAGATGTAATTAAGGAAGTGTAAACCGTACCTTAAAACTACATACTTTTTGTTTGGCCATTTAGATTTTATAGAAAAATATACTACAGAACTTTAGAAACACGACTTTTTTTTTATAAGTCATAGATTTTGAACAGTGAGTAAAATTGCTGAATAAGATCAAGAAGTGGCAAAAAAACAAGGTGTTCTTGAGTTTTCCAAGTTACTTTTGCAATTACAACAAAACACCCATCAAATCCCTAGTGGCGTTTTTAAATTTGTTAAGTATAAAAGCATTTTGTATGTCTTGAGAAAGACAAAAAAAATTTGCATCATAGGGAACTATATTGATCACAAGTTACACTTACATCTGTGACTAATGCAGACCATGATCAGCTAGCACAGCCGGCAAACACTGAGTCATTTAAATTTTTTCTCTGAACACGTATACGAACAAATTTATATCTCTTCAAAGCACAAAATGGAGATGGATGCAAATTTTAGTGGTTTCTTTTTGTAAAAATGAAGTGGGGTTAAAGGTTCTTTGATACCAATGTTGAAGACAACAATAATGTTTCTCCTTTTCAGAGTTGCCCTGCCAAGAATTGCAATTTGTTCAAACGATTTACAAATTTTTAGTTAAAACTTAGAAGCGATTTTACATATTCTAAAATGGCTTAATTCAAATGTCAATTTTAAAAAAGAATTAAAGCATTGTTTATTCTGTGATAAAGCACATTTTGATGGAAAAAAAACAGTGAGAGATGTCTAAAATGAATGCCATTTGTGCCTTAGGTTGTAGCAAATGTTTACATAAAAGCTGAACCATGTCATTTCTTACTGTCATTCTATTATTTTGTCATGTTAAATCAAAGAAATATCCTTTCAAGTGCTATCGTTTCAGAAAAAAACTGTTTCTCGTTCTGATGCTCTCGAGACCTATAGCCTTCAAACTGCCCATCAAAACTCCAAACCATTGTTTATTAGAGAACAAAACAATGCTTGAAAAGTTAGTAAGCTGAGTAAAGGATCTTTCGGCAAGACTCTTCTAAATGACTTTTTTTAATTCAACCTTTAGTAGAATAAACACACACTTTGTTGTTAGTTCTAGAAATAGTAAACCAAATTCTTGTTGTGCTGAACTTCACTCAGTCATTCAACTTACCATCTTTGTTTTCCAGGACTTTATAACAAACCATCATCCTATCATCTGGTGCACTTTCACATTTCATAACTTCGTAGACTGGTTCTAATGTTTCCTCAGTTTTATCACTCACCAAGCCACCGAACTGTGAAGACAGTCCACTCTCTTTTCTTACTGAAGCACTTCCCTTGCTGGTTCTCTGTGCAGTACCAGTCTTATTACTGTATGTAGTCTGTGTGCTAGCACCTGACCTTCTTGAAACAACTGATGGTGTGTTGAGTTCATCATCACTTAAAATTTCCTCAAAGTCATTAGAATGAACTGAAATTTCTGAGTTTACAGAAGGTGACACACTTCTGTGGTTTCTCTCTGATGGAAGGGTACGTTTGTAACACATAGGTCCAAGCTTAGGTTTCTTTGTTGTTTTGGTAATTGAATCAGTTTCCTTGTCAACTTTCCTTTTCCTTTTTATGCTCTCAACAGAGCTGTCTCTTAAACCAAATGAACTTTTCCTATCACCAGCATTGTCTTGCAGCTCCTTCACCCATTTCTGAGTCAAGTCTGTTTTATCAATCGCCTCGCCCACAACGTTCTCCCTTAAATTATTCCCTTTCCGTTCGTTAAATAAGTCCGTAAATTTTTGAATCTGCTTATTTCTTTTCTCTACTAATGCAGTTACATGTCTATTGTGTCTCCAGTTCCACAATGTCCCTCTCGGTATCTGGGGAACCT
The DNA here is from genome assembly GCA_022818135.1 of Saxidomus purpurata. Taxonomy (NCBI): domain Eukaryota; kingdom Metazoa; phylum Mollusca; class Bivalvia; order Venerida; family Veneridae; genus Saxidomus; species Saxidomus purpurata. Next base: position 19,895,370 of record JAFMSR010000019.1, on the reverse strand, counting down.
TTTCACAGAAGTACTCAAAACCAAAATGATTGATCAAACATACAACATCTGCTTTCTGATCTGCTATAAAATTTAGATGATTCATTGAATCTGATGCTACTAAGACCCTGTCAAGTATAGAATCAATCGTCACAGGCTCATCTTCTTCTTTATTAAAGTCTAGTTCTTTTTGTGCACCTGTGTAATTTGCCTTCTCATCTCTTTTCAGCTCTTCTACCACATTTTTGGCATGTTGCCAATTCCAGATAGAACCTGCTGGAATACGGAACTGCTTGTGTATAGTTCTGACACCATACAACTGCACCAGTTTTACAATGGCTACTTTCTGTTCAAGTGTATAATCTTTTGTCTGACACCTTTTAATGTCTCTCAATACTGGAGGCAGTTTTGTTGGGGATATTATTCTGTATCCTTTAGGATGATCTATTAAATCATCCTCAAATGTTTTCTTGTCTGTGGAATTTACTGTATTATGTTGAGCTGATTTGGAGCTAACAGTAGCTTCTAATGATTTCATTGCTTTATTGGATACAGTAGTTTGCTTCTCAGCTGTTTCTTTCACTTGTAAATGATCAGCAACACCAACAGTCTTGGACTTGATTTCTGCTGACACTGTTTTTGTCATTGTGTCTTTAGTGTAGCTTCCATCCCTGTATATTTTTGAACCTGTCTGCTCAAACAGATAATGCCTTACTGGTTTACTACTGTGTCTCCAGCAGTAGAGAGTTCCAGAATTTATACCAAACTTCTTGCTTATAGCAAGGCTCCCATATTTTTGCACTAGTAACACTAGCATTGCTTTCTGTTCAATATTAAAGTCTCTTGGCTTTGTTGTTTTAATAAAAGATAAAATGTCTGGTACATCAAGTTCCCCATCTTCAGCGCTGGAGTCCTTTGAGACACTTTCTTTTGCTAAACCATCATCATCATTTTCATTAGATTGCATTTCTACACGGGTAATAATAACTTCATTCTCTTCACTGCCTCCGACAACAGTTTCAACTTCCATTACTTTTTCAGATTTTTCTCTACTGTTAATGTGTATCTCATTTTTTTCTTCTTCTGTGATAAAAACTCCTTCATTTTTACATTTATCTGTAACTGAATCTTTTCTTTCAAGATTTTTTACACACTTTTCAAAGTTAAGATTGGTTACTGTCTCAACTGTTTGCCACTTTTCTAGTACATCACACACACTTTTATTTTCTACTAGCCATCCAACCTCACTTTTCCATTTATCCAACATTACATCATCTACGCTATGGTTTTCTTTTGTGCCTTCTTTTGAAGCACGTCCATCTTTCAGGTCTTTTAAAGCATTCAATTTTTCTTCAAGACTTACCGACAGAGCTACTCTTCTTTGTTTCCTGTCTTTTTCAATAATCCAATTCACAATAACTGACACTGGTAATCCAAAAGAAGTAGATGCGAACTCTATACCATGCTTTTTAGATATATCTAAAATCAACACTATTTTTTGTGGTGTGAAGTCTTTATACATTTCATCTTCTATTTCACTGGAACATGAAACAGGAACATTAGAACATGCTTCCCTAGAACCATCTATTTCATCAATTTCTATGGTTTGAGCATCAACCATCCAAGCCTTAGTCTTTTCTTTTACAAGCTTATTAGCTGCCCTTTCTCTGGCTAGCCTTTGACGGAGTTCTTCAAATGTTTCCATAACAACTTCATTTTTTTCTACTTCACTTTCATTTACAATTTTCTTGTTAGTTTCATTTCTTTCATTTTCATCAATAGCTTTTTCTTCTGCAACATCTCCTTCACTAACAACATTTTCCTCTCCATCCTGACAGTCTTTACTTTCTTTTGCTTTCACCTCTTCCTTCATTCTTGCTATACCAAGCTTAGCAATGTTTCCAAAGTTTATTGGTGATGCTAATTTTGGAAATTTGAACATTGGTTTTTTTGCCGGCTGTATTTTGACAGGACTAGGACTCTGTGACTTTACTGGGGATACCCCAGTTTTGGAAAGACTTCTGGTCTGCATCCTTGGAGAATGTGATTGGGGAGGGGGACTACTTGTTGGTGGTGTTGGAGATTCTGGTTCAAGACCAATAAAATCAAACAAATTCCTTTCCGTCCTATCTTTAAAGTCTAATGTTTTATCCAGACTTTCATTTCCACTGACAGAACTTGCAAAAACAGTCTCTGTTACAGTAGTATTATTCTCAATTACAGTCATACTTTTCACTCCGACTGCTTGTGGTATTTTGAGGTTTTTCATTAAACTTCCAAACAAACAAAATGGAGGTTTGTTCTCCTCCTTTCTGTCAGTTTCTTTTGACAGTGGTAAAACACTGCTATCAGATTCAGTATCTTCAGAGTTTTCACTTTTGCTTACCAGCATATCAAATAAGCTTCTTTCTCTTTTCGAATTTTGGCTGTCCACTTTGGTGATGGTGTCTTCAATATTATTTTCATCCTTTTTCTGAAAATCTTGCTTTTTTACTGCTATGGAAGTGTATTCTTCTGTCTGATCTGCTGAGTCACACTTAATATTTGAAATATCTGATGAATCTTTTTTGTTTGCCTCATGCTGATTTTGATTTACAGTTGTGCTTTTATTTGTAGTACCTTCAAGATCAACACTAACCTCAATCGAGGTTGTAAGTTCTTCTTGAGCTCCACTTTCAGTAGCCTTTACTTCATTCTCTTCCCTTTCATCATCAGCAAAATTTACATCAATATTTGCTTGAAGTTCCCTGTTGGCAGCATGTCTCGTTATTCTTGATCCAGTGAACAAGTAAGTTTCTTCAATATTCTGCATAATTTCAGCATCAGCGTACTTCTTAAACTTCTTAATAGGACCTAGTTTTACATCTTTGTTTTCATTCAACACAACTGGTTTCTCTTGTTTTTCCTCTTTAAGACTGGTCATTTCATTTCCCTTGTATTTAACTATGGCAGAACCATCTTTGATGAATTTATCAATTTCATCCGTAAGTAACTTAAACATCACTGTTTCTTCATAAGGAATTTTTACTGCTTCATCCTCATCTTGAATGTCTTTATTTCCAGGCTCTTTTTCTGTTTCAGCAGCTTTAACTGCTTCTTCATTCTCTTGGATCGATGTCCTTTCTAACTCTGAATTAACTGGAATATTCCTTTGTATGAAAATGTTCTCTTTACTGACTTCTTTAACAGTTTCCAACATATTACCTACAGGTATGTCATCACTGTCAAATATATTCGGAACCTCCATCGGGCTGATAAACACATCCTGTTGTGACAAGTCCATTACTAAATGTTTATCTGGAGTAGAAGATTTCACATGTTCAGCACTTTTTTGTAGATGGTTGACACTGCTGACTACAGAACTACCTTTTGACTTATATTCATTCTCTTGCGAAGTTTCACTATCTTCGTTAGATGTATTTTGTCTATTTGCAGTGTCATTATCACTCACAAGGTCAACTACAGCATTATTTATCTTTTCGACTGAACACTGATCACCTTCTATTAGCTGAATGATAGACTTGTCATTCTTTTTCAAATTACAAGCACCAGTTTCACTTCTGCTTCCGCTACTGTTGATATCCCATGCAGCAACCTCAAAATAATCTCCAGAGATATTTTCTTGTTCATCATCAGTTTCTATATCATTTGTTTCATCATCAAGAGTATCATCCTCTGTGCTAGACCCAATAACTATAACTGGAGATGATTTTCTTCTAGGAGAGAAAGTTAATTTCAAAGGACTTTTACTTGATGATGGCTTAATAATAAAATCTTGTTCCCAAATTGGGCTCTGTGGTGGCGTCTTCTGTTTACTTGACGATGGTGATTTCTGGGCAACATAATCATGATGTATGGATAATCTTCTTGGTGAACTTGCTCTTGGACTTTTTGTTGATTCCTGGTCTACAGATTGCTTCTTTCTTGCTTCTGCCTCTTCATGTCTTTTGGCATCTCTTTCACATTTCATTAAATGTCCCATCCAGCTTTTTACAGTTGCTGCTTTCTTCTTAAACCTTCTTGAAGCAGCAGTTATACCAAATTCTCTTGCAAACTCAACAATATGCCTTTTGAATTCAGCTTCTAACAACTGCTTCTTTTTCCTTGCTTCAAGGTTACTAATTTGACGAGCTTCTTCAATACTCATGTTCTTTGCTATCAACTCTTGTTCCTTGGCCATTTGTTCCACTGAAATCTTTTTCTTCACTTCTCTTTGGAATTGATTTATCCAACTTCTAACTGTGTTTGTTTTTCTCTTATATTTTCTTGTGGCTGCAGTTATTCCATGTTTTAATGCATAGTCAACAACCGTTTGCATGTATTCCTGGGTGACAATATAATCATTAAGATTTTTTACAATTACTGGCTGTGTTGCTGTGTTCGTCACTTCCACACTTGTCTTTTCTCTGCTAACTAACCTAGTCTTAAAAGAGTGAAGTTCACGAGACTTATTATAATTGTCTACTTCATATTTATTAAGTTCATCATACTCCTTCATTAAATCTATAATTGACTGCCTAGTTACATTAAACCTTTTCTGAGTCTTCAAAACCCCATGTTCCAAACAGAAATTGATGACTTCCATTCTAAGGTCCACATCTTCATCTATACAGACAGGCTCTAATCTTTCCACACTTTTTGTTCTTTCTGTCCCTTTTGTATGTAACGAGTCAGTTTTTCCACTGTCTCGATTTCCTTTGGATGTCAATGAGGTACTGGAGGAACTGGTACTTTCAATCTTTTTACTTGTGCCTAGCAATTTCTGTGTATTTACGCTGGCTGTTTCTGTATCGCCTCTGCTTAAAGGTGATTCCAATGCAGATCTTGTTTCTAAATCTTTTTTCTTGTAGTTGGGAGACGATGTTGCCTGAGACAAAGACGATAATTTTATCTTTATTTTAAGTGACTCTGGCTCACTTTGTGGTTTAGTGTTACTAACTTTCGGCTGCTCTTTACTTGAATCAGATACAGTTTTCTTAATGTGTGTCTTTTGGGAAGCTTCTGCAACTGAACTGACCTGTGTTGTTAAATCACTCCCACTTGTATTTTTTGAGATAGGTACTGTCAAGCTGGCCTTCTTGGCTTCCAATCTCCATCTTGATATTTCATTATAAGGAAGTTTATATTCATGTGCAATTGCTTTTTGTCCTTTAATTTCACATTCCTTTATAATCTTGCATTTGAACTCTTGACTGTATCTTCTTTCTGCCATCTTACTAGGATTTAAAACTGACTGAACCTGTTTCCAAGTACTAGCTATTTCAATACCTTCCTGTTTATTCTTAGTTTTCTTCATGATTTTTGGCATTATTCCTAAATCACCCTGGACATCTGCATGGAATTTCTCAAGCTGCTCAGGGTCTACTTTAGGTGTTGCATATTTAATGCTGTTTGGTCCCATTCTTGTTCTTTGTGGTCTGCTGCTAGCAGGAAATGTTGAAGTCACAGTTGATGGAATTTCAGTAGACTTTAAACAAAACCTTGGCTTTGTTATGGTCCCTTCTTTTACTTGTATCCTTTCAAATGACAACTTTGCATTTAGTCTCCCTTTAACTGGGATGCCTGCTAAATTTGGCTCTCCAATAAAAGGCCGTTCAGTTTCATCTCCTGTTAGATCAACCACACTTGAAGTAATTTCTGTCGTAGTGCTCGACGGAGTTTGACTGACATTGAAATCTTTGGACTTCCTATCATCCAGAAAGCTATCATGCCATTTCATTATATCTGTCATGGAAATGCTATACATTTTTGCTGTATTTTCAAAGCCTGAAACTCTTGCTTCTTTAACAACAGTCCATTTAAAGTCTTCGGAGTATGATCTAGTCATTGAACTACCTTGTTTATGTTCTTTGTTAACCGTCCTTTCCCCTATTGTTTCAAATGGCTTTGCTGGAGCATTTATATTTGTAGACTGAATCAATGATGCATGTCTTGGTGTTTCCTTTAGCATTTTTGCTATATCTGATGGACTTGAAGATGAAGCTGACTTTTCCTCTGATTTATCACTGGTAGATGAAGACTCAGTAGAAACTGGAACTTTTGATGGGGTTTTAAACAGACTATCTAAAACGGAAACAGTCTGCTTATCATTTGATTTTGACATGTTTAAATTTCTATCACCTGCCTTTCTCATTTCATATCTGTACTTAAAAACACCTTCATCAGGACATAAATAAACTGTTTTTTCCCATGTCATTTTATCAGAGTCTGTTACTGTCATATCAAATGCTTTGTCATTTGGCTTTCCTCTTACTAAGTTTGCTACAACACTTTCTTTATCACTCTCCCTTTCAGATGCACTATCTGTATCACTTGATATCAAAGATTTTGAAGATATTTCAGCAGGTGTCATTGCTGCACTGGACTTCGTTAACTCCTTATCTTCTGACTTTGATACATCATCCCCAAACACACTAACAAGAGAATTTTTTGTGGTTTTCAAAAAAGCACCATTTGACCAAGTATCTTCTGCAGTTTTCTGAGTTTTCATTTTTGTCCTTAACTGCTGTTTAACTTCTTCAGAAGCATCATTCCCAACAGTTATGTACAAGGGAGTACCAAATGTCGAGGCACTTTTACTTGATCCTTTATGCTTGATGAGATCTGACTGTTTTGATTCAGGTTTTAAGATAAGTTTGTCATTGGAAGTAGATTTTGAGCGTTCAATCTCAGTCCTATTTGTTTCAACTGGTTCCAAAATGGTCTTATCAACTACCTCTTCAACCTTCTCCTTAGAACCTAAACTCTCGGAGGTAATATCATGCTCATCTTCCTCAGGATTGTCTACATATATATCATACACTGGTTCAGTAGTTCCATATAAAGCTTTCTTCAATTTATTCACCTCCTCAAGTTCCTTCATTTCTGTTTCTGTCAGTTGGAGACCAGCTATTTCTTCATCTTGGTATTTAGCTTTCCAAGATGCCAATGTATTTGCATTTATACCATACTTCTTGCTTAAACTCACTAAACTAAACATAGATGCTAATTTACCAAGTTTCTTTTTTATATTTAGGGAATAGTTTATTCCTCCTTTTTTCACAGGCAAAGTTTTCTTCTTCTGATCTGTGTCTGGTTCATTATTAACATCCCCATCATTAGTACTTTTCTTACTATTGTTTCTTTCTCTGGTCTTTAAACTACTACTTTGCACATGTGTTTTATCCGAAGACTTTGACAGTATGTCTATCAAATCATCATCTTCTTCAGCATTATGTTTTTGTGGCTCAATAACATTAAAAATATCTGCACTTAACAGAGATTTTAATTTGGCACTTAAATCAACATGTTCTATTCTGCCATCTTTGTGCTCCTCTACTTGGTCAGTGGAACCTGTACTGCTTGAAGAAGCTTCACTTGTGTTGCTACTACTACTGGTTGATTCATCTTCAGTGGAATCAATTTCTCTCACAACTAGTGCAGGTTTTCTAAGGTCTTTCTTATTACTACTTTTGTAATCAGTATTTGTTTCTGCTTCACTAACAATGAATGGAGCAATTGATGTTGCGGAGACGTCATCTACATGGTTTTCTTTTTTCTTTGGACTTGCATGTTCACCAAACAAAATTTCTGATGCTGAAGATGGTTTGCCATCATTCTCCACTTCTGGAAATTTAGCCTTTGGCACATCAATTAAAGATAACGAACTTTTAATTTTAAAATCATCCGAGCTTTTTTGAAATCTATTTGTCATTTTTTGTATCAGTGAATCTATTCTGTTAGAAGTTTGCATTTGCTTTGGAATTTCTGCTGAAGTTTCTTGAGATAAGTTGGTTGAAAAATCCAAAGGTACTTGTGACGTATTCTGTCCTGATTTTTGCAACAGTAATGTCTTGAGCAATTTACGTTCCTTTTCTAGAAGTGAGCTAGAGTCTTGCAAGGATTTTGGAAATGACTTTGACCTGATATCAGACTCAAGAAGGGGGTTCTCATGCATTGTATCATTTCCTTCTGCCAACAGATGTGAATTATTAACTTCTGATGTGCTAGGCACAAGATTTTCATTTGAAATTGAACCTACCCCTTTCAGTGTGAAGGATATTTTCTTATCTTTAGGAAAACTTTTAGAACCAGTGGGAGATTTCCCTTGTCCAGTTGCTTTTCCAACATTGCAGTCTGAAGACATTGTAGCCACTTCATTAATGGAGCTCGAAGATGTTTCATTTGAAACAATTTGCAGACATGCTATTGGGCTTTTGATTCTTCTACTTGTTTGTTGCATGTCTAGGCCCAGAGTTGGGGAGATATTAACAATACTTCCTCCCGGACTGACATTCCTTCTGCTAGTTGGTGGTATCGCTGTGCTCAGTTCTGGAGAGGCATTTGCAATATTTTTCCTCCCGCTAGTATTTCTTACATCAGCCACGTTTACATCTGGATTTGTATTAACATACACTTTTCCCTTTAACCTACTTAACAAACTCTTGACTGATGGGCTTTTTGAAATAACTTTTTTCTCATGTACCTCTCTTGATGCACCTGTATTCCCGTACAATGTTAAACGGGGAGCAGGTGGAGTCACAACATTTATCTGTGTCTGACTTAACGAAGAGCTCATTCTTACATTTCTGTTTTCAACTATATGTACAGGAGTTGGCACTCCTGATGACATGACGCTTACTGAACTGACCTGTGGTGTAGGTATGACCATGTCCGTAGTGTTAACTGGATGCCTGATTTGAGGTCTGAGCAAAGCTGGTGGTCTAAGTGTTTGGAATGTACTTGAACCTGAACTAAATAATCTAGGATCTACAATAATATATTCTTGTCCGGGAATCAAATCTTGTGTGCCAACAATCTGTATATCTGTTCCACTCACTGGTAAATTACTAACATTTAAGTTGCCAGAACCAGAGTTTCCTGTCATACTTGAAGATGCTGTTGCTTGTGATCCTGAGTGACTGTTACTTGAGCTGGACTGGAAGGTGTACCCCTGAGTATGAGAATTGTTTTCATCACCTGTGCCAAGCTGATTTATTTCATATGATGTTGATCCTGCTTTATCGCTATGTTCTGCTTTAGAAACATTGTTTTCTAATCCAGTAGGTGAATGCTCCCTTCTATCTTGTCTGCTATTTGATCTCTTTTTACAGCTTCCATCTCTTGTGATTTGTTCATCTTTCAGATTAGTTAACTTCCTTCTTCCTTTTTCAATTTTATCAAATTCAGCATCGTAAGGTTCTTCCTTGATATCTGATGGTCTAAGTAACTGCAACTGAGAGGGACAGGACTCCTCACTATCTGATATATAAATTGTGTCACTCCTTTGAACATCAACCAAGGCTTTGTCCGATGGAACTTTATCAGCAGGATAATGGCCATTAGTAACGTTATACTCATTTTCCTGCAAAACAATCTCGGGCAAAATATGGTTTGCATCAGTCATTATTTTGATAGATCCGATTCCTTCAATTGGTGTTTGATTAGCAGAAATTCTTTCATTAATATCATCTGATACTTTCTCTTGTTTTTGGCAACTGTTTTCAAAACAAACAGATACACATTCTTTCTTGGTATACTGTGTAGCGGTATTCCAAACTTTGTTTGAATCACTAGCTGATGAATTTGGCTGCATTTCAGTTATGTTCATCTCCCTTTCAACATTTACTGGATTTTCTATGGAGCTGTCTGCTTGATGATTTTTAAGGCACTTGGCAACTTCATCCTCCCGAATTTCCTTTGAATCAAAAGTCACACATGCTGTCATCTTGTCTACCTCAGGTTTGTACTTCTCTTTCTGGTACCTTAATTTTTTACCATTCATATGCTCACCATCATCATTTTCAGTATGATTATTACTTTCAACTGCTATTTCAGTATTTAGCTTTAAAACATCAATTATTTCCTCTTTGAGTGACTTTGCATCTTCCTCCATCACAGACTTTTCCATCAAAACTTCACTATTGCACGGGTCTCTGTGGTTTACATTCCATGAAACTATTTCAATAACATCTTCATTTTCACACTCATTTGAAGCTAGTTTTTTCTTCACTACTTCCATACAGTAAGAATTCTGGTCAAGGAACTGTTCCTTTGCTGACTCTTCTTCCATAGCTGCAGGATCAGTGGTTTCAACTTTGTTAACAGAAACAGTTGATGCTTTACTGTTCAGTGAAGATTTTAAACTGTACTCTGTTTCTAAATCACTATCGTCACTCAGTACTGGACATTCATTCAATAAATCAAATGACTTGCGTTCAATATCTTGCATTCCCAAGTCATCATCTGAATCATCCTCAATGCCAAGTATAACTTCCATATTGTTGGGATAGGTCATATGCAAGCTTTTGTCTGAATTGCTTGGACAAACATTTTCTATAGAACCAGCTACTGTACTGTTTTCACTAACATCATCAATATTACTGGGAGACTTCTGTTCTTTGTCAAACTCTGCAGTGTTATTTTCTTGTTGAGAGTTTACAGACAAAATACTTGTTTCATTTGAAGTACAACTTCTGTCGAAGTTTTTACTCTCTGCAACTTTCTTTAATGCTTCATTTTTATTTGTGCCATACTCCACAAGTTCTACTAACTCTTCACTACTAAATTCATAGTTTGAAAGCTTCTCATTCTCATTTTCTCTCATCCAATATCTCAAAGACGTTTTATTTACATTGTATTGTCTTGATACTTGCGAAATGCCAACCACCTTACACAAATGAACAAGTTTGATTTTTAATTCCCTTGATAAAAGAACTCTCTTTTTTAACTGAGTGTTACCTTTCTTCTTTTCTTGTTTTCGCTTTTCCTTGTAATCAGTTATTCCTTTTACATCATCATTAACTTGTTTCTCCTTATCACTGCTGTCTTGGTTGCAATAAATTTCAACAGCCTTTTTTAATTTGATTTTCCATTTGGAGAGTGTGTCAAAGTTGATATTTAAACATTCAGAAACTGCTCGTAAACCAATTTTATTACCAAGAACTAACATTTTTCTCTGAAACTCTGGGGAATATCTGTGTACTACTTGTCCATTTCTATGTGTAAATGTTTTAACATGTTTTGGCAAGTCAACTGACTCCATAACTTTAGAAAGTTCAGTCATTTTTTCCTCGTTATTAGTAATTCTGTCTCTGCTCATAAATAATTTATTTTCAACAGCATAGCTTAAAAAGTCTTCTGTGTAAACAGGATGCCCTACATTTGAACAGCCACTTACATATCCTGAAGTGTCTTTTGTCTCTCCATTTTCACTGTTAGTCTGATGCAAAGAGGATTTCTTCCTCTGATTCTGAAAACCAGATTTACGTGTTTTTACTAACTTAACACTTCCTGTGTTCTCAGCTAAAGCAACATCAGTACTATGTGTCTTTGTCTCTACTGCATTTAAACTGTGCTTTGAGCCTTCTTCTAATTGTGAGACATCCAAGACTTCTAATAAAACAATGCTACCTTCTACGTTAGTTTTCAAGAGAACTGTGCTTTCCTTAGTTGTGGACTCGGCACTGACATCTTCGGTTGGAACCTCTTGATAGCAAATACTTGATGCACTTTCATTTGAAAGCCTGGTTGAACAGTAATTTCTAGGTATCCCTAAAGTCAACTTGTGACAGCTCTTATCCTGTTTCTCTGCACTAGATGTGGCATGAACTAAATGAACTAAATTTATTTCTGGAATTTTGTAATGACTAGCTGCCAATTTCAAACCAAAGGTTGAAGCATACTGTGAAATCTCTTTCAGTCTATACTCAGGAAATGGACTATAAACTCTAACTTTTCTCCCCTCTACTTCATCCCACTGCTTTTCAGTGTCAGTCAAGTATTTGCGAAGTGGTAATGCAGTTTCCAGTTCAGAACATGGGTCATTTTCACTTTCAAGAGAATCATCTGCATTTGTTCCATGTCTTTCTTTAACTTCCTTCTCAGTATCAGAAAAACAATTATTTATGTAGCAGTGGTCATGACTAGAACTAAATGAAGATTTAGAGTAATTTCTTTGTTGAAGTATATCACTATTTTCACCTGTATCAATCTTTTCTACTTCTATATCTTTTGTCACACTGTCTGGTGAGCTTAGATTTATTTCCAAACTATCTGTTGCTTTATCTTTTGAATCAAAAGCCTGGCTTAGTATTGCTGAAGTTTTCAACCTTTCTACTTGCTCACAATCTTTTGACTTCTTTAGTACTTCAATGTCACTAGTGTTATAATCTTCATTGTCAAAATCTATAATTAAATCTCCTAAATCACTTATTGAATCAGTTTCTAAATTAGCCTTAACATCATTTGGAAACAGAAACATATCTTTGTCTTCCTTTACTAACTTATTATCCATACTCAAAGATATGGTGTCATTGGTATACGAGTTTAATTTGTCTTTTTGCTGCACATTGTCACCAAGTAATGATTTCTCAGAATCAGATTTTTTATTAAAATCATCTTCAAAATTGTCGTTATTTCTAACAACACTGCAACCTTCACTAGATGTAACTCTATGTTTATCACCTTCCTTATTGACCTCATACTCTTGAGAGCACCTTGAAAGTTTATCATTAGTTTGAGTATGCTGACATTTGTCCATAGAAACATTCTGATGAACGCTCACGCACAATGTCCTCTGACATGGATCTAACTCTTGTAAGGCTTTTGATTCATCATCTACAGATTCACTGACTGACTTGGATTCATCCACAGAAGGCTTTACATTGCCCTGTATTAACAATCTCTGAGCTGTCATATACAGTCCTGGGTGGTATCTTTGTAATACAGATATTTTATCTCTTTCACAGTCATCAACCAGCTTGGTAACAACATTCAAATCTTCACTTATGTTCAGTGAATTGTGAAGTTCACTTGACTTTTGCCCAACAAGAGGGTAACTCACAGCAGTACATGCAGCTGTATTCTGCCAGGTTTTTGTCTTTCTTACATGACGTCTTAATTTCAGCAATACAGTCTTTGGAATCTGAAGATCTCTCGACATTTTTGTGAAACCATACTGCCTGCAAAGCATTCCAACACACATGGCATCCTTCTCTGTCATTTTGTGATACCATTTATCAGTAACACTTTTTCGTGCACCAAAAAATGTGTCTTGTTCCTTTTCACCAAGCTCAGCCTCTTCTTCACCACCAGATGCTTCTCCACTACACTCGGACCAAAGGTCATCTGTATCAGAATTATTCTTTTTATCTTTTTCAGTTTGTTCATCAATTGTTTCAGTGTTACAACTTATGAAACTTTTAGCATCAGTTTTGGCCACTTTCTGGTTTGACAAAACTTTTCTATCAGTATTATCTGATTTAGAAAATTCATTAAAATCTTCAAACCTCAAACTATTGCTATTCACTTCCTGCAGAACTTTGTTTTTAATAACAGTGTGTTCTTTTTCTGTTTTGTCATCTTCAGTCATTGAATAGCTTTCTTTAGGTAAGTTACAGTCTACCACTGAAGTATCACTCGTTTCTCTACTTTCTTCAGATACAGTCATTTCTTCTGTTAAATCTGAGCTACTTTGAGGTTTTTGTTCAACAGTTACAGCTTGAAGATTTTCATTTAAATCAGTGGTAGTATTAACAGATGTGTCATTTGTTTTGTAACTGTCGGTCTCCTTTGTAACTTCTCCGTTAAATTCAGTCACATCACATTGTTGGTTGTCCCTTACTGATGAATTTTCATCCACATCCGCTTCTTCAGCATTCAGGTTAGAACTGTTATTATCACTGTATATAAATTTGGTGCTTTCATAGATCATGTTTACAATTCCAAAATTCCTTTTTCCCCTTTCATTGGTAAATGTTTCAAAAAGAATATTTTGTGAATTTTGCTTCTTGTTCCACCAGAAAGTTTTTCTAAAATCTTTGTTTTGCACTACCGACTTTGGACTGACAAAGATGCGAATGTTTTCTTTGTTCCAATGTGCTCTTCTAGCTTTCACTATCCTGCCTTTGGAATTTTGTTGCTTCAGCATATTGACCTTATTTCCTTGGCAACAAGAAGCTGGCTGTGTCTTAAATTTCCTCAGCAGATCCAGACAGTGGCCAGCCTTGTCTACGTGGTCTAACTCTTTCTGTGTTTGCCTTTTGGAGACCACTAAGTGTGAACCTTGACAGGAATTGTATGCTGCCAAATATCCCTGAAGTGCGTATTGGTAAGCACTATCTTCACTCAACCAATCACTGAATTCTCCTGCTGGTTTCTCAGCTTGTTTCTTAGCAAAATCACTTGGACCTTTAACATCCTGTTCTTTACTATGTATTATTTCATTTATCTCATTCTCTATTTCATTTTCTGCTGAATTAAGTTTCTGTCTCGGAGAACCATAAGATTCAAATGCACATTTTTCACTTTCTAAGTAATCACTTTCGAATCTGTCAAAGCCCCAAGTCGTCTCTCTCAGCAACTCCTGATTGTTACACATAACTGTCTCCATTTGAGCTTCAAGTAGATTAGAATCACTGACCTTACTTCTTGCAAGTTCAGCACTTTCACAAAGATTCTGTTTCTTAGAATCACGTTCGTTACTCGACTCTCTACCATGTATAGTCTTCTCACTGAAAATGTGTTCCATGTCTGTTTCTAATTCACTATCTGTTTCTAGATGAAGTTCACTATCACTGGAAATGTTGTGGCCATCAGTAAAAGCACTTTCTAAAGTATCACAGGCGTTATGAGCATTTATATTTACGCAGGAAAATTTGCTTCCTTCGTTACATTGACCTAGACTGTCTAAAATAACATGTCTATAAGTACACTTATCTGCATCACAGCCTGAAATTTTCTTTTTATCTGTAACATCCTCAATCAGTTTTTGCACATCTGCGTCTCTCTCAGCCTCACACCTCATTTTCAACCTTTCACTTTTCAGTCTGTGTTTATTCCATAAGGTCCAAACACCAAAGTCCACCTGAAAAGTACTATATGCCTGTCTTGCTTTACCGGTATCGAACAATACTGAAATTCTGACACAATGTAGTCTAACTTTCCATGAATACACTGGTGAGCTAACACAGTGCGTCTTTCTTACATTCTTTACTCCTGTCTTGATTCCATGCAGATTATCAGCATGCAGAGAGCAACAGCCTCCTTTTTTCTGACTGTTACTAATTTTATATTGGGTTGGGCGCTGTTTTTGAATCACAGTTCTGTTATGTATCACATCCATCCTATCTGTTTGCTTAGCCCCTCCTCCACCTCCATCAAGCTCCTCCCCTACTGACTTAGCACCTCCTACTTTATTTGGTTCCTCCCCTGGAATGAGAGGAATTGTGCAAAGTGAGATTAAATACATACACCTGATAGTGCCAAAATATGATCTAAAATACACAGACTCTAAAACTCTTGTTCATCAAATGACTGGGGGCTGAAAAGATTTCTCCCCTTGGTGTTTTTGTTTAATTTTTTGTGCAATTTTCTTGTTCAAATTTATTTGGTTTTTTGTTTCTTCTAGAAATTTCTAAATGAACTGTGTATGTAAATAATTGATTTCATCCTATGAATGCACAATTCTTCTCAGCCCCAAGTATATAGAGGATAATAATTTGTTTTGGTGAAAGATCAATATACGCTTCACTGAGTGAGCACTAACAGGGAAATTTTCAAGACAGGCAAAGCCATAAATGAAAATAACTACCGTTAGTGTGTTAACAAAGTGAAATACACTCATTCTTTCACAGAAATTAACAATCATTCTGTTTATTTCATGCTTTTACTTTTTATTGATACCATGCCTAATTTGTGTGGAACAGTATATTCCTGTTTCATGCCATATTTATGACATCACCAAACCTTTTCAAATCTGTCACCATGACAGCACTGGGCCACAGTAAACATCAAGACAAGAATATCAGCATGTTCATCAGGAATATTCCACAATTTTGTTACAATAAATTATTGAAAAGCATGAAATATACATAATGTCACATATATTTGAAAAGCATGAAATATACATAATGTCACATATATGTAACAAAACTAAATAAAACTAAAAACTACAACGACTTAACAATATTGTGTTTTCAATCATAATTACAAAGGTTTGCCAACTGCCACATAACAAGAATTTGGTTTACCAGTACTTACATATATGTGTCTTTTTCTCATATATAAAGGTGTTACAAAGAAGGCTAAGGTGATCTCACTGTCCACAGGAACAGTCTGAATCAAGGCTCTTAACTCCACTACAGAAATACAGGACTACACAAAAAGAGCTGTCAGTAGGACAGCGAGCTCGACTTTTCTCAGTGCTCGCCAATAAAACAAAACTTTGGCAGTAAAAGGCAAACAAGGATCTGTATAAACAAGGGCCACAAGTAGCAAGATATTAAGTAAAAAGTTTCTAAGTCGATAAAGGCCCTTAATTGAAAAAAAAAATCCTTGACAGAGTAGGATCCTCTTGCCTTCAGATGGGGGTAATGATACAAACAAGTATTCCAAAGTTTTAAATCAATACTAACTGGTTACTGATATACATGTATGTGCATGACAGTGCCAGTTGCACACAAGACTTTAACTAGAAATTTCTAAGTACAAATAAAAAAACATTTTCACAGAGTTATCTTCTCTTGCTGTGACCTCAGCATTTTTCAACTTGAACTGCAATTCTATTTTTCTTGGCTTTACTGTTCATCATATTGTGTCATGAGCAACTTATTTCTAAACATACATACAGTAGTGTCAGGTTTCGATCATCTGCTGTTAAACTGACCGCAAAACTTAATAGGCTGCCGTGCATGCAATGATGCCCGATTGAACAAAAGTGCAAACTATACCTACCTGAGACGTTTGTAAACCTTGGTGCTGGCATCTGAACTTGACCCGGTGGTACAGGCACAGTTGCTACAGGTGTAAACTGGGCCACACCTCGATTTGAAGTCGTTAGGAATGTCACCTGCCCTGGCTGTTGCTGCGGCTACAAAGAAAATGAGAACAAATTCTTTTTGTGAGAGTTTTACACCAGTTACAGCAGTATTTAAGTGGACATTTTACCTAAAACCGTTGTTCTTATGGAGAACCAGTACTTGTATGAAACTACCAACTTTCTCACATCACTAGTCAGGTTGGTAGCACGACTCAACCCTATGACCCTAAAATATTACTGAGAATACAGATTTAGCCTAAGCATAAACCAATCGTCTGTCTATATTTTCTACACAAGGTACAAATATATGTCATAATATCCCTCAAGTTCACATTAAGGACGTTTGCTACAGTTTTCCATTAGGTACATATGGCCAAAATTTTCCCTTTCATAGATTTTCTTCAAACTTGGCATGTTGACTTAGAATCAAGTTTGAAACCGAAACCTGAAATAAAAATCATGCAATTAGGTCACCTATTCTGATATTGCTTTATCAGCCCTTGATAATCAGAAAATAAAACAAAATGCTGTGTTCAAGGGCAGATCATTCCAAATCAAGGCTGCCAACATGTCTTCTGTATAAAACTTTACCTCAACAGTGTGTTTTGTACATTCTTTTAATTATTTTTCCTTGCTTCATTAATTCCATAATTATCTGAGCAGCATCAAGCTTGTTTCAAACTAGAGCCATCACTGAAAGTGATTTATACCCCTGCTTATGCACTTGTCACTATTGCACTTAAGTACTCCATGCTACTACTACTGTAAAGTACTGCAGTACTCTATACTTCAGATTAGTACTGTAGTACTCCATAATATGTAAAGTGATGTAGTGCTCTAAATTATTGCAATACAGTATGCAGTACTATATTTGAAGATTTTTCTTGTTTTAGAAATAGCAACCCCTTTTGGTGCACTGGATAGGAACCATTTCTGTTTTTTGGACTGGGACAAGGCAAGAATGCTAGAGCAAGTTTGGCAACATTCCTTCCATTGTTTCATCAGAAGCCATTTAAAGGTTTTCTACTTCTTGTAACAGCGAACCCTGTGTGCTATGGACCTGAACCTTTTCCTGCATTTTGTAAGGGGACAATGAAGGATGCTACAGAGCAATTGGCAACATTCCATCTGTTAGTTCATGCAATAAGATGTATATTTTTTTTTCTATTTTATTAATGGCAGTCCCTGTGTGCACTGGACCAGAACCATTTCCTGCTTGTTTAAAGGGGACAATGCAAGAATGCTACAGTGCAAGTTTGGTGACATTCCATTATTGGTTCATAAGGAGAAGCCATTTTAAGTTTTTTTCTATTTTTAGTAACCATTTTCAGCTTTTGTAAGGATGCTACAGCATTCCATCTATTAATCACGAGAAGACATTTAAAGGTTTTCTTACTTTTAGTAACAGCGGTCCCTGTGTGCACTGGAAACATATAAATGTAAGAGAAATTTCTTAAAATGCTTACATTTATATATTTCTATTGTATCCCTTTATTTTTGCATTGTATAACAGAAAAGTGGGTTTTCAATGTACAATGTACTGTATACCAGTATATACTTGTTTTTTGGGGGTTTTTTTACAAGTCCCATCCGACCCTGTGACTTCTCCCTAGGTGAACTTGCCAAGACCGAGAGGCGCAGGTTGAAGAGAGACAGATGCAGATACAAGGAAATCCGGGGAACCAGACCCTAACTCTTTTACGAATAGACCCCTTGGTTCTTTTCTACATGCCCCATGTATAGCACCGATACACATGTGACTAACCAGTTCATCTCTAGATGGGTGGGAAACACTGAAGAGTGTTTCTGAAATTTCCGAATTCGAACCGGGGACCTCCGGATTGGTAGTCCAGAGTGTTAACCACTCGACCACCACACCACTTGTTGTTAATTTATTTTTTGAAAACCATTGCATCTTGATATCAGATTCTTTTTGTTCTACTGTATTATGCAATTGCCGACGTACGTCACATTCCGTTACGCCCAACATTTAGCTTGGGTGAAATTACTTATTCGTTATAATACACAATGTTATTTATTACACCAGAAGAAGACGTACAATAAAGTTGAAACATGATGCAAAAGTGTTAATAATATTTCTTGTTACACAGAGTTATACTTGATATTGTGCAAGACAGTAACAGATGGGACAGGGACAACATGCGAGATTCCTACAAATGTATATACCCCCCACTTGAGTATATACTACCTATGTAAAAGTGAGGGTACAAGAATTTTCTACACTGATCTCTCTCTAATAACAGATAGAAATTCTAACTGATGCACTGTAACACTTAAAATATCGAAAGTTCCCTTACTGAGACAGTACACTTAAAATATCGAAAGTTCACTTACTGAGACAGTTAGAAGAGGTCGAAGTGCCCACTGATTCTGTACAAGGTTTGCAGGCATGTTGGAAGGTACACTGACAAACTTGTACACCTGCTGCGGTGTGGCACCTGGCCCTTGAGACGACATGATCCCACCTATCTGCTGGATTTGCATGGGGCCGCCAGTGACCTGTGACGCAGGAATCTTCGTGACAACTGACACAGCCGGGGTATCAGAGATCAGAATTGCATCTGTTGATGCCCGCACTGTTAACAAAAAAAAGAAAAGATTAAAAAAAGAGGACGAAGCTGGCCCTGTATCGCTCACCTGAGTATTATTGCCCTTCGGGCATGGTAAATTTTGACACAAGTGCCATGATTTGAACGAACTTGGTAGAGGTCCAGTAGATATCTAAGCTACTCGCCTTGTGGTTTTGGAGAAGATCTTTATATTTTTTTCTACTTTAGTCTATGTACAAGAGGGCCAAAAAGGCCCTATGTCACTCACCTGGCAAACATTGGCTATAATACAAGGTCAACAATAGCTTCACATGAGTGGTTTTGACCCGGGGATTATCATTTGAACAGTTTTCATAAAGATCCACTACACAATGATACGTTCCAAATATCTAATTTTACTTTTGAAGAAGAAGAAGAAGTTTTTTTTATATATAAGCAAATATAAAACAAAATCAACCCAAGGCCAGGGTCAACTTTGACCCAGGGGTCATAATTTAATCAATCTTGGTAGAGGTCAACTAGGCAATGCTACATGCTGAATACCTAGCTCTTAGTCTTGTGATTTCAGAGAAGAAGAATTATAAAGTTTTTCCTATATACGCCTTTGTAAAATCAAATAACCCCCAGGGCTGGGTCATTAATTTTGTGACCTGGGGCCAATGAATTGAACAACCTTGATAAAGGTCCACTTGGCAAAGCTACATGCCAAATATCTAAGCTGTTGACCTTGTAGTTTCATAGAAGACATTTTGTAAGTTTTTCCCATAGAATCCTAAGTAAAATCAATTTAATTTAATTTTGATCTGAAAGTCATGATTTGAACAATCTTGGTAGAGATCAACAAATCAAGTGACCCCCTTGGTGGGGTCAATTTTGACCAGTGGATCATGATTTGAACAGTCTTGTAAGAGGTTCACAAGGCAATGCTACATGCCAAATATCACTCTAAGCTCTGGTTCTCCTGGTCATCCTTTCCGATGCCTCTGCATGGAATGTAATTATTTGAAACATATGATAAGAGGACCATGCAAAGAACATTTCTGTGAAGTTTGGTTTAAACCGAACGAGTGGTTTAGTAAGAGAAATCTTTTCTTGACGCAAGGACGGACACACAGACAACAACAGACAATCACAATACCTCCCCTTGAGCACAAAGTGCTCAGACAGGCTAAAAATGTCTAGGAACCATCTACAGTAATACATTATACAATTGACAGTCTGGGAACCGGCTTATTTTATTCAATTATACATTATATATACAGTAATTACAGTCATGAAACTAACATTATACACAATTAGGAGTCTTTCACTCTACCCAGCAAAACAGTGTCTCCCTTGGTTCCCTTACTGTTAGTTTATATTTAGTCTGTCTTGTTGATAGTGAAAATTTCAAACCTTGTGTTTTGTTCATTTCCTGCAGCTGTTTAGTGAGGAACTGCGCAGGTCTTGGCGGTGGCAGGCCCCTCGGTTGAGTGGATTCTGGCAACTTCGGTGACTTCATAGCTGGTGCTTTAACCTGAGCTGCTGGAGGTTGTGTAGGTGTCGACTTTGGTGGTACAATGGTAAATGTATTTGGCTGGGATGAAGGGACCAGTATGTTTCCTGCCCGTACTTCTTTAATCAGGTCATTTGCCTATAATGTTTACAAATCAATCATGTTTAACTCATGTTTTCTTAAGGATTAACATCCATTCCAACAACACTTCGGTTATTTACAGGCATGCATTTAATTTACCCAACAATTCCTGGAAAGACCACCGAAGAGGACGACTGCAGAACTCCCATGCTTCATACAAAACTGGAACCTTTCTCATATAATAAAGTGTTAAGCTGGGCTCGAACCAATGACCCTCAATCAGCGAGATAATTCGTGATTTCATGTCATCAACCTCAACCATTTAAACACTGAAGCAGTGCCAAACTTACTGCCATGCTTTAAAGACTACAAGATTAAAACATGAATTTATACATGCAAATAACCAAACGGTAGTGTTTGAATTCCTTTTATATCCTTTAGCATAACATAACAAGAGCTGTCTCATGACACCATGCTTGACTATTAGAGGGCTTGTCAATAAAATAGGTTTATGTCTATAAACCTAAGAGCAGGTATACTGTGTTAATAAGAAATATTACAAAATGGCAAAATTATAGCCAACTTTTAGTTATCTCGACAAAATCTAAGTGCGAAAAGGGGCATTACTTTGTCAAATGTGACCTTGACCTAATGATTTGGCTGCATCACAACCCTATGTCCTAAGCAAAATAATTTCAAAGTTTGATGAAGAAATATTGAGAAATGGCAAAGTAATAGCTAAGGTTAAGTTTTTATGACAAAATCTAAGAACAACAAGAGCACCGCAAAGCGCAGCAATATACGCCCGAAGTGTTGTATCAGAGAATGGGAGCAAAATTTAGGCTGTTGAAGCCCAACGGACAGGAACAAGAATAAACAAGAGGGCCATGATGGCCCTGTATCGCTCACCTGTCTACCATTGGCAAAAATAAAAAGGTTATTAATAGCAGAAAGGATCAATTTTTACCTTTGGCTCATGATATCCTTCTTAATAAGCCCATGTAAAATCAAAAGACCCCCACCCAGGCAGGGTTAATTTTGACCCTGAGGTCAGGATTTGAACAATCTTGGTAGAGAGTCATTATTGCCACATGCTGAATATCTAAGCTCTAGGCCTCATTTTTTGCTGTCTGATCTGATCTGCACTGTTGGCTATTCTTTTTTTGCTGTCTGATCATGATCTGCACTGTAAGCTATTCTTGTATGTTGGCTGGTCACGATCTGCACTGTCAGCTTTTTATTTTTTGCTGTCTAATCATGATCTGCACTGTTTGCTATGCTTATTTAGCTGTCTGATCATGATCTGCACTTTCATATTTAGCTGTCTGATCATGATCTGCCTTTCTTTTTTGCTGTCTGATCATGATCTGCACTTTCTGACAAATTTCAAGGATATCTGGGCTGAAAATGTAACATCTAGAGTGTTAACAAGGTTTTCCATATTTGGGCTGTGACCTAGTTTTTGACCCCAGATGACCCATATTCAAACTTGGGCTAAAAATCAACTAACACCTTTCTGACAAATTTCCAGGATATTTGGGCTGAAAATGTTACCTCTAGAGTGTTAACAAGGTTTTTCCATTTTGGGCTGTGTGACCTAGTTTTCCCCTGACCCCAGGTGACCCATATTAAAACTTGAGCTAGAAATCATAGAAACAACCTTTCTGACAAATTGCCAGGATATTTGGACTGAAACAGTAGCCTCTAGAGCCTTAACAAGTTTTTCTTTTTTGGGCTCTGTGACCTAGTTTTTGACCCCAGATGACCCATATTCGAACTCGTCCGAGAAATTACTGGGACAAACATCCTGACCAAGTTTCGTGACAATTGAGAAAAAATGTGACCACTAGAGTGTTCGAACTAAATGTGGACGGACGACATCCGACGGACGACGGACTTCATCGATCCTAATAGCTCACCCCGGAGCCACTCAGGCTAAAAATTGAAGTTATATAAAAAAAATCTAAGTCCCCAACCAGAAAATCCTAACCTGGTACAAAAATTTCAAACAACACCAAAAAATTGGAGGTACCATTCATGTTGTACCACAGAAAAGTGGTCTCGGTTTTTCCATACTGCCAATAATAAAAAAGTTACAAAATATGCTATTGATAGTAACATAAAAGGGAAGTAATTCAATAAAAAAATTAAGCAAACAAAATAGAATCTCCCAAATAAAAACAAGAGCACTGTAATCAAGAGCAAATGCAGAGCAATATCCACACAGTTATATGACGCTTGAACCCTAAGTGTGACCTTGACCTTGAAGTGAGCCATCCGGAACATGGCTTCTGCACATCGTCTCAATGTGGTAAACAATTGTGTCAGGTTTCTTGAAATCCTTCAAGGGGTTCAAGAGTTACAGAGCGGAAGGGAAACAAAATCATATGACCTTTGACCCCTAAGTATGACCTTGACCTTGAATCCAGCCATCCGGAACATTGCTTCTGCACGTCGTCTCAGTCTGGTTAACATTTGTGTCAGGTTTCTTGAAATCCTTCAAGGGGTTCAAGAGTTACAGAGCGGAAGGGAAACAAAATCATAT
This sequence comes from Saxidomus purpurata, assembly GCA_022818135.1. Taxonomy (NCBI): domain Eukaryota; kingdom Metazoa; phylum Mollusca; class Bivalvia; order Venerida; family Veneridae; genus Saxidomus; species Saxidomus purpurata. Next base: position 19,871,902 of record JAFMSR010000019.1, on the reverse strand, counting down.
GACCTTTGACCGCTAAGTATGACCTTGACCTTGAATCCAGCCATCCGGAACATTGCTTCTGCACGTCGTCTCAGTCTGGTTAACATTTGTGTCAGGTTTCTTCGAAATCCTTCAAGGGGTTCAAGAGTTACAGAGCGGAAGGGAAACAAAATCATATGACCTTTGACCGCTAAGTATGACCTTGACCTTGAATCCAGCCATCCGGAACATTGCTTCTGCACGTCGTCTCAGTCTGGTTAACATTTGTGTCAGGTTTCTTCGAAATCCTTTAAGGGGTTCAACAGTTAGAGAGCGGAAGGGAAATTACAGACGGACACCGAGGCGACAACATAATACGTCCCTTCCGGCGTATAAAAAGGGGCATAACTATGCAAATATTGTTGACAGAGTTATGTGACTTGTTGCAGTTGTCAATATTGCCATAAGAAACAAGTATGCTAAGTTTGAAGTAAATATGTTTGATAGTATAGAAGTTATTAGCATTTATAACAAGAGGGCCATGATGGCCCTGTATCGCTCACCTGTCTACCATTGGCAAAAATAAAAAGGTTATTAATAGCAGAAAGGATCAATTTTTCCCCTTGGCCCCTGCCCCCCCCCCTAATAAGCCCCTATGTAAAACAAAGCCCCCCAGGCAGGGTTAATTTTGACCCTGAGGTCGGTTTGAACAATCTTGGTGGGTCAATTATTGCCACATGCTGAATTCTAAGCTCTAGGCCTCTTTTTTGCTGTCTGATCTGATCTGCACCTGTTGGCTATTCATTTTTTTGCTGTCTGATCATGATCTGCCTGTAGCTATTCTTTTATGATGGCTGGTCATGATCTGCACTGTCAGCTTTTTTTTTTTCTGTCTAATCATGTCTGCCTGTTTGCTATGCTTTTTGCTGTCTGATCATGATCTGCACTTTCATTTTAGCTGTCTGATCATGATCTGCCTTTCATTTTTTCTGTCTGATCATGATCTGCCTTTCTGACAATTTCAAGGATATCTGGGCTGAAATGAACTCTAGAGTGTTACAGGTTTTTCCATTTTGGGCTGTGACCTAGTTTTGACCCCAGATGACCCATATTCGATTTGGGCTAGAAATCAACTAACACCTTTCTGACAATTTCCAGGATATTGGGCGAAAAGTTACCTCTAGGTGTTAACAAGGTTTCCCATTTTGGGCTGTGTGCCTAGTTTTGACCCCAGGTGACCCATATAAACTTGAGCAGAAATCAGAACACCTTTCTGACATGCCAGGATATTTGGACTGAACAGGCCTCTAGAGCCTTAACAAGATTTTTCTATTTTTGGGCTCTGTGACCTAGTTTTGACCCCAGATCCCCCCCCCCGACCCACATCCCCCCCCCGTAACCCCCCCCCCCCCCTCTGGGACAACCCAGTTTCGTGACAACTGAGGAAAAAATGGGACCCAGAGTGTTACAAACTAAATGGGACGGACGAGGAGGGGCCCCCCCGAGGGGGGGGGAAAAGTAATCCAAACCTAGCTCACCCTGAGCCAGCTCAGGTGAGCTAAAAAAAACTTTAACCAATGCAGACGCCGGGGCGAGTGCAACAGTCTCCTTGTTCTTGGAATAGTTAAGCTAATAAATGCCTATAAATTCTGATTGGCTTTGAAGAGTTTGCTAAAATCTTAGCAGCAAACATTAAGGGTTTAGTCACCAGGGTCAATTAGAACCTTAACTCACTGTTTACTGATCCCAATGGTCTATTTCCCACCCTTTTTGAAGTCACATCTGGATTTACCATTCTGTAGAGCTTCCCCTTTAAGCTATAATAAACCATTTGATTGGCCAATTCTCAGCTGATTTTTTTGTTGTCAGTTTCTTTAAAACGATTTACTTGTCAAATTCTCAATTTTTGTAATTTTGTCCCACACTACATACATATCTGGGACCCAAACACAGCATCTTAGTTAGAAATAGCCTAGTGACTTTATGTCAATAAGAAGATAAAAACAACGTTTGCACACAGACCCAGCCTCCATTACTTCATAAAGAATGACACATATTTATTATTTTGAAAACTTATTGTGTAAGTGTTTATATTTTCTGTAAAAGTTTATTTCAAGGCCCAGATGCAAACGGTTTTGAAACATTGACTGATAGTTTCAAAAAAATTTACTTTTTTTCGCCAACCCAAATAAATCTCACACATTAAGTGACATTTCTGACCCTGAACCCTTCCCCTGTAACAGCATTTAAATAAAAGTGCCAAACTGTCACAAAATACACCCACCAGAGAGGTATAAATCAGTATTGGGCAGTTCATAGGTCAAGGCTAATTCACCTGTTTGAACTGTAGAGCAGACAAGGCTAATTTCATAATTTTTTAATAATTGAAGGGCCATAATACAAAAGTGCCTTGGGCGATTTTTTATTTTGCTGATCCAGATATTTGGCCCACAAATATTCTCACAAAGTTTGGTGATGATCGAATGAAAACTGTTTGATGTATGGAGCGGACAAGGCTAATTTGGCAAAGTTTGGTCCAGAACCAAATACAGACGATTATCGAAGCCCTGGTCACAGGGCTATTTTTTACTAAAATGCAGTGTGACCAAGCTACGCTACTTACACCTGTGTTTTCAAATACTTTTCTAAATACAATTAATGCTGCATTTGGCGAATGACAAGTCTGGTCTCAGACAAGAATTAAGGGCAGAGCAATGATGGTCATAAACTGATCAACTTGAATCAACAGGAAACAAACTGTTAAGCTGTGTCTACGATAAGATGAGGTGACTTTTTCAAAGACAAGTGCCTTAAAGTCTACAATATATCATAAACCCGTCTTGGCAACCCACATGACCTAATACTCAAATCATTCTGACAAAGCTTCATTAAGTTTAAATACTTACAAGAGCTGCAAGAGTAAACTTTGCTTGCAATGAAGGAGGAGAGGAGGATTTCAACAAGTGAAATATCGTACTTCAACGGTGAAATATGTGACTTCAACGGTGAAATTTGGTACTTCAACGGTGAAATATCGTACTTCAACGGTGAAATATCGTACTTCAACGGTGAAATTTTGTACTTCAACGGTGAAATATCGCTTTTCAAAACGGTGAATACTTCAACGGTGAAATTTGGTACTTCAACGAATTCTTCACGGAATTCGTACTTCAACGGTTCTTCACGTGAAAATCGACTAACGGTGAAATTTTGTACTTCAACGGTGAAATATCGTACTTCAACGGTGAAATATCGTACTTCAACGTGAAATTTTGTACTTCAACGGTGAAATTTTGTACTTCAACGTTGAAATATCGTACTTCAACGATGAAATTTTGAACTTCAACGGTGAAATTTTGTACTTCAACAGTGAAATAACGTACTTCTATCGAAAGAATCATATGAAATGTGGAGTGTGTTTGCAGGGAGAAATTACATACCTTCTCATGAGCCTTCTGAGCTTCCTCGATTGCCTTGAGTTGTGCCGGCGACAGTTCGTCATCCCCACATTCCATCTGCAGCTCAATGTCACGGCTGAAGGAGCGACGGGGCGGAAGCGGCTTCATGGAAGTGATTCTTGGTGTTCTCGGTACATGCTCCGGAGCCTGGTACACAACAGGAGACTTCTTGATCCTTGAGCTTTTCCTTGAAGCCATGTCTTCTGGAAATATACAATTGTTACAGTATTATGTAAATACTCAAATTCAAGTATGACATGAATGTTAAGTAACTGTTATAGTTCCAAAAAAGTTAGATGCTGCTGCTGTCCACCATGCAACAGCAGCCTAGCTTTAAATGTAAACCATCGCCAGAAGGCTGGCACATCTTACCTGTATGAAACTATTCTACAATGCACTTATTATTTAAAACATCATGCATATCATCCACCTATTAAAACAAGAGCTGTCCCTCATAGGTGATGAATGCTCCCAAAAGAGGTGTCTCACAGTCTGTGTCCTGTCCATGTGCTCAACAATTGTGCTATGTAATTTTAAAATCCTTCCATGCATGACAGAGTAACATGCATACAGGATTCCATTACCTATAAACTTTCCAAGACTTAGTGTGACCTTTACCTTTGAGGTAAGGTCATGGGTTTTGTATGCGACACATCGTCATGATGTGCTGAATATTTGTGCAAAGCTATTTCAAAATCAATTAATGCATGACAAAGTTACAGTCCGTCAAAAATGTGTGCATATATACAGGATTCAATTACCTATAAACTCCCGAGTGTGGCCTTGACCTTTGAGTTTGGGAAATGGGTCTTGCATGTGACACGTCGTCTTCATGTGCTGAATATGTGCCAAATTATTTTAAAATCCTTCAATGCATGACAAAAATACAGTCAGGACAAGAATGTGTGCAAATAAACAGGATTCAATTACCTTTTAACTGTAAGTGTGACCTTGACCTTTATGTAGGGACGTGAGTCTTGCATGCGACACGTCTTCTTGATGTGCTGAACACTTGTGCAAAGTTATTTTAAAATCCTTCAATGCATGACAAAGTTACAGCCTGGACACAAAAAAATGTAAAGACGGACACACTGACGTACATACTAAAAATGGCAGTTGTGTGGCCATTCTTTCGTTCTCTCTATTGTACTTTTTAGCCACATAAGCCCAAAAAATAGCCACATAAGACATACGGAATGAATGACATCAAAGACAAGTTACTGTTACCTATTGTTGCCATAGCCACTTAAACCCCCCTTTTTGGGCTCGGACAGACAGTGCTATTTTAATACACCCACCATTGGGGGTATAAAATTTATTGTTAAGTATTGGTAAGCAATTGAAAACTCATTTCAGGGTAGAATGAGTGCAAATGCAGTATTTTCTGGCATGAGCGTACGGATGAACAGACGCTCTTTGTCTTCAGCTGGCATTATTCAGCCTTACGCTGCATATATGAATAAACAATGGTCCAATCAAGTCTACCTTCTTTCAAATCTGTGTCCTTTAAGGCTTCCTTCTTTCTCTGCATTCTTTTAGCGTCATGGCGTTCCGCAAGTTCACGCGCCTTTGCTTTAACCCACTCTTTATGATGTTTTTGACGTTCCCCTAACTCAGGCTGCCGCCTTTTCCCCATAATGTGTTACTTCTGCAGAATAGACACAAAAAAATTCACCTAATATTAGCAATTCGAAAAACTGTCCAAAGTAAACGATCATCTCAATCTACGAGTCTACTTTCAAAGATTTGTTAATTTTTCTTTCAAAGACTTGTTAATTTTTCTTTCAAAGATTTGTTAATTTTTAGTCAACACTCTTACGAGACATATAATGGATGAAATGTCTATTCTGCAAATGTAACAGCACCATCTTGGGTCCTACATTGTAGTCCGTGTCAAAAATTGTACTTCATAAGCAGTTACTTTATACAGGCCACAATATTGAAACTTGGGATGACACAGTCAAAGTTTCTATCACCAACTTATTTTCTCGCTTTTCAGAATTCGTTGAATAATGTGGTGTTAAGAAATGGTAATAGAAATGATTATGGTGAGAGAAAAGAAAACAGTTTTACAAAGTAAAAAACTCTGTCAAAAAAGCATACTGGAGATATACAATGCTGACTTCATAAAAGATCTCATCATATTAGTTTTTTTCTCTCCAAAAATCGAATCGGTGACGAGTCAGACAAGTGACTGAAGTAATTGTAAACAATACATTGGCCTCCTACCAGTTTGAAGCCTTCAGGAAAGTATTTGTTTACATAACAGGACAAAATCCCAAGTTTGTCTAAAGACTTTTTTTCTATAAAGGGAGATAATTTAAAAATTTGGCAAGGAACAGTTATGGTACTTTGATATAACATATCCACTGAATGTCCTCTATCTGTACTCAGTTTGAACAAATTCTCTTGAGTACTGTTGCAGCTATACTCTGGACGAATACAAGGGAAATAATTCAAAACTAGGCAAGGCAGAGTAATAGTTCTTGCCCGGTACACTTCTGTCCTTTCTGCAGTTTGAACAAATACGTTCCATACTTACTATGTTATCTTCCGGACAAAAAATAACAAGTACATGTAACTATTGTGTAATTTGCTATTTCTGTTGCAATAGCAATCAAAATGTTTGTCTTGACGAAAAAAATTAAATGGTGGCCGAAATCCTCATATTGACATTCCAAGGCTGAAAAAGATGCTACTTTGAATCAAGGTATCACAGGATCCAGGTTGTTTGTGTTAAGTTTACTATTTCTGTTGCCAGAGTTTTTGTCCTGTAGTTTTCCAAATCGCGGACACCAGACAGACGGAGGTCAAACCTATAGTCCCCTCAGGTGAAACCCATCTAGGCGACTAATAAACACCAGCAACAGTAACATCATTCAACTTGGGCTAATCATAGACATGCAAACCTAACAAACATCCAGACCTTAGAAACACAGAAATATGTTTGTTGTTGAAAGGTGCTATTCAAGAGCAGTTCATTCCTTTCATAACTGATGCATGTGGAAAATGTGTGTCTTTTTAGGGAGGGTGTTGCTCTAGGTAGGTGTCACTTGGAGAGTTATGGACCTTATCTTGTTAAAACTAACTCAAACTTAAGGCGGTAATTTTAGGAGATAAGGTTTTTTTATACTGTCACCAACCTTCCTGTTCTGGTGTGCTAAGTCTTGGACTCTCAGATGGTTGCCCCTTGGCTATTTCACAAGCTTTCTTCTTGTACTTCTTCTTCTCTATCTTATCCAAGCTACTCCACTACAACAAGACAAAATTTTTCTATAAGACAACATCAAAGACTTTGTGCAAAAAGTTATCACTGCCATTCCAGAAACTCAAAGGACCGTATATTATTGTTTGGTAGTCACCCAGTCATGTACTTTCAATACAGAAACAAGAGGGCCAAGATGGCCCTATATTGCTCACCTTGGTACAAGTCCACTTTCCTGGTGGAGGATCACTAGATAATGTTATATACCAAATAGGTTTTCCTATATATGTCTTTGTTAAACAAGTGACCCCCCCCCCACCCCCCCCGGCAAGGTCAATTTTGACCCCAGGGGCATAATTTGAACAAACTTTGAAGAGGTCTACTAGGCAATGCTACATGCCAATAACTAAGCTCTAGGCCTTGTGGTTTCAAAGAAAAAGATTTTTTAAGTTTTTATAAGCCTATGTAAAACTAAGTGACCCCCCATGCGATTCAAATTTAATCCAGGGGTCATATTTTTAACAATCTTGGTAGAGGTCCATTAGCAAATGCTACATGCCAAATATCTAAGCTCTAGGCCCTGTGGTTTCAGAGAAAAATATTGTTAAAGTTTTTCCTATATAAGCCTATGTAAAACTAAGTGACCCCAGTGCGGGGTCAATTTTGACCCCGGAGTCATAATTTGAACAATCTTGGTAGAGGTCCACTAGACAATGCTACATGCCAAATCTAGGCCTTGTGGTTTCAGAGAAGAAGATTTTTTAAGTTTTTCCTATTTGTTGCCATAGCAACCAGAGTTCTGCTTTGAACAATTTGGTAGAGCTTCATACAAGGAACATTCCTGCATAGTTTTATCAACATTGGCCTAGTGGTTTCAGAGGAGATGTCGTTTGAATCAAAGTTCTGACGGACAACGGACAATCATTAATTAGAAAAGCTCACCCTGGCATAGCCAAGGGAGACAGTTTTTCCAAATATGAAAATTTTCAAGCAGTGATTACTTACCTTGCTACCAACAATTTGACTGATTTTACCAAATTCAATCTCTGGATTTTCTTGATGTATCTGACTACGGTGTTCTCTAGAAAAGAGTAAGAACCCAGTGATAGTTTTCCTTTTCTCCACTGATTTGTCTTCACTGTTCAAACCTAAAACAGAAGCATTATATATATTACAGTTTGCCCTACGTTCTTATCCCATCGTAAGCTCCTACTTCATTCAAAACTAGACTATCACTAAATGTGATTAATACCCCCGAAAGACTGCTTTATAAACTGAGGAAGTTCGTAGTAACGGAATACCTTGCAAAAAAAAACTAAAATAGAGATATTGTTCTTGGCAATAATTCTGTAATTTGTCAGGATAGAGTTATGGTTCTTGTACACTGCACTTCCTTTCATTGTGCTTGACCATTGTATGAAGTTGTATTGAATTCAAACCAGTAGTTTTCAAGTTATGCTCTGGACAAGGAAAAGTAACAAAGGGCAATAACTCTGTAATTAGTTAAAATTGAGTTATGGTTCTTCTACACTGCACTTCCTCTCAATGTGCTTGACCATTGTATGAAGTTGTATTGAATTCCAACTAGTAGTTTTCAAGTATTATCCGGACAAGGAAAATGCAACAGACAGCCTGACCGACCCACCACCCGGTGACTCCTATATACCCCCTTAAATTTCGTTTCGTTTCGGGGGTATAATAAGTAACATTTATTGCCAGATATTGACTCAATCCAAACAATTTGGAACTGGGAAAATAAAGGCTATTTTGGATTGGGGCTGCATGTAAAGGAAGTCATTGGTTGATGAAGTCACTGGTTGCTAAGGACGAGGTGCTAATAAAGCCGCTGGTCAATTGTATGAGCTGGTGGTTGCCATGTCAGAGGTTACTATGTAAGTTGCTTGTTGCTATAGGAACTAACTCTGTATACAGACATGGGGCCCACAGGGCATGGTCAACACCATTAAGTTGGACATGTAAACCTCAAAACATCACCCAAATAATTTTTATGTGAAACTATTTCAAACTCAGGCCAGTAATTTTTTGTCACCAACCTTCCTGTTCTGGTGAGCTCAGTATTGGCCTCTCAGAATGTTGCCCCTTAGCTATTTTACAAGCTCTCTTCTGGTACTTCTTCTTCTCTTTTTCATCCAAGCTTCTCCACTACAACAAGACAAAATTGTTGCATCAGACAACATTAAAGACTTTGTGCCAACAGCAAGTTGACAATGGTTAACTGTCATTTCACCACTGTAAATCTGGTATTATTCATCGTGTTTTTATTTTCGCTGTTATTCTCAAATTAATTGCATATCCAGTTCAAGAATCTGCGTAAATTAACAGCCAGAACTTACAACCTATCCGAATAATATTGTCCGAAATGCATCACGTTATCAAACACAGACATATCTATAATTGTAATTCATTTAAATTGTTTTAATTAATTTAATATGTTTTGGATCAGAAACCTTTTCAAGCCCACAGTGAAATAAACCCTTCCAAATGTTGCATTATAAAACCAGGATAAACTATTTCTACAAAATAATATGAATGTGAACATCCTTGGAGCACTATTTCCACACTGCCATGTGTTTAAACATGTTAAGCATATTATAACTTTCCCCCATCCTCAAATTCATTTAAGTTTTATTTGAAACCAACGAAACAATCAACAGAAATTAAGGTACTGCTAGAACATTATCATAATTACACGGACCCTAGATTTTCATATAGCGATCACCAATAGCACTTAAGATATTGTTTACTTGCCAATGGAATTAATTATTCAATCTCCTCTTAAAGAGTCCAAATAAGCAACCTCCTATATCCAGAGGATAGTTTATGCTTTGTGCTAGCCATACTGAAGAAGCAGCTTAGTTGCTATAGCAACATGTCACTTTGTCACCACGACAACATCACATGACAAAGGAAAACAAGTAATCACCTTGCGACCAACAATTCGACTGATTTTTCCAAATTCAATCTCTGGATTTTCTTGGCGTATCTGTCGATGGAGCTCTCTAGAAAAGAGCAAGTACCCAGTGATATTTCTCCTTTTTCTGGCTTTGTCTTCAAAGTTCAGACCTAAAACAAACACAAATGAAAACCCTGTGAAAACAATTCGGAAAAACTTCGCTACACAAAACTGATACCCAAATTTATAGTAACAACTGCGATTCTTACTATCGGACAGCAAACTTATTTTTGCAACTAGTTAAATAAGTAACCCTTTGATCACATGTCTTTAGATATTGGCTTCTACTCCAGCTGCCAAGGTTGCGTTAGAACAAATGCAGCTGATTTCATTGGTTGACAAAGAAATTTTTGTGAACAATCGAGCTTTAATTTTGGTATCTGAAACATTTACGAAACTATCATACAGAACTTATACTTGATTCAGTATTAAATTTTGGACACATTTTGTACCAGGGAAAATTATTCTAATACTACGTACCTGGTAGCAAAGGAGAGCTTGGTGGAAGGCTCGTATCTTGGTGCTCGTCAGCTATGTGATATCCTCTCTCCTCGTATCTCTCTTTCTGTTCTTTAGAAAGACTTCTCCACTGTAACAATACATGTAAACTACATTCAATTTCAACGCCCTTTTCAATAACATTTACTTATTTCTAGGCAGGTACAGTCCTCTGGAAAGGTTTTCTAACAGTGCATTGTCTCACCAATGCAATTTTTGTCTAATCAAACAACAGAAACTATTGTGTACAAGGCCATAGAGTGCCTAATATTCGGTCAGACAGCAGCGAAAATTTGCCTGACTCACTAAAATTTTGCCTGACATTTTTGCTCGATACGTCAGGCACGCATTTATCGGGTTATCGACAGGTAAGTAGTTTACCTTTTCATCGTTTCTAGGACGGGCCATTACTAGACTCACACCCTCTTCAAGAAAACTACCACCTTTTTCTCAAAAACAAGATTCACATGCATCCACAATTCTCAAATCATTTTCTACTAGTGACTACATGTCAGCAACAAATAATAAATAACTGTACCGTTACATTATTTTTATACAAACAGGCCTACGCTACGTTCAGATTTCCAATACGCAGTTTTGTCATGTTTTTGCCTAGTAAATCTTACAATACTTTTTAACTAGAATTGTTTTCTAAAGAAAAAAAAACACGCATCTTCCCCATGCCCCTGTCCCTCCCAATGGAAAGAATTCACTGGGCCACAGTGATCCTCAACTTTCATATGCACAACTAGACCTATAAACGTGAAAACACCAGGTGGGGAATATGATATGATCACAAACATACATGTAGGGTGACGATTTTGAACATTTATCATGTTTATTCACGAATACACTTTTCTTAGAAAAACTTTAGTTTACTACTCATACTTTTAGTGATACATGTACAAGTTAGGTCATCACTCAGACAAATATCAAATACATGTAATAACATAAAACAGCTTCAAACTTATGTGAAAGTCGATCATCGTCGGCCATAGGAAATGTTTGTTTTAATCATACAATTTCTATTTTCGCAAATATACAATTAGGGTAGATGCAAATATTAAATACAATTTGGACTAGGGCTGTAACGAATACACTAAGTGGAATACGATACGTATCACGAATACAGGGTGACGAATACGAATATTTATTCATGAATATGAATACTATACTAAAATCATTGAACAAGTGAACATTATATGGCTTTTGCCAACAATATATTACAGTCTGCTGACTAGATAATAGTACTTTCTTTGTACTCAAATTACTGTGAAATAATGCTGTTCAAACGTAAAAAAAACACTGAGTAAACATGTAACTTAAAAAGCTCTGGGTTCAAATGACTAGAACTGTTTAGTAAAAATTACTAAAAAATGACTAGACACGACTATAGAGTAAAGACGATCTACGATTTCAACGGTTCTCGATGCTAGACATGTTGTTGATGTAGACGGTTTTTGGATGTCGAAAATGGGAATTCCCACTTGTTGATATCAAATTTTAATTGAATGTGAAATTTAAATGAATTCAATCAGTTTAAAACCCAGAAAGTTATGAAAATCATTTATTCAATTGTAAACCAACATCAAATATCGGCCCGACGACTTATTAAATAAATGTCGTGAAAATATCTGTCAACTGTTGTGGGTGGGGTATTACGACGAAATAGTGCAAAATCGCTATGAAACGGAAGCGTTTTAGTAGATTTCATCTGTTTTAGGTAAATTCAAATGATTTTAGTTTAAATCATGCAATTTTTATCTATATTCGTAAATATTCGGTTCAGCACATGGCGAATAACGAATACAATTCGGACAAAGCTGTATTCGACTAAATCGAATATTCGAATGTATCGTTACAGCCCTAATTTGGACAGAGCTGTATTGGATTATAAATATTGAATATTCCAATGTATCGTTACAGCCGTATCATGACGGCATGCACTGAACAAGATGAACATTGTTCATCTTGTCTGCTGTTCATCTTGACTAGATTACTCCAAATTACAACATGCACAAGACGCCACCCTGAAAGTTCGCACCCTCTCAGATGCACCGCTAACACGTGCATCATTTATAATTGCCTTAAAAATATTATTATTATTATTACAAAGTTAACTACCTCAGTCAGGTGTCCCTTTTCACAATACTTATGCCAACGAACCGAATTCAGTGGCATCACTATGATCTCAACACATAAACACAGAAAAATAAAGGAGACAAAGAGATATTAAGGTATTTTATTTATCTCATTATCTAACGAAAAATTTTGATTAGGGTTTATCCACATCTCTTTCATTTCCATTCTTTAAACCACTGTCAACACTCGCACTCCATGAATTCTTTCAAAGCTGACCCTTTAAAGATATTTTTCATAACTAACGGCTATTTATTTATATGGGCCATACTATTGTGGGCCGTCCTGACATACATTGGACCAGGGCCAACAGCCAGTGATGATTCTGGACCAAAACTGTACCTACCTTTTCACCAATAAGCTGACTTATTTCTCCAAAAGTGATGCCTGGTTTTTCTCTCTGTATGATTTTCCGATATTCTCCAGAAAACACAGAGTAGCCACTTTTTACTGCTTGCCTGTTTTTCATGTCCAATTCATTCTGTACCTTTTGCCCTAAAACAAACACATTGCCTGATTTATAGTTTTATTCACACATCAGCTGAAACGCCCTTCGTAGAACTGGAAATTTATGTACCGTATTTTAGAGTTTTATCATTGGTACCAGATAATCCATGTGACCAACACTCCCATTTTTAAGAGTTCACGGCTACATGTAGCTCTGGCATTACCCAATGCCAATATTGGCTACAAAAATGTTTACTTGGCTCAAAAGAAATTGAATTCGCTACAACTTTAAAGAAAGAATATGTTTTACGTGCTACACAAACAGCGCCACATGGAAAAAATGGCTCAAAGGAAAAATGGGTCAGAGCTAGCCTTGAGAGTTTAATTGTTTTAGGTTTCTGAGGATAGTGCAAGATCAAAAATGTGCCCCGTTCCCGAGACATCCCTGGTTATATGACCAACAGACCACGGATACACTCCTGCGCTGGCAATGGTTCTGAGTTTTCTTCATCTGTTGTCAACACTGTGACCATTTGGCCAATGTTGGAACCAACAACGACTCACAGGAGCCAACATTGGTGGAAAAGGACAACCAATACCAGTTCATGATAGTTTTCACAGAATAACTGGGAAGATGCATAAATAACTAGACCTATCACTAAATGTGATTAATACCCCCGAAAGACTGCTTTATAAACAGAGGAAGTTCATAGTAACAGAATACCTTGCAAAAAAAAACTGAAATAGAGATATTGTTATTGGCAATAACTCTGTAATAAGTCAAGAGAGAGTTACGGTTCTTGTACACTGCACTTCCTCTCATTGTGCTGGACCATTGTATGAAGTTGTATTGCATTCCAATCAGTACTTTTAATTTATGCTCTGCGACAAGGAAAAGTAACAAGAGCTGTCCATAAGACAGCACGCTCGACTCTTGTGGGTGTTTGCTAATAAAACAAAACTTTTATCAGTGTAATAGCAAAACAAAATTCTGCTAACTATTAAGTATAAACTAGGAAAGTTGAATCATAAAAAAAGGCAAAATCTATAACTATAGATTAAATTTTTGGTAAATTAATTGTTTGATACAAAATTTACCCTGAACACTATTGCAAGGTTTGATATAACTACCATAAGTGGTTACTGTGATATGTGCATGATAGTACCTTACATGCAAAACTTTACCAAATTTTCAAAGTCAAACAAGGGCCATAATTTGCACTAAATTTAAACAAGAGTTATCTGTCTTGACTGTGTGACACCTCTTAAGACATTAAAAAAGTTTCAAGTCAATATCGTAAGTGGTTACTGAGATATGTGCATGATAGTACCTAGCAGGCAAAACTTTAACCAAATTTTCAAAGTCAAACAAGGGCCATAATTAGTACTAAATTTATACAAGAGTTATCTGACTTGACTGTGTGACACCCCTAGAGACATTAACGAAGTTTCAAGTCAATATCACAAGTGGTTACTGAGATATGTGCATGATAGTACCTAGCAGGCAAAACTTTAACCAAATTTTCAAAGTCAAACAAGGGCCATAATTTGTACTAAATTTTTTCAAGAGTTATCTGCCTTGATTGTATAACACCCCTAAAGACATGAACAAAGTTTCAAGTCAATATCATAAGTGGTTACTGAGATATGTGCATGATAGTACCTAGCAGGCAAAACTTTAACCAAATTTTCAAAGTCAAACAAGGGCCATAATTTGTACTAAATTTTTTCAAGAGTTATATGCCTTGATTGTATGACACCCCTAAAGACATGAACAAAGTTTCAAGTCAATATTATAAGTGGTTACCGAGATATGTGCATGATAGTACTTAGCAGGCAAAACTTTAACCAAAGAAGCAACGCCGACGCCGACACACAAGTGACTGTAATAGCTCTCCATATTCTCCGAATAGTCGAGCTAAAAATGGGCCATAACTCTGTAATGAGTCAAGATAGAGTTATTGTTCCTGTGCACTGCACTTCCTCTAAATGTACTTGATCATTGCATGAAGTTAAATTGAATTCCACCCAGTAGTTTTCAAGTAATGTTCTGGACAAGGAAAAGTAACAAAGGGCAATACCTCTGTAATCACTCAAGGTAGAGTATGGTTCTTGTACACTACACTTCCTCTCAATTTACTTGACCATTGTATGAAGTTGTATTGAATGCCAACCAGTAGTTTTCAAGTATTGCTCCAGACAAGGAAAAGTAACAAAGGGTAATAACTCTGTAATTACTCAAGAAAGAGTTATGGTCCTTGTACACTGCACTTCCTCTCATTGTGCTGGACCATTGTATGAAGTTGTATTGAATGCCAACCAGTAGTTTTCAAGTTATGCTCCGGACAAGGAAAAGTAACAAAGGGTAATAACTCTGTAATTACTCCAGAAAGAGTTATGGTCCTTGTACACTGCACTTCCTCTCATTGTGCTGGACCATTGTATGAAGTTGTATTGCATTCCAACCAGTAGTTTTCAAGTTATGCTCCGGACAAGGAAAAGTAACAAAGGGTAATAACTCTATAATTACTCAAAGAAGAGTTATGGTCCTTGTACACTGCACTTTCTCTCAATAACCTTGACCATTGTATGAAATGTATTGAATTCCGACTAGTAGTTTTCAAGTTATGCTCCGGACCACAGGTGAGTGTAGCGTAGCAGGGACCCAAACAGTGAATGTTAGATAAAAATAGCCTAATGACTATAATATTATATCGATAAGAAGGTAAACAACACAGTTCGCACATAGACCCAGTTTCAGCTTCAATTACTTCATACAGAATAGTGCACATTTATCAAAACCTATTGCATATATAGCCTACGTAATTATATTTTCCGTAAACGTTTACTTCAAGGTCCAAATGCAAACCGTTTTGTAACAGCGACTGATAGTTTCCGAAATTTTTACCATTTTTCGCCAACTCGAATAAATCTCACACATTTCAGGTACGTCTATTTTCCAATGCGCAACCGTCACTGTGGACATACACAAGAACGGCACAACACTGCTACTTGAGCTCAGTATTCCATAGACATGTATTAGTGATGTGTAACCTAGACTTGGTAAGACCTGGCCGATCGATGCGGTATGGAAACTAGTTTTTCCCATTATCAGTATGGCTGCATGTATATGTTTACAAAATATATCAACGAAATAAAATGAATACTGTATTAACGGATCGTATTAAAACTGGAAAGCTTGTGGAAATATTTATCAAATCAATTTCTACGAGCTACAGTTGTGTAATATTTGGATGACACAAGGCGAGATTGTTTAAAAGCTTGTTAAAAGGGAAGAATTCAGTGTTAGAAATGTGTGAGATTTATTCGGGTTGACGAAAAATGTAAAAAAAAACGGAAATTATCAGTCGCTATTTCAAAACGGTTTGCTTTTGGGCCTTGAAGTAAACTTTTACGGAAATGATAAACACTTATGCTATATATGCAATAGGTTTTAATAAATATGCATTATTCTAGATGAAGTAATTAAGGCTGAAAGTGGGTCAATGTGTAAACGATGTTGTTTACCTTCTTATTGATATATAGTAACTAGGCTATTTTTAACTAAAAATCACTGTATGGGTCCCTGGTACGCTACACTCACCTGTGCTACGGACAAGGAAAATGCAACAGACCGCCTGACCGCCCGCCCAACCGACCAACCAACCACCGGGTGACTCCTATATACTCCCAAACTTCATTTCGGGGGTATAATAAATTTATTATCAGACTTCTCAAATCCGTAGAAGGTTCGCAACTTTTTCTTACGCAGATATTCTGTATCAAACACTATCCTGTAATTTATATACATGTGATTAACAAATGTGTAGCCAGGACACCAAAAGGTTATAAATATACAGGTCATACTAATTACAATCAGTTTTACTGATAAATAATACTCAATACTTAATAATAAGTACTCAAAATTCAAGACATCTGCCCATAATATAAAGTTTAAACTTTATTCTTTAAGAAAATCCAAATCATAGCAAGCTTTATTAAATCTGTGTTGACAGTCATCTTCTTACATGTACTTTCGGATATACCTATTATTACCATGAACTTGGAAAAGATGTTTTAAACTTCTGCCAGTTTGTTTCTCCCACAATATATATATGTATTTACTCTTTTGTGACAACTCGTCTTTTGCTGAACATTTTGATGTAAAATTTACAGTGATACTTCTGTATTTGTCCAAGAGTGGCTACTTTTTTCTGGTGTTTACAAATTGTACATGTCATACACGTACAGCCTTCTGAGTACATACATGTATGTATCATGGCAACTGATCATAATGCAGTTTTAAACATTTTCATGAACATTACAAGGATTGACCGCAAAACTGTCGTAACTTATATAAAATAAAGAAGGACTTACGGCAGTTTTGAGGTCAACCCTCGAAAATTTACTTTAGGTACCTGTCAAGATTGTATTTCATCAGCTATGATACAAAACAGAGAAGGAAAACACGTGGGTATCTGACTTAATTCTTCTCGACGGATACGCCCACTTACATAAAGCAGATGTACTCTTGTGTTTGCGTTCCCTATCTGTTACATAGTTCTACTGAAGGTGCAAAGAACACTTGACTGAAGTTGACACCCATCTCAAGAACTCTTTAAGAACGATTGTTTGGTTTCCGACACCAGTGTGGATCCAGAATCTGCCCAGAATTCCACACAGTCCATTCTGTATCAATGTCATCTTCTCCACAAAAGACCTCACTTTTTTTAAATTTTTTGTTGTTGCAAGAGTTAAAGTGACATTATGCGCATTTTTTTCAAGTAAAAATCCAGCTGAAAATGGTGTGTATACAAAAGCGTAGAGGAAATAATAGCTTTTAACCCAATACACACCAAATCTTCCCGCTCCCAGTATGAAAAAATAACTTTCCAAATATTGATTTTCTTATTTGACTGGGAGAGTCAATTTAAGGAAAGAGCAACTGCATGCAGGAGTTGCTTCCCTTCCACTGTCAAAATCTCTACCAACATCAAAAACGACACAATCAACTATCATTTTATCAGTCCGATTTTTTTATATCTAAAGCACCAACTTCAAATACTAATGCCGCATAATCATTAATTTAACGCATTTAAATGCACAGCATCCAAAAATTGCTTTTATAAAACTATCACCAAAAATACACTATGTGCAGTAAGATGCGCATAATGTCACTTTAAACACCCATTCCAACTCTGTTTCAGTCATTTTTACGCTTGAGGCACTTAACGCGGCCATTTACATGAACCTAACCATCACTCCTAGGAAGAACCAATACTTCTGCGCCAGGAACTGCCAACTTTCTCACATAAAGAAAAGGGACATAGTCTTCGGGTAACAGGGCTTGAATCCATAAAGTGCAATTAATGAGAGGTTACAGTGATTTCAAATCAGCACCATGGAAGCGGTATAGGGTCAATTTTGACATAAAGCCTATGTGAAATCAAATGACAACCCAGATGGGGTTCATTTTGACCTGGGGTCATGACTTCATCAATCTTGGTAGAGGTCTATTATGCAATGCTATAATTTTTATGCCAAATGTCTAAGCTCTGGGCATTGTGGTTTCAGAGAAGAGTTTTAAAGATACATGTATGCTATAATAAGCCTATATGAAATCAAGTGTTTCGGGCAACCTGACCTTACCTGGTGACCCCACGACCCTAGAGTTTTTTTCAAAAAAAAATTTGATTTTTTTTTTCAAATGTGTACCTCCCCTACCTAGCATATTTGGGACCGTTGCCCTAAAAACAAATTGTTTTAGCCAACCTATAGAATTTTTTTGAGATTTAAAAAAAAAAAAATTTGTCCCTACCCTACAATAGAATTTTTGAGACCGTTGCCCTAAACACAGAATGATTTTTTTTTGGCCTTAGGCAATGCTACATACCAAATATCTAAGCTCAAGGCCTTGTGAGAGAAGGAGCTTTTCCTATATAATCTTAGTATGTAAAATCAAGTGCATTGTAGTTTCAGACAAGATTTTTAAAGTTTTTCCTTTCCATGGAATGGAATTCTTTGAACACAACTTTCATAGAGCGTCATGCAAGGAACATCCCTGTCAAGTTTCATCAATATTGGCCCAGTGATTTCAGTGGAGATGTTGTGTTAAGGAAAAAGTGAACGAACATACGATGGACAGTCAGCGATCCTAATAGGAAAATTACTTTGACAGTTTACCTAACAAGAGCTGTCTGCAAGAAGCATGCTAGACTATTCTCAGCGCTTGCAAGTTAAACAAAACTCAGTAAATAGCAATACAAAATTCAGTTGACTCTCTAAGTATATATACTAGAAAACTGTAATTAATGATTAATTATTAATCATCAAACAAACAAAATTTATCTGTAGATGTTAACTTAATTGTTTGATTCTCTGAACACTATTGCTCAGTTTCAAATAACTCCCATAAGTGGTTACGTCTTACTGACGTATGTGCATGATAGTACCTTGGATGTAAAACTTTAACCAAAGTTTCTAAGTTCAACAAGGGCCGTACATGTAATTTGCAGTAAATTCAGCCTGGAGTTATGCAACTTAAATATTGGATACCCCTGAGCACTACTGGTAAGTTTAAACTAACTTTCATAAGTGATTACTGTTCACAAAGTATGTGCATGATAGTACCTTCGCTGTAAAACTTTAACGAAAGTTTCTAAGTTCAACAAGGGCCATAATGTGTAGTTAATTTAGTCTGGAGTTATCTAACCCGATTGTTTGATAAGTAAGTTAGTTTTATTCGGTAAAAGTGTACGTGACATGGCAATGACATATTGATGCATAATGATACAATATATATAACAATAATCAAATTTTTTAGCCAACTAGAAGTATGACAACTGTAAACATATGACAAATATAAATATGAGCCATGTAGTGCCCATCAATACCAGGGATAACACAAAAAAGAGGCAATGATTGCCCTTAGTTCCACTGTTATACCCCTGAAGCCTGTATTGAATTCCTAATATAAATCCCGTATGTGGTTTACTGAGATGTATGCTTGATTGTACCTTGCATACACAGATTTTCTGAGTAAAGGGCCATAATTGGCATTAAATTCATACAGAGTTATCTTACTTGAATGTCAGACACCCCTGATGACATTAAAGAAGTTTCAAATCAATCCCCTCAGTTATTACTGAAATATGTGTATTTTAGTTACTTGCATGCAAAACACTAACTAAAATTTCTGAGTTCAACAAGGGCCATAATTTGTAATCGAACCTGATTATTGTAGATCCCCGGACATTCTAAAGACGTTTCAAATCAATTTCCGCAATGGTAACTTAGATATATGTCTGATCATAGCAAGTTGCACATAACGCTTTAACGAACTTCAGCCGGCATGCAAAACTTTAACCAAACTTGCTAAGTTCAACAAGGACTTTAAATTGTAATAAATTCAGTAAGGAGTTATCTAACCCGATTGTTTGATACTGTATTGCAGTTTTAAATCAATCCAACAAGTGGTTACTGAGATATGTACTTGATAGTACCTTGCATGCAAAACTTAAACCAAATTTTTAAAGTAAAACAAGGGCCATAATTTTAATTATATTCATACACAAGTTATCTAACTTGACAGTCTGACACCCCTGAAGACTTAAATGAAGTTTCAAATCAATCCCATAGGTGGTTACTGAGATAATGTCCATGATAGTATCTCGCATGCAACTGCAATGCCAAATGCAAAAGTGACTGTAACAGCCCTCTTTATTCATCAAACAGTTGAGCTAAAAAAGACATTTTGTTCTCCTGTCACTTGTGACTGTTGAAAAACTGAAATAAAACACCACTGGCAACAATTTTTTGACTGTTTGTGCATGCGGCAACAGTCCTTTAATGTACACTGTAGTATTGCCAAAATTGCCATGGATGTCATTTCACCATGACATCAGTAATACAGAGCTGAGTTAAATGAACTACTCACTTTAAACATTGCTATGCATGTAAATAAATCAGAAAAAGATCATGTTTGACCATCTTTGCTAATATTTGGTTATTATATAACTTGCCCATAAGTCGATTAAGCTTTCAAAAGGCAGTGATCTTTGTAAATGTACTTAATTCCTTGTTAGATATATTTAATTATAAATCTCAGAGAGCAAAAACAAACTTAAAATGTTTGTTTTTTTTGATAAACAAACAAATTTAATATGGTTATTTTTTTCTTGTCATCAGTCATTCCCAGTGTATATTTCCTGCACTAGAAATTTCTAATGTCTTTAATAAACCAAATACATGCTTCGCTGATTGAGAAAAACTAACAAAATCAGGTTAAGTTAACAAAAAAGAAGTCTTATAAAATTTCCAGTCACTAAAACACATCAGATGTCTTCTTTAATATCTTAATTTTAAAAAAATCTTAAGGGGAGCCCCCCCCCCCTTTCCTTTAAGAGGGGGTGACCTCCCCCTCACCGCTTTGCGGCTCGAAATGCCTGTTTTTCACCAGCACCCTGCCCTTTTCAGATCCTAGCTAGAACACTGCAGTACTTATCATTGCACTGCTAGTACAGACAGACAGACATATATTTATATGTAAGTACCAATGTATCTCTCTGCAGCCAACGTGCGAGCGTATAACATGTGATTTAGTGGGTACGCAAAATCAAGTAGAAAGCTATAAATGTTTAGGGTAAAAGCTAAAACACATTTATGACAACCTGCATTATGATACTTTTCATATTTTTTGCTGTAAAACACCAACTGTATACACTTAAAATATTAATTTGTACAAAGAAAAATTCTGTTTGTGCCGTTTCAAATTACACTAAAAAGTTTACACACCCTTTGTTGGTGCTAGAGCATAGGGCTGGGTATTGCCAGTAAAAATGATGATGCAATATAATTATATTACTTGACATTGCAAATTTTATATTGTGATATATATATAAATAGACAATATAAAATTTACAATATCAAGTAATATAAATTATATTGCATTATCATTTGTTGCTTGACAATCATATATTGCAAAGCATTTGATTCACAAAGAAAGTCAGAAAACCAATCGGGACATCCCTATCTAAAATTCGAAATATAATTTATTTTGATTTCTTCATCTTGAATAACCAGTTTTCTAATATAGCTATTTATGTAACCGTGAAAAATACTTTGCCCCGAGCTGGATTCGAACTCGGGTCCTCCAGTATCCTGAGCGAACACTCTACCACGTCGCCATAAAAGCTAGCTCAATGGCAAGGAAGTACAAGTGCCATATTATACCTCTACTACATTTATAGACATGTATCATGTTATTGATGTACATTATTTATATGTAGCCAATCAGTGAACTTTTGGCCCCATGTATCGATATTTCGCTTGCATGAGTCGATATTTCTAAATCGATGTATCGATACAAAAATTTTAATCAATTACATCCCTAGTTTAGATGATTTCAGTAATCATGGTAAAATGTTTCCAATTCATCACGTCTACAAACTACAGCACGGCAGCCAGGACGGCATGAACATGTGATACGCACATTGGGATCCCAACCTTGAAAGAAAAGCTCTGATTGGCTGGTGGAAAGGTCGCCTGTACGTAGCCTACTAATAGCTTAGCCTTTTAGAGATGATTGTAATCAGATTAGTTTCACAATTGCATCATGTTTATCATGATTTTCATTTCACTTTTAATTTTATCTGCAGTTTCACCATGAATAATTACAAGTTGCTGTTTTCGCAAATACTACCAAGTACATTCAAAGTTTTAGTTACTATATGCTATCCTCTGTACACCCAACAAAGTGGCAAGCATGTAGGTAAGTGTGAGGTTTACACACTATTAGTCTAGATTAACAGTCTATTTGTTGCTTGACAAACCATTCATATTTTCTATACTTCGTATTTTATCTACCACCCCTTATGCAGTGTATTTAGAGGTAGTTACGGTTACTTTATAACTTTGCATAGCAGTGCCCATCATCTTAAATTCAAATTCCACTCATGACAAATGACTTTGGAGACTAACAACCCTGGGAAACTTGTCAAACCAAAGGCAAACTAGTCACACGGAAATATGTTTTCCAAGACGAAATGTTCCATACCACATTGGACATTAGGTCTGGTGCCTGGACTTTCTACATCGGAGCCAAGCATTTCTTTATCAGTTGTGTCCGAGTCACAGGTATTCATCATGACTGGCCTCTGTGGTGTTTCTCTGACGAAGAACTTAAATTTGACATCAATATCACACAACCAAGCTGTAGGTACTGGCAAATTGATGGGAATAATGCTTGGTTTTCACAGGTTGTTAGGGCATGTATGTCCCTTGTAGACATGGTCATATGCATTGACTATGTTAAAATAGTTTGTCCCAATTCCTCATACATATATGGTATTTATAGTAAAATGTTTCCTTTGCTCTATAAAGCGTTACAGGCATAGATTTTAAGTTTTACATGAAGGTCAACGATGTAGGTCAAGGTCACGCACTATATATTTGTTATTTCTGTTACCATGAATACAAATTTTTGACACTGACAATGTGATTGTTGATCAACATATGAAGAATCAGATATCCATCTTTCTTTACATTTCTTACAAGAGAATAGTACTAACAAACTGAAATTAAATGGCAACAAAACAGCAACAAAATGACCTGGCATATAAACTATCTTAGCTATTTTCTACCTTCATCAACTCTTGTCTGGCTTTGAGGATTGATGAATCAATAAACTTGTTGCTTTACACAGTAATTTCACTTCATTTCAAGAAATTGAAAACAAAATTACTAGCAATTGATTTACACATTCAAAGTTGCATCCTCCATCACTGTGTTTATTCATGCATAAAAGTCATAGGGTCCTTTAAAAAATGAAACTACATCAATGTCAATGTTTTACATGTACATGACAACCACATTGGCCGTCAAAGTATTAAGATTATGTGAATAACATTTCTCGAAAAGCATTGCATTTTCCACAAAAATTATCGAAAAAAAACTAATTGGAAATCCAGCATGGCGGCCATTGCTCGGCTATTATCAGTCAACATACAAGTGCAACTTCAGGTCAAAAATATTAAAAAACTGTGGTGACAAAAACATGGATACTTCGCCATTACATTACCTTAATGTGGATTGATAAGGCTGATTAGGTGTTTTTGTTCAACTCATTTCGCAACTTTCGTTATTAAGCATTAATTTCCCCATATTATTTTCGTAGCGATCTTCCATAACACTGTTTTTCGATCACGTGACCGTACAATGCGCGGATATCAGCATGTCCTTGAAATTGGGCCTTTCATGTCACGATCCACTCCGTGTTAAGCTGCCAGGATACTTTTCTGACTATAAAATTTTAACAAATGTTAAATAATTAGAGAACTATGCATAAATATATGATATTTCGTACATTATCACATGTTCTGAATTTGGTTTAGAGACTATAAAGACGGAAGTTACCCCGGGTCTTTCCGTACTGATCTCCCGTTACTTTCCGTAACTTATTTTAACAAAGTACGGAATTTAACGGACTCCAACGGGGAAATTGTTTAAACTTTGGGTCTAAGAGTATATAGGCTCTATGCCTCCAAATATAATACATTATCGATACATGTATTTTTGTTTTCCTGCAAAAATGCCCCTTTGCTGATGAAAGTTTGATTAAAGTGAAATATATATAATTTTTATAATGATAATTACAAGTTCTCATATTCAATGTACATCACTCGCAACAAACTCCCACACTCGTAAAAGCTCTCTAACAAATGCACGATTTAGTAGACACTCGCCGCATTAATCGTACCACGTAATTTCGTACCAGTTTAGACACATTCAAAATTCTGGTCGACTTTCAGAACGTGTCTGATCGTGACATCAAAGGAGCTTGAAAATAATAAAGTTGCATATCTTTTTCTAATACGAAACATTTTATGTTAAGCAAGAGAGCACAAAGGACAATATGTGGGTCTTCTAAACCAGGATATAGACATCTTGTCTGCTTGTAGTGGAAAGTATATACGGACCCTGCCATAAGATAGGATGAAAATAGCATCATTTTTTTCACGCAGTTAGCCCCCAAAACATATCTTCCAACAGACATTTATACAATACATGTATTCCTGCAATTTCTAAATATGTGACAAATTTTACATCAAGTCACACCAACAAAATTTTTAGACACTGTGTTTCATCAATGTATAAGAATGAAAGAAGCTTTATTGTTAACAAAGGAGAGCTGTGGTCTTGAGATAAAGCTAGAGCATTATTCATTAACCTCATTTTTGACATATATTCCACTGCTGTGCTTTTTAGAAACTCTGAAATATTCTGTTATTAGTCAAAGTTCACCGCTGTTTATTATTTATTTTAAAGCAAGAACAATGAATAGGTTGCAAATTGCTCGCATTAATGTTTAAATGTATATACAGTATTGCGAGCAATTTATAACCTGTCATATATACTATAAATTACATTACTATAAGGTGTTAATACTTCATATAGATCTCTTGTTTCACAGAACATGTGAAATTTATGTAAACATGTACATTTTGTACATTGTATTTCTATGGGAGTTTATGTTTTGCGAACTTAAATGTGGCACCTTACTTCATAACATCATCTTACAACATCATCAATATTTCAGGTGTATTTAAAACAGGAATAAAAGAGATACAGGGGAAATCCCTGTCATTTCTTGTCTCTTCCCTGTCATTTTGTCCCGTCCCAGTCACTTTGTCAAGAAACATTGACATACATGTATATTGTTATCAATAATGAAGATAAAGTTTGGTGAACATGCACATACTGATCGGAATGTTAGTATGAATCTGGTTCAAAAGGAGTTATCAACACACGGTTATTTATAGCTGACTTAAGCTCTGGTTGGTCTGATATCCGTCCGTATGTAAGACTGTGATTTTAAAGACTGATTGCTACGATATCGTTGTCGATTTTGTAGACATGATTTGACTATAAAATCTTGCGCATTTCCGTGACACAGTTGGGCATAACAACGGCTCATTCTTTATATTGCAGGCCTTTGGACTATCTTTACTTTGTTGATACATGTATTTGCATTAGTGTTTGAAGTGTTAGATCTCTAATATGCATTAAGTGAGTCCAGAAATGACGAACCGAGGCCTACCTGTCCATTGTAGCTATGATTCATTTAATGACTCATAGATAGACATATATGTAGTGTTGTTGTTGTTGGGTGAATTCCTGCAGTAGTCAGGGAACAAAACTTGAAATGGAACTTGAAACGGACCATATGGAATGAAAAAGAGGACATAAACGTATACTTTCATTACAAAGTCTAGCTCAGTGGATATTATATTTGAAAACTTTTATGGTTTAGTGTTCTACCAATACATTTCGGGCGTATGGGGCCGATATAGTCTGTAATAGTAATATTAAGTCCCACACACTGATGATATTCGTTACCACATTCATCGCAAAAAAACCATACATAGTTCTAGTGACAGGCATATTGCAGAAACAAACAAGTTGAACATCTTGAGTCTTTTTAATTGCCTTTCGGTTTTTTTTGCTATCGGTGACAGGAAACGGTTTCCTATTTTTTTACTCTCCAGCTAGGCATGTGGACAAGTGATGCATCACAAGTCTCTAAATATAAGTTTGTCTAGAAGGGTCCTTGCCAAAATCTAAAACTGTTGCATTAGCAATGACTTAAATGCCACAATCATAGCTATTTGATATATTTTCAAATTTCCCCTTCAGTGTGTTTGCTTTCGTGGCACCAAGCCTGGAAACAACCATTTCTACTTGATCGGGAAGGTCTGTGAAAGCAGAGTCATAGATCTTTACAGAATACCACAGATAATGTCTGTTGCTCACTGTCAACCAATAAGAACCTCAATCATTTGGTGATCTGTTTATTATTTATGAATAATCTTTCATGTCTCTCAAAATACAACTGATGGGCTAGAAATTGATACTGGAGTCAAATCATTGCACTGTCGATGATAATGTCATTAACTTACTGCTTTGATTAAAGAATAGGCTTTTCACTGGTGTTTAAGTTGTGATAAAGTTTAATTTTGTCTGCTGGAATCCACAACTCCAAACTATGCCGTAGGTCTTTTCTAAAATCAGTCTTTAGAGTAGATGTCACATTCTCAAAAGAAGCATCATTTCGTCTCACAAATTGTGTTAAACTTGTTTTGCCTGTGGATATTTCCTTCAGTAAACCAGACAGCATCTATATCTGTTCATCTGCATATGTTATTAGCTCACCTGGCTACGCCAGGGTGAGCTTTTCTAATTGATGATTGTCCGTCGTCCGTCAACATTTTGATTCAAATGACATCTCCTCTGAAACCACTAGGCCAATGTTGATAAAACTATGCAAGAATGTTCCTTGCATGAAGCTCTACCAAAATTGTTCAAAGAATTCCATTCCATGCAGAACTCTGGTAGCTATGGCAACAAATAGGAAACACTTTAAAAATCTTCTTCTCTGAAACCATAAGACCTAGAGCTTAGATATTTGGCATGTAGCATTGTCAAGTGGACCTCTACCAAGATTGTTCAAATTATGACCCCCGGGTCAAAATTGACCCCGCGCGGGTGGTCACTTAGTTTTGCATAGGCTTTATATTGGAAAAACTTTAAAAATCTTCTTCTCTGAAACCACAAGGCCTAGAGCTTAGATATTTGGCATGTAGCATTGTCTAGTGGACCTCTTCAAAGTTTGTTCAAATTATGCCCCTGGGGTCAAAATTGACCCCGCGGGGGGGGTCATTTTTTTTTAAAAAGGTTTAAAAAAAAAAAAAAAAAAAATTTTTTTTTTAAAAAAAAAAACCTAGAGCTTATATTTGGCATGTAGCGTGTGGCCTCTTCAATTGTTCAAATTATGCCCTGGGGGCCCGCCCGGGGGTCACTTGTTTTACAAAGACGTATATAGGGTAAACCTATTGTATATAACATTATCTAGTGATCTTCCAATAGGCAAGTGGACTTGTACCCAGGTGAGCGATATAGGGCCATCTTGGCCCTCTTGTTACTTTTTGAAATTTAAACCTATCAGACTGAAAAGATATCGAACAGGAGCCAACACACATTAAAATGATTTATAACTGTGCTGGCATTGACTGTGTAATTTGAAATGAAATATTTGATTGATGGCACATTCTGGTCTTTGCTTTATATACTACAATGTATAAAGTGTGGCTGTGCCATCACTATCAACAACGTACGAACTGTATGATTATTTTAAATCTTGACTTGAACAGTTTTAAATTTTATGTTTAATCACGGACCTTTATATGTCTGGTTTAATCAAGTTTTCCAACGCAACGAGTAGTTTTGTGTCTGATCAATAACTTCTCGGAACTTGGCCATGATGCATATGGACACAATACCACAGCAAAGTTCGATAAGCAGTCAGCTATACGTGGTCACTCCAGGGTTATCGCCTTTGAAATGTAAAATTTTGACCAAAATAACATTGTCCGCAATATAACGACAAATCGTTACAAAACTTGATTGGAAGGTAGCTTAAAAATCAAAACGTGGGAATAGTTTTGGGGTCACCGGGGTCAAGCTCAATATGTTATGAAAACAAGAAGAACGGTTTCTGGTGAGTAACTTAAGTTCACATGAACAAATATATATGCTATTAATCGTGTGTGATTTTAGTCAAGTTAATGGTTGGGAACAAAGTTAAACTAATTTGACCCAAACTGAGGCCGACAGTGCATGTACATGAATAAGCTCACTGTTTGCGTGTGATTTTGACACTTTTGGTTGCTAGGAAGCGCCGGGCTGCTTTCAGTGCTTTGGCTGTCCCTTCAAAGCCTTGGTGCTCTTTTCATGATGTGCGTTTTTCTGATACATGTATATTGATTGGGTAAATAAACAGGGGAAATTCTTTAGTTTGGATATGTAACAATGAAACCGAGAGTAAAATGTGCGTATAGGTCAGAGTTCAGCGAGCCGCGTCATCAGCTTAAAGCTGCTCGTGCACTGAGTTGCCTAACAACTGAGTATCTTCAAAAACACCTATTAATAAGAGGGATATGCCACTGTAAACTTGAAACTTGAGCCTTTGAATTATGTGCAATTTAAAACTAAAAATTGTGTTTTTCCCCATAAATTTTTTTTTATCATATTGATTTTGTGGCTTGGCTATGACGTGAATACGTTGCATAGAAGAAGTTTATCCCCTACCCCCCGAGTTTTGAGCTCACCTTTTATTAGGACCACTCATCATCCTTCCGTCAATCACTTCCTCTGAAACCACTTAGCTAATGCTGATGAAACTTGGCAGGATTGTTCCTTACATGAAGCTCTACCAAAGTTGTTAAAAGCATTCCATTCCATGCAGAACTATGGTTGCTATGACAACAAATAGGAAAAACTTTAAAATATCTTCTCAAAAAGAGGGCAATGATGGCCCTATATCGCTTACATGAGTACCAGTGCACTTACCTAAGGAAGTCACTTGTTGCTTAATATAGAGTCAATAATTGCTAAAGAAGTCACTGGTCGGTAAAAATAACCAGCATCCAGGGGCAGTTAGTGGTTGCTAAGAAAGTCACTGGTGGCAAAAGGATAATAAAGGTTGTTAAGGCAGTCACCGGTTGTTAGGGAAACTCTCTGGCTGCTACAGACTAAGTTGATTTTAAGGGGAAATCAATGGTTCCTAAGGAAGTTATTTGTTGCCAGGGAAAGTCACTGGTTGCTTAGAAAGTCACTGATTGCTAAGAGAAGTCACCGGTTGCTAAGGAAATCATTGGTTGCTAAGGCAGTTACTTGTTCCTAAGGGAGGTCACTGGTTGTTAAGGAAATCACTGGTTACAAGGGGAACTGACTGGTTGCTAGGGGACTTAAATGTTGCTAAGAGTCACTGGTTGCTAAGGATATTCTTTTTACCTAGGAGAAATAACTGGTTGCTAAGGAAAACACTGGTAGCTATGGGAGTAAGTTGTTGTTAAAGAAATCAATGGTTCAAAAGGAAGTTCCTTGTTCCTTTGGAAAGTCACTGGTTGCTAGTGAAAGTCACTGGTGGCTAAGGAAGTCATTGGTTGCTATGGAAGTTACTTGCTCCTAGGGGAAGTCACTGATTGCTTAGGAAGTCACTAGTTGCTGGGGGAGCTCACTGGTTGCTAGGGGACTTAAATGCTGCTAAGGAAGCCACTGGTTGCTAAGGAAGCCACTTTTCCTAGGGGAAGTCACTGGTTGCTATGGAAGTAACTGGTATTTAAGGAAGTCACTGGTTGCTAAGGAAGCGAGTGATTGCTAGGTAAGTCGCAGGTTGCTATAGGAACTCACAGGAAGCTAGATATTTCTAATAACACTACATGTATATATATATATTGACAAGAGACCCCTAGGGTGTGGTTTATTTTGACCCCAGGGGCATAATTTGAACAATCGTGGTACAGGTCCACAAGACAATGCTACATACAAAATATCTAAGCTCTAGGTTTTGTAGAAGAAATGTTTTCCTATAGAAACCTATGTGAAATCAAGTGACCCCCAGGGAGGGGTCAATTTTAACCCAGGGCTCATATTTGTTCAGTATTGGTAGAGGTCCACTAGACATGTTACATGTCAAATATTTAAACTCTGGGCCTTCCAGTTTGTGAAAAGAACAATTTTAAAGTTTTTCCTATTTGTTGCCATAGCAACCAGAGTTCTTACTGGAACTACTTCATTTGAATGAACTTTTAGGAGTGTCACCTCAGGCACATTCATGTGAAGTTTGGTTGAAACTTGTCCAGCAGTTTTTTACAAGATTTGGATGCTGCACATTGAGTGGTATCATTAGCTCAAGTGCTCAGGTGAGCTTAAACTCGGAAAGCCCAAAGCTTAGATATTTGGAATGTAGCACTGTCTAGTCCTCTACCAAGTTTGTTCAAATCATGAGCCACGGGTCAAAATTGACCTTGCCCTGGGGTTCACTTGATTTTACATAGGTTTCTTTAGGAACTTTATCTCCATGTGCTGAACATTTGTTCCAAATCATTTTAAAATCCTTCAATGTATATCAGGACATGAACATGTGCAATATATATATGTTTCTAAAATGTCTGACTTTTAAGGATGACCTTAACCTTTGAGGTAGCAAGTGGGTTTTGTACATTACACAATAATCTTGATGTGCTGAACATTTATGCACATTTATTTTAAAATCTGTCAATGCATATAACAAAGTAACAGTCCCGACACGAATGTGCACATATATACAAGATTCCATTACCTTTAAACTCTAAGTGTGACCTTGGCCTTTGAGGTATGGATGTGGGTACTTAACATTTGTGCCATATTGCTTTGAAAATCCCTTCATGCACAACAAATTTACAGCTTGGACAGGAAAAAATGGAAGGAGACACAGATAGATGGTGCCATTTTAATATGCCCGTCTTTGGGGGCATAAAATTGTGATCATTGATAGACTTGAAAATAGACAGGAATCCTAGTATGTCTAGTTACTGGGATCTACATACTGTAATTATAAACTGGGATCTACGGACTGTAGATTATACGATAGGCTTGGATCTAGACTGTGATTATAGATACAGACTGGGATCTAGATAGACTGGGATTTTAGATAGACTTGGTTTTCAGTTACAGACTTGTCTCAGACTGTGATCAGACTCCAACTATACTGAAAGAAAAAAGAACCGCATAGGTGGAATTGTTTGAAGGCGTAGGGCAAAGGAAGTGTATATAGAATTTTTTTAAAGCCAAATATAATGTAAATAATTAGGATGTTTACAACTTATTTTATTGCATTTGTGAAACACAAGTTTACCATTTCCGTTTGTTTTACACTCACTGTATACATTTATACTCCCACATTGCTGAATCTAGGTCTTGACATCAAGTTTACCATCATTTTTAGGCCATTTAAATTTTTCATTTTTGAAATTCGAAGTACTCCTGTGAGTATGGGAGTATGCCTGGTTACGCGCCTGAAATTAGCCTTGAATTAAAAAGAAGATAGATTTAATTCTGTACTGGTTGTTGCTGGGGATTCAATTGTTATTACAATACGTCGGTTTGGTGAAATCCCAAAGATTCACATACAGCACGATCAGGATAGCTTGTATTGTTGAAATATGGGTTTCAAATCATTCGTATACGATAACCTTAAAATGTAAAGCTGGATTTTATTCGAAAATACACGTTAGAATAATGCCAAGGCTACGTCAAAACCAACGGGAATAAGCTGTTACGTTACTTTTATGAGGAGATTCACTGGCTATCTTTTTTCTTTCAGTATAGATTGGTGTTCAGCAGAACACTTGTGTCGCCCTCTTACACTTATGTCAGAATAAGCATTGCAATAATTTCGTGACAAAATCTAAGTATAACAAGAGGGCCAAGATGGTAGATCGCTCACCTGACTACCACTGGCTATAATACAAGGGATCATGATTTTAACATAATTCGTAGAGGTCCACTACACAATGCTTAGTAACATTCCAAATATCTAAGCTCTGCCTGTGGGCCTTGTGGTTTTTTAAGTCTATTTGGGCGGGGTCAAATTTGACCTGGGGGTCATAATTTGAATAATCTTGGTAGAGGTCAACTAGACAATGCCACATGCTAAATATCTAAGCTCTAGGCCTTGTGGTTTCAAAGAAGACTTTTTAAGTTTTTCCTATTTGTTGCCATAGCAACCAGAGTTCTGCATGGAATGGAATTCTTTGAACAATTTTGATAGAGCTTCATGCAAGGAACATCCCTGCAAAGTTTCATCAACATTGGCCCAGTGGTTTCAGAGGAGATGTCGTTTGAAGGAAATGGTGGACGGACGGATGTCGGACCCCGGACGCAGAGTGATCCAGGTGCCAGGTGAGCTAAAAAGGGGCATAACTCTGTCAAATATGACCTTGACATACATCACAGCCCTTCTGTCATAAGCAATACAATTTGAAAGTTTAATGAAGAAATCTTAAGAAATGGCAGTTATAGCCAACATTAAGTTTTTGTGATGGACCAACGGACAAAGTGATCCCCATGTTTCGCATTTTCTCCGAAAGGGCGAAACAAAAATGTGATCATTGATAGACTGAGACAATAGACTGGGATCTAGAAACTTTTGTCATAGACTGGGGTCATAGTACGGGATCTACATACTGTGATTATAGACTGGGATCTATAGAAGTGTCATCATAGGTAGACTGAGACCATAGATAGACTAGGATCATAAACAGACTTTGATCAGAGACCATGCGCTTAGACAGACTGTTGTATCATCTTTATTGCTAGACTGGGATCACTGACTTGGATCATTGGCTGACAAGAATCCAGATCAGACTCAGGACCATAGATAGACCGAGGGCAGCAGCATAATTACAATGTTTGAGCCTATATCAAAGGACTGGACAATCTTTGTGCTAGGGACTAGACTGTGGAAGCTCTGGTTGAATTTCAGGACAACCTTTGTGCTAGGGACTGGACTGTGGAAGCTCTGGTTGAATTTCAGGACAACCTTTGTGCTAGGGACTGGACTGTGGAAGCTCTGGTTGAATTTCGGGACAACCTTTGTGCTAGGAATCTAACAACCTTCCCTGTCACTAATTTACGACTATCTCTAAGTGCATATAAACAAGAAATCTATGATGTATATTTAGATTTAATAATTCCACGCAAAGCTTAATAAGGTAATATCACTAAAACAGGATAAAAAACATGCTCCTGTCAAACAATCAAGCACATTTATACATAAACGATTCTATACTTATACGTAGTTCCCAAGTCTACACTATTTACCTCCCTTGCTCTGAAATGTCAGCCATTTTGGTTGGCAACTTTCCTTAAAAGTTCATAGGGAAAAATCTACTAAATTATTATAAAAAAATCAGACTTATAAACATAACTTATCCATGTTGTTGACAAGGGCAGATGGCTCAGCAGGTCTAAGAAAATGTAGTTGTCACACACAAATTCTCTTAGTATTTTCTTAATTATCACATAATTGTGAAAAAACTCCTATTAATGCTTATCAGTTTTGCCAATCAAAATGACTGCCAATATAGAACAAGGGAGGTAAATATTGTGGATGTGGGAACTATGTATACACGTTTAGAAATCTACATTATATATGTAACTCATGACTGTCATAAAAGCTTGTTTGCTGTGTAGGTAGGCCTGACAACTTCATTATCTGATCTTCTCGGTTCTATAAATTTGTTTCCAATGAAAAACGTTGTGCGAGCCACACAGTTCTTATATGTTTCCAATGGCAACCAGTATGCAAGTTATTCTTGCTGTTTGCTTATGTATGACCTCAGGTTTTGTTTTATTTAAAAAAACTGAAAAAACATAGCATATTTTAACCAACATACATCTCTACTTACGAAATACTGTATTGCAGAAAATTGATGTATTTAGTTTGTAATCAGTAGCCTAAAAATCAGACCAGCTACAACATTTTGTATTAAAAAAGTTTTCATTGAGACCAGTCAAACTTCTAAGCTTTTGATTGGTTAAATCATGGACAGACCACCTTTGTAGCCAATCAGAGCCCTAAGAGTTTGGACTGGTACCTTGGTAGCCAATCAGATCAAGCTCTGAGAATTTAGACTGGTACCCTGAGGTAAATTAAAATAATTGCCTTTGTTTTTCACACTTTAGTCAGCCATAAAACAACAAACAAATACTTTTAATGATTCTGATTGGTATTCTGACACCAGTGTACCTCTTGGTGACAGATAATGGAAGGTATTTTGATACAAATGTACCAGTGTTACAAGGTAGCAAACATATTAATTCCCAAATCTTCAACAAAAACAAATACAATGTAAAACAAAAATGAAACATAAACATCTGTATAAACAGTAGGGCTTCTGTGCGTACAGAAATTTAACTGTGTACATGAACAGTATACATTTACACGCTATTAACTCACCTCCAGTATCTTTGATAAACTTTCCAACCATTTAACACTATTTCAAGATAAAGAGATACATTTCTGTAACAACAGTCCAATAACTTATTCCAAGTGATTCTGTCTTTTCAACCAGTGTAGATCATGATCAGCCCGCACATCAGTGCAGTCTGCTCATGATCTGCACTGTTCGCTATTCAATACTGAATTTCAAAAATAAGATGCATATTTAAAACATTCCATGTACCCTGTGACTATCAAAGTACACTACCTATATTCATGTGAGATGTGCACATTGTACTTTGTTCATTTGGATTTGGTTAAGTATCGATATTGTCAAGAAAATATGGTCAATCTATACACATCATTTAATGATAGCTAAATTATGTCTTTGACATTGATAACTTCTGTTTCCTTTGATGCTATGAGGCACAAAATGCCTTTAAACATGTTTACAGGTCAGGTGACCTGAAAGAGAAATAACAATAACCAAAACTCCACGATGTACTCACCGTATAAATTTTGCATGATTATTTATATTACACTGAAAACTTCTTTCATAAGAGAACAAAAACAAATGATCAGGTGGCTTACCTATTGATTATGAATCTATTTTTAAAGATTTCCTAAAAACTACAACCAGACTAAAAGCAAACATTTATTATTGCACTTGCACCTTGTTAACTTTCTATCCAGATCAAACTACAGTAAAGTTCTGATATTACGACTGCCCTAGATATTAAGACCATACAACTTTAAGACTGCCCTAGATATTAAGACTGCCCTACACATTCAGACCACCCGATATTAAGACCACCCTCGATATTAAGACTGCCCGATTTTAAGACTGCCCTACACATTAAGACTGCCCGATATTAAGACTGCACTTGATATTAAGACTGCCCTTGATATTAAGACAGCCCTAGATATTAAGACTGCCCTCCACACTAAGACCACCCCACATTAAGACCACCTTGAAATTAAGACCGCCCTCGAAATTAAGACGGCCCTCAACATTAAGACCACCCAATTTTAAGACTGCCCTCAATATTAAGACCACCCTCTGATATTTAGACCACCCGATTTTAAGACTGCCCTCAATATTAAGACCACCCTCTATATTTAGATCACCCGATATTAAGACTGCCCCTCGATATTAAGACCAAACATTTCTGAACCATATGGCCCATTTTAGAGTAACATGTCTTAATAAAAAGAACATTTCGTTATTAAGACCACTTTATGCTGGTCCAAATGGCATTCTGATTACCAGAACTTTACTGTATGAAATTGTGAAAGACAAAAGAACTAAGCATCTTCTAATTTACACATTCCATCTCTGCTTGTAATAAAGGGGAGTCAAAACTGATATAAATAATCTGATTGTTAACAGGTGGTCTTTATTCACAGGTGTTTCAACTATAGCTGAATAATACACGGTTTTTCTCCCTGCCGTTCTTTATTCACAGGGTGGACTTTATTTGGAGGTGGTATTTAGCACAAGTTTGACTGTATATATCAGCCAATTTTCAATGAAGATAATCCAAAGGTTTAAAAAGTCCCAACAAACCAGTTGGACCCCTAAGCCATAAATTATAAAAGACAGTACAAAGTAGGATTTTAATTGTACTGAAAAATTTCAGAGAAACAATAAAGTTAATGAAGAATCTGTATTGAATGGTATAAAATCCGCTGAAATATATCATTAAAACTGGCAAGACAAAACATGTGTGCAAACAGGCACTACTCTCTTTCACTTTTTGATTATATCCTTTTCGTCAAAAAATATATCCCAGACTCTTGGGTAAACCTGAAGGCCATGTGTAAAACTTACAAAACTTGGTGTTTATGAATCTTCATTGATTATTTTGTGTATACACATCTGACCCTGACCTAGCTAAATTTGTAGAATGGACTTGCCCATCTTTAAATCTGGGCAATACCATTTTCTTTTCTCAGGGGTGCAAATGAAATGAATTTATGAAAAGAACAGTGCATTGCATAGACCATGACCCGTCTGCACACACAAAAAAACGTGCTCGCTGTAATATGTGTATTTGCAATTACAGTCAAACCTATGAACAACGACAACTGTTGGGATGCAATGAATGTGGTTTTTGTTTGCAGGTTGGTCTTATTCACATATGTTTCTACTATAGATGAATAGTGCACTGTGATCTCCCTGCTGGTCTTTATTCAGGGGGTCTTTGCAGGTGATCTTTAACACAAATTTGACTGTATTTAATGTTTGATACTCCTCATTTTGCTAGATTTAAACTTTTTGAAAAAGATTTATTTCACATAGATGTACAAGAGAATTCTCAATGTAGGGTTAACGCATGTTTTTTCGTGTTATAACATCTGCAGAATCCAGAGGGATGGTTGGTGCCTAAACCCGTTAGGGCGAGGGCACCAACATAATCCTGAGGTGTTATAACATGAAAAAAACATTCATTAGTGCTATTCTAGCATAAAAATCATAAAATTAGAATGCTCTTACTGGTATGACGTTCAACAATGCGTGGGACAACGTCCATGTTGTTTAATCTTATTAATGAATCACAGCGGTTTAAGCCCATTTTGGAATAATGAAAGACTTGGGAGACTGTTTACAACCCCCCTTTATTCCCAAAAAAGGGTTATGGTTGAAACCTTAACACACGCCGTTAAAACACCAACAAAATAGGCAAAAGATACATTTTATGCTAGAATTTGAATGTTTGTCTATCATATCTCAAAACTTTATATACATTACGGTATGCGTGATGCTACACTCTGCTTGAATAATGGTACTTCTATGTACGTCCATTTTGGAAATGTAGAGGTAGTGAAATGATACATGTTTGGAGTTTTGAATTTTTTTTTAAAATTAAAAAAATTTTAAAAAATTTTTTTTTTTATTTATACAAAGAACAGAATAGAATGAACATTAATACAGTAAAGTCCCGCTGTTAAGACCGTCCTTGATATCCAGACCAGACATTTCAGAATAAAACGCTCAATTTCACAGTAAAAAGGTATCGCTAATAAGACCAACTCATTCATTTACTAAGACCACGAAGGGTGGTCTCAGTACGAGAACTTTACTGTATATTATACTTAGCGGAACAAATATAAAACGATCAAAATGTTCACATGAAATTTTAAAAATACTAAAAATTGGTGACCACTAAAATCTACATCTGAATTAAAACCATCACCAGCTACACCCTAAACTACGAATAAGATACTGGCCTCTAGATTTGCAAACATAGATAAAAAATAGTCATCAAGTAAACGATGTACAAATGGCAAAGACTCACTGATATAACAGAGAAATTATGTTTTCATTTACAATGATTCAAGAGCATCACTAACATTCCAAACCTGAAAGGCTCAAATGTTACCACAACTTGGCTGTATGTGAAAGATAAGGTAACATTTTAGATCAAAATGAAGCAATTAACAGTCATAGCTCTTTCTTTTTTTTTAAATTCCAAATTCACGAAGGTTTTCATTGCCTGAAATACTGGAAAGAGTGTGGTCTTACTGTGCCACCCCAGAAAAGAAGTTGTTCATAAAGGATGAACCCAGAAAGACAACTTCCTTCATTGCTGTGACAGGAGAAGACCATGTAGACTTTTGGAGTTGACACCTAACATTGAAAAATTATTTATTAACCTGTAAGTATCTTCATTTCTGGCTTCAGAATAAGTTAAATTTCATTAATCTCTCTTCTAACCAATGGAAATACAGAGGCCTTGGGACTGGTTCCGAAGAAAAATGTAAAAAACTTGTATCCAACATATCTGATATCCAGTCTAAGTTTCATCTGTCACATGACCAGAGAAGTCAACATGACCAGAGAAATCAACATATATTTTACAGTTTGGTTTATGCCGCAGTTATACAGTGTACGAATCATGATCAGAGTCAGTGGAACAGGTAATATACAAAACAGGTTTACAATCACTGTGTGGGATACGATAGGAGAGAATGGGGCAAAGTCAGGTACATAAAGAATCACATTTTCCTAACACATGTTGTAAATAAATAATCCAACTAAACATGCATACTTGCATAAAATGTTCATAACCGAGCACCCAAGCATGAAAACCAACACATTATTATTCACTAATACATTCCTTATAAAAAAGAAGAGTGATGTGTTAACATGGCGGAATAAATTTATATTAATTTATTTATTTCTATTTTGAAACAAGTTTTTACAATCAATCTCTAGACTCACTCCGGATGAATCAACTTTGAATAGAGAGGCAATGTGGAATAACTATGTCTTGTTTACCGATACTACTACAATGGCACTGGTGGGGATCGAACATGGGACCCTGGGACCCTCTGATCAAAGCATCAACACAGTGCCGGTTTTCACACAGCAGGGCTTGTTAAACCTAGAGTGAAAAGTCAATACAAGTTCCACCTGCTCCTCAATTAACAGATAGCCTTGTTAAGCATTTATCACTCGTAATGGAATGATGAGTAACATAAATCATATAAAGGTAAAGGTAAATGCAAGAAAGTCTTAACCGTCTAAAGTAAGTCCAGGAACCGGTTGTTTGAAACTTTAACCAGCTGTTAAGCCAACCACTTGTTAAATTTTGGTTCAAAATTTCTCTCCCAGTGGAAATCACTATTAGAATTTTTTCATTCCACTTTTAAGAGTGCTTTAAGTCTTTAATTTCTTATATACAAAAACATTTTTAGTAAGTCTTTCAAAATGTAGAAATACCATCCTTAAACTTAATCGACTGTTGGGTTAACCGCTGGTTAAAAATACCGAACAACCAGGAACCGGTTGTTCGAAAATTTAACTGGCTGTTATGTTAACCATTGGTAAAATTTTGATTTAAGATACTACTTGTAGTGGGAAAAGC
The DNA here is from genome assembly GCA_022818135.1 of Saxidomus purpurata. Classification (NCBI taxonomy): domain Eukaryota; kingdom Metazoa; phylum Mollusca; class Bivalvia; order Venerida; family Veneridae; genus Saxidomus; species Saxidomus purpurata. Next base: position 19,832,532 of record JAFMSR010000019.1, on the reverse strand, counting down.
TAGTGTGATGTCTGAAGTTTACATCCATGAGATTTTAGTATTTTACTCACTCAATACTTAAGTTTTTCAAAATGTACAAATAGTGTAAATTGGTTAATTTTTGTGGGAGGAAAATTTTGCCATTTTTTAGCAAATTTTAAATTCACGAGAGAATTCTGTAATAGTAAATCTATGTGTAATGAATCTTTCGTGAGGTTTTTAAACAAGCATAGTGGGAAATTCGCGAAAATAGCAAAAGTGAAATCATTGTGACTATAACCCAATTTACAGAACAACCTATAATTTTAATCAACTGTAACCTTAACCACTGGTTAACATTTCGTACAACCGAATCCTGGACTTTCTTGCATCTGACCCTAATGGCATATACATCTTATCAACCAATCAAAACTGAGAACAAAAAAAAAAAAAACCAGTATAACAATATGAGTTGTACAAAAGCATTAACAATTTTGAATGCAGTCTCGGTACAATCCTGTAGTATCAGATATACATTGCAAATAACATACTTTTCCATTTCCAAGTACACCGTTACTTGAAATAGCCTAGCTCTTTTTCCTTAAAACTGATACACATTTTGTACCCAATGCAGGGGTATTTGAGTTCAGGAAGACAAATAGCCATTTGCATATCATACAGATTTCAAGCACTGAACATAATTATTGTTGTATCATTTTTACATCTGTCACACTAGGAATACACGAACGGCTCAGAAGACATTTTCATAAATACAGTTTATAACATTGTTTTCCTGTCTGTACCCTTGCCCTGCTGTAGGCAAGTCATTCTGCCTTTGAGACCAGTGCAGATCATGATCAGCCTGAACAACTGTGATCTACACAGTTCGCTATTTTTACAGAGCACCCATATTAAAGGCCCAGGAGCACTTTGAATGTAAAATTACTTGTAGCTATAATACTAAGAAAGACAACCTACAAATGAAACTGATCGTTATTTGTTCCAAAAACACTTCCAAACATTACTTTTTAAAATGAAAGTAAATGCTATTTCCAATGTTATTGCAAAAAAAATCTGACAGCGCCTTTTTCATGGAGAAGCTTTAAAATATGAAAGAAATGTGTACGTCAAGATTGTTTTAGAATAAATAGATTAAAAATCTATCATCATTCTATTTATAAATTTAGTATCTGAAGTGCTAATGTGACTTTAAAACAATTTATGGTAAAGATGAACAAGTATATTTTAGAAAATCAACAGGGCAAGGGTTAAGTTACATTATCAAACCAGGTTATAAAGAATTATCTTAACCAAACCAGTGTGTATTCAGTTTGCAAATTCTAATGCGTTATCAATGCTCAACGAAATGAACTCATTAAAGACATTTTGGTGAAAATTCCTTATCTTCAGTTTTAAGATGAAATACTGTAAATCACTTTGAATTTGCGAGACAAAAAAGTTTGCAATATTTCATCTCAGGGTAAATTCACGAGACCATGAATTTTCCAACAAGCGATGATCCTATGTTTTTACGGAAATTGTTCATTTCTGGAGAACTTTGAATTGGCGAAATGATGAATTTGCGAATGAGTGTTCTCGAAAACAAACGCGAAAATAAAGTTCCCGCACATATATCATGATGTACAGTATCTAAGGAGCTTGATAATGTAACAGCTATACATGTATTCCTTATACACTAAATTAATAAATAAACTGATCCTATTGTCCACTATTATCACCGTTTTGGTGAGAACTTTGGGTTTTCTGGCCCTTCTGTGAAAGACCGCAGTTCGTAGTTGGCCACTTGTGGATCAAATTCAAATTTATCTCTAGCAAAGATCAATCTTATATCTGTATGTAGGTATATCTTTCCAGATTTACTACTCTGAAACCTGAAAGAGATAAAATAAAGAAATGCTTTACATCACTTCTGATTGGATAAACATGAAAATGATAAAATAAAGAAATGCTTTATGTCACTTCTGATTGGCTAAACATGAGAATGATAAAATAAAGAAATGCTTTATGTCACTTCTGATTGGATAAACATGAGAATGATAAAATAAAGAAATGCTTTATGTCACTTCTGATTGGATAAACATGATAATGATAAAATAAAGAAATGCTTTACGTCACTTCTGATTGGATAAACATGATAATGATAAAATAAAGAAATGCTTTACGTCACTTCTGACTGGATAAACTCGAGAATGGCTAAAAACTGACAAGTCAGATATTTGAGATTTACATCTCTTAAACCTGAAACCAGCAAATTTAAGGAAAATTTAAATCTGCTGAAAGAAGAACTGTTGTGAATTATTTGTGGATGGAAATATTGCCTATACATAAAATGGTCATTTGAAGGTAACAAATGGCCATAACTTTGTTATAAATAAGTCGATCATAATGCCAGTAGGCATGAAGCATTCACCTATCCATGTATATATTTCTGCCAAGTTTCAACGAAATCTGACAAATCAATAACCAATATATCTGGATAGCATAAATATCTGTATAAAATGACTATTTGAAAATATCAATGAACCATCACTAAAAAAATTGCCCATATAATTATTATAATGGCAGCGAGTGAGTATTTTAAAGTAACAAAGATTCATAATTCTGCTATAGTAAAGTGGATTGTGACGACATTTGGCATGCATCATTCCCCTACATAATTATATATACATTCCTGCCAACTTTCAATAAAATTTGATCAACCAGTATCAAGATATGGTTCCTGACGGAAAAACTGTCTCTATAAAATGGCTATTCCAAAGTAACAAATATTTATAACTCTACAATAAAATTTTATCAACCAGTATCAAGATATGGCTACGGACAGAAAAACTGCCTCTATAAAATGGCTATTTTAAAGTAACAACGGACCATAATTCTGTTATAAATAGGTGGATTGTGACGGCATTTGGGGTGCTTCATTCACCTACCAGTCTTTTTTAATGCTTAATGTATCAAGTATATCCAATTTTAAACCACTAATAAACAAAAACCGTGAAACTTTTGTTGCACTACTGCAGGCATAAAATTTCCTGGAGTTACAATGTATAACATTAAGTATTTTTGTGTGGAAATTTGAATTAATGAAGAAGTCATTTTTTTTTATATAGAATGGCAATCTTTGACAGATATCAGCTGAGATATCAAATCCATGGCTCCTCCCCTGAACGAAGATCACAACAATAAGTGCCCTACATCGCCGCCCAGTTATCAGCAGTTCATGTAACGCATTACAGTAAAGTTCCTGTAAGAAGATTGCCCTTTGGACTGGCAAACAGTGGAATTAATATCAAAATGGTCTTTTTATGGAGACATTTTTACTATAAAATCGTCCATTTGGTTTCCGATATGTTTTGTCTTAATATAAAGGGCGGTCTTAATATCATAAGGTCTTAACGGCAGAACTATACTGTACTAAAGATTGCTTACCGTAAATGTATAAGGTATCGGAGATATGACGGGTCGGTACTGTTCATGTCCACCGGTGTATACATCGTACGTTGACGAAGGAAAGTTTGGCAGTTTGCCGGCATGCCCGACAGGTCATACATGACTACAAACATTTTCACCACCGTCTTATTCGGATTGAACAGGGTCTGAAGAAAAACAAGAACATGTAATCATCATGGTCGTAATTAGTAAACCATATACATGTACATACTTCTACAGTATTTTCCCTATTTTATGATTCAGCCCTGACAGATGGGCCCTACATTTTTTCTTCAAAAATAATGGCATTTACAGGGGGCCGTTGGTCAATCTTATTGATGTATAAATGTCTGCCACAATTTAACAGTGTAGATCGATGAAGAGTTACAGAACTTGTGTATTTGGATTATGGCTACCTCTGTTCTCTACACAACTTGTAACATTTTGTCACAATTATGTAGAACAAGTTGTACATCCAAACTGCTAAGACATCCATGTCCATTTATCATTGTTTGTCCATTTAACACTTTCATAAAAGTCCAGTACATTTATAATTGAAGGAAAAAACCCTAAACACAGTCTTACCACTTGTACGGTACCAGTTCTTGGTATATGATACCCTCTCTTGCCAAGTGGCTCCAAGTTAACATAACCCTGTAAATATAAATATTTTTTTCTAACATATACTGCTTTACCACTTCAATTTGTGTTCCATTAAAGCCACATGATCGTCATTTTCTGAGGGAGGATAGCTTTCTAGTATATGTTTCCTTTGCTTAAACTGAATTCATGTTCAGCAGAGTTTTGCATCATATCATGTTGTAAGGTGTTATGTCATAACATAATTATCATATCATATATCAATAGTAGAACAGTTTTAACGACAGCTTTAATTTGTACTTTCCTCTTTTAAAAAATTTACCATGGACCCAGTTCCAAATTTCTTCAATTCTGATTGGATTGGTTAGTTTTGAATCATATCTCAACACTAGCCAATCAGAAGTCAAGAGATATTTACTACATAGTTTTACAATCGCGAGTAGTAAAAGTTTTTACCAGATATGGCGAGGGTGCGTTGTCATCAGAGAGCTGGAAGAAATAGGCTATCACCGGCAGCGTGACATGTTTGGGACAAAATGTTCCGCCTGCTCCGATCTCCACAGAGAAGCCTTCTACCACACCAACAGGTTCGATCCTTCCATTCAACACAGATTCCTAGATATAATTACACCAGTTGGGATTAATACATGTGTTACAACTGCCTATATCGCCCTTACCCTGTAGGTGGCTACTGATTCTGTAGTTGCAAACAGTGCAGATCATGATCAGCCTGTACATCCATGTGCCCTGCTTATGATCTGTACTATTTACTTTTCATTCAGTAAATTTTCACTGAACATTGTCAAGAATGGTACTGTCCAAATTGAAAGATAAACATATAAATATAGAGTTGGAGCCGTTAAAACTGTTTGCAACCATCACAAAAACATATATATCGTTTACCCTAAGGGTTTACCCTATTCTAATGCACAATGCTCTAAAATGTATTCATAATTGATCGATTGATTGTTTGCGACAGTAAATAGGTTACTTTACCGTCACAAATTACAATGGGGTAACCTAATGAATGAGAAACGACGTTACAATGGTTACCATAGTGCGTTAGTATTCCATTTTTACATATTATTGATTTTAATGTAGCACTGGGAATCTGACTCACTTTAAAGGCTGGGGAAGAACTATAAAAAGGGCTCAAGTAGAGAAATGGCCACTTGCTTTGCATACACAGAGCTAACAACATCAGAGGTTTAAACCAAAATTTTAATGAAATTAAGGTACAGATTTGTTTGAAATTTAGCACATATGTTCTTTAGCATAAATGTCATAAAATCTGAAAAAATAAAGTTCATTGGTTGTCTAAAAGTGTGACTTCCAGGAAAAAAACTTGTGTTGTCTGCTTCAAGATTTGAATTTGCCTCTACAATGATTGGCAACTTCTCCATTGGCTGAGAGCTAATAATATCACAGCCGTTGTATGAGTCACACACATTGACATAAGGCGGGAAAATTCCACATGTAATGTTTTGTGAAGAACATTTCTATAGTATATAAGTTTTATACATAATTAGCTGTAATAAGTTCCATCCCATAATTAAATATTATCTGGTATAAATTAACAGTCCCATGAATGACCTAGGTATGGTTTTCCACAATATTCATTTGTTAAACTTACTCTTCATACAATAATAACCTTGAATGTTTATCAAAATTAATGGCATTTATCAGAACTAATTAAGTGACATTCCTTTCTGGTGTGTATCTAGAATAATGATTTCTCCCTGATATAGTTACATGTAGCTGGTAGTCTCACTTTCGAAAGACGAAAATCTATTTACAACAAATGTAAAGCACTCATATACATAAAGAAAATGTACATGAGAAACATACATTAACTAAATGTTTAATCCTTCAATAAAACATTGCAATAGCTGAAAGTTAACTTTAAATTTATTCAAGTGACTTCCACCTGAAGCTCACGCAAGTGGACAGTAAGTTATGTTATTCATTCTGAAATTGCATTCCCGGCATCAAGCAGACGATTTCTGTGTTTACATTATCACATTACAAACTATTGTTAACTCTCTGCTAGGTAGTAAAGCTCCTCCCTACACTCCTAATATGCTTAATTGCCTGCCGGCCGGTATTTCACTAAAACAAACCCCGGCCTTTAAGTAAGGTTTTTTTGTCTGATCGTAAAAATGGTGAAACTTAAACATTGAATTTTAATGTCTGCATTTTTACCTGGTAAGTTATATAACATGAATATTTCAGGCAAATGTGTGTGCTCTTTCGGCTCTTACTGTGACAGTAGGCGGTTTTTCTTGCTTTTGATGCAATTTTCTTCCACTATGTGATATTTGAAGATCCAAATGATATGAAATGTTACCAAAACATGGATCCTTCAGTTTCTGATGCTTTCTCTTCTATTATTGATACTTTTTGGCTTAAAAAGATTAGTGTAACCCCCATTTTGGTGTATGACTCTTAATTCATGCAATTTTGGAGTCTTGATATTCACATTGTTTTAGTCACTATTATTGTCCTAAAATACCAAAAACACTCCTTCATGTAGTCTTAAACTATACAACACTTAATTATTTGTCAATCTGAATCCTTTTTACCTTAATGCGCAATTCTAAGAGATGTACAATATAGATGAAAGCCAAAAAAACTCCCATACAGTGAATCAGACTCTGCTTTACGTTCCACCCCCTGTGATTGGCTAGATAAATGTTTACAGTGTTTCCGATTGCCTGAATACACATAGGCTAGAAAACATTTGATCTAGTTTTTGATTGGCTAGAAAACATTTGATCTAGTTTGTGATTGGCTAGAAAATAGTCTAAGTGAAAATATGTTAATGGGTGAGACACTTATAAGAAGTGATACTCTACCTCAAAATTTCCCAGAAGGCAATTCGTTGAAGCAGGTGCACTTGTACTGAGGATTTTGGGGTCTTCTATTGTATCTCTACTCTCTTCAGACTGCAGTGTCAACTTGGAACATGAGATAGCACTGAAAGATTAAAACATACAGTTATTCCTACACTGAAATAGAACGTTTTCAATCCGGTACAGAAAAGAATCCTTAGAGTTACACCTGAGCATGTACAGCTTATTTCAGAACCAAACTATAATTAACTTAATTTAATTTATACTAATTTATTTATTCTCATTTGCGAAACAACTTATATTAATCGCTCTCGAGACTCATCCCACATGGAATCAACCTGGAAGAGAGAGAGGCAATGTGGAACTATTTGTGTCTTGGCTAAGGACACTACCAACATGGCTATGGTAGGAACCGAACCCCGAACCCTTCGATCCTGAGGCAAACGCGCTTCCACTGCACTACTTTGGCTAATATGATTATTCAGTGTACCAAAAACATCCCTAACTTTGCTCTCTAAATCGATAAGTACATATTTGAAACATAGAACAGTATTATATTCTATGATATGACCGTCGACGCGCGAAAATGTACCTTCGGACATTTGTTACATTATTCTACAATAATTGATAACAAGAGGGCCATGATGGCCCTGTATCGCTCACCTGTCTACCATTGGCAAAAATAAAAAGGTTATTAATAGCAGAAAGGATCAATTTTTACCTTTGGCTCATGATATCCTCTTAATAAGCCTATGTAAAATCAAAAGACCCCCCCCCCCAGGCAGGGTTAATTTTGACCCTGAGGTCAGGATTTGAACAATCTTGGTAGAGAGTCAATTATTGCCACATGCTGAATATCTAAGCTCTAGGCCTCATTATTTTGCTGTCTGATCATGATCTGCACTGTTGGCTATTCATTTTTTTGCTGTCTGATCATGATCTGCACTGTAAGCTATTCATTGTATGTTGGCTGGTCATGATCTGCACTGTCAGCTTTTTATTTTTTGCTGTCTGATCATGATCTGCACTGTTTGCTATGCATTATTTAGCTGTCTGATCATGATCTGCACCTTCATAATTTAGCTGTCTGATCATGATCTGCACTTTCATTATTTTGCTGTCTGATCATGATCTGCACTTTCTGACAAATTTCAAGGATATCTGGGCTGAAAATGTAACATCTAGAGTGTTAACAAGGTTTTTCCATATTTGGGCTGTGACCTAGTTTTTGACCCCAGATGACCCATATTCGAACTTGGGCTAGAAATCAACTTAACAACCTTTCTGACAAATTTCCAGGATATTTGGGCTGAAAATGTTACCTCTAGAGTGTTAACAAGGTTTTTCCATATTTGGGCTGTGTGACCTAGTTTTTGACCCCAGGTGACCCATATTAAAACTTGAGCTAGAAATCATAGAAACAACCTTTCTGACAAATTGCCAGGATATTTGGACTGAAACAGTAGCCTCTAGAGCCTTAACAAGATTTTTCTATTTTTGGGCTCTGTGACCTAGTTTTTGACCCCAGATGACCCATATTCGAACTCGTCCGAGTAATTACTGGGACAAACATCCTGACCAAGTTTCGTGACAATTGAGGAAAAAATGTGACCACTAGAGCGTTAACGAACTAAATGTGGACGGACGACGGACATTCATCGATCCTAATAGCTCACCCTGAGCCAGCTCAGGTGAGCTAAAAAAACCCATAAAATTTACATTTTTTGTCACCCTTTTTAAATGCAAAACTAATGTTAAAAACTGAAAGCCACTATATCTTCCTCAACAGAAACATACTATTTGCTTCAAAATCCTCTAAGACCATTACTATGGCAACAGCGATTTGAAATGATTCTTTTTTTTTATTTTGGCTATACTCTATGAAAAAAGGTATATCGTAGAAAGAAGACATGAAATAGTTCACCAGATATGATATAAATTGAAAGAGTATATAAGGTTGCAACCAAAAATTAATAATGCTGTTAGGAAATGATTACCGGAAAAGTTTACTGCCCATGTAAATTGAAGTGAGTTTTGATGTCAAAATGTGGTATGTGATGTCATTTTTAGAGTGAACAATGACGTCTCAGGTATACTTTTTCAAAATATTGTAGTTTTGTATGTACTGGACATAGGTAACTGAAATTTTCAAATATTGATATTGAAATATTGTTTGTTCAAAATATGCAAGAAAGCTAGTTTCCAAGTATTTTGTCCGAAGGCCCATTTTCCCGTGTCGCTGGTCATATCGCAAAAAATAAGAAACGCTTTCTGACAACTCTTTTACTGGAAGAAACGACTTGAATGCGAAAGAAAGGCACATGCCAACACTGTTTTAGAGTGAATAGAACATGGTTCTATTATGACATTATGCTATCAATAAATCTATTTTTCTATATAAGTAAATTCAAAGTGATCCTTGGACTTTATTCCATTACTTTATAATTATTCTGTGTCTTACTAGGGTATGCATGTGCAGTATTGGAACATCTTAACAGAAAACCTACGAGGAGCCGTTACCGCGTAGTCTGATCATGATCTGCACTATTTCCTATTTAGTCAGTAAATATTCAGTGTGTATCCCCTTGGGACAATAAATGGTTTAATATGGACATGTCCACTTAAGAGATTTAGAAGGGAAAGTTTTTTTTACATGTAACACAGTCAGTTCTGTCATACATTAATTTGTACTTACTTTTTGATGGCTCTAACATTTGTCAAGGAACAGTCATAGTCGAATCGGTTGCTTGATTTCTTCTTCACAGGGGCCTGAAATCAACACAACATTTTTAAGGCACATCACAAGAAAATCAGACCTTATTACATAATTAAAGTATTTGGTAGTTACATTTAAAAATGCATGGACAATCTTTTTCTTTTCATGGTCTTTAACCTCCAAGTGTGACCTTGACCTTGGAACTAGGGACCTGGTTGTTGCGCAGGACACTCCGTCTCATGATGGTGAACATTTGTGCCAAGTAACATCAAAATCCCTCCATGCATGAAAAAGATATGGTGCGTACAAAATCGGACGGACGGACGCACGCACGGGCGCACGCACATATACCGAACCACCAAAAGTGACAACTATATTGAGCTCACCGCAAGTGGGCTCGACAACAAGAGCTGTCAGTAGGACAGCGAGCTTGACTTTTTTAAGGTGCAGGGCTCATCCTAGGGTCAAATTTTAGGAAGAAGTGACTTCTGCCTCAGCTCAATTTAGGGAGAAGTGAAGCAACTTGAAGGAAAAGTGGGTGTTCACAATGCGGATTTCTTCAACAGTATCTTGTCTACTGTATGAAAAATAACTTGGGGGAGTTACCAGTACTTAAATATCTACTCTATGCACCCAGTGCATTCATAACCAGAGCTTCAAGCACTGTGCTTGCCAATAAAACAAAACTTTGGCAGAAAAAGGTGACAAGGATTTGTATAAACAAGGGCTGCAAGTAGCAAGATATTAAGTTAAGAGAAATCCAACTTAATTGTTTGATATCCCGGAATACTACAGCAAAAGTTTAAATTAGTACTTTTAAGTGGTTAATAAAATAATTTTATGTGCATGACAATGCCAGTTGCACACAAGACTTCAACTAGGAATTTCTAAGTACAAGCAAAAAAACGTTTTTACTGAGTTATCTAGTCTTGCTTACAGATAAGTGTCATGAAGGTACATAAGTATTTCAACATTCAAAGTTATATCTCAGTTAAGTCAACAAGTGGACAAGTACGGAAAATTTAACTGAGTTTCTATGTCGAAAAGGGCCATAATTCAAATGAAATCCTTGACAGAGTTACCTTCTCTTGTCTACATTTTGGGATCATGATGGTTTAACTTAACAAGTATTCCAACTTTCAAAGTAATATATCAAATAGTTAAGTCAAAAAGTGGACTGGTACGAAAAACTTAACCAAGATTCTAAGTCGATAAAGAGCCTTAATTAAAAAAAATTTCCTTGAAAGAGTTACCTTCTCTTGCTTACAAGGGGGGGGGGGGGCGGGGGTCATGATGCAAACAAGTGTTCCAAGTTAAGTTTCACAGCAATATCTCAAAGGGTTATGCCAGTGGGTTTTACCCAGATTCAATGTATTTTCTAAGTAACAAAGGCGTCATACTTCTGACAAAAACCTTCAGAGTTATGTACCGGTACTCTAACTTGTCTGTGAATGGAGGTAATGATGGTAAGTTTCAAAGCAATATCAATATCTGAAATGGTTTACACAACCAATTTCAATGTACTTTCTAATTCGAACAAGAGCCATGTTACACATGGTTAATCCCCCCGCTGGGAAGAAGTTACCTGAAGGTTGTACTTTCATACATTTTACTTGGTGAGAGGAAATCCTTAAAAAGCCGTATAGTTATGGTCATGCTGAGTACAGTTTTCAAGTGGAAAAAGAATAAGGCAATGAAGAGAAGGTTTGCAAAATTATATTAATGTTCATTATCAGTATAGGTATGATATTTTTCTATTTGACTAAAAGTAGGCAAGGTAGAGTTATTGTTCTTGCACACTGCACTTCCTACCAATGTGCTATGTCAGTGTATTAAGTTTGAAGAAAATCCCTCAAGTACTTTTGGAGTTATGCTCTGGAAATTTTTTTTCAAGTATATCTGATAAAGGGGAATAACTCTTAAAGTAGGCAAGGTAGAGTTATTATTCTTGAACACTGCACTTCCTACCAATGTGCTATGTCAGTGTATTAAGTTTGAAGTAAATCCCTCAAGTACTTTTGGAGTGATGCTCTGGACAAAACTTTTAAAGTAAATCTGATAAAGGGGAATAACTCTAAAAGTAGGCAAGGTAGAGTTATTGTTCTTGCACACTGCACTTCCTACCAATGTGCTATGTCAGTGTATTAAGTTTGAAGAAAATCCCTCAAGTACTTTTGGAGTTACGCTTTGGACAAGTAAATCTGATAAAGGGGAATAACTCTAAAAGTAGGCAAGGTAGAGTTATTGTTCTTGCACACTGCACTTCATACCAATGTGCTATATCAGTGTATTAAGTTTGAAGTAAATCCCTCGAGTACTTTTGGAGTTATGCTCTGGACAAAACTTTTAAAGTAAATCTGATAAAGGGGAATAACTCTAAAAGTAGGCAAGGTAGAGTTATTGTTCTTGCACACTGCACTTCCTACCAATGAGCTATGTCAGTGTATTAAGTTTGAAAAAAATCCCTCAAGTACTTTTGGAGTTATGCTTCGGACAAAGTTTTTCAAGTAAATCTGACAAAGGGGAATAACTCTAAAAGTAGGCAAGGTAGAGTTATTGTTCTTACACACTGCACTTCCTCCCAATGTGCTCTGTCAGTGTATGAAGTTTGAAGAAAATCGCTTAAGTACTTTTGGAGTTATGCTCCGGACAAAATTGGGACGGACGCACGGAGACCATTTCTAATATCCCCTTCGCCTTCGGCGGGGGGATAAACAAGAGCTGTCAGTAGGACAGCGTGCTCGACTTTTTTAGTGCTTGCCAATAAAACAAAACTTTGACAGTTAAGGGCACACAAGACTTTAACTAGGAATTTATAAGTACAAATCAAGAAGAGTTATCTTCTTTTGCTTACAGATAGGTCTTACGATGGTACGTAAGTACTCCAACTTTCAAAGTAATATCTCAAATGGTTAAGTTAACAAGTGGACAAGAATGAAAATTTTAACTGAGTTTCTAAGTCAAAAAGGGGTATAATTCAAATAAAATCCTTGACAGAATTACCTTCTCCTGCCCATGTTTGGGAATCATGATGGTAAACAAGTATTCCAACTTTCAAATTAATATCTCAAACAGTTCAGTCAAAAAGTGGACTGGTACGAAAAACTTAACCAAGATTCTAAGTCGATAAAAGGCCTTAATTTTTAAAACAAATCCCTGACAGACTTACCTTCTCTTGCGTACAGATGGGAGTAATGATGTGAAATAGCATTAAAAGTTTCAAAGCAATATCTCAAAGGGTTAAGGCAATAAGTGGATTTTACCCATATTCAACGTATTTTCTAAGTCAAAAAGGGGCATAATTCTGTCAAAAACCTTGACAGAGTTATGTCCTCTTGTCTGTTGATGAAGGTCGTGATGGTAAACAAGTATGGTTAGTTTCAAAGCAATACCTCCAATGGTTTTGAAATAAAGTGAGGTGGTACGAAAAACTTAACCAAGCTCAATACACTTTCTAAGTAAAAAAAGGGCCATAATTCTGTCAAAAACCTTGACAGAGTTATGTACTCTTGTCTGTAGATGGAGGTTATGATGGTTAACAAGTATGGTAAGTTTCAAAGCCATACCTGTAATACTTTTGAAATAAAGTGGGGTGGTACGAAAAACTTAACCAAGGTGTGACGCCAACGCCGACGCCGGGGCGAGTAGGATAGCTCCCCTTTTCATAGAAAAGTCGAGCTAAAAAGGGCCATAATTCTGACAAAAACCTTGACAGAGTTATGTACTCTTGTCTGTTGGTGGAGATAATGATGGTAATAAGTACTGTACGTTTCACAGCAATATCTCTACTTGTTTTCAAATAAAGTGTGGTGGTACGAAAAACTTAACCAAGGTGTGACTCCAACGCCAAAGCTGTTAACAAACATTACATAAAAATATGTAACAAAAATGTTGCCATGGCAACAACGTTTTCATTTTGAAATTGATAAAGGCTTTCTGTCAGTGTCATATTGCCATCGAAACAGCTGCAAGATCAAGAAGATGTCTAGACATTTTAAAATACTAAAATTTCGGATATGAAATTTACAAGTTCTGCTGAGCAATTGTAAACCATGAAGGTTTAAGCCTGAGTGGTTTATAACTTGGCAGGTGAATTACAGAGTTGATTAATTATGAAATTACACCTGTTCTAGCAGTGTTCACCTTCTAATAAACAATAGTTTAGAGTTCTGATGTGCAATTATTAACCACGAAGGCCAGAGGACTGAGTGATTTATAACTGCGCTTCAGAACAACAAAGAGTTGTTTATTAGATGATAACAATGCTGAAAAGGATGCAATTTCAATTCTAACATGACTAGATATTACGAAAAGTGAATAAATACCAATCGTTATTCTATATATATATGACCTATTTTATCAGGTATTCTATGTGTGTTTTCACATGAAAATATCCGACTGGTGCGCTTATAGCAATTTTCTGGCCAAAAGTGAATTATGAGGTTAATAAAGAACAGTGAAATTTGTTGCTTTAAAAGTTCAGTTAGTAACAAAAGATCTGAAAATAATCTTACTGGACTAGATCTGGATGGCAAACCAGTTGTTGCATTGAATACAGCGCTTGCACTTTGTCCCATTACAAACTGGAATTGTTTGATGTCTTCAGGTGATGGCAGACTTTTGTACACCTGGTTACCATGTGTGAGCATCTCCTGTGAAAGTAAAATCAACCAATCTGTGGCTTTTTTAAAATTCCCCCGCGTCAGAAATCTTTTCAAAACTTCTTAAAGACCTGCTTGTCGAGAAGTACTGGAAAATAATTTGCCAACTTTGATCTCTCTCTGAATCTGACCTTTGACCTACATTTACATGGTTCATCAACGGACCAGAAAATGTCAGAGCCCAGAATACATAGATGGAAGCTTATTTGAGTAAATAGAAATGAAACAGACACACAATGCATTTGGCAAAACAAAGAATGTTACTAAATAGACACGAGTAAACATTACTTACATTTTTAACATTCTGTTGAAACTCCCTTTTCAACAGCTGTTTGCATAGAGATAGATCCCGGTTTGGGCTTGTATCACAGTTGTCTGGAGAAACTGATGTCATGTTTTTCTCTGCAGTTTTTGTCTGGCTGAATCCATTTTGAAAATTTTCCTCTTTTAAATGGTTTTCAACTTCATTGTCAACAGATGATGATAAATTTGAACTTTGGTTGCTTTCTTCAATTTCCATGCCTTCAAGATTCTGGACTAATAAGTTCATGGCAGTGTTATCACCTCCTATACTACATGGAATGCTTAAGTTTTTAAGAGTTAAGTCCCTTTTAGAGCTATTTTCAGTAGTCGTTCTTGGATTACCTGTAGTACTCTCCCTTGAGCAACTAGGAGTTGCCTCCTTTGAAAGACTCTTCGATGGGCGGAGATCCATATTGTTTTCATTAACCGACTTTTGACTGTTAGGTTTGTTAATTTTGCTTACTTTCTTTTTAGGAATTAAACTTTTTTGACTTGTTTCATCAGAAGGCTGTGATGGTTTTGTATCTTTCACTACATTTGTTTCACATAAACTAGAATTTTCACACAGCAGAAAATTGGCATCGATTTCTGGGGAAGATAATGAACGATTGAAAAGTTGTCGGACATGATTTTCATCATTTGATTTTTGCAGTGAATATTGAGATTTATGTTCACTGCTAGGTTCATATGAAAGACATTGGGTTTTGGCAGGAGTTGCATCGTCTATGTTCTTAAAGCTCTCTTTAGCTTCTTTGCTACTCCTTTCCTCTAAATAACGAGAATCCCTCTCTCCTAGATAAAAACTACACTTTGTAGTGGGAATATCATCTAGTTTTGATGCTCCAACTCTTCTAGAAGTTTTACTTGAAAGACTAGTTAAGTAAGCTTCTAAGTCACTCGGACTCAGAGGCTTGATGAGATCATTTAGGTCGTCTGATGTGATTTCCTTTAAAGGTTTTAAGCCAACAAAATTATCTGAAGTTTCTAATGAAGTTTCTGGTAGATTCAGATCTAAACATCTCTTTTTGAACTCTGTTGGATCAGGCTTTCTGCTACCTGTTACAAGAACTTTTGGACTAGGTAATCTTTTACTTCCTATAAATGAGCTATTTGTAGAAACTGACAATGTTGCTGGTTTTCTGTATGGGTGAACTTTAGTATGTGTAACCTTTTCTGGTGTTTTACATTCACTGAAGTCTTTTAATGAGGAGCTGTCATAGGAAATGGAAGGTGTTAGCATCACAGATTCTTTAGTTACCTTGGCAACATGTTTTACATCCGATAATGAAGTCTTACAAGTGGCAATTTGACTAGAAGTAATTGTTTCACATTTAGAACTTTGACAATCCGATCCATGAGGAAATTTGTATGAATATTTCATTGTAGGTGACAACTGGTCAACTTTCCTTTTTGGTGTTTTACTCATTGGACATGGCCCTGTTCTTGACTTTGATTGACTTTCTTCTCTTGATTTTCGACCAATAGGAGGCTTTTGTTTTATTTGCTGCTGATCTGGTCTCCCATAAGCTGAATCTGTATTTAAACTTAATTTGTGTTTCTGCTTTTCTCTTGTATGGTTCTCTACTTGACTTTTTGAAGTTGAAGGCTGGGGGTCAGTGTAATACTCAGTTAACTGACTTGTCTTACACTTATGCTCCTCCCCACCCACTTTTTTGCTCCGCAGATGTTGTTCAACAGTTGGTGACTGAGATCTACAGAACAAAGTTATGAATTTGTCCTGTCGCGTAAGATGTGCAACGGTAGTTCTCATGACAACGCTGGCAAGTTCTGCAGACGGGAAGTTGTGAACCTCAGGAAGATTGTTAAATGAGTACCCGACAGCTTCTCCCGGTGCATATATCCTAAAAACAAATCGCAAAATCAATCTTCATCAAGGTTAGTAACACTTTCAGCAGCATGTCATACCTTAAGCTTTGGGTTCATAAACCAACCTTTGGGTTTTTGTTTGTCTGTGTTTGGTTTAATGCTAGATTTCAACAGTACTAGGTTATTGCACTGAAAGGTAATTTACACTAATCCATACAAGAGGACCATTAAAGCAGTCCAAGATTATTCACCTTATCTAAAGTGGTCCCAAGTTATTCATCTTATCTAAAGTGGTCCCAAGTTATTCATCTTATCTAAAGTGGTCCCAAGTTATTCATCTTATCTAAAGTGGTCCCAAGTTATTCATCTTATCTAAAGTGGTCCCAAGTTATTCATCTTATCTAAAGTGGTCCCAAGTTATTCATCTTATCTAAAGTGGCCCCAAGTTATTCATCTTAATTAAACTGGTCCAAAATTATTCACCTTAATAATAATGGTCCAAAGTTACTCAACTAGAATATCCCAAAGTAACTCATCATGGCCAAAGTTACTCACCGTGACTTAAAAGGCCTAACAACAATTATATTAACAAAAATGGTCCAAAGTGACTCATCTTATCTAAATTGGTCCAAAAGCAATAAACACTTCTACTACAAGCACATTTATTATTATCTAGTTTTAGACAATTCAAGGGAAAGGATTTGAATACACACCATAATTTTCTTTTGCCCTGGCTAATAAATAAATCTGTACCAGAAAAACTACCTGTCTTTCAAAAGCAGTGACCGATACAGATGGCCATGTTTACTGACAGGACATTTTCAAATAACACATACAAAGCTTTGTTTTGAGAATGGAATGCCTAGCAACAGAGGGCATTTTGCTTGTTTTGAGAATGGAATGCCTAGCAACAGAGGGCATTTTGCTTGTTTTGAGAATGGAATGCCTAGCAACAAAAGGCATTTTGCTTGGTTTGAGAATGGAATGCCTAGCAACAGAAGGCATTTTGCTTGTTTTGAGAATGGAATGCCTAGCAACAAAAGGCATTTTGATTGTTTTGAGAATGGAATGGAACAACAAGAGCAGTCCTTAAGACAACATGCTTGACTTTACTCAGTACTTGCTAAAAAAACAAAACTTTTATCAGTAAAGAGCATAAATTAGAAAACCCTAGTCATAAAAAAACAAACCCAAAGTTATCTATAGTTACTTAATTGTTTGATACCCCTGCACACTAATGCTAAGTTTCAAATAACTCCTGTAAGTGGTTACTGAAGTATGTGCATGGTAGTACCTTGCACACTAATCTTTAACCAAACTTTTTAAGTTCAACAAGGGCCATAATGTATAATAAATTCACTCAGGATTTATCTAACCTGATTTTTTGATACCTATAAAGACAATATTGAAGTTTTAAATTAATCCTGTAAGTGGTTACTGAGATATGTGGATGATTGTACCTTGATGGAAAACTTTAACCAAATTTTCTAAGTCAAACATGGGCCATAATTTGAATTAAATTCATACAAGAGTTATCTAACATGACACTCTAACCAGAAGACTTTAATGAAGTTTTAAACCAATCCCATAAGTGGTTACTGAAATATGCATATTATAGTACCTTGCATGAAAAACTTTAACAAAAATTTCAAAGTTCAACAAGGGCCATAATTTGTAATTAATTCAGTCAAGAGAAAACTTACTTGATTGTTGGAGCCCCCTGAATATTCTAAAGATGTTTCAAATCAATTTCAGCAATGGTAACTTAGATATATGCTTGATAGATGCTTGCACATAAAACTTCAACCAAATTCAACATAAGGCATTTTGCTTGTTTTGAGAATGGAATGCCAAGCAACAGAAGGCATTTTGCTTGTTTTGAGAATCGAATGCCAAGCAACAGAAGGCATTTTGCTTGTTTTGAGAATGGAATGTCAAGCAACATAAGGCAAAACTTTAACCAAACTTTCTAAGTTCAACAAGGACCAAAATTAAAATAAATTCGGACATGAGTTATCTACTCGGACATGAGTTATCTACCCCGATTGTTTGATACTTTAAAGACTGTATTGACTATACTGAAACTTTAAATCAATCCCGTAAGTGCTTACTGAGATATATCCATGATTATAACTTGCATGCAAAACTAACCAAAGGTGCAACGCCGACGCACATGTGACTGTAATAGCTTCATATTCTTCAAATAGTCAAGCTTATAAAAACTAGAGCTATCACTAAATGTGATTAATACCCCCAAAAGGATTGCTTTATAAACTGAAGAAGTTCGTAGTAACATAATACCTTGCAAACAAACTAAAAAGAGATATTGTTCTTAGCAGTTCCTCTCATTGTGCTTGACCATTGTATGAAGTTGTATTGAATTCCAACTTGTAGTTTTCGAAAAATGCTCCAGACAGGGAAAAGTAACAAAGGGCAATAACCCTGTAATTAGTCAAGATGGAGTTATGGTTACTGTGCACTGCACTCCCTCTCACTGTGCTTGACCATTGTATGAAGTTGTATTGAATTCCAACCAGAAGTTTTCAAGTTATGCTCCGGACAGGGAAAAGTAACAAAGGGTAATAACTCTGTAATGAGTCAAGATGGGGTTATGGTTCCTGTGCACTGCACTTCCTCTAAATGTACTTGACCATTGTATGAGGTTGTACTGAATTCCAACTAGTAGTTTTCAAGTTATGCTTCGGACAAGGAAAAGTAACAAAGGGCAATAACTCGGTAAATACTCAAGATAGAGTTATAGTTCTTGTACACTGCACTTCCTCTGAGTGTGCTTGATCATTGTATGAAGTTGTATTGAATTCCAACTAGTAGTTTTCAAGTTATGCTCCGGACAAGGAAAAGTAACAAAGGGCAATAACTCTGTAATTAGTCAAGATGGAGTTATAGTTCTTGTGCACTGCACTTCCTCTCAATGTGCTTGACCATTGTATGAAGTTGTATTGAATTCCAACCAGTAGTTTTCAAGTTATGCTCCGGACAAGGAAAAGTAACAAAGGGCAATAACTCAGTAAATACTCAAGATAGAGTTATAGTTCTTGTACACTGCACTTCCTCTGAGTGTGCTTGATCATTGTATGAAGTTGTATTGAATTCCAACCAGTAGTTTTCAAGTTATGCTCCGGACAAGGAAAAGTAACAAAGGGCAATAACTCTGTAATTAGTCAAGATGGAGTTATAGTTCTTGTGCACTGCACTTCCTCTCAATGTGCTTGACCATTGTATGAAGTTGTATTGAATTCCAACTAGTAGTTTTCAAGTTATGCTCCGGACAAGGAAAAGTAACAAAGGGCAATAACTCTGTAATTAGTCAAGATGGAGTTATAGTTCTTGTGCACTGCACTTCCTCTCAATGTGCTTGACCATTGTATGAAGTTGTATTGAATTCCAACTAGTAGTTTTCAAGTTATGCTCCGGACAAGGAAAATGCAACAGACCGCCCGACCGACCGCCCGACCGACCGACCGACCAACCGACCGACCGACCGACCAACCACCGGGTGACTCCTATATACCCCCCTAAACTTCGTTTTGGGGGTATAAAAACATAAAAATAAAATTCATGTTAGTATTTCTACTATTTGTTTCTGCACAATTGTATATCTATCATTAGACGAAGCAGGACAGAGCTAAACTCTCAAAACCTGCATATACGAGTAAGGTTTGCTTTTGAAATGTCTCACCTGTAAACCACGCGAAACGGGACGGCACCACCAGCAGAAATCAACCAAGAGCTCAGCTGTGAGAAGTGGAGGTAACTCCGTACCGCCTGCAGGTGAACACGGCCACTAACAAAACCTTCCATTTTCTCTGGAGACCTGAAACACGAAAAAGATGTAAACTTTTTACCCTTAATCATGGTCGCCTCCGTGGTTGAGCGGTTAGAATCGCTGACTTAAAACCATTGTAACTTCTTATAGATCGAGGTCATGGGTTAGAGCCAACCTACTGACCATGTCCGTTTATGTGAGAATGTGAGGAAGTTGACGGAGGATTACGAGTCCAGTACTGGTTCTTCTCAGGATGATGGTTAGGTAACCTGTCAGCCTGTTAAAATGACCAAAATATGGTTGGAACAGGTGTTAAACTTAATGCAACTGCAACAACAACCCTTTATTATAACCTACCTTAATTTCTATTTTAAGTAACAGTGGCACCTGTTTGAACTGGACCAGAACCTTGCTGAATTTCTAAAATGGGACATGTCTATCCTTCAGGATGGACATGTACCCGTAATCGTCAAAGGGGCACTCAGCGAAATGTACTGACTGAATTATGAGCAAACAGTGCATATCATAATCAGGCTGTATGGATGTGCTAGCTGATCAATTCCATCCATTGTTTGTTGAGAAGTTTTTCTAATTTCAGTAACAGCGGCCTCTATGCCCACTGGACTGGAACCATTTCCTGTTTTTTGAAAACGGACAGTGCAAGGATGCTACAAAGCAAGTTTTGTGAAAATCTGGGACAAAGCTGTTAACAGGTTATTCTATTTTTAGTCAAAGTTGCCCCTGTGTGCACTGAAATATCTGTCCCCTACCTTTTCTTAACCAATTGTACGTCCCAGCGCTCCAGCAATTCAAAGTTATCCATACAGCTGAATGAAGCGCCCTCTATAATTGTCTCCTCCAGATAGCCGTGTTCACAACTCGGAAAGAGAAGAACGTCAATTCTCATCGGTATTTTGTTCTGCCACAGTACTTCCTGTACACTGAGCAGGTCACTTGTCTTCCGACACTAAGGAAGAGAGTGTAACACATTTTCAAATACCAACAGCAAAAAGTCTGTATATACTTAACAACTTTAAACAAGAGGGCCACATTGCTCACCTTGGTACAAGTCCACTTGCCCGGTGGAAGATCACTAGATAATGTTATATACCAAATAAGTTTTCCTATATACGCCTTTGTAAAACAAATGATCCCCCCACCCAGGCAAGGTCAATTTTGACCCCAGGGGCATAATTTGAACAAACTTTAAAGAGGTCTACTAGGCAATGCTACATGCCAAGTATCTAAGCTCTAGGCCTTGTGGTTTCAGAGAAGAAGATTTTTAAAGTTTTTACTATATAGTTCCTATGCAAAACTAAGTGACCCCCGGTGCGGGGTCAATTTTGACCCGGGGGTCATAATTTGAACAACATTGGTAGAGGTTCACTAGCCAATGCTACATGCCAAATATCTAAGCTCTAGGCCTTGTGGTTTCAGAGAAGAAGATTTTTAAAGTTTTTACAATATAAGCCTATGTAAAACTAAGTGACCCCCGGTGCGGGGTCAATTTTGATCCGGGGCTCATAATTTGAACAATCTTGGTAGAGGTCCACTAGCCAATGCTACATGCCAA
The DNA here is from genome assembly GCA_022818135.1 of Saxidomus purpurata. Classification (NCBI taxonomy): domain Eukaryota; kingdom Metazoa; phylum Mollusca; class Bivalvia; order Venerida; family Veneridae; genus Saxidomus; species Saxidomus purpurata. The sequence goes on along the minus strand of JAFMSR010000019.1, from coordinate 19,810,808 downwards.
ATATCTAAGCTCTAGGCCTTGTGGTTTCAGAGAAGAAGATTTTTTAAGTTTTTCCTATATATTCCTATGCAAAACTAAGTGACCCCCGGGCGGGGTCAATTTTGACCCGGGGCTCATAATTTGAACAATATTGGTAGAGGTCCACTAGCCAATGCTACATGCCAAATATCTAAGCTCTAGGCCTTGTGGTTTCAGAGAAGAAGATTTTTTAAGTTTTTCCTATATTTCCTATGCAAAACTAAGTGACCCCCGGTGCGGGGTCAATTTTGACCCGGGGGTCATAATTTGAACAATCTTGGTAGAGGTCTACTAGACAATGCTACATGCCAAATATCTTAGCTCTAGGCCTTGTGGTTTCAGAGAAGAAGATTTTTAAAGTTTTCCCTATATATTCCTATGCAAAAACTAAGGGCCCACCGCACGGGGTCAATTTTGACCCGGGGGTCATAATTTGAACAATCTTGGTAGAGGTCCACTAGACAATGCTACATGCCAAATATCTAAGCTCTAGGCCTTGTGGTTTCAGAGAAGAAGATTTTTAAAGTTTTTCCTATTTGTTGCCATAGCAACCAGAGTTCTGCATGGAATGGAATTCTTTGAACAATTTTGGTAGAGCTTCATGCAAGGAACATTCCTGCATAGTTTTATCAACATTGGCCTAGAGGTTTCAGAGGAGATGTCATTTGAATCAAAATGTTGACGGACGACGGACAATCATCGATCAGAAAAGCTCACCCTGGCGTAGCCAGGTGAGCTAAAAAGCAACCTTTTTAATAAGTCATAGATTTTGAGCAGTGAGTTAAATTGCTCTTTTTCCAATATAAAATCGTGTTTCAATTGAATTATGCTTGAATTTTGTAATTAACTTGTTGAATAAAATAAAGGAAAAGCACAAAGCATGGTGTTCTTGAATTGTTCAAGTAACACTTGCAATTATGACAAAATACCCGTCAAATCCCTGGTTGCAGGGATAAGTCGATAAGTATAGATGGCCTGGCACCCCTTCCCCTCATCATAGGGTCTTAATTAATGTCTAATGAAAGCAGTCATTAATTAAATAGGTTTTTTTATCATAAATCATAATAATTGGCATTTAGAAGAATATACTTCATACTACAAATACTTTGCGGCATGAATTGGGGACAGGGGGAGGAGAGGTGGGGGTACAAAGGGTAAGACTCTGATGAAGGATCTAAAAATATCTAAAAATAAAGGCACAGTCGTTTCCGATAATCAAGTAGGGATCTATGAAGTAAATTTGAAAATCTGCTAAAAAATGACGACATAATTTTGATGTTTATCAATGACCTGATGAAGCCTTTTTATCAAGCGAGGCATCCTTGACTTGTGCCAATAAACAATAAATCATGCAAACCAGGTAAAGGACAGTAAATCTACCCCGACAGATCTTAGAAATTTAGATTTTACTGCGTAAGCAACCAGTATCAAGACAAAAATGCAAATCAATGCAGTCAGATCGCAGTCTACATGTACAGACTCAGTGTTTACTTTTTAGCTAGCACTGAGTGAGCTCCCCTTGGTTTGAACAATGAAAAACCCGTCTGCAAATCAACGCAGTCAGATCGCAGTCTACAGACTCGGTGTTTACTTTTTAACCAGTCCTGAGTGAGCTCCCCTTGGTTTGAACAAAGAAAGATTGTCAGGATCGGATTTTTTTCTCCAAATTTACACAGAGAATTATAAAGATAACTGTACTAAGATGTCAAAGAGACAACTTTTGACATAATCATCCCTTTACCTGCTAAAATTACAACTAGATGGGTGTTCATTAGAACAATTATGTCGCCCCCTTACACTTACCTCTCAGAATAACCAACAATTTCGTGACAAAGTCTATATTCAACTAGATGGGTGTTCAGTAGAACACTTGTGTTGCCCTCTTACGCTTTGTCAGAATAACCAAAAATTTTGCGGCATCATGACCCTTATGTCATAAGCAATGCAATGTGAAAGTTTGATGAAAAAATTTTAAGAAATGGCAAAATTATAGCCAAAATCTAAGTACCAAAAAGAGGCATAACTCTGTCAAATATTACTTTGACCTACAAAATTTGGCGGCATCATGACCCTTTTATCATAAGCAATACAATTACAAAGTTTGATGAAGTAATCTTAACAAACAGCAAAGTTATAGGCAACGTTAAGTTAATGTGACCGTCGGACCGACTAACACTCTCAAAGCGATCCCTATGTATTGCCTTTTCTCCGAAAGGGCAACACAAAAGTGGACTTTTCTATCTTTGAAAATTAAAATTAACGTTATTTCTTAGACTGAATGGTGGAGCGTGAGATCTTGATCAGACTGAGCATAGCTGCACACCGATCATGATCTGCACTGGTCATCAATGCGAATAACTTGCTGCCAGCACGGTTAACGTTTTACATTTTACAAAATTGAGTTACGGCACCAACCTGCTCTTTATGCCGATCACACTTGTGTTCCCTACTTCCTTTCAGGGGAGGGCAATGTGGCCCTTCAACTCGCCCTTTAAGTGACAAGTCAGGGATTCGTGCTTCTGTGATCAACAAACCTATCTCTGCAAACATCTCTCGTGGTTCGTACACTTTTTCATCCATTTCTTCAAGACCTGAAAAAACACATAATGATAAATTATATTGATTAAGTTACTGACTGCATTAATGACTGTGTTACTTACTGCTGATTCTGCTGTCAATAGCTGATGTACAATGTACTTCCAGTTCCTGTAAATCACTTTGAATTCCCGGGACAAACAGTTTGATCTCAGACCATGAATTCCCAGGACAAGTGATCCCTCCCATTGGTTCACACTGCTTGAACAATATTGATCACTTTTCGGAGAACTTTAAATAAGTGAAATGATAAATTCATGAAAATAAACAAAACACGAAAATAAAATTTTCGCGAACATTTCATTATTTACTGTTTATCTGACTGGACAACGGACAAACCAACCGACCTCACTTATTAACTATTATCTTAAATGTACAGTAGAGATAACTGGTTTTATCACTTTCCACCTTCACTGGACGATTTCCGTTTTTTTTAAAGGGGGGGTCCGAAATGTAGGGATGCTTCGAAAAGTGCAATCAAAGCGACATTCAAACAAACGATTTATGGGAAGAATCCATTTTTAGATTTTCTCTGATTTCATATCAGTAACTGTAACTGGTATTGTGTGCAGTGGACCAGAACCATTTCCGGTTGTACTTTTAAGTCTTAGGTTCAATGCAAGAATGCTATACAGAGATGTTTTGGTGACATTCCAACCACAAAATTTTGTTCACGAGAAGATGCTGTTTGAAAAGATCTGCGAAGTGTGCGATAGACCAGAACCATTAGGTCAATGCAAATCTGCTACAGATCAAGTTTGGTAAAAATCTGACATCCACTTCCAGAGAAGATGTTGACACTGTGATGGACGGATGGACGAGTGACGTTTAAGACAACCCAACTGTATACTGCGTTTACATCTCGTCTAGAGCTTTTAGCTCATATTCATGAGCTAATTTATATAGAAGCTGAAACAGTTCACCATATTATGTCCTCTTTGTTTTTAGTTCAGTCCAGGCCTTAATTGTCTTTAAAGGGACATACCCTATAACAGATGTCAAACTAAATAACCTCAAACACATTAATTTATAATAGAACATTCTGAAGTATTATTTAGTTAAATAGAGCGCAGCTACTAGGATTTAAATGTCATTCAGTCAAAACAAAGTATGCCTATCCAGATAACAATCATACAGTTGGTGTGTATCTAGTTAAGTCCTATTATGTAAAGAAATACTTAGAGACCATTTACATGTTATCAGATTCAAACAGTACTTCATAACTGATATTATCTCTTAAATATAATTGCTTGGTATTAAAAGTCTCGGAATTAACCCTTACCCGTCTAAGTTTCAACAATGGACTCTTCCATCTCTCAGTTTGGACAGTACCATTAATTGTTCAAAGGGGTGCTCACTAAACATTTACTGAGTCAATGGGAAACAGTGCATATCATGATCAGACTGAACCATGATCTTCATCAAAACTCCAGATTTAGTTGTCCGAAACGGACACTTAAAAATTATGCCCCAAAAACTTTACTGGTTTGACGTTACAAGTGACTCCTTCCCGACACTTATTGCCTGCACTTTCACTTCTGCATTAATTGTATCTGAATCTGTAATACTGGTTTTAATAGCCAATTAACCATTAACATTTGACAATATGTTATAAGTTTATAATTTCCAAAGCAACAACACTTCTTTCTTTCCTGAGCCAAGCTCTATTTTCATAGATATACAGTCAAACTTGCCCATGCGACCACGTGTATTAAGCGACCTTTGTAGTAAGCGACCGCTTTTGAATCCCCCCGAGAGTTTTCACACTGTTTTGTTATTGCATTAAGCGACTTTTGTCTAACGCGACCAGCGACCAGTATGTAGCGACCCATAATCGGTCTTTTGTTCATATTAGGCGACCATTTATGTGCAAACAGATCATTTCTATGGAAATTGACTGCTTTAAAGTTGCATTTAATGTCCCAATTAGACACGGAGGTGTAAAATTTCATAAGGATTAGTGTCCATCCTTATGTCCGCAAGTTGTATTTGTCAACTTTAAGTACTTTCATGTTCAAACTTTTTGCTATTTTTGGAAAATTACCACGTGACATAAGTAAAATTGTTATGGGTAACGGTTGTCGTCCCCGGTGTTGCTTTGTATTAAGAGACCATTTTATTAAGCGACCGGTTTTGGCCTTTCCCTTGGGTGGTCTCTTAATACAAGTTTGACTGTAATAGTAACTGTCCACAGTGCTTAACTATGCCATGTTTTTAATAAATCAGTATATCTCGAAAAATCTGGCAAAGGATCACAGACAGAACATTTTAAGACTGTTTTTGGTTTCCATGGCAACACCAGTTCTGCATGAAAAAAACTCATCTTTTTAATCAAATAAAACTTCCAGAGGTGTTGTCTGAAAATGGTGGCCCAACAGATGAATGACACTGTCAGTTGTCAAAGCATGATATCAACTACACTAACTTGACCATGCACAACAAGGCATGGTACTAACACTTCTGTGAAATATCATTAAATTGTGACCAGGGCTTAAGGAGATTAAGAGCGCACAATATTTTACTATCTCGATACGCTGTGACCTTGACATAGTGACCGGAAACATGGACTATGTACAACTAGGCATGGTATTTATCACTTCTTTGAAATATCATTAAATTGTGACCAAGATTAAGAGCACACAATATTTTACTATCTCCGGCCTCTGTGATCTTTGACCTTGTGACCCGAAACATAGACCATGCACAACTAGGCATGGTACTTACCATTTAATTGTGACCAGTAAAAACGGTACATAAACAAATGATAAACATTCAAACAATCCAATAATTCACACAACTTGCAAGACCTATAGATCTGGCTTAGAATTAGAAATTAGAAACAAATTAGCTGATGTCTTATCAGATAAAGACCTTTTTCCATTACTTTTCCTGTACCAATCCACATGCCTCTATCTGACTACAATTTGTATCATTTTGTAAAGTTACTATAGCAACAGTAACCTATTACTGCAGATTTCCCTCTTTTTCTGTAAATTAGACCTCTCCATTCCATTCATTTGGACAGTATCATTAATTGGTCAAAAAGTACAGGTACTTGACACATACACATTTTTTTACTTAAGGCGTAAAAAAAAATATGTTTGTTTCAGGTTTTCACGACATACCCTATTTTTTTGCCCCAACCCTAGAACAAATATTTTTAAGCATAAATTCATCAAAATCTATGTTGAATTTGGTTTGTTTGAGAATTAAAAAAAAAAAAAAAAAAAAAAAATTCCCTACCTACTTACCCTATTTTTGGGGGGCATGAAACCTGAAACAAACCTTTTTTTTTTAGGCCTAAGTATTATACAGTGGTACAACAGTCTTTCAGATTAGGGTCATAATTGTGTAAATTCATTGGATATTTATGGATTGAATCTTTTTTTACACGCATGATCTGCAGTGTACATGAACCTGTTGTACATTGTATACTGTAAAGTTATATCTGTATATTACAGTCACATTGTCCTAAACAAACTGTACTTTTGTAGCATTACACAATACACTAAAAGTAAATAACTTCAAGGGCAGGTGACTTTCTGATCATGTTTAATCTCATTACAACTATAATCTGTTATATAAATAATAAAGTGGACAATAACCTCTCTTCAAACCCCGATTTGTCAATGACTCGTCGCTTATTGTTTGATTTACATTCTTTGTTACAGAATTTTGTCTCTAATTGTTTGATTTACTTTGTCTGTAACACAACTTTAGCTACACACTTTTTTTTCAATAAACATTAGAAACAATTTTTTATATTTCAATGGTCATATTATGAATAAAGCTAGCACAGTACTTTTTTCAGTTACAGCAAAAACTAAGAAATGCCGTGTGACAACACTTTCTCGTGCAGATGTAACATAAATATGAAAAAAAGCATGATTTCAACATTTAAGTCTATGACTAAATAAATTCAGTTTTATCTATATATACCATAGTCCGATTTCAAGCACTGAGCCCTGAATGTACCTTTAGCTTATTTTAAAACAACGGTAAAAACGGAGGAAAACGTAAAGGTTGTAGCTCAAGGTATACCGGTAAATTTCTATTATATATCCTTTGCACACCGGCATATTTTGTTACTCACTTGACAGACATGCATGTGTTTTTGTAAACATTGTACATCATGTTATGCTACTTTCGGTTTACTGCGCGTGTTGTATACGTCAGCAAATAGATTGAGCTGTAACATGAAAGTAAAATTTCCATTGGCCCACCAACAGAGGTCACGCGCAGGGGTCACCCTGTCTGCTAACCTGTGCATGGACTTCTTTTTTTTTTTTTTTTTTTTTTTTTTTTGCTAACGAGAGGTCAATTTTAAGCGTTCTCATAAGATGTCAATATACCTAGGTTTGAGTACGACATGTCTGCTTTATGTCTGTGAAAAAATATTTGCACGCGCTCAAAACACTATCCCACAGGGGCCTGTACGCGAACGTTGGTAAAATGAAAATTTTCAAAGCTGGTAAAATTGTGTCCAAGGTCATTTTCAAGGTTGTCTTAAAGTGTCAGCATTTGCCTCAGACGTCTGAGATTTCAACATTCAGGAGCTGTCGGCATAGCCTTTAAATTCATATAGACAAAACGTGTTCCATACGGTAACTGTCATTTCTATGGAAGGCCAAACCTGTCTTAACCCGCGTATACGGTTTATTACGTTACAGGCGTTCAAAGGATATATAAAATTCCAAAAGACCCGTGTTTTCGGTTAATTTCACCTGAATTTGCATTTAGTGTGTGTCAGTGGTTGAAAATGGGAACAAACATGAGACTTTGGCATAAAAACAGAATTTTCTTGTATAACCTTTGCACACCGGCATATTTTGTTTCTCACTCGACAGACATGCATGTGTTTTTGTAAACACTGTACATCACGTTATGCTACTTTCGGTTTACTGCGCGTGTTGTATACGTCAGCAAATAGATTGAGCTGTAACATGAAAGTAAAATTTCCATTGGCCCACCTACAGAGGTCACGCGCAGGGGTCACCCTGTCTGCTAACTTCTGCTGACTTCTTCTTTTTTTTTTTTCTTTTTTTTTTTTTTTGCTAATGAGAGGTCAATTTTAAGTGTTCTCATAAGATGTCAGTATACCTAGGTTTGAGTACGACATGTCTTCTTTACGTCTGTGAAAAAATATTTGCACGCGCTCAGAACACTATCCCACAGGGGCCTGTACGCGAACGTTGGTAAAATGAAAATTTTCAAAGCTGGTAAAATTGTGTCCAAGGTCATTTTCAAGGTTGTCTTAAAGTGTCAGCATTTGCCTCAGACGTCTGAGATTTCAACATTCAGGAGCTGTCGGCATAGCCTTTAAATTCATATAGACAAAACGTGTTCCATACGGTAACTGTCATTTCTATGGAAGGCCAAACCTGTCTTAACCCGCGTATACGGTTTATTACGTTACAGGCGTTCAAAGGATATGAGTAACAAAGTGATCATGGGATTTCAAAGGCAATGTTATTTTATTTATATTTTAATAATTATACCATGCAGTTGCTTAAATTTGAATACAATTCATAAAAGTTTGGGTAAGTTAAGTTCAGTTTTGCAATTTATTGATCAGGGTAAAGGTCAAAGTATCTTGAGCTAGCTGGCTGTAACTGACTACCATGTTTTTAACGCAATTACACACTATTTAAATCTTTTTAACACTCACAAGGCTTAGAAACAATATATTGCCATTTAACGGTCACTATAAGGCACTAGACCATTAAATGTGTAAACAGTTATATACATTAACTGAGTACACATTACAGTTGAATGAAATCACTTTATTGTGATTGTCTATGTATATACATAGAACATGATTGTATGAATGAACAAGTATTGTAAAATGTTTGTGCTCTGAGAAAAAAATGTCTATATAATGTGCAATCGCTGTTTTATATACTTTACATATTTACAATTTAGTTAATTAAATTACATGTAAACATGGTAAATAACTGTTGCTGGTATTCCATGTGTACTATTGATTAATCATCTATCATATGACCTACTTTCTCTGTTATGGGTAAACAAAAACTATAGTTTATTAGGTCAAACACTACTGACAGTCAGTGACTTACGGGCTGCAAAGAGTAAAGTGTAGATCATGCGCTGGGTACAAACTGATACACAAAATTACATGTACAGGAGGATACGACAGTGACATCATAGATATATGTGTGACACAAACATTTACACCCATTGGATAAACAGGCAGATCATGATTTAACCCTTACATTATTAATAAATATCCATTGAATGAATTTACACAATAACATTGGACTATTCTGTTACCATGGTTACATCACTGTCACATTATCCTTAATAAACAGTACCATCATTTCTTCTTGACTGACTGTCTGTGTTTTGTAACCAAGGGATGACACTATGTTTGTATTGTACAAACTAAGGCACATGTGTATTATGAGTCAGAGTTTATTGACCTAATACACAAGTTTCTAAATACTCCATTTCATGTTGAAATATTCAAATCTTAGTTTTAAAACCAGCTAGTGAAAAGTGATTCTCCCTTTATGGAAAGTGCTATTTCTCAGGGCATCCCCTTTCAGTAATTCATCATTTGTTAAATATCATTTAGATTTATATAGTCCCAGCCATCCCTGGGACTTCTCCCCTGGTGAACTTGCCAAGACTTTTGATAGGTGCAGGTCTTTAACCATGCAAAAACACGGGAATCCCCGTAACAGACTCTAGGGCTTTTATGAAAATACCCCTTGGTTCTTTCACATGTCCAGTGGTAAGCACCGACACATGTGAGACTACCTCTGGGTTTGGTGGGAAACACTGAGAAGCGTTTGCCCCGGCAGAGATTCTAACCAAGGACCTCAACATACGCAGTCCTGAGTGTTCAACCACTCAACAACCGCGCCACTTTGTTACTCTTCAAATTTTAAGTTTTCCCTATATAAACCTATGTGAAATTAAGTGACCTCCCCCCACCGGGAAGGGATAATTTTGACCAGGGGTCATGATTTGAACAATCTTGGTAGAGGTTCACTAGGCATTTTTACAGGCCAAAAAGAAGTCCATGCGCAGGTTAGCAGGCAGGGTGACCCCTGCGCGTGACCTCTGTAGGTGGGCCAATGGAAATTTTACTTTCATGTTACAGCTCAATCTATTTGCTGACGTATACAACACGCGCAGTAAACCGAAAGTAGCCAAAACGTGATGTACAGTGTTTACAAAAACGCATGCATGTCTGTCGAGTGTGTAACAAAATATGCCGGTGTCCAAAGGTTATATATGCCTATGTAAAACCAAGTGACCTCCCAGGCAGGGTTAATTTTGACCCGGGGGTGGGGGGGGCGGGGGGGGGGGGTTATAATTTGAACAATCTTGGTAGAGGTCCACTAGACAATGCCACATGCTAAATATCAAAGCTCTTAGATTTTTAAAGTTTTTCCTATTCGTTGCCATAGCAACCAGAGTTCTGCATGGAATGGAATTCTTTGAACAACTCTGATAGAGCATCATGCAAGGAACATCCCTGCAAAGTTTCATCAACATTGGCCGAGTGGTTTCAGAGATGTTGTTTGAAGGAAATAGTGGACAGACGGACGGACGACATACAACAGACCTTGGACGGTGAGTGATCCTAATAGCTCACTCTGGCACTTTGTGCCAGATGAGCTAACAACTAGTACTTTTTACACAATCGATCAACAACATAACCTTTTGCCTATAGTTTACATATCGGTACTATTTTTAGAAATGACAAACAGTATCCCTGAGATGAGATAGAAGGAATAGAATTGTTTCAAATCTCGTATTTATATACACTGTCACCATAAACATGTGATTAGTAGGTAAGTAGAATAAGGAATTGAATCTGTAATTAGTTTATACTAATTATTTTTTTTAGCTCGATTGTGAAGAAAGCTTGTAGCTTATTGAGTCACTCTCGAGTCCACTTCCTGGAAAAACCAGTACTGGTGTCGTGTGAGGAAGTACGGTCCTGACCCCAGTGGGGCTCGAACCCGCAACCTCCGGCATGAGTGGCCACTACCTTAACCTCTACACCACCGCTCCCCTGAATTGGTTAGCTTGCATACATTTAAAGCTACTACAGTGATCAGGGGCGAGGGTCAGGCCTAAGGGGTAGAGGTCCAGACCCCATTCAAGCATCTGTGGGGCAGTTTACCCAAGTTTGAACTCTTCAAAATAAGAAGTGGTCTTTTAAAGGGGGAAGTTCTTTTAGACAACGTTGGGCGGTCAAAACCACCCCCGGTTTCAACCACCGGTTTTAACCGGTTAAAACCGCCCCGGTCAATACTCCAAAAGTGGTCAATACTGGTCGATTGGTGGACAATTCAATGTTTTCTGATCATTTTTAGTTATTTTCATGCAAAAAATGAACAAATACTTCATATTGATGATAAAGATGACAGTCGGCTTAATCCACTGGATAATACCTCCAAAATGGCCATTCAATGTAAGTTAAAATTGACTGTTAGGTCTATTGTGGCCAATACTAGTGGATTGGTCATTATTGGTGGTCAATTGAGTATTTTCTTGAAGTGCCTAGGTAAAATATCCAATTTAGAAGTCAAGTAAATAAAATATAAGAATTCAAATAAATAAATTACATGTAAAGGTATTGCTCTGTTAATAATGCATCTATTCCACACCACCGTAGAGAGGTAAATATGGGCTGTTTGGTCAGTACTGGTCAATTGATACAAAACACTCTTTGAACCGAGTGCTGTTTCTTGATGATTTTACTTATTAAACTGTATACATACTGTAGACATTGTCTTACTGGAATAAGCTATAAAGTTATTATGAAAGTTTAAATAGTAACCTAAGGAAGATTTAAGTGTATAATAGACAGAATTTTTCAATCGACCAGTATTGACCGGTAATGACCGGTTTTAACCAGTATTGACCGCCGGCCCAGTCAATACTCATATTGACCGGTCGATTGCCAACATTGCTTTTAGATCATTGTTTGGTCAGTTTGGAAAACAAAACACAGTAAATGATGATGGCTTAAAAGCCCAAGGGCATCAACATGTGATGGTGAAGTTCTGTAAATGAATTAAAATAATGTGATATAATATCAATGTCAAAATGTACATATTATACTATAAAAGTAGTAAATAGTTTGAAACCTCTATGGCTCAGGAAGGCTGGGTTTCATTATAAACTATGACCTATTGAGACAAACTGACAAGAGTGTTGTTGTGCCCAGTCCTCTGGGGCTTACTCCCAAGAACTGAATGAAAATTATGAATTGGAATAATATTAAATATATAAACTTAATAAACTTGTACTCGTAAGAATTGTTAACCAGTTCTCTACTATACCTATTTTTGACTCGGACATCTAGCCCTTTGTTTTCCTTCCGAGGGCGAAATCCAATGCCCATTTCAACAGTATATCAGTAACAGTGATATTGTACTGCCTGAATTTAGATGCTGTCAGACCAAATGTCAGGCTGCGTGACTTTATGCCCTTATACACAATAGTTTCTGTTGTTGAGTCAGGCAAAAAGTTCATAGTTTTTGCCCTGTGAGCTTGATCAACTAACTATAATTATATAGAAAAAAATTGGTACGGCCTTTAAGTAAGTATGCTTGGCCAGGAATGTGGTCCGAATCACAAGCGAAGGCATTGACATATTAAAGCATTACATATCAGTATAGCGCAATGCACCTATCCTAAGTATAACCAAACCAGGGGGATATGGAAGTGCCGTGTTTGTGACAGATCGGTTTGTTCTCAATTTATACTGGTAATTAATATATTCAAGTTTAGAATATATCAAATTATCATTCATAAATTTGAAAGCATCTTTCATGCCTTTATAAACTTAATTTCATAACCATAGCCAGTTTGCATAGGATGATCTAGAGATACGAACTTACTCTATAATTAGAGGCTAGATGTATGGTACTGGTACAGTAATTGTCATGATTGTAGTCTCACTATTTCCACTTCGAAAGCAAGCCGATTTCACAGGTTGACATTTAGAGTTGTCCACCTTCTGTATAGGTGTTACAGTTATAAAATATCAGATCTGTGAAAGGGGTCACACTGAAACGCCAAATTAATTAGGCTACCGTAATTGTCACTAAGCCACCTGCCTTTTTAAAACAGAAGAGAACAACGAAGTTCATCAATTTGGCTGTACATTGTCGTCATTATTCCAGTTCCCTCGGCCTAACTAATATATAAAACCTGTCCCAAATAGAATCTATCAGCTGAGGATCTGGCTTAAATATTCCAATTGTTTGCCTGCAATTTTTGGGGGTTGAGTCTTGACCCAAGTTAAAGGGTAATGTAAAGCAAAATTACTGCTGGTTAAGATATCCAGTAGCCCACACAACAGTAGAATTTCAAATCCATGTCTTATATATCGTACAAATTAAAATGTGAATATGTGGTGTGTATACACGAGACACAATGCCCGGTGTTACGTGTAAACACCAGACAGCTGTTCTCATGGATATTAGCTCTGTCCGATAAAGTTACACGGTCGATAAGCCCAAAAATATCACGTAACTTTCCTCACCTTTTTCGGGTTTCATCCTTGAAAATCGTTGACAAAAACCGTCAAAATACTCTGCCTGACATGTTTTCTCTCAACCTCCACTAACTTCAGGTCAGTATTCGTCATCTAAAAGAAGAACTTTGGGATTTAAGCATCGCCAACTGCCTTAACTTGTCAATGTTAACTCCCGAGAATGTTTACGGTTTACGAGTTTTTATGGTCACGTGATCAAAACATTACTAAAAGAATAATTGAAGTGTATTGCAAAAATGCTCAAAAACATGAATTAAAAGTTGAATTTATCAGACTTGTTGATGGATTGATTACTTTCACAATGAAAACCCAGCAAAATTTAAGAAAATACAACAGTCTTCGGGTCAAGTCGGAAAACAGAGATGACCTTCACCCTAAAATCGTGACCTGGATAGGCGTAAGACTGTAACATTGTAAAAATATGATTATGGTTTTGAAAAATAAATGAAAATTTAAGAAGAATCAATCATAAACAATCTTACACATGTTCCTGTCAGTCTTACTTCTTGGTTTTCGTAATTTTTACAGAAAAATTCTAAACTAAAATAGTTTGACAGCTGATTGAGTTATGCTTCCGCAAAGGGAAACTACTCTCACCGACTAAATGTGACTATTGCGCAATCAGTAAGAGTCACAAGTTAAAATCCCTTGTAATTGTTATGTGTCATGTAAATTGTGTCAATACAATACAATACAAAATTCATTTTAAGTCGGTATGTCATTACAAATATGATAAAACATAAGCTATGTATAGCTTTTGACCGACATAAGCCATGTCGTTCTGTTTTGTCTTTGAATTGTAAATAATGGGTGTTTTGTTACATTTATGCATGACGCACATGTATAAGGACACTGACTATTACACAGATCCTCTTCATATAAGTGTACCCCTTTTCAATATCGAATATTATGTACATGTAACCTAAAATGTGTGATCCTAAAGTACAATTTGTACTGCCATGCTATACCTGCGAAGAAAATTAAGGTATGAATACAAGAAACAAGAAATTTTATTTTACGTGGGAATATATTAAATTATAAATTATAACAGCAAGTTTGTTCAAAAGTTGTGTGCAGGACTGCCCTAAAACGTCTCTAGATCACATTATTAACGCTTTGGGAAAGTAAAGAGTCCTATGCCTTAGTTTGGCGGGTTAAGGAGCCATTTGCAAACTTTATTAATGAAATATCATTTAGGATGTCATGAAAAATCGACCGCCACTGCCGGGAATTAATATTCTCCTGTCCCGGGTAGTTTGTAAGCCGTTCGGCACTTCTATCTGTGAGACGTTTAGAGAAAACGCGCCATTGTGGTGCATACGTCAAGTTTATTAATGAAGACGTCAGGACTATGTAACACAGTTTAGTGTCGACAGTATGTGATTTACAAAAATTATCCAGTTAAATTCAAAAGTCGCTTGCAGAATCACCCAAGAACGTTATATCGTGTCATCAACGATTCTGGAAATTACACGTGTTAGTCTGCAAGGTCTCTGTCAATTTCATGCAATTTTGATATAGGTGATATCATATTTGATATTATATATGATATAGCCATTTTATGTAAGTGATACCACCTACCCGATATTGAAATATCACCAATTCGAATAGGCGTAGAAGACTGGTCTATAGCCATGGACGAAGGAAAAATGTCGACGTTGTGTACCAGGACTTGAAGGCCGCCTTTGATAGAGTTCCTCGCGAAAGACTATTGAAGGGTTGGGAGTATGGTATGCAAGGAATCGTTTACAAATGGTTAAGAGACTTCCTTACCAATTGCAGGCAACTTGTAATAATAAATGGAGAGGTATCAACCTGGGCCCTGTTAGTGAGCGGAGTGCCACAGGGGAGTGTCTTAGGCCCAATATTATTTATCGTCTATATCAATGACGTCCAAGAAACCATATCGTGTGTAACCTGGCCCTTTGCTGATGACACAAACTATAAAAAACAATTAGAAATGCAGACGACTAGTAACAATTACAAATATCTATGATATCTATGAAGCCGGAAACTGGTCAAATAAATAGCAAATATTCTTTCATACTAAAACGTGTAATTTCATGGAAATAGAAAACAATTGCAAAATCAGACATACATTGTATATAAATAACGATGAGAATACCACCTCCGAAATAACAAAAGTAAATTCTGAAAATGATTTAAGGATAACTCTTGACCCTAAATTAACCTTCAGCTCACAAATTAACAACAACGTTAAACTAGCTAATATAAATCTAGGCATGATTATGAAAGCATTTAATTATATCTCAAAAGAAATGTTCTTGCCCCTTAACAAATCATTAGTCAGACCTCATTTGGAATAAATATCCACAGTATGGTCCCCTAGGTTTAAAAAACAACAAAGGGCAATTTTAAATGTTACGAAGCGGAGCAACACGCGTGTTTAACGGTCTTAATAATAAAAAACACTACACAGAAAAAATAACTGAATTATGACTTTAAAGTTTAGAACATAGATGGCTCTGGCCTGATTTAATACAAACCCACAAAACTCTGAATGACCATGGTAGGATAGAAAAAACAAACTGTTTTCATAACCGTCAAAAGCCACACAACAACTTAGGGGTTACTACCTTTAAATCTACACAAAACACTCCAGAACAGAACTTAGGCACAAACTACCTTCAGCAAGAGGGTTGTAGATCACTGGAACAAACTTCCAGAGTCCATATTTATGGCACCCTCCATCAACTCATTTAAACAACATCTTAACGAAGACTTAGTTGGAGAACTAACTACATTTAGACCTAAGTGCCTGCATAACTAATCAAAGCACTGAACGTGCTGGTGGGACGGTTGTGTTATCAAGTGTACATCAATACTGAAATGCTTAACTCCAAGTGTAATACCTAAATTTTCACCCCAAGACGTGAAAATGATCACTCAAAAGTCATGGACGTGAAAGTGATCACTCATTTATTCTGTGAAATTCTTTTCAACTTCTGTTCAAGTAAGATTTGAAATGCTCAATTAAAAGAGACTTAACTGCTCAAATCCAAGACGTTAAAATGTGAACTAGAGATGGAGAATCAAAACTGATTTACAATTCTCGCAAACTTGTGTTTGTAAATGAACTTGCAATGATACAGCGCACAAAATGTAATACTAAAGAGCTATAGTTTAGTCAGAAGAAACTATTGTCAGTCGTAATTTTAAAACTTCAGTCAAATCAACCGTGCGACCCATAGGCACAGACGGTACGCAAAGACTAAATGAATATGGTAACTCATAAACAGTAAATTCTTAAATCACTTCGGATAGACATTTTTGTGTATCGCATGTCAACAAGAAGAGCATATCCTACTTGCTTCATACATTCTCATCATCCAGAGCATTCATTATTCATATTGAACCGCTAACGATGTCCAAGCGTTCCACTTGTCTGGGGTCCTAATTCGGTGACCCTGTTTAAAGCTGCTGGCTCTCAGCTTGTGGTGGGAAAAAACAAGATTATTCAAATTAACAAATTTTAGTACGAATCATCTAATAAAATGGCCTTAATATAATCTCCTCGCATGTTTGTACTTTTAAAATTATACGCCTCCAAATTATAAAGCATTCCAAATATCTAACCTCTATGCATCGTGGTTTTGGAAAAGAATATCCTATCCGTAGTGACCCTCCGGGCAGGGTAACTTTTGATCCCGAGGGAATGATTCGAACAAACTTTGAAAAGTTCCACTACATAATGTTAAACTCTAAATATCAAACTTTTTGGTTTCAGTGAAGAAGATTTTGAAACCTTTTTACTATAGATGCACTGTAAAACAATACCTTTATCTGTACGGTCATTCGACATTTAATACTGACGGTACCTGTCCCGTACGGCGTTTTTACGTCCTTGATATAGACTACGGAGAAATCCCGTAAAAAGAAAGGATTATGGGACACGCAGGATTTTCATTAGGAGGCACGTGGTGTGATGTTTGGCACGACTGACATTAATGTAATTGACATAGAGTCGCCAAACTTCACACAAATGGTTGTTAGTTTACCAAATGGACAGTGCATGCTCTATAAGGACTGGGCCTAGCTGCATGTTTTTGTACTGTAATAATATACGGTACAGTACCGTAAATGTTACGGGCTCTTTACATTGCCATTTACGGTTGACCGTAAACAATTACGGTCTAAGAACTGAAAACCAGCTGTCAGGTCTTCTACCGTAAATTCAACGGTATTTTTTTACAGTGTGTCTGTGTAAAACAAGTGGCCCCCTTGCGTGGCAAATATTGATCCGAGGCTCATGATTTGAAGATTTTAGCAGAGTTCCACTTGGCAATGCTACATGCCAAATATCTTAGCTCTAGACCTTGTGGCTTCAGAGGAGAATATTTTTTTAAATGTTTCATATTTGTTGCCATAGCAACCAGAGTTCTGCATGGAATGAAATTCTTTGAATATCTTTGATAGAGATACATCCCTGCCAAGCTTCATCAACATTAGCCCAGTGGTTTCAGATGATATGTCGTTTGAAGCAAAATGTTGACGGACGCCGGGCAGATGGCGATTAGAAAAGCTCACCCTGGCTTTTGTGCCAAGTCAGCTAAAATAATGAATAAAGGTCAACTACTGAATATAAGTTACCGCGCGAATGCCCAACGGTTTACTCAAATATTTCCTAGTGTTTCTTCTATTCACGGTCATCATGACCTCCAACCCAAATATACATTACTGTCATTCAATTGCCATGGTCAGCATTACTGTCATTCAGTTGTCATGGTGAGCACCCCTTCCAAGATTGCACTTCCTAAGCCTAAGCTTTGTTTTGTTGATCCGATGTCGACCTTGACTTTTTACCTAAATATATGTACGGTCTAGGAGTGGTACCAGACTCTCCACTATGCTGTATTAAATAGTCATAACCTGTCTTAAACAACAACTAAATGTTTTAATAGCAGGCTATTTTCTCACCTATGGGATACATATTTCTGCGCATTTACCCATGTGAGATAAACTTATCTCACATCGTTGCCGGACTATTTTTACGTTAATTGTAAGCAGACATAAAAATCGAAAAATGGCTGTAAAATTGTTATTTTTGAAATAAACATAGGGTTGTTGGTATTCATTTTCTTAGTTAGATCATTTTCTATCCATCTATAGCCGTTTTGAAGTAAAATTCGAGAAAAAGTTGATTTTAATTTTTCATCCCCATCCTGTATTTGCACTAATTTCTTCTTACTTGTGTGAAAATGCGATTTAAACGGTGAGAAAATAAATCTACCATGTCCATTGAGTTGTGGATAAGGAAATCCCACCCTCGGGTTGAGATACGTCAAAAAAAAACTCGGCACAGCCTCGTTTTTGGACGTATCTCAACCCTCGGGTGGGATTTCCTTATCCGCAACTCATGAACATGTTAGATTCACTTTATCTTTCTTATTAACATAGTAGACTCTAGTAGTACATGTATTTGGTAACAAATAATAATAATAATAATTAAGATAATAATAATAATCATCATCATCATCATAATAACAATATCATTATTGTATGTATGAATGTACCCGCCAAATGTAAGTGTAGCGAAAGGATCATTGTAAAGTTTGAAGGTTTTAGTTAATGTCTGTTCTTTGTAAATGACAGCATGATCCAGAGAAATTAATATGATTTTCCCCATAGATTATTGCACTTCTGTCTATATAGTCTTTTAAAATCGTATTCAAAACATGTAGATCTATGTGATGTCTTAGGTTCACGCACGGGCACGTGAATATAGGTCCGTTGTTCCGTAATAACACTTATTCGTACCCAGGTACAAACCGACTATCGGTAAAATGCGGAATTTTTCGTTCCCTTTTCGAACCACGCATTTCCATAAAATACAACAACAAAAAAGTGTTTAAAACGTAAATATGCGTCGTCATGTTTTACATGGGGATCTATCAGTGCCTCTGTAAAATTAATTTCCTGAAAGTTTTTAGTTCTATACATCCGTATACGGACCCTGTATACATGAACGCAAGAAATCCCTACCGCGTTGAATATAAATCAGACTATAGTGATGCATATCACAAAATGGACTATAGGCGATTTAAAGGTACGTACACTTCTGATAGTTAAAGCGTTGACAAAGTCAGAAATTTGTTGTTTTAAGGTTGAATTTCCGAGTTTTGTAATTTACAATTCAAAAGTACCTAATTTGTAGATCCATAATGTAATACGATGTTCCGACACAGGTTTATGATCAGAAATAAATAGTCTGCTTACACGGAAATATTGGGTAAAAGACTTTAATTTCTCCGTATATAATGTCGCATTTAGCAAATAGCATTAATTTACTGTTTTTTTACCAATTAATAGGACAGAAACGGGACATTTTTCTTAATAATGCAGCCAATATTGCAGACAGAAGCATGAAATTTCCACACAATGAACTTCGGTCTCAGCTACACGCATACGTATACTTTGCGGAGGTCACAAAATATATTTTTCTAGTTTAATTTGAGTAAAGCAGCAACCTGTGAAACGTCCCCGAAATATGCAACGTCCGTTTGATTATGCGGACAATTGTTTATTTGTGTGAAATGTCTGTTATTTCCTCAGATTCTTTTCTTTCTGATTGATTTTCACACATTATGCTTTGTACAGCTAAAGTAAACAAGTGGCATTCCCGGAAAAGCAACTGTTTACTATTTATAGCATTAATCCAACACCGAGATCCGTTGTCATGGTTGCATTGGTTTAGGTCTTAATGTACTAATTGCGGTATTTCATGTTTTCAGTATAATTATTTTTAACAAAAGCTATCTACTTTTTAAGATTTAAGTGTTTTCTTTACGGTTCGCAAGGCCTCCCCCATTACCAACTGTTAAATATTTAATGAAACTAGTTTTGATTTGATTTGAAGCAGATTTTATAAAGGCCCGTCCATAAGAGCATATTAATGAAACTAGTGTTGAAACGGAAAATTGATATCGCTAAACATTTGCGTAGGTGCGCATATGCATTGATATATTAAGCCCCCACGCGACAATGGCCGCCTAAATAAAAACATAATTAAGGCAAGTGCGGTACATATACATGTTTATCAAAATAAGTAATGTACACCTTAGTGATAAGGTGACTACTCTGTCCCAGACACAGAAAGCGTTTACATGATCTGAGTATTTTCATTACACGTTGCCTGGATCAAAGGATAACTGTTAATTACGCGCAGATCGAAATTGTCCGGATAATGGAACGTCCGGCTAACATGTAGGATATCAGTACGCATTTAGCAAAAAGCATTGCGCGCATGCCTTCCATAGCCTGTTGAAGTCCAAATTAAGGGTTTGACTCTCGGTTAATTCATAAGCAATACATTTGACAAAAAGTAGAAAGTCGGGAACCAGACTATTATTCGGGTTTAAGTGCAATAGATAACGGTTTGACTGTCGATATATGCTTAAACATTACATTTTACTTTAAAATTACGTGTTAATACATGAAAATTTTAAATCGATGAAACCTTACACTCTCTTTGTCAGTTTAAACCAGACTAACTATATATATATGGTATGTTACGGTATAAGTTATAGGAATTTAAAACTGTCGGACACAAGAGTTAGTCTTTATTATCATTGCGATTGTAATTGTTAGTTGTTTACAAGTTTTAAATTTAGTCAAGCTTAACGAGTACACTGTACTTTCGGTTTAATAACTTCCGCTTTACAGCGCGATCTGTTTACATTGTGATAAATTGCTAAACCTGAAGATACAGTTTTATTAGTCTCGATAGATACGAATTGACATACGGTTTGCGAATTCATCTATTCTTAAAATACGGAGTGTGTTAAACATGGAAGTTTCAGGTAAAAGGGACTTGAAGGGACGAGGTAAAGTACTCTGTCAACCTTGTGAAGATCGAGACTTGTCTACACAAGCCGAAGGATTATGTACACAGTGCGAAGAACATATGTGTAAAACGTGCTTTGATACACATAAACAATTTAAATTGAACAGAGGGCATACGCTATCTGGCACAGACGTATCAATGATAACGAAGCCACGGAAAGATGATTTAGAGAAATGTGATCAGCACTTGAACGAGCCTATAAAGTTCTATTGTCCAGAACATAAACAGGTCGGCTGTGGTGACTGCATGGTTCTTGGACACAAAGCCTGCAAGGTCGAGTACATTCGTGACATAGCGAAAACATTCAAGGACAGTCGAGAGTTCAAAGAGTTGACAAAAGGCGCCGAGAAATGCCAGACAGAAGCAAAACAAGTTGCAACCTCGATTGAGAAAAACAAGAAGCAAGCTAAAGATATAAAAGACAAATTCATTAACGATGTGCAGAAATTTTGCGATAGTATCATTTCCAAGATAAATGAGCTCAAATGTTCAGTTATTAAGCAAGCCGAGTCAATAAAAGCAAAAGATACCGAGAACCTCGACAACCTAGAAAAGGAGAATGAAGAATTTATGAAGAAGATAACAGGTTTTATGGCACTGTTTGAATCACAAATTGACCAGCCGAATAAACTGTTCGTCACATATGTTCAAGAAAAGGCCAAGCTTAAACGACTACAAGAGACATATGAAGGAATAAGGAAGAAGAACGCGATTAAGAACTACCAGTTCAAGCCGGATGCAAACCTAGCGCGTGCAGTAAACGAGTGTAAAGAACTAGGAAGCGTACAGCAAATGGAGAAAGATGCAGATGTCAAAGGTAAAGTTAAAATATATAGCAGCTTTACTAAATTGTTTTATTTGTCTCAGGAACGGGAATACATGAAACAAACTCTTAATATAGCCGCTTTCGCACATCTGAATAGGTGATATATATAGTGCAAGCCATTTTGCTATGTATTCCAAAATGAGATATCTCTCGCATTTCAAAGACAATTTTTTTTTCGTTTTATTAGAAATATCTCTTTCACGGTGTCATATATTTTTGTATCACAGAAAGACTGATCATGAACTCTAAGAGATATCTCTTCTACTTAACATCATCTGAGAGATATGTTTAATTTGTGAGAGATATCTGCGCCCCGCCTCACCGTTTCGCTGCTCGAAATGCCCTTTTTTCACTAGCACCATGCCCTTTTCAAATCATAGCTGAAACACTAGCATATATCAAAGTAACAGAGATATCGCTCATCACCGTTTGAAGATATCTTGTTATGCAATACATATATATCTGGAACTACAAGATATGTACAGTATTTTAAAAGAAGAATATTTATGAAGCATCAAATATATAAAAACCAATCCATGTACCTTTGTTTTGGTTCAGTTTATTTCGTACTCAAAATTGTTCGTACGGGGCCAGTGCATAACCAGGCTGGTCCCATTTCCTGATCGGGCCTCCAAAATTCGTCTTCTTAGCTTTGTTTGATGTCATAGAGGTTGCATAATATGACATAGACAAACATGTCTGGTTGATAAGGTGACTTGGTATTTTTGCAGAAAGCTCTGAACGGAAACTTCTGAAAGGTCCTAAACATATATATAATGACAATGCAATGTGAATAAAATTGTTCACCAGAAAACGCATAGCCACGGTCTCCTGAAGGTTGGACGTCCTGCTTCTGCAAGTATACGTTTGCAACTTAAACTCATGTACATGATGATAATATTAATACTCTTTATTTTAAGTCGACAAGATGCAAATACATGTAACAACAAATACTATGTATAAGCTAACGCGAGCATTTTAACCGATCGCACATATGTTAGCAAATCTAGGAGTATCTTTGTTGAATAGAAATATTATATGTTATTTGGTTTTTTGACGTGGTATATGGGTATATATTACCCGCCTAGATTAATATTACCAGAGCAGTTATTTTGCATATACAAATGTGGATGACCAAGGACGAATTACATCCGGGACACTGGAAATTTCAGAAATGCTTTTCAGTGTTTATAATCCATCAAGAGATGAACTGGTTAGAAACACAGGGGTAGTCTCACGTGTATTGGTGCTATACACCGGGCATGTAAAAGAACCAAGGGGTCTATTCGTAAGAGAGCTAGGGTCTCGAACCCGGGTATCCTTGTATCTGCATCTGTCTCTCTTCAACCTGTGCCTGTCAGGAGTCTTGGCAAGTTAACCTAGGGATTAGTCCCAGGGTCGGCCGGGACTTATGAACAATCAACGAAAAAAACCCGGTTATCTCCCATGATAGGAAAGATATCTCCATAACCTTGAGAGAGATACATGTATCTCTAAGAGTAAGAGATATACCCCTGTTTTTAAAATATATTTAAGATACAATAGATATAGATATATTGATGGTAGAAAAATATATATATTACATTGAGACATATCATTTTAGTATTGAAAGATGTCTTTTAAAACGGAGATATCTCTATTAAAAAGAAAAAAACATCACATAATGTATAGAGATATCTCTGAATTAAAGAGATATCACGGAATTTCCGACATCTCTTTTTAATTAAATTGTAAATTGGTTTGCCGTATATATCTCTTACAGACTTAATGCTAGTAAATGGTGATCGTTGTTAGCTTGAATTTCAAACTCTCAATGAATCTTTTGGGATTTTCTTTCCTGTAGATCATATCTACATTTGAATTCCATTTATAAAATCCAATTCGATTAAATGGTATCACCTGTTCAAAGGGGAAGCGGTGGTGTAGAGGTTAAGGTGTCGGCCGCTCATCCCGGAGGTTGCGGGTTCGAGTCCCACTGGGGTCACGACCGTACTGCCTCATATGACACCAGTACTTGTTTTCCCAGGAAGCGGACTCGAGAGTGACTCGATAAGCTACAAACTTTCTTCACAATCGAGCAAAAATTAATTAGTATAAACTAAATATATAATCTCATCTTTAGCGATTTACATTATTTGAGTACTGTTTTGTACAAAAACACGTACATTTTAAGTGGATATTTTGTAGATGAAATGACTAATTATGTTTTATATATCAAAACTACTAGGAATATGGATTCAGTTTGTGACTTAGCATTTTCACAATTACAGAAGAAAGTTTTAAAAAGTTTTTGCTGATACTTGAAGGGGTGTGATGGATTTCATAATTGTTTGACTTGTAAAAGTTCACATTAAACATAACAATAGAAGCGTAACTTTTACGGTATATTTCAAAATCTAAATAGTATCATGAATGGAAATTGTCCATGCAAAATAACTTCATTCTGAACATCACGTTCTCACTCAAGCGACTGCCTTTATTACTGTACTGTTTTTAAATGAAACAAAAAAATCGACTTATAATCGTTTTATATAATTCAATTCTTCAGATGTACAAGTACCAGATAGAGTGGCGTCAAAAGCAAGTGCCCAAAGCAAGCAAGTTGTGGCCGCCCCACAGAAACAGGTATTTGTAGCACGATCAAAAAGTTAAATTTATATACCTAGATTGAATATTTAAGACACATGTATACTATTACATGTAAATTATTGTTTAAATTAAAATTTTATTGACATGTATTATGTTGAATTAAACGGAAATGTAAATTAGTACTGGGAGTATTCAGAATTGCGACATTAGCTAATTTTACATTTTATATGTCTCTAATATGTCTCAAAATAATATTGCAATGTCAAGTCTACAAATTATGAATAAATTGGTCAATATTCTTGATCAACGATATTCTTGATCAATCCAATACAAAACGTAGTTGATTCCTCGACGTTCCCAAACTTACATGTAACAACCAATCATTCCAGTTTTATATCGTTGAAATTCTTCACGAATCAGCTGAAATCCTTAGCCATGTTAACCATCGTAAGAGGTCATGGACATGTCAATTATTGGCAAATTGAGAACAGGACGCAAACTTTTAACGATTGTGCGAAAATTTAATCGTCTGTTAACTATTACTTGTTAAATTTTGATTAAAGATACGTTTAGAGTTGGAAAAACTAATCATCGTATTTCAAAGAAACAATTAAAAAATGTCCTGTTTTCTATTGTCCGATGTAACCAAGATGCAATGAAAAGTTGATTTCACTAATCTAAAAGTAAATACGCTACTTGACTATAATAACACGAAAACTGTGACCAGTGACAATTCCCTTAAATGATTACATCACCTTTTGTGGACCTAAAAGTGGGCAGTCCTGGACTGGGTTGTTTTGGGTTGGGCCGTTCTGGAAGTCCGTTCTGAAAGTCGGCCGTTCTGGTACTAAAGCCTACTTAAACCTTTACCTTTTTCAAGCAGCTACACTCCTTAGCAGACGATAAATACAATGTCGTCTGTTTTCAACCTGCAAAACATCCCTATTTAAAGAAATGGAATTGGCCAAATTTGAAAGGCAGGAATGTATAAATCTAGGTACAAATGGGTCGATGTATCGAAGCTGTTTATTTGTCTGTAGGGTTTCTTTATCTGGAATTATAACTTAAGCTTTCAGATAAAGAGATGTTACTTGCAAATATTCTATTTGTTATGTTTTTAAGTTATCTAGTTTGACACCAGTTTATAAGGAGTGTCCCTTTAAATAACAAATAAGTAAAATATATAAAAAGACCATTGATTAAAAATAATTATTTGTGTATACAGGTTTTTGCAATAGAATTGCGGACAAACACATTTATTTGTATTTTTGTAGTCACCTGGCTTCTATGCTTGATACCAACATGCCAGTTATTTCAAAGACTGTAGAATCAGCTTCGAATCAAAAGTTTGTCCATACTCTTACCAAACTATTAAATAATTTATTATTATTACTAATACAATCGTTATCATTTTTTATTATTATAAGACTCCGACAAAACAAGTGAGGCGCTCTGTGGTTATATATCTCTCGTAATATATATGTGCCCGAATTAATATTTCCATGCATCCAAATGTTTTTCTAACAGATTTGCCGTAAAGCATCTTCGAGGAGTTGGAAAAAAACTTGTAGAACGCAAAAACAGAAGTTGTGCATGTACTATATAACTATAGGTAACACAGAAAAGATAAAATAATGACAATCTGTTTGGTACTTATATTTCTAACAGTATAGATACATGCATCGAATTTCTATCCCCAAGCATTAAACAGTGTGTAATTCGCGACATTGTACATAATCACATTTCACTCCTTTTTTGTGAGTTGAATATCTTGCTGTTTTTTTCTAAACGATGTCTTGATGTCTTGCACAATAGAAACCGAGATTTGTAAATACACGTACGATTGATCTCCTTTTGAAATACATGTACATTCTAATATATTCCATTTAGGTAATGAATCCTTAACATATATTTTATACCTGTTTTTCTTTTATTACAGCTGTTAATTGAAAACAAGTGGAGATGCAGAAACATTGCAATAGACGGAGACTATCTCAGGTATAAACTTAACGCATTTAAAGTAGCAAACTTCTATAAAACATGTGACGATGTAATGTGATATATTTAGTGAGTTTCAAGAAAAATAACTCTAATATTTATGTAACTTAATTAAAGAGGCACTCCCTACATCTAGCAGATTTTTATCTCGAAACATAGATAGTGTTCAATGAACGTAAAATGATAAATAAAAACAATTTCAAAGAAGAACCTGTGCCGAAAAATGCATTTTACCACAATCAATCAATATAGATGTTTTCTGTAATAAATCGCATCCACCCATTAATTATACAACTCTACATAGATTATTGAATGGTTAACGGTACTGTAGTATATTTTAAACCCCTGATTTAATCGATAATGACCGGGAATGCATAGCTGAAACTTTTAGGTAAAGTTATAATACTTCCTATGTTTTGGGTGATATTTAGTTTGACATGTCCCTTTAATGCATTTAAAGTAGCAAACTGATATAAAACATGGGACGATGTAATGTGATATATTTAGCGATTTTAAGTAAAATAACTCTGATATATATGTAATTAAATTAAACTTTCAAACTCTCACATTCTCATTAAAGCTGCCTGCTCTCAGATTTTGGTAAAAAAATTAAGTTCTTCAAACTCTATGTAAATAACGTATTTTAGAACATACGGTGATATAAAAAGGCTCCAGTATAAATTCACGTCACGTATATCTCTAAATTTAAAAAAAATACGCTACCAAATTCAAAAGCATTGCAAACGCTTTTGAAATTTCAATATAAACATATAGTGTAGCGGTGCCGTGAAACCTACCTTTTCAATCGATTTCTGAAAAATTCCTACCTAGATTTTTGCTTATTTTTTTAGCTAGCCTTTAGTTTTATATTAATGAATAAAAATGTCAATTTTTTTGAAAAATATTTTTTTCAAGGTAACTGAGAGCGAGCAGCTTTAAGCTGAAGCATTCAAGCTACTAGCCTAATTAATTTGGCGTTTCAGTGTGAAACCTATTACAGATCTGATATTTTATAACTGTCACACCTCTACGCCTAATTTTAAAGTGCTCATAACTGGGCAGAAATCCGACGAGAGGAATGACCCCGTTTGTAATGAACTTTTAAAGTATCCCCGTTATGTATCACATTTAAACTTTGTGTGCGACAAGAAAAAACATTTATCTTGAAGGAAATAACATTGCTTTACTGATGAAATGTATTCAACATAAAAAATTTGACGGCGAAACTGTTACCACTGTTTTCTTGTATATAACGCAAATAAATCGGTGCAGCAGTAATTTTCAGCACTGCCGATTACGCACACACGGTGTATAACCAGCGCGCACATATGATTGTGCAAAACTTACCGATGTTTCTCACTTGGAATGTAAGATTTATAACGCATAGCGTAATTTGTGTTTGTTTCTTCTCACATGAAAACAAAGAATGCATACTGAACAAAAATATGTACATATAGCGTATTATACAGTTTCATTAACTTATAATATGGTAGTGTAATCTGGTCACCGAAAGTGATAAGTAATTTCAAGTATATTATTGATATTCGGGAAAGGTGATTCCTTGGCTTTTATCGCTGATCTCTAGGCGTCTTTAATTCTAAAATGTACAAAATTCTTTAATACCTTATAACAAAATAATTAAATATATGATAATAAAATCATAGTAATGAAGCCTTTATTTATAGTGGATAACATATTTGGCACAAGAACAATTTTCAATTAAATAATACTTCTACGTTGTTTTTTTTTAATCTTTTTGTTTCGTTTGAAATAAATTTAATCTTGCATATGAGTCTATGGTCAAGACTGAATTTTCACCTTTAACTGAATGAAGATATATGAACGCGATTTGATAATCCGATTGGTTAACTGGCTAGTATGCGAAGCCGAGAATATGCAAGCATATATTTTAGTAATATTGATCTTTAGAAAAGTTCTCCTGTTCTTTTCCATAATGATTGCAAATTGTAACAATTTCCTACGATCGTACTTCGATTGATTTATTAGAATGTGAAATTCTGACCATCGTTTAAACCTTCTTAATTGTCTTCATAGTTCTAGCATTCTTCTAATTGGGAAAAATGTTGTTTTCGGACTTTAAAAAATATTTATTTTATGCTAACTAATAGAAATTAGTAGTGATCTGTCAGTGGAATATAGTGATAACATATTTATCATATCAGTCACGGTGTGGGTGATCAAGGTCTGTCGGTCTTTTATCTGTTCTGTATATAAATAATCTGGCTTAAGTTTTAATAGCATAAACTATAAAGGAAAGTGATTTGTTTTGGGTGTAAATCAACTGTATCTCAACTCAAACTGATAAAAATTCGCATTTTCAATCGCGTTCAGCATTCGTGAAAATTTCAAATTTGTATCACTTTTCATTCAGATATATTCCATATGCACCTCAAACAAACAAGTGTCCTCTATTTATTTATTGCTCAAACCAAACACTAGTATAATGTATATAAAATTTTGATAATTATTCATGTGGTTAGAGTAGTCTTAAAATATGGTTCAAATAACTAATAAACCCATTGAACATACCAAATTATTTAAGACAACCATATTTAATAGTTGACTGAATTAGTGATACAAAAAAGTCAACATTCCCACTTCGGCGATCTAAAAAAAAATATCGCAATTTTCAACTATTGATATTAAAATATCTACACAAAAATACGCTGAATTTAAAAAAAAACGTGTTTCCATAATATTTATTAGCTTTTTAAAGCTTTTATTAATTTGAATAGATCGTTATGATCTACAAGAATTTGTGTGCACAAAACTCGTAAGTATAATGTTCATTTTCATTTAAATCTGGCTCCCAATACATTAGGACAATTTTAAATATGCCGCCATTTTGGACTTCTTGTCAATCATACAAAGACACTCGCGCAATAAAATGCATTTTTAATGTAACATTCGTTTTTTAAGACAACAGAGGAAAGTGTTACTAGATTATCTCATACATTAGAAAATTCAAATCACAAAGAATTTAGTGAACTCACGTAAGGGTCAATATATTATAAAGGTATAAATCAACATACGAGTTGTATATACATATATTTTAATAATTTAAACTTATTTCACTTTCGGTGTGTTCCCTTCTTTATATACGCTGCGCGTGCTAGTCGATATTAAACTGCGGCTGCCGGTTGTACCGAGTTGAATACGTAGTGACGTAATA
This sequence comes from Saxidomus purpurata, assembly GCA_022818135.1. Taxonomy (NCBI): domain Eukaryota; kingdom Metazoa; phylum Mollusca; class Bivalvia; order Venerida; family Veneridae; genus Saxidomus; species Saxidomus purpurata. The sequence goes on along the minus strand of JAFMSR010000019.1, from coordinate 19,781,182 downwards.
CAATTCCCATGATTCTTTAAAAATGGCCGCTGTATACATGTACGATGACTATTTCGGATTTAAGTGGTTGGTGTTCGTGTGTAGACAGGTAAATTGAGCTGGGATCTGCGTTAGTGTCATCATTTACCTTTATTTTATCATGTAATAATGAAACTATATCGAAATACTGGATTATAGCCCGACGAACAGTGTATTTGAGGTGTATGCCTACTATATGAGACTTCAAAGTAAGACGTAGAAGGTGAACAACTATAAAATATCAGCCTATACATTCGGTTTGCCTTCGAAGTCGAAATAGTTAAGACTACCAAGCTGCCCGCTCTCAGTTGTCGTTGCAAAAAATAAAATTTTACAAAATGACATACTAATACATAAATATAAAACTAAAGGCTAATCAACACAAGAATAAAAAATCTGGGCGGAGATTGCACAATGCTTGTTTTTCGGCACCGCTACACTATGCTGGTAGCGTAATATTTCAAATCTACAGATATACTTGACAGGAATTTATACTCGAACCTTTTTATATGACTTTATGTTCCAAAATATGTTATTTTCATACTTTGAATAACTTTATTTTTTTTACAGAAATCTGAGAGCGAGCAGCTTTAAACAATGACAATCATATTTCCTTGTATGTGTTCAATCAACATAAAATGCTAAATAGATACAATTTTAAAGATCAACAAATATAGAAAAATGTCTCATTTTAGTACAGATAATCAACATAGAGCCTTTCTGTAATTAATCACTGTCTACCAATTAATTGTACAACAACAACGTTACAGAGATTATTGAAAGTTTTACGGTACCGCAACATATTTAAAACGCTGGTTTTTCCGATGATGACTTGCTTATATAGCTTTCAACTTTTAAGTTAAGTAATAAATACTTATCAATATTCGAAGTTATTTAACTTGAAACAAGTTTTAGGGAGTGCCTCTTTGAAACAGAACAAATTAAATACATGAATACATTGTAACGGTTGCACTTTGCAAAAGCGTTGCTACCATGTCTACTGTCTTGTCTTGAAATTGTAAATTTGTCTGTGTGTGAGTCTTGATGTTAGAGGGCTGATGTTCCGACTGGTTTTTACGGACTTTGTTTTTCTTACAATATATTTTGTTGCGGTAGTTGTTGCGCTATTATGATATAAGGATCTGAGCAAAACTCATTTTGGTTTGTGTTATATGTATTGCTGTTATCCTAACACTTGTACCATGTTAGTCTGCATGAGATATATGTGAAAACTTTGTATAAATAAACCAAATAAAGGAAATCTAAAGAACCGGTTTATATCAGTAAGATGACAATGATGATACCATCTGTACTTCTTTGGGCAAGAATAACAGTAAGTAAAGTATAAACACAAAGAAAGTACGAGGAATAAAATATTTCTACTGTCTACCGGTACAAACCAAACTCAATGAACAAATGATTGTATCGTACACAATCAAAGCAATATTTATATTGTGTTACTTGTTTAGTCATAATAACAGTACAAATGTAGGTAATCTTTGAACAATTTTGAACATACAAGGAATACCAATATATTTGCTGTATGCAGGTACAGACCATGCAGTTATCTCATTGTACAAATAATACATACTTGTTTTGTTTCAGTTATGACGGTAATGGTACTGATGTAGGACTCTATGCTTACGGTCTACAGGAGAACTGGAAGAATTTCTACTTTGAAGTGGAAATTGTGAACTCAGGACAACGAGGAGAAATAGGTATTGAGCTTGTAATTTATACAGCTACAGCCGTGGCCGTTTTCCTGTCGCGTTTCGCTATAGTATACTATCATACACAGACGTTGTTCACTACATAAAATCCGATACAACTTTAAGTGGAATATTCTATTATAAATAACCGCTAAAAATAGGGGTGTACCACATACCTCAGTAGCCAGGTATCAATCGATAAGTGTACTACCCGACCTTTATGAGTTGCATTAAAAAAAGTTATTAAATAAATACATGTACATCTTAATGCTGTTTATCGTCCATAGTAAAGCCTTGATGTTGTTGTTTCACAAAATTCGTAACAAACGGAAATACAGGTACCTTCCTTGACTGAATAGAATACGATCCCACGAATCAAAACGATATTATTATCCCATTCTTATGGTGTCAATGTAAAATGAACAAATTTAAATAGATCTGTGCAGGCACGTTTTACGAGCATGGTGTGGACAGACATCCTTTTACGCAAAAAGAAGTGTTACATCGTTGAGTGTCTACAGAAATTTTCACGAGACTTACATATACAGTTCCCCGCAATGTGATCGAATGAGTAAAAAAGTTATTCTTCTGTTGTTGTTGTTTTTTTGTATATCTACTCGTGTATACATTTTATAACATACATGAAATAATTCCGTGAACTTCTTGTGATTTCACCAACTTGCATGCAGCCAGTGAGTTGATATGTTTTAGAACTGTAATACTCATTTCTATCATAATAACGAATGGCACCGAAAACATTGGCACGTGACAGTACATACAGCGGTCACACTGACGACATGTACATTCGTGTTAAAAGCATTCAGTTTTGAAGCACACATAGTTTGTCGTTTTTCCGTCGGTTTATTGTAATGAAATTCATTAAATATATTTTCTTTTTCCATAATTTCATCATGTATAATACACGCTTATGTAAATAAAATAAACAAATTTTATAAAAGATAAAATTATCGGTCGGTCATGTCTTTCGTTTCATTTTCATGTCCCAATTTTTATTGATTTGCATTGTTGTCTGTTACTCAACATCCCAGCACTTATAGGCTTTGAAAGTAAAAGCACATTACACATTCGAAAAGCTCCGTGTTCAGTGTCGGGATTGCATTACATGTAGACAGGAAATAGATACTGGGAATTTGATTTATCTCAGTATTTTCACTCATGAACAAGTAGATTTCGGCAGGCAGGTATGTTAAAGGCATTGTATTTGTCAGACGAAAACGACACTAAGAGCGTTCGAATCACAGATGCTTGGGGTCTGGACCTCACCCCCTTAGGCCTGACCCTCGCTCCTGCCCACTGCAGTATCTTTTAATAAATCCTACAAATGCGTGTAAGCTAACCAATTACAGTTGCAATTCCTTATTCTACTTACCTACTGATCACATGTTTATAGTGTCAATGTATATAAATATACGTATCGTACAACATGGGACAAGAATAGATTCCATACCACAAGCATCTGTGGTTCGAATAAATAACAGGTGCTGCTACATCCGTAACGATCTAGTATTCAAATACTGATAATTTCAGAAATTTGACATTTTGTTTTTTCATTTTGGCAAAATATGGTCAGGACGATGTGAATAACCATTTTTATGAAACAAAAATATCACAATGATCACCAGTGATGTAGGATGGCATATGTTACTGCAGTTATAACAGTAATATAGTATAACAAATACTGTTCGTTATATCTTGAAGCAATAAATTGTATAAACATGTACAAATATTGTCATACACATGAAGACAATTCAATATGTACTCAAAAGTGTGTTAACTACTTCTAGCGTAAGGTTCCGGGAACATACATGTAATGCATTTATAATAGTTAATGAACTTGCGGTAGCGATTTTAAAAGATGATATCCTTGAATCATTCACAAAGTAATGGCCCCTGCAGGAATACTACCTTCTGATGCATGTATTTTCTCCAATATAAACAACATCACCACGGATTGTAGCGACTTCAGACTTTTTTCGGATTTTTTCGGACTGTAAATATTACAAAACTCACACAGAGTATAATGTTGTGCTTCATTTTCATTTTTCGGAATTCAGAAACCTTCTTGTGACCTCGTAAGTAAGCTCGAGTCTACAGTTTCAAACTATGGTGAAGAAGATTGGTTTTACGGCAAAACCTATTAACAATTATAATTGAGTAACACAGGTATTTTATAGTGGTCTTGAATTGCGTGCCGTACAACCTACGCTTCAAAAATGCTGTATCTCTGTTTCCTTCAAAGCTATTGACTAAATTGTGAAGCACTAGAAATTTTGAATCCACTGAGTTGTTTTTTACCTTGTACATACGATCTACCAACGACGCAAAGAAAGGTTTTAACTAACGACGGTAACGTACTAATGACACCCCTAATTTAAGCGGTAATTCTATAATGGATTCTTCCACTTGATGTATGAACAGATGTATCGGTTTTCTATCAGAAAGAAAGGTGTATAGACGTAGTTAAACTAATGTGAAATGCGACAGGAATATAGCCACGGCTGTATTTTCTCCAAAACAATTACAGATCGTTATTTGTAACATCAAATGTTGTTATACATCAGGTAAAATAAATACTGTACACGTACAGTTAACCCATAAGCCACAATAAAAGAACTTAAAATTTGTGTTTTCTCCAAGTCCCTGAATATAAGCACTAAAATGTTATGCCGTCTACATGTATACGTTGTTTTGCTATTGAACAGGCTGAAAACAAAGGTATATAACACATACTATTAATGTTTGCATGTTTTGTGTATGCTATAGGCAAAACACTTATCTCATTTCGCGATGGTTGGTTTAAATGTGACTGCATAATCAAAGGAAAACGTGTTTTGATTTGAGAAATATGCGTTGACATGGAATGCTAAACCAGAAAGCAAATATAAGACAAACAAATACATTTTTCAATATTCGGTTATTTTAATTGCTAAAATGGACACACTAGATTTTCCTTTACCTCCTCTTTTTAACGAATGTCAGGGATTACTACGCTACTTGGTGATTATAACTTGCACTAACCTCTTGGATATTTGAAATTCTGTTCTCAGGCTCGTTTCGTGGTTCTCTTACCGCCTTTAAACATAAAACTGATCACATGTTGATTTGCTGATATCAGTTTTACTGTGCATCTAACATGTACAAATTGAAGTAAAGCAAGAAACTAAAGCTGCTCGCTCTCAGATTTTGGTAAAAAATTAAAGTTCTTCAAACTGTATGAAAATATAACATATTTTAGAAAATATAGTCATATAAAATGGTTTCAGTATAAATTCCTGTCAAGTATATCTGTAGGTTAGAAATAATACACTACCAAATAATAAACCGTTGCAAAGTCTTGAAATTCCAATATAAACATATAGATCTAGTATAGCGGTGCCGTAAAACCAGCATTTTCAATCGAATTTTGCATATTCCTACATAGAGTTTTACTTCTACTGCTGATTCTAGCCTTTTGTTTTATATTTATGTTATAAGTATGTCATTTTGTAAAATTTTATTTTTTATTAACGGCAACTGAGAGTGAGCAGCTTTAAAATTTAGTTATATGCAAAATTTGCATTCGTTAAAGGGGGGCACTCGCTAAATCTAGCAGATTATATTCTGTAAACACAAATGATGAAAATGGTTAATAAATACATTTCTAAACAACATCATATATCGAAAAAGGCCCCACTTTAGCAAAAATAATCAACATAGAGGCTTTCTGTAATAAATATATCGATAGATAGATTTATTTACGTATATCATAGATATACAAACATGGTTAAAACAAACATGATGCATACATATACAGATAAATAGATGTATGTATACACAAGTTTATAGCAGGGATAACACAAACAAGAGGGCCATGATGGCCCTGTATCGCTCACCTGTCTACCATTGGCAAAAATAAAAGGTTATTAATAGCAGAAAGGATCATTTTTTACCTTTGGCTCATGATATCCTCTTAATAAGCTTATGTAAAATCAAAAGACCCCCCAGGCAGGGTTAATTTTGACCCTGAGGTCATGATTTGAACAATCTTGGTAGAGATTCAATTATTGCCACATGCTGAATATCTAAGCTTTAGGCCTCATTATTTTGCTGTCTGATCATGATCTGCACTGTTGGCTATTCATTATTTTGCTGTCTGATCATGATCTGCACTGTAAGCTATTCATTGTATGTTGGGTGGTCATGATCTGCACTGTCAGCTTTTTATTTTTTGCTGTCTGATCATGATCTGCACTGTTTGCTATGCATTATTTAGCTGTCTGGTCATGATCTGCCCTTTCATTGTTTAGCTGTCTGATCATGATCTGCACTTTCATTATTTTGCTGTCTGATCATGATCTGCATTGTAAGCTATTCATTATTTTGCTGTCTGACCATGATCTGCACTGTAAGCAATTCATTATTTTGTTGTCTGATCATGATCTGCACTGTAAGCTATTCATTATTTGCAAATATTGATTTAATTTTATATATGAACTTTCTTGTGATGTGAATGTAAAAATTACTACCAAAATCTTTAACATGGAAGTTCAACTGGGGGGTCAAGAACATGTATTGCATCATCGCTATTTAAAACTTTATATAAGTGCCAATTTTAGGCCAGAGTTTTTATATTGCTTGGTTTATGGGAAGTTTTCTTAAATATTGAGTATGAAGGACTTTTCCTACTGTATTGAACAGAGCACATATTGAACATCAGTCTACTGCACCTGTCAATAATTGTCATTTTCGAACAAAATAAACACTTTAAAATAATTACTTTTAATTATATACTACTGTTCTGACACTTCATTAACTAGTATATGGAGTCGGAACAGCGGAAATAATAAAAATAAAATGTCAGTTCATAATGTCTTTGTTATTCTACCTTTTCAAAAAATAGTACAAGCAGTCGCATAAACCAAGAGATATAAAAACTCTGGCCTCACCATAGAGAGATCCAAGATGTGTACTGATTACAAGACAAATGTCATTTATCAATCTTTTGGTGTTAAAATACTGCAATAAAATTAGCAAATGAGGTGTTCAATAAACAACACATTATTAAAACCAGAAACCATCAAAAAAACCTTTCTGACAAATTCCAATGGCTGAAAATGTAACATTTAGAGTGTAAACAAGGTTTTTCCATATTTGGGCTCTGTGACCTAGTTTTTGACCCCAGATGACCCATATTCGTACTTGAGCTAGAAATCATCTTAACAACCTTTCTGACAAATTTCCAGGATATTTGGGCTGAAAATGTTACCTCTAGAGTGTTAACAAGGTTTTTCCATATTTGGGCTGTGTGACCTAGTTTTTGACCCCAGGTGACCCATATTAAAACTTAAGCTAGAAATCAACCAAACAACCTTTCTGACAAATTGCCAGGATATTTGGACTGAAACAGTAGCCTGTAGAGCCTTAACAAGATTTTTCTACTTTTGGGTCATGTGACCTAGTTTTTCATCCGAGATGACCCATATTCGAACTCGTCCAAGTAATTACTGAGGCAAACATCCTGACCAAGTTTCGTGACAATTGAGGAAAAGATGTGACCACTAGAGTGTTAACGAACTAAATGTGGACGGACGACGGACATTCATCGATCCTAATAGCTCACCCTGAGCCAGCTCAGGTGAGCTAAAAAGGGAAAAGTGATTCTCCTTTATTTCCATTGTGGTCCTTGTCATTGATGGCACACCACGGAAAGGAACGTTTATTTACCTCAAATGAATCAATGGTATCACATTTGTATAATATCACAGACCTAGGTTATTACAACATCATTTTATGCACGAGATCAAAGTACTGTATGACAAACAATTTCAGTTATGTGAGCATCAATCAGTTTTATGACAATAAAAGCACCGACTAGATTAAAAAGTAATATACCAAATATACCCACTATTCAAGCATATTACACTAAAAATGCAAAGAGGTCGTTAAGAATGACAAGAGAGAGACTAAAACAAAAATACTAAGAGATCGTTAAGAATGGTAAGACACAATGTTAAAACTACGACAACAAATGATGTTTGACGTCTTCCTTAAAATGCTTAAAAACTGTAATATTACGTATCAACTGTGGCAAGTTATTCCAATAAATCGCTAGTTGCTCATTTACTGTACAGCAATAACTTTACATGGAGGATGGAAAGGTTTACGGTACCACAACATGTTTTTAAACGCTGATTTAACCGATACTGACTTGATTGTTTTGCTTAAACTTGTACGTTAAGTAATAACACTTTCAAATATTCTATTATTTATGTTTTTGAAATTTATTACTTTTGACACCAGTGATGGGGAATGTCCCTTTAAAAATTTTGTGTTTGTTTAAAATGGAATTTAAACGGCATACCCTGGCACTTCTAACACAACATCGAGTTACATCTTAATTAAAAGAATTGTCACCAAACTAAAGTTTCAGCTAATTGTGTACAATTCGCGGAATAAGACGTGTTGTGGTACCGTTAAACATCATTAACTATTTTAACTTTTTTGGGGAAGGCGATTTATTTGTGCACAATTGGGACACATTTGTCGTATGTTTGTCCTATTTTTTTACAGTTTTATTACAGCTGCTCGCTCACATTTTTTGGTAAATAATTAAAGTTTTTCAGACTGTATGAAAATAACATATTTTGGAACATAACAAGAATTCATACTGTAGATTTGAAATAATACGCTTCCGCAAACGCTTTTGAAATTCCATAAATATACAGTGTAGCGGTGCCGTAAAACCAGCATTTTCAATCGATTTTTGCAACTTTTTATCTAGATTTTTATTTCTTTTGTTGATATTTAGCCTTTAGTTTTATATTAATGTATAAGAATGTCTTTTTGTAAAATTTTATTTATTTCAACGGCAATTGAGAGCGGGCAGCTATAAGCAAAAAATAACTTTATGTTTTAAAATATGTTATTTGCATACGATTTGAAGAACTATAGTTTTTTTCAAAAATCTGAGAGCGAGCTGCTTAAAACGTGTACGTTAGGTAATGACACTTGCAAATACTCTATTATTTATGTTTTTGAAGTTATTTAGTTTAACGCCAGTTATATGGTGTCCTTTTAATAAGCGGTGGCTGACATTCACACACTCTAATTGCATTCTGCATAAAGGTCGGGGGAAGTGCAACAAATATGGCTCGGATAGAGAAAATGTTACTTGATTTGTATGCGATGAGATAGCAACAGGGGAGATTTAATGTAAAATCAAAATGAATCCAAATTGTTTGTTTCTTGCAAAAATGTTCTTTGGCATGTAGTGCCATGCAGTCTAAAGGTTCATGTAACGTTTGTGCTGTCTGTTAGTAATTAACTCTATAATGACTGTCAACTTCTCCATTGTGTGAGAGCTAATTATATCACAGCTGTTGTAAAAGTCATGTACTCTTTACAGCGTGTATTTTCATTCAGTAAAAAAATGTTGTCTCTCGAAATATATTATCTGTCCCAGTAGTTTTAACCTGCTTAATTGATACATTCTCTGATATTTATTTTCTTTTGAATCCTACACATTATGCTTAAGTCTTAGTAGTTTTTAATTGCAATTTGAAAGGTGAAAATATATTCTTATTGTGTTAGTTAAAGTCGACAATCACTTACTTAATATAATGCAATATTTATCAAATCTTAATTTCGAATAGCGTCTTAATATCAGGTGCTTTAATATCGGGTGGCTTTAAAATCTGGTGTTTTTAATGGCGGACTTTTACTGTAATGGAAGTAATAAGAACTGAGGGACACACTTTGGTATATAACAGTATCCAGATAAGTGGTGTCTCTTGACGAGATGTTTATCTGCCGTTGTTAACATGTTATTTGCTGTTTGACTCACACAGTTCACGGGAACGGCTTATTGTATTATGATTAAACAACACAATGTAAGATTCAGTCACTAGACATATTTTGCGTTTTATGCGCCTTTTCGCAGACGACAGAAAACGGACAATTACAATGTATACAATTATGAGGTCCTTAGTTCTATACTTTATCCTGGCACTTTGTGACTAACAGTTCTGATAATACTGACGTAATGTTTAGTTCTTAAAGGACGATAGCCTACTACATCTAGCCGATTATGTTCTCAAAACATAGATTATGTGTTCAATGACAGTAAAATGATAAATAAATACAATTTCAACGAAGAACCTATGGCGAAAAATGCCTCATTTTACCACAATTAATCAATGTAGAGGCCTTCTGTAATAAATCGTATCCATTAATTCTACAATAACAACACTATATAGATTTTTGAAAGTTTTACGGTACTGAAGCATATTTAATCGATAATGACTGAAATGCATAGCTGAAACTTTTAGGTTAAATTATACTACTTTCAAGGATTCAATTATTTATGTTTGGAGGTTATTTAGTTCGACATCAGTAACAGGGTATGTTCTTTTAAAATGCCAGTGTAAATGGCTTTAACAATAAATCAGTAGCCATTCTTACTCTCATCTTTGCTCGTTTGTTTACAGTGGCACGTGACTAGATACTATAATTGAGATCACTTGTCTTTAATGTACATGTACATCTTCATTTTATGTAGGCTAAAAATACTTCCTATCAATGGCATTACACAGAATACATATTTTATACTTGTACATGTGGCTGGATTAATATATTATCACAAAAAGCTTACATTTGCTTATTCATTCTATTTTTTCTTCATTGAAAATGACGCCTCTAATGACTAATTGAATGAATGGAAATTACTGATACAGTGATCCCGCGAACAGTCAACTATAACGGCTTGTGAGTAAATATTCAGAAACAATTTACTGTGATTTAAGCATCGCACCAGAATATGCTATATAATCAAAGATAGCACTACAATGTACAATCGGATCAATATACAATACTCTTAAACGCTTTATTAGATGGCTTCAATTGCAACATCAAGCGAGACAAGAAGAAGCTGAAACCACATGGATGAATCATTACAGCTGCTCGCTCTCAGTTACCGTTGAAAAAAATTGACATTTTTATTCATTAATATAAAACTAAAGGCTAGTAAAAAGTAAGCAAAAAATCTAGGTAGGAATTTCGCAGAAATCGATTGAAAAGGTCGGTTTCACGGCACCGCTACACTATACGTTTATATTGAAATTGTAGCGGTTTTTTTTTTAAATTTAGAGATATACGTGACGTGAATTTATACTGGAGCCTTTTTATATCACCGTATGTTCTAAAATACGTTATTTACATACAGTTTGAAGAACTTAATTTTTTTACCAAAATCCGAGAGCGAGCAGCTTTAAGTGGCAAAATGCATCATGTACAATTTTCAGACAGATACACAAACGCAACAACCGCAACTGCATCAAACACACAAAATACGGTCTTGGTGCAAACTTTTTGATGCGAAACGTGGGCACACTATATGACACAGCTCAAAAAAACAAAAATAATATCAAACAGGGAATGCCACGTACCAAAAACGCAGCCTCCCCAAAACGAACCCCACAGCACCCAGAAGTGCACACCACCAACACACACACGACACACAATCATGTACACACACACGTATACACTACCAACACACACTAGCATACAAAGCAAACACACGAGGACAAAACGAACAATTAAAGGAACAGCAACGGTATAATGCGTGTTGCCACAATATCTAGTACAAGGTACCAATGTTTCCAATCTGTGACTATAACACCGTTGAGAACACTTGGATCACAAACACAGTTACACAAAATAAAATAGTTGGCTATTTGACAGAACGCCTGATCCCTTCCGATGAACCTGACTTGAGCGACAGTTCTAGCAATTAAAGTTTAAAATAAATGCTTTTGATCAACACTTTATATCATACTTATAGCAAAGTGTTCTTAATGTTAGTGAAGCACTAACCATATTCAGTTGTAAATAAAATATTAAACAACAAACGCCAACGCAAACATTCTGTGCAATTTAACGATAGTCTAAGTCACTTTCGAATCCGATATCCAGGCATTAATTAGGTACACAATGTATGTAACGTATCATCCTGTTCCACAACGATTAACAAAGTGTCTGTTCGTACAAGGTAGAAGTAGGATAATGTTCCAAAAGTTGGTACCCGTGGCGGAAGATCCATGCTAGTATATACGTGGCAGTAAAGTAGATATCGGAGACCATCTAATGCACATCAGTTGTTACCGCCTCAGTTAAATCTCAACGTACGAGATCCTGAAAAATATACTGGGAACTGCAATTCTGACACAAAATCATGCATATATGTAACCTGGATTAACAAGTCCTTATCACAATATACTAGTTGCCATTGAACATGCAATAGAAAACATCTTCTAGGGGTGTGGCGGACGGGTAATTTTGTAAACTCTTGTGCCATGTAGATAAAAGTGAGACGGTTGCACGGGATTTGCGTTTATATACCGCGGTTGGACAGATTGTTTTCCGATTCTGTATTGTATTATTAAACAATGTGTTTATTGAAAGGGGAACCACCTTACCGGACGATAAAATCTGAAGAGCTACGAATCCGTAGCAACGGACAAACGTTATTTCTCAAAGAAATAAACCAAATTATTTTAAGGAACATATTTTTTATTATTAAAATCACGATGAAATGACGTCATATGTACTTAATAATGGTTGTACAGCGACATTTTGCCTGTTCGTTTTAAGATGATAGTAACATAAAAGATGTAATCTATTACCACTATTAACTTTCTTAAAATAATGTTTCACTAAGTTTTGCGATATTCTGTTTTCATGCACTGTATCTTGTAATTCTAATTATTTAATCAAAATGTTACTATTACCGTCTAGCTTTATTGTACGTGAAAGAAATTTTACTGATTTAAAGTAATTTTATATAAATACAAAAAGTATTTGTTATCATTTCTGTATAGCATATCATTCCAATTATAGTTAAATGTAAAGGGCTTGGTTCACTTGGGATCGCTTTAAGCCCATTAGCATCACCTAATACTATTGATAAAGATTGGAGTATTACCACACACAGAATAATCTCGAAGAAAAAAAACGTTTAAATTTGCCTTAAAAAAATAAAACAAATGTGAGAAATAGAACATGGGACATAAAAATTGCAAATCCGTTCTTTTAACGTCATTGACGTCAGTATGATTCCTACAAAGCAGACATTGTTCACTGCCTTGTCGAGAATAAAAGACAAATACTTTTTTCTTTTTAAAGACAGCAATTGCGAAGTTATATTGCGTACATCAACGCTCTTTTATGAAATTTCTCTTTTTTAACTATTTTGACAGGGAGAGTAGTTACAATAGCATTGTTCAAGTAGATTATTATTAAAATCGTAGGTACAGATGCGAATGCCCGAATGTTATTACGTAACTTATCTTCGTTGTATATTAAAATAACTATTCATTGCCATAACATTATTTATTACAAGCGCGAATTGTTATATTTGATCGTTGCAAGTTATAAACTTCACACTGGTAAACTATCGGTAATATCACGGCGGCTAGTCGTACCTACCACAGAGAATCTGATTAAAACTGGGAAGAAAAATATTTTTCCCGATTTATCTATAAGGACCTGTTTTCTAAAGAAAAGAGAAGCTTTTTTTTAAAAGATATCACACGTTCTTACTTGAGGTGCAACTTCCTGCGTAATAACATCGTTGTTGTTTTTCGTTCTTAGTTATAATTCGTATTTCAAAAAGCATCGGTTGATTGTATCGAAATTGAATTGTTAGTAAACATGAATTTTGTAATCAAATGAAAAAAATGTTTAACCCGCGGCTTAGTAAACCAATTGATCACAAATGCACGCATTCGATAATTCAGATCTGATACATGTTCTATTGTATTTCCATTAAGCGCATAATTATAGTACAATGTATTTAATATAAGAAAATTACCCTTTATCCTTTCAAGATATTATATATAGGCAAAATCGATTCGTTCTTTTACAATTTCTCATAGAAGACAAGACCGTACCTGTAACATGTAGTAGTGTTACATTTAAGTATTTAAGTATTCATATACATTACAGCACAGGAGACAAATTATCTAATTTTTCAAAAATATATATTTCATTTTGTTGAAAACACAACATTTTAAAGAAATCAGGTAGTTTTTTTTAAAGCTGAAGGGTTTCTTTGTATCTGCTAGCCAATCTTGCAGCCGGACTGCAAAAGCATAGTATAGAGTTTTGGTGTAAGTTATATTGGCCTAGTTTTTCCGTCAAAATAATCGTTTCACTGCTGTTCTAAAAATAATTCAGTGCACGGGATAAAAAAGGCAGCGCCTTTTACAGTCATAATCATTACTTTCACATTGAAAAATTAAGAACGCATTGCTCCATTTTATTCATCCAATCTTGCCTTCAATTTTCGTTACATCCTTGATTTGATTTCCAATAAATCGTCAAAATCTATACAAACAATGTTCATCATACTCCTATTCTTAACGTATTTTCTACATGAAAACATGAAGACTTCATTAATAGAATAACAAAATCAGGGGGTCTCAGGTTCGTGTGCCTGTGGTGGTTGTGTCCTTAGGCTGTGTAAGAAACTGTTTCGCAAATGAGAATAAATTAGTGTATTTGATAAAATCTTCAGAAACGAAATATAGCTAATCGCTGTAACGAAAACATCTACATGTATCCAAAGTTCATGTTTATTTACGATGGAGACAACCGATGATAATGAATATTGTTCCTACTTGTAAATAGATAAAACTTTTGTTTGTATTCCTATTTTTTTCTAATGTCCCTTTGATGTGTTTGAATAATGTTGAATTTTCCTCCCATGCTTTAATCGTATACATGTACATCAAATTTCCCTTAGTCTGAGAAACTCGCGGACTTCCTGCCAAGAACGATAAGTGCAATACGATGTGTTTGTTTGAAAGTGTTGTCGGTGTGAGTGTTAATATATTGTTGTAAGAAAATAGTTCTGATAAAAACGAACAATTCTTTTTTTGTAATTCCATCAAGCGATTTCTACTTTTATGAAATAATTATAATGAATTCTTAATATTTTGGTCCTGCAAGAAGAGCAATACAATCGAGCACGTAATACTTCTGACTTTTAACTGCTGTACTAGGTTTCCGTGTGAAGATTTAGGTGCGATTTGTATCGTGAGGCAATATGTACATTAACACCAAATACGAATAGATGGTGAACTCGTTGCCGTCATAGCCCTCATTTATTTCGGTTTTAGGGGCATAATATTATCTCACTTTTCATATGCTACATAAATATGAATAAGGTAACTATAAAAGACAAAACAAAACCTTAAAAAAACTACAATTCCGATCTCGAGGTCCTATGATAAATATTTATTCTGTAGAAGAGGGAAATGAAAAGCATTCAGATATGAAACGTGGAAGATGTTTTGTCGATTGACTTTCAAGAAATAGTTCCCCCTTTGTACTTGACGCCACATGTAAATAAGGTAAACAATATACATCTGCTCATGTCTCGTGAGAAATAAAGAGTATGCACAAACATTAAACTTCATATTGTTAGTTCATGTAAAAAGCCTAGATAACGAAAACGCATCTTAATTAATGACTACTACCATGTTGAATGTGACGTCATTTAAATTGCGCAGAAAATATTTATACGAGTACGTTTTCCTCTTGTTATCAGTTATATATAAATGTTCTACCAATTCTATCAAACATGCAAACATTTTCATATGTGTATACAGTACAGGCCAAATTTGCGTAATAAGTGAAGTATGCTCTTTATAAGAAGGAATCACTATTGACTGTTTATGTTACAAGTTGCTAATGACATTAATTTTCGAACTTGTATTTCCATACTACTAGCAGACCATGTTCTTTCAATTCAAAGCACTTTCAAATTTGTAATTTATGTACAATGTACATTTACTTTCAGTTATAGGTGTTGTACCAAGCTTTGGTTATCCAGAGAATCTACAACCAGGATATGGAGACGATTCGGTAGGATATAATACAAGCGATGGCAAGTAAGTCACTCATCAAAATGTTAATCGTATTATTGTTTATTGTATTGATTAATGTGTAAATTCTAACACATTTAATATATGTAACATAATAGTGTTTAACCTTACATTACATGTACATGGCTTATTTAGAATCCACATTGAAAGAATATCAAGTAACCTGCTCTTTTGCTTTAACACAACTTTGCAGAATAATGTAATTTGGTGCAACGGCCTTAAAGGTAACAGGGGTTTTACCTTCTAAGAGATGTTTCGGTATCACAAGGTGATGTGCATATCCTTTGCAAGTTCCAGTCGGTTGATTCTTCAGAAATTGTGCAATCCCGTGCCGTATTTGTTATACTTCACATACTGTGGTCTTTTGATTTCCATAGAGTTTGTTTATGAATGAAGGGTCCGTATGTATTTTTGTATCACAGATAACATTCTTGTTCTATTCTTTCGTACAAATGGATTCCTTTATCATAGTTAAAAGTCTTTAAAACATTAAGCAGTTTGCTACATGAATTAGATTACATGTGCATATGTTAAGAATTTTTCAGACATATTCCAATTAGTAGTAAAATACAGTTCTCGTATTATTTATCAATTATAGTCCTGAGCCAAAGGAAGATTTTCTATTGTTAAAAAATGTATACGTCTATGATGCACGTTAGAGTGGACAATACAAATGTTTAAGTTATTTTTGTGAAAACTACATATGGCAAAAATCGTAACTGTAGCCTTGTAAATATTGTGAAGTAATCGATGGTTTCAAATTTGCAACGTATTACTCGCCGTAGATACATACAATCTTACTATAACTCGCCGTAGATACATACAAGACATGCAACGCAAGGCGTCTTGTTTTCAGCAGTGTTAGCCTCACTGATATGTAATAATATATAAAGTTTCATAGTTGCGAGTCGCTTACTGAAAATGGAGATATAATGTTTGAAACACTGTTCTGAAAATATAACCGATTATACTCTACAGTAGAAATGATGATAATTTCCAAGATAATCACTAATCCATCAGAAACATCATGGTATGTCAGAGTGACTAGCATTGCAACCCTATATCGACCATTGGATTGCAAGTATATCAAAGGCTTTATACGAAATCACACACAAAGCATACGGTGTCGAAACCAACGAAAACACTTTATTTTCATATTTGGCTTATGAGTAATGTGATTTGTTAGTGTCGTTAATTTTAACTGTCCGTGTGCATGGCTTACATTTGCTTCTCACAAATCGCGAATTTATTGCATTTTCTGTTAGAAAAAAGACCAAATTTTTATAATGGACGGAAAATTGATGCTTTAAAGTTGCTCTCTCACTGTTTCTGCTAAAAAACTAAATATTAATAAAATGATATACTAAAATAAACAGTACTGACTAGAGTAAAAATCTACATCGCAAGTTGCTAAAAAAAGGTTGAAAATGTTGGTGAGCCTGGTTTGACGTCATTGCTGCACTATGCTTATATTGTAATTTCTAAACCGTTTGCAACGCTTAATAAGTTGATATCATATAATTTCAAAAAATACAGCAATACTGTACAGCAATGTATACTCAAATGTTAATATTTAACGATTTGCTCAAAACATGTTAATTTCAGACAGTTCGAAAAACTTTATTTTATTGACAAATAACTAAGGAATGGATTACTAGTTTTAATAATTTAACATGCTATGTTGTACAGTCAGTATATCTGGAGCTACCGATTCCACCCTGACAAAAACAATTTTTCCACTAATATCTGAATGTGAGCAGCTTAAAATGGCAACATTTTTCAGACTATGTCATTTCTGCTATTTCCTGAAACCACTTTGTTTCTGAACTGAAAAATGTAAATGTATATGTTTTGTCATTTAACTTGTTTTTAAAATGTTACACTACATGTATGTAAATATAGTGCTATGTGTTGTGATCTCTTACAATCACAACTGAGCGTGTCTAACATGCTGGTAAGATTTACAGAAATGGACTGCAAAAAGCTTAAACAATTATTTTCGTAATCATTAAAGATACTTGATAACACGGTAAAGCCTTTCATAGTTTGTTAAACGGCTTAGACAAATCCGGCCAGGGTGATATTGTTGCTCTCCTTTTTGTAATTTGTCTCGTATCTTAGACGGCTTGCAGGAAATTCGGTCATGGTTATGTTGTTGCTCTCCTATTTGCTATTTGTCTCATTTCTCAGACAGCTTGCCGGAAATCCGGCGAAGGTGATGTTATTGCTCTCCTCTTTGCTATTTGTCTCGTATCGTGCTGCAAATAGTTACAAAATATACTCTTGTAAATACGTAAAATGCTTGATTGCAGCTGTTATAATAATACTTGTATCCATTATCCCATGTTACGTGCAGCTATCTCTCTCTAGGAAGAAGATACAAAAGTGGAAGTTTGAAGATAATTCGATAGATGAATGAATAACACATGCTATCCGTGCTCTTAACTGACAAATTAAGATGAAATCTCATTATTCAACTTAGTTTCACGACATTTCCCCCTTTGTATAAATATTGTCGGAGCGGAGTATATTTATTGTAAAATTTGGCAGTTGCTCATGAAGGATACTGATCTAGAACTGGTTCTTCCCGGGAAACACTGTGAAAATGATTGAAATATTGTTGGAACGGTCGCTATGTCCATACATCATCAACAACATAGATTGATAGATACTTTTTGTTTCTTCAACATATGGAGAACAAAACGTATAGTCATTGTTGCATAATGCTTTATAAACAGAAAGGCATATATTATATACAGTAATAATATTAGAGTGCATACTTGAATCATACCTTATTTGATATGCAAAAATATATATATGACGCCTGGTTGCTGATCAAACCCTTAAATCCTATTTCAAGATGAGTTCATCCACAAGAGAGAGACGAGACACACACAAGAACCCACCCCGTCCAATGCGAAATGATCGAAAAATCGAAACGATTTAAGTGTGCATGTGAGAGAGAGAGAGAGAGAGAGAGAGAGAGATACTTTCCATCCATAATACAACTATTCAGGATAATTCTGTCTAAATCTTAATATATAGCCTGTTTACTAATAACCGGCGGGTATCTGATTGAGGTAATGAGAAAATTCCTGAATTCTCAGACATTCGTGAGCTAAGTGTACTATTTAAAATTTAAAAATGTCGATAGGGCTTATTTTTTTCATAGACAGCTTCGAGTATGCCAATGTATCAGGCAAAATGTTGAAGGAAGATTTTAATTGTTAGAAAGAGTAATAGATTGATATTGTTCACGATATGTAAAAGTGTTGAGTGCTTTTTGGATCTTCAGAATTACTTGAAATACATAAGTGTAAGTCCGATACATAATATTGTAAAACACGCTGAACATCGTCTTTTCATCGCGTTCTATTTGTTAACGTCAAGGTTATGACGTTAAGACATTTCCTGTTGCAGTAATTCATTTCGGGTCATATGTCATTTAATAATTAAAAGTGGGCTCAATTATTTGTGAATGTTCATTCATGTAGATGTAAAATAATCCTAACATATAACGATAAAACAACAACAAACGAACTACTGTAGTAGGATTTCGACCTGTGACCAATGGCCTAGTATAGAATAAAAAGATACATTGTATAAAAGTGTAGCCACGGCTCAATGCATAAAATCTAACTATAACCTAACAGATCTGCGCTCATCTTATTTTTGCAAATTTCGCAATACAACTATCAGCAATACCCTTGATTCCTTTACCAATAACGCAATACCAGATGCTTGTAACCCACGGGAACTAGGTACATATATCTATAGATTCCCGCATGCGTAATTATCAAAGATCCGCTCCCTAAAACTTACATGTAAATTGACGCAACGGTAAGGAAAATCTGTATCTTTATTAAGGAGGTTGTTGCTCAAGGTGTCGTTCGGGGGGTTGGACATTATACTATGTATTATTACTTAACCCAAAGGTTTAAACTATACATTCCAGTCATTATCCTTAAAATAAAAGTTTTAAATATGTTGCAGTACCGTGAAACATTTCGTTAACACATGTTAAGTTGTTGATGTACAATTAATTGGTGGATAACATTAATTACCGAAGGCATTGATGATGAGTGCTAGTATGAGAATTGTGTTATATTTGTGTTCTTTAAAATGGCATTTATTTATCATTTGACCCTCATTGACAGTTGACTCTCAGTATCTGAAAACTGAAATATTAAAAACAATTTATCTTGTCGAGAAAATCAAATGTTATCATTTGCAATAAAGAATTGTCTGCCGTGAAAACAGGCAATTGTGTGCCGTGTTCGTCCATTTACGTACATAAAATCACAAAAAGTACCTCGTCTTACCACGAATTTCGTTTATCTCGAAGTAAAAAGAGCGGTCCATTGAAATTCGAGATAACGAGAGTCAACTGTATATATTTGGGAGATGAAGGGAGAGCCCCATTCAATATTCAATTTGTTTATGACATACGCCTGGAAATACAGCAGGCTTGATCAAGTTGCTAATAACAATTTCAAATCACAGGATAAATCATTTCTTTACATCAATCGTGGCACACGTAGTTCTACATGTAGCATATCATACAGTAGAAAATGTATTTTGTTTTTCTCTTCGTATGACCTAAAATAAATTGAATAGTAAATAATGATTTATATGATATGAGATTTATAAAACAAATATTATTCAAGTTTTATAGGCTTCAATGTCAGACACCACAATATTCCATTTTACAACACAATTTTTGTGCTCAACAAATACATTATGAAACTAAGATAGGTTAGCGGCTTCCACGACACACATCATATATACATGTATTTGTGTCACTGCTAAGCAGCAGCAGCATCATGTATCATCCAGTGCACTCTAAGTACTTCCGTTGCCAAGGAAAATTTAAAAAACCTGCAACGTGTGCCAACAACCAGCGGTCCAGATTTACACTTTCAATACCAAGCTTCAGCATCTTTCTCATTATCCTTGATCATTTATTTAGCGATGTGTGTCAACTCTTTAGTCGTTATGGATAAGAATGTTAATGTCAGCCCTTAACCATCATTTCTAATGTTGCAGTAATGCGTATAATACCGTGCCAAGTCGAAAGCATATGGACCGGTGGTAATGGTGATCAGCTAGTAATTTGTGCGAATAGAAAGTCGGTTCAATCTTTTGCAATTTTACTTTTTAGACTGTATTAGTTTTTTAAGAGTTATCTTGTGTAAGCATAGTAGATCCTAACTTTAACTCTAGATCAGCAAGAACGTCATCCTGTGTTGAAAACGCCTTTTGCATATGTAAAAAATAACACATATAGTTTACAGATATTCAGTAAGGTGGGGAATGTAACTTTTGATAATAATCTAACCTTTGTGACAAGACGAGTTGATTTAGCTTTAGGCCCTGTCGAAAACAATAGATGACATTTCTGTTCAAAAAACGATTTCATTCACATAAATTATTACGTCACAAAACCTAGATAAACTATAAATACATCACCAGCTTGAACCCATGTTAAGGTGGAATGCGCCTCAAATTTATTTCTCGAATTATCTTCTCACATTTGCACCATGTATATTTCAGCATATATCCGATTTCACAGCGAATTTCTTTTTTCAATATCTTGTTAAATTTTTCTTCAATAGTGCTTCAAACATAGCTACTGACGTCACTTCTTTACCAGCGCGCTTTCCTACGCCGTCGGCAGGGTTTTAAGCTGTAGCGTTTTGCCTTTGTAAAATATTTCCAACCTTTAAATTTGTTCTTATATGTTTAGATAAGAGCTACAAACTCATGTAAAATTCGACGTTGTAACCGCTATGCACGGATTTGTGACGTCAATTGAAAATAAATGACTTCGAGTTTTGTTAAAATTTTAGCGTAAAATTAAATTTGTAAGAAAACGGCTTGATGAAAAAACGTAAAAGTTCATTATGTTTTGTAAAATATATTTTGCTATTAGTTGACATTGTAAAAATAAGGGGTCACCTACTTAAGTATTTCGTAATTTTACGAATTCGTACCCCTACCCCATGTCTGACATCAGCGTTTAAATCAATTTTAACATGTGTCCTTGTAATAAATGAAAATGTTATGCACAACTTGGTACTTTGGCAGATATATAATACTGTTTATAACAAAATACTAATGATTTAAAGACATTAGCAGTATATAAATAGTGATAACGTGTATACATCCACTCGAGACATTGAAAAATCGAGAGAAACGAAGTCGAGATAACGGATTTGGACTGTACATACTGAAAAATAAAATATCTACTTCATTTAATTTTAGTTTTTTAGCTCACCTGAGCTGGCTCAGGGTGAGCTATTAGGATCGACGAATGTCCGTCGTCCGTCCACAATTAGTTCGTTAACACTCTAGTGGTCACATTTTTACCTCAATTGTCACGAAACTTAGTCAGGATATTTGTCCCAGTAATTACTCAGACGGGTTCGAATATGGGTCATCTCGGATGAACACATGACCCAAAAATAGAAAAATCTTGTTAAGGTTCTAGAGGCTACTGTTTCAGTCCAAATATCCTGGCAATTTGTCAGAAAGGTTGTTTGGTTGATTTCTAGCTCAAGTTTTAATATGGGTCACCTGGGGTCAAAAACTAGGTCACACAGCCCAAATATGGAAAAACCTTGTTAACACTCTAGAGGTAACATTTTCAGCCCAAATATCCTGGAAATTTGTCAGAAATGTTGTTAAGATGTTTCCTAGCTCAAGTTCGAATATGGGTCATCTTGGGTCAGAAACTAGGTCACACAGCCTGAATATGGAAAAACTTTGTTAACACTCTAGAGGTAACATTTTCAGCCCAAATTTCCTGAAAATATGTCAGAAAGGTTGTTTGGATGATTTCTAGCCCAACTTTGAATATGGGTCATCTGAGGTCAAAAACTAGGTCACAGAGCCCAAATATGGAAAAACCTTGTTAACACTCTAGATGTTACATTTTCAGCCCAGATATCCTTGAAATTTGTCAAAAAGGTTGTTTCGATGATTTCTAGCTCAAGTTCGAATATGGGTCATCCGGGGTCAAAAACTAGGTCACAGAGCCCAAATATGGAAAAAACCTTGTTAACACTCTAGAGGTTACATTTTCAGCCCAAATATCCTGGAAATTTGTCAGAAAGGTTGTTTCAATGATTTCTAGCTCAAATTTCAATATGGGTCATCTGGGGTCAAAAACTAGGTCACAGAGCCCAAATATGGAAAAGCCTTGTTAACACTCTAGAGGTAACATTTTCAGCCCAAATATTCTGGAAATTTGTCAGAAAGGTTATTTTTATGATTTCTAGCTCGAGTTCGAATCTGGGTCATCTGGGGTCAAAAACTAGGTCACAGAGCCCAAATATGGAAAAACCTTGTTAACACTCTAGAGGTAACATTTTCAGCCCAAATATCCTGGAAATTTGTCAGAAAGGTTGTTTCGATGATTTCTAGCAACTTTGTTAAAAGCAGTTGTACTCGGGTGAGCGATAAAGGGCCATCATGGCCCTCTTGTTTACATCAATTGTCGCATATTCATTCATGCCATAGTATCTCTAATACCGATGGATTTTTCCTGGAATATGACAAGTTTTTGCACAGACGGGGTATTGAAGAGGCCCGGTCAAATTCCGCTGATGGAATTCGAACTGGCAACCTTTGAATGAAGTGTCCGCCGCTCTACATCATCGGCATCTCCCTACATAGTGTTTACTTCATGTCAGATCGTTTACTATACAGTTTTCTAAATGCATAGTTTTGTTCGATTTTCCGTGCGATAACAATGATCTCTTCTTATCATAGTGCATGAAACAAACTAGCATGTTGAATAAAAATGTCATCTGCAGTCTTATCGTCATGTTTAACAAGAGCGATTTTGATTGTGCGGGTGTTCGAAAAGGCAGGTAAGAAACAAACGTTTTCTTCACTTTAATTTGGCCGTTTAAATTATCTTTAATATTTTATAATCATCACAGGTTGGAAGTGTGAGATAGCAAATCAGTTTAGGTAATAAATGGGAAAACGCTGTACACAAGAATAGAAAGACAACCACATTACAAAGAAATAAAAAAAAGGGAATGACTGCTATTTATTGATTATTTCAAGAAAATATTAACATTACACAATTTAAAAACAATAAGATGAATTTCATATATGCGCGAAAAGCTTATCTCATGTTGGCACGTGTAGTCGAACTTTAAATAATGGAATATAGGTATGGGTGGATATGTGGATAAGGATGAGACACTGACTTTACTCCGTATTGCCCTATGTGGCAGAGGACCAGAGTGTGATGCCCGGCAAGGAAACATGGGATGTGCCCTGCGGCTATGGACCTAGCACAACACCGAGTTGTGAATGAGTCAATCACTCGGACAAATTAACCAGGCCCCATGATTATAAAACTGTTTTCGTGTTTGACTGTTTGAGCATGAAAAGGAGAAGCAATTGTGAAAGTCATTTCAAATTCTTATAGAAAGCATCTTACACACATTTTTACTAAGAATTTATTAATGTTTGAGCACGAATCTGAATTGAGCATAAAAAGGGTTTTATCATCACGGGGCCTGGAACCTTCTGACATCAACAAACATAGATTTGCAGTTGATTTATTGTCTACTAGCATAGTTATCTTCGGTTTCCGTCTTACGAATATGCAAGTGGCAAATCTGGTGACAAATTATTTATAAAATCGTTAAATCTTTCACACACATGATACAAGTAGAAGGGATGGGTGGTCATGTGGTCGAGTGGTTAACGCTCTGGACTACCAATCCGAAGGTCCCTGGTTCAAATTTCGGCCGCGGCACTGGAAATTTCAGAAACCCATCAAGAGATGAACTGGTTAGAAACCAAGAGGTAATCTCACGTGTATCGGTGTTGTACACCGGGCATGTAAAAGGACCAATGGGTCTATTCGTAAAAGAGCTAGGGTATGTTACCCGGATTCCCTGGTATTTGCATCTGTTCCTCTTCAAACTGCGCCAGTCAGGAGTATCAGCACGTTCACCCAGGGAGAAATCCATGGGTCGGCCGGGAATAATCAAAGAGAAAAAAAAACAAATAGAAGGGTTTCGTGGCCTAGTTAGTATATAGCGCACGAGCTTTTTCTTAAATCTTACAAGTCTGTATTTTGTGAGTTCGGTCCTAGCTAAAGTAAGTAAACTAATAAGATTTTAAAAAAACTGGCTTTAGCTGGTTAAATAATTAAAACTTTAAATATTCAAAGCATATAATTTTTATTTCATATTATGATAAATAAATGCTATAGACTTAGGTCGCATCTTCAGTTTATTAACCCCCTCCTCTGAAGCGCCTTATAAAGAATTTCTTGAGTTTTAGTCCGTATAATTGCGCGTTCAGTTGCACTAAATGTCAAAATGTCGAAAAAATTATGTTTCATAGATTCGAACCCGCATGCTGCTTCACGCAACCCATTCCACTGTGGATTTATCATCGGTTATTACCACATTACAAAAGAACTGTATTGCACCTACAATTTCCGTCATTCGCACTTACGGAATTTATTTAATCGCTGGAAGATGTATTAATGCAAAAAGGTCAGGATCAGTTTAATTTGTCCGCATATTACGTGTACCACTAATGAATCTTCCACTCATTCTGGTGCTTTATACCGGGCAAAGAAGAAATGCGTATGGTTATGAAAGGATGCGCCATATTTCGAAAAATCAAAGATACATACTTAGCTTGAAAACTTTTAAAAAAACACAAAGGAATGTAGAACTGTTTGTACTTTAAAACTGTATTCAGATGACGCATGGTGTGAATGGGAGATACAGACCCCGTTCTGGCGATACTTTCAGTGAGGAGGTGAAATATTACATCTACTTAGATAAACTCAAATTAAATTTAATGTTATTATTTGACACTAACAGATGCTAATCACAGGCATACATTCACGAACCAAACATGCAAGTGTTAGAGACTTCAGTTTTGTTCATTAATGTATTTTGAATTTCGCTGTTTATATCACATGTTTTATTTTTCAATGAGTTTCTTCTTTTGCATAGACGGAAATGAGAACAATAAGAATACGACGGAACAATTGGTTAAGCAAAATTTTCTTTACAAAATAAATTCTTGTTCTTTATGTGTCTATATCCAATCTTGCATTGGTCGTTCGCACCCATACCAGTCACGGAAATACAGAAAGATTGTATTAAGGTTTCTGCCTTGCGTAGTATTTTTTATTCATATCAAGTCGCAACTGAAGCATCTGAGTTAGAGTTGCAGGTATGGTACCGTCTTTTGTTACTATGTACATGACGGGAGGGTGTAAATCCGATCTAAACGCTATAGAAAAGCACTGGTCAAAGATCACAGATCACATTAACCTATAAATTGTTTCAGGCAGATAAAGATTTGTAGCTTTTAAAATAGCCAATCCGGGTATAACAATTGCTTTATTGAAAAACATGAGCCTTTTAGTAAATCAACTTATCCCTGTGTAAAAAAGAAAACGTACAAAGTAACTCCCAGTACATCATAACGTCAAAACTACGTTTGGGGTAGGGGTGAAATTTCGTGGAATTGTAAAAATGGTAAGCTGGTGACCCATCCTTTTTATCTTATCAAATGAACATAAAATAATTTTTATACAGCATATCAAACGTATACGTTTTTTCATCGAGCTGAAAACTTTTTAATAGCTCCAATTGTAAGGCAAAATTTTAAGCAAAACCCTGATAGAATTTTCCCGTTTTGACGTCACATAATCGCGACTAGCGTCCCAAGCGTCGAATTTTGCTCATCAAATTTTATACCATTATAAAACACGTCTTGAATGCAAGGCGAATGTTATTGTATATTGGCTATAAATTTAAAATTAAAAGCGCGGTGAAGGAAAACTATGGGAATAGCATGAAATAGTGTACTGTGCAAAACTGACGTCAGTGGCAATGTTTGAGGCACAGCAGCATTGAAACCGTAAGAGATATCAAAACAATGAAATCGGATTTCTTTCGGAATTATCTTCAATTATGCACAGTGTAAATTTCATGAGAAAATTCGAACAATATATTTGAGGCGCATACCACCTTACTGTATGTTCAGTGTTTGTTTGGATGATACTCTTTACTTTTTTAACAAAATTGTTTATTTCGTCTGATAGGTAGCGACCGAGGACTGGTACTGTGTAGCATTAGGTCGTTACTTTCAGCCTTGGCTTTACCAAATGCCGCTTCATGTGCATTGAAAACGTACGTCTCTGACATTATTGCTCTTCTGAATATAGATATACGTTTCGCCCTTTACATGTATTGCAGGCGGATTTGCTTCGTTTTCGCTGACTAGTATTTTACGTATTGCACTGCCTATGACATCGCATCGAGAAATGTGTAGAAATCCTACATTTTCAGAAATAAACTGCCCTGATAGACTTTTTTGCACCTTAGCAATTCCTCGTCTGCTGTTACAGTAAACTCCTGATATATCGACTTCGAATAAAACGTAACTTCGGATATAACGAACAGTTTCTTTGGCCCGATTATTACCCTTCTTTGTTTATTGTAAAAATATACGGTTATATCGTACTCCGGTTATAAGGAAACTTTGGATATAAGGAACAATATATCTGGCCCAACAATGAATACATTTTTGTATCTACAGTAAAGAAATCGTATATATCGAACTGCAAATATGTTCCGAAGAGTTACAAAATCTGTTGATTTTGTTTTTTTCATTTGCCGTCTGCATTGTGTTTTTCATAGCGCACTTGTAGTTAAAGGTAATCAATTACACATGCGTAATCTTTTGGTAAACTTATTAAATGAAAATACAAACATAATTGCTAAGTACGATAGTTTACGTAAATAATTGTGAGCGTTTCTTTAAAACCATGCAGACCGAATGAAATCTCATTTTCGGAAAATACCTTGTTGAATATTTCCAAGTTATGGCAAGTGAGCAAAAATCAGCTTTCTTAAATTGTATGTGTATTGCCAATTAAAACATGAACCGTTTTTTTATGTTTAATTAATCCTTGCCAATATTTTACTTAGGTTTACGGATACAGAAAAAAATAACAGTTATGATCTTTATAACTCTTCAAAAGGAGGTAGGAAAATCAAAAGCTACTGTAAGTTGATGGTTCAGATTTTATAACATTTGACTATAAAAATACTTGTTCGATATATACTTTAGTTTGATATATATACATCGTTTATAAGGAAATTGTTCGATATATGGATTTAAGGAACTCCGGATATAAGGAACACATTTGATAGGTCTCGAGGAGTTCGTTATAAGCAGAGTTTACTGTACTCCTCATTTTGAAAAGATTGCCTAAAATTTGGCCGGAAAGTCTCGACCGTATTTTAGTCTGTAAGATTCCGAGAGAGTTCCGATTATTGCTGATTCTGATGATGTTAGATTATAAAAAGAGAGATTCTCGACATCATATTTTTTTCATCAAACTTCCCTCGTGTTCACACTTTTACGGGCTATATAAAGGATATGCTCAATTCACTTGTAATAAACTCTTCTGCTTCTTTTTTTATCTACCTTATCTACAATATCACCATAGAATAAATTATTTTACTTCATATGTATAGGGTTTGTGCACCAAGCGGATTTTGACAGAAAAAATGAGATTATGTCTGGATCATTTTCGACCAGGTTTTCGACAAAACAAGCAATGACTGTAACTATTACCCGACTGTGGAATTTCTAAAGAAATGTGTTCGTGTTTGGAAGAAGAAGAACTATTAAATGGTAGTTCTGTGATGAATTACCTATAAGTGCGGTTACTTTTTTCATCATTTTCCCAGGTTCTCTTTACCGGTCATTTCTTTTTTAAAAGTTGAATCGGTATACTAAGTCTGTCGACATCTATTTCAAACAACACTGTCTGGCTAAACATCAATGCAAAGCGTTTTCTGCAAAATGGTATCTCCTCTCTATACCGACAGTTGGTCTAAGAAAGCAAGCTTACTTATAAGAACTTGGGAAATCATTCCGACAATGTTGACATTTTTTATGTTGAAAATAGGGTAAAACAAATACTAAGATAATAATTTGCCTAAAATAAAGCACCATTAGGATAAGGAAATCCATTAGAATATGATACAACCATATGTTTAACAAAGATTGTACTACTCACGAAAATGAAGTAGAGCAATAGAAATATAATTAAAAATGTAACTCACACCTATAGTGTGGTTGTTGTTGTAGTTGTCAAGTTGTATGTTAAAAGTGTATTATTCCCTTTAGGTGCAACACTGTCATTTGCCAGTGGTAAACAGAACAGTACTGAGAATGACCACCATCGGTTTAACAGATATTGTACTACTTCAGAAAAAGAACTTGAGCAATAGAAAGATGATTTAAAATGTAACTCATAACTGTAGTGTGGTTGTGCCGTTTGTTAAAAGTCTGTATATACATCGTAACAATTATTTATCAAATTTCACAGGTTTTGGAGGTTTTGGAGAATATGATCTTTTCATGACATCATGTATAACGTCAGTTAAAATGACGTCAACGTTTCAATGGACTATTTTACCATATGCCTTTATTGCATAATTGATTGTTTATTGTACAAAATATACAACTGTAAACTCACTGACACTGTAGGCCAAAATCTGCCAAAAATCTTAGAAAATACTACTGCATTTCCAGTCAGAAAACTGCACACTTTTAAAACTGATACACTTAAACAAGGCAAAATAACACGTTGTCCTTAATTCAAACGTTTTCAGCAATTTAGTATATACATGACGAAGCAACCATAAGTAATAAATGTAACAGGGTGAATTGCATATGTATAAAAGATGGGGTTGATTTATGTGTTTGTCTTTTGGAGTCATCGTATAGAAGTGTGATATAAATGAAGTCCTTGAAAAGGTCTTCGTGAAGTAGAATAAAATGTTTTTATTACTTTACAATTGCTATTACATGTGTCGATGTTTATTGTTCTCGGCTCTTATTATAGAGTAAGCATACGCCTGTTAATTTAACATGTATGTAATGAGATGCTTTTCTGAGCTTGTGTTTACAATAATGTTCTACGAGTAAATTCTACCATGCTACAACTTTTAAAACATAGCTACGGTAGCAACTGATCGAACATTTTGTTTTAATTGCTATCTTTGTTGGGCCTGTAGAATGTGATTAGGGTTTAGGATTACGTATATCACTAATCTGTCTCTTTTAGCTCACCTGGCACAAAGTGCCAGAGTGAGCTATTAGGATCGCATTCCGTCCGGCGTCCGTCGTACGTCGTACGTCCGTCCGTCCGTCCGTCCACCATTTCCTTCAAACGACATCTCCTCTGAAACCACTGGGCCAATGTTGATGAGACTTTGCAGGGATGTTCCTTGCATGAAGCTCTACCAAAGTTGTTCAAAGAATTCCATTCCATGCAGAATTCTGGTTGCTATGGCAACAAATAGGAAAAACTTTAAAAATCTTCTTCTCTGAAACCACAAGGCCTAGAGCTTAGATATTTGGCATGTAGCATTGTCTAGTGGACCTCTACCAAGATTGTTCCAATTATGATCCCCGGGTCAAAATTGACCCCGCGCGGGTGGGCACTTAGTTTTTGCATAGGCATATATGGAAAAACTTTAAAAATCTTCTTCTCTGAAACCACAAGGCCTAGAGCTAAGATATTTGGCATGTAGCATTGTCTAGTGGACCTCTACCAAGATTGTTCAAATTATGACCCCCAGGTCAAAATTGACCCCGCACCGGGGGTCACTTAGTTTTGCATAGGAATATATAGGAAAAATTTAAAAATCTTCTTCTCTGAAACCAAAAGGCCTAGAGCTAAGATATTTAGCATGTAGCATTGGCTAGTGGACCTCTACCAAGATTGTTCAAATTATGAGCCCCGGATCAAAATTGACCCCGCACAGGGGGTCACTTAGTTTTACATAGGCTTATATAGGGAAAATTTTAAAAATCTTTTTCTCTGAAACCACAAGGCCTAGAGCTTAGATATATGGCATGTAGCATTGCCTAGTAGACCTCTTCAAAGTTTGTTCAAATTATGCCCCTGGGGTCAAAATTGACCTTGCCCGGGTGGGGGGGGGGTCATTTGTTTTACAAAGGCCTATATAGGAAATCTTATTTGGTATATAACATTATCTAGTGATCTTCCACCAGGCAAGTGGACTTGTACCAAGGTGAGCGATATAGGGCCATCTTGGCCCTCTTGTTTTCATTGTATATAAAACTTGAAACAGACTCAGTAGTAATCCCCGGACACTTCTTGTCATGCTTATAATAGTCGGAAACGATTTGGCATTGTATGTAGTTACTGACAAAATAGTTTGAACGTTTAGAAAATGAAAGTTTGTGTCAAACTAAGCCATACATAAAATGACTAGGAACAACAAAATAAGCTGAATGTCCATGCCATAGATATAAATTCAAACCTGCCTTAAAAAACCAGCCAAGAGGTACATCAAATGAGGCCAATTAAAGTAGTTGTTTGCTTAATAGAGATTTAATAAATACATACATATAGTATATTTCAATAATGGCTGTTTTAGGTGTGTGGCACCTTAATGGAGGTGATCACTGGTTCAACTGTATTTTGTAACTATCAGTTAAATCGAGCTGATATTGTATTATTGTGTCATATTATCTTTGGTACATAGGGGTTCGGTACATATCCATGTTCTTTGGTCTGACTCTGTATACTGTAACAAGAGATCTAAACCTGAATTATATATCTCGCCAAAAACTCTTCTGTAATTTGAGAACCTTTAAATTCAACATTCAATACTTCGTACGTAGCGGTAGTTTTCATCATATCATTCATGAAAAACACATGTTTATATTTATCGCTATGTACCGACGATTGCGTTTCTTTTCCATTCTGTAACTCTCAAATAGATTTTTATAAAATCTAGGCCAACAAATTAATAAGCTAAATCGCATTAGGTCCTCCGAAGTGATACCCTTGGAGGTTCGCAAATTTTTCAAAGATATCTCTTTATGTTCTCCAATTCTTATATTTCATATCTAGCCAAGGTTATGCCCGGCCAAAATCTAGTTATTAATCAGCCATATCGGTTAGGGCACTGTATAGTTAAATTGTTAAAATGTAAACTCTTGGTTTACTTAATTGTATTCTTTTTATTCGATTAAGCCAAGCCTGGCCAGATAGTTTTTTTAGACATATTGCCTTAGCCATTCCAAAGTGTCTGCCTTTGTATTGCCAGTTTTGCTAAAGGACCTCTGTTCCATCTTTAATTTAAGTAGCTTTTATCAGGCCAACACCAACACTGGTCAAAATATTATTGACATATTGTCTGGGCAAAGTTATGTTATCAATCAGAATAACCCGGGTACGTTAAAGTTACTTGTACTGCTGCTGAATTGTCAACATTTCCGGAAAATAACACCAACTGCTCTACGACTCTATGAACTTCTGTCTGATCATCACAACGCCTAGTCACAATGTAAATTGACAATGTGTCAAGTTTAATTAACAGTCAACTATCAAGATGCACTGTCATTTAATAACCGAAATTAACAAATTGAACTATATCTATTCTTCTTGAAAACCATACATAATCAATAAACATGTACACTATGTCCATTGACGTAATATTCTAGTCAAGATCTGTAATCAGAGCGATTACATGATACACCATGGAGTTACAGCTTTAAAATATACTGACTTAGCACTACTCGTTCCCCCCCTGTCATTTTGGGTTTGTTACTTGTTTCTGTTAATTCTGTTATTTGGTTGACAAAGTGTTTATACATCATTAATACCTGAAAATGGGATGGACATAATTATGTTGTGATTATAGGGGACTTTTCTTCCAATAGTGGTTCTACTCTGTGAACATTTTAATTTTATTTGAACTTAGTGATGTTGACTGTTAATAAAACTGTTATAAGCACTCGTTTATTTTTGACAGCGTACTAGTACTTGAAGTTGAAAGAAACATTTTGTATGTTCAATCTATTTAATTCATGAACTGCAACATTTTGAGCGTTTAATGGACATATCTTAATCTAATTTTAAAGAAATTTACAATGTCTTGCAACTGTAATTATACTGTCTTGCTGTGTAACATTTTCGCTACGACTTCTTTGAAAACATTCGAAATGGTTGCAGTCCACTGCACATAGTTGTTATGGTTACTATTTCTGTAAACGTCTTCACATGAAGCAGTGGAAGGTGCCTATTGCACATGTGACTTTCTGTCACTTTTTATATATTCACTCGGTATCTTGCTTATAACCGTACAAAAGGAATGTCACTTCAATTTTTTTTGTGAATTTTGAGGTATGTCAAAGGTAATTGTCAATGTAAAGATAGGAGAAATGGTGAAGTCTAATACACAAATAGTTCATGGTTTCTACAAATTGAAACATCTTTCAAAGTCTTTTTCTTTGGCAAGAAATAGGGAAAACATTACTCCAAAAACACAAAGCATCGATACTTGATATTTGGTGTGTGGCACGGTCTGGTTTACAGTTATCAATAATGTTCCAACTATGTCCCTGGGGTCAACATTGGGGCAGCCTGGGTGTTATACATTTTTCATAGGAATAAAAAAATCCTCTTGTCAGAACCTGTATTGCCTTCAACTAAGATACTTTGTGTGTAGTATCGTATGATGGTCCTGTATCAAGTTTGTTAAACGCGTGTCTCTTGGGTAAAAACTGGCCCTGCCCGGGGGTCATATTTTACATAGAAATATATAGAAAAAAAACTTACAAATCTTCATATTTTTAGCTGTAAGGCAAGGAGTTAAGATATTTTGTTGGTAGCATTGTATGTTAGTTCTCTATCAAGTTTGTTCAAAGTGTGCCTCAGGGGTTGAAATATATAGACGTTTAAAATGAACCTTTTAAAAAAATCTCCTCCAAAACCATCAGGCCAAGAGCTGCTGCTTGTTTTATTAAGACTTTTATAAGGGAAAACTTCAAAACTCTTTTTTTGCCCAAAACAATCAGGTTCGGAGCTTAATTGCCTTTTGATCCTCTATCAAGATTGTTCAAATTATGCCAATGTGATCACAATTGTCCCTATGGTTAATGTTTTACGTAGAAATACATGTATATAGTAAAATTAAAAAAGTCTTTTTGTCAGACACTATCAGGCCAAGGGCTTAAATATTGATTGGTTGGATTGTATGGGGATCTTTATCACGTTTGTTCAAATTTTACCCCACTCAAGGGTTCACTTGTTTTATATAGACATCAGTGCACATGTACTTCATTTGCTGAGATAATCAGATACATGTACATGCTTGTAAAATACGCTTTATATATGCATGGAGATTTTGTATGTTTGCTTGTT
This sequence comes from Saxidomus purpurata, assembly GCA_022818135.1. Lineage (NCBI taxonomy): Eukaryota > Metazoa > Mollusca > Bivalvia > Venerida > Veneridae > Saxidomus > Saxidomus purpurata. The sequence goes on along the minus strand of JAFMSR010000019.1, from coordinate 19,747,253 downwards.
AGATGTGCTTATGGTACACCATCCTTATTCAAGGTATATACGGTGCAGCCTGTAGATAGACAGATAAAGATACAAGGGAATCCGGTAACCAGGCCCTTACTTTTGTACGATTAGACCCTTTGGTTCTTTTCTACGTGCCCGCAGTATAGCACCGATACACGTGAGACTACCTCTGGGTTTCTAACCAGTTCATCTCCAGATGGGTGGGAAACACTGAAAAGCGTTTTTGAAATGTTGAGTGCCCCAGCCGGGATTCGAACCGGGGTCCACCGGATTGGTAGCCCATGGCGTTGACTACTCAACCACCGCATCACCCATATATATGCATGGAGAGGGCATAGATACGACGTCAGCCCGGATAGCTCAATCGGTAGAGCACGAGACTTGTAATCTCGGGGTTGTGGGTTCGATTCCCGGGGCTGACCAACTAAAATGACTAACGGTCTTTCGGATGAGACTTAAATAATGAGGTCCCATGTATGGTTACTATACACTTTGCATGTATAAGAACCAGGGTGTCTCTTGAATCGGGACGCTTTCTGTATCTTGCACTATGCTCCGAAACCTAAAATAACAAAGTAAACCTCTTCTGGGGGCGTTGGTCATATGGGAAACCGGTACCAACGATAAAGCCCTAATAAACATACATAGATACGACTTTTATACAAAAGAGTTACCAAGCCGACACGCGTGTATTCATCAGTAACCCCAACTATTTACCTCAGATATTTTCCCTTGGTTAGTCTTTTTTAGCTCACTTGGCACAAAGTGCCAGAGTGAGCTATAAGGATCGCATTCCGTCCGTCGTCCGTACGTCCGTCATTCTGTCCACCATTTCCTTCAAACGACATCTCCTCTGAAACCAATGGGCCAATATTGATGAAACTTTGTAGGGATGTACCTTGCGTGAAGTTCTATCAAAGTTGTTATAATTGTTCGTTGTATAATTTCATTCCATGCAGAACTCTTGTTGCTATGGCAACAAATAGGAAAAACTAAAAATCTTCTTCTCTGAAACCACAAGGCCTAGAACTTAGATATTTAGCATGTAGTATTGGCTAGTAGACCTCTACCAATTTTGTTCAAATTATGCCCCTGGGGTCAAAATTGGCGTTTCCCTTGGGGGACATTTGTTTTACAAAGATGTATATAGGAAAACCTATTTGGTATATAACATTGTCTAGTGTTCTTCCACCATCAAGTGTACTTGTACCAAGGTGAGCGATGAAGGGCCATATTGGCCCTCTTGTTTATTGGATCATACATGTCTTGTACTTAATAAAGACCACTCCAGTCGGCTCAATATCTTTTCATTCATACCCTAATTTTGATACCAGGGAAACGTGCGGTAAAAGCGATGTTTTATTGAATAAAGGAGGTCCGACTTCGCCCAACCACACTAATTCATTTATTCTTCGGTTAGGTTTCTACGAAGAGGCGTATTTTTTAAATCAATTGTCAGCATACGCAACTACTGGCATCGGGAAACTAAAAAACAGTCTCTATGGACACTGCACACACAAAGGAAACTTTTAATTTATACTAATTTATTTATTCTCGATTGCGAAACAAGTTCTTACAACTTAGATAATTGCTCTGGAGACTCATTCCAGATGAAATCAATCACGTAGAGAGAGAGAGACAATGTGTTAGTATTTGTGCCTTAGGACAAACCGCCGTGGCTTTGGTTTGGATCGAACCGGGACCTTCCGATCATGAGGCGAACGCGTCCGCCTGCGCCACTACGGCTCCACTGAAGGGAAACTACAGACACAGAGAATCAATGGACTAGCGAAGACGATTACAAAATTTTCTTCTTTATTTTATAGCACATATCGCTGTTTTCATTTTGTTTTTTGCAGAAAACAAAAGAGAATGTAGTTTTATATCCGGGTATAATGAGAAGTATTTTCTGGACTTTTCCTTATAAAAAGAAAACTTCTTAAAACTGAGACAGCATTTATTTATAATAAAAGTGATGGCTTATTTCGGTTTGTCTCTAAGTACATGTATGATAAACATATTTAAACTGTATTATCTTATGTAACCCGATTGAATCGCTTGTCTGGTATTGATAATAGTGTTCGCGTTTCATCATATAATATTTTCTTGCGTGCTACTGTATCAGGAAGTTTGTTGTTGTTCAATTCATAAACTAGGTATCTTTCATGCCAAAATTGACGGAGTCGATTTAGTAAGTAATCTATAAAACACTGTACCAAAGTTTAGGTAAACGTCCATACTGGCAAGCATCATTTGACCGAACTCCCGCCATGCGCACTGTTGTCCTGTGCATAACCGCGCCCATTCTTACTGTATTTTATGCTGGGCTGAATGCAGCAAGTAAAATGATATTTCTTCTTCAGTTTTACCTCGTATGTTTTCTGTATTGTGTTTATTAATGTAACTTTACACCACAACAGATCCGTGTTACTAGTAAATGAAATGATCTCGAACTAGTTTGTAACACAGATCAATTGTTATCATTTAATTAACATACGGTGTTCATTCAAATTCAAAATTTAAGTATTATAAAGCAACAACGCTAGTAATCTATTTTAACAAGAAACGTCAGAAAACGTTAGTAACGATTCGTTACGTCACGCCAATCTTGTATTTTACGTCAACGTTTCTCATGTTTTTCCCGATTCAAAAAAAGTTTCAGTGGCACGAAAAGTAAGATAGTGACCCCCGCCCCCCCCCCCCTTTCTTATTTGATAAAAATGCTTTAAATTGATTTAAGATTCTATAGCGCTTTTAAAAGAAAATCTCTCACGTTTTTTCAATTGACGAAAATTGACGAAAATATACCCACTGTGAGGTGGCGCTTTTAACTCAGTTCCCATGGAAATATCATTTCAACGTATTTTTTTCTACAAAAGTCAATTAGTCACGGGATTGTCATGCAAAAAATCTTAAACCTGCTTTGACTTTTTAAAAAATGACCCGATTTCTGGGGGAAACACGCGAGCTACCTTAATTATAAAGGTATCCAGAATTCCGTGTATAGCCGCACTTGGCAAGTAATTGTAGGACGGTTTTTAAGCTATTTACTTGGAATTTATTTTGAATTCTCAACACGACCCGTGGCTGAATGTGTCTTTCTTCGTGCAATATGCAATACAATTTCAATCAAAACTAGGGTTTTATCGTCGCGCATGCGCATTGCAATTATTAAGGGGAGCGGTGGTGTAGAGGTTAAGGTGACGGCCGCTCATCCCGAAGGTTGCGGGTTCGAGCCCCACTGGGGTCACGACCGTACTTCCTCATATGACACCAGTACTGGTTTTTCTAGGAAGTGGACTCGAGAGTGACACGATAAGCTACAAGCTTTCTTCACAATCGAGCTAAAAATAAATTAATATGAACTTAATTATTTAGTAATCAGTTGAAATAGTTACAAAACTGTTCTATATTGAAATCTGGTTTTTCATGTTAGAATGTTGAACTTCTTCGTTGATAACTACACGGAGTGTAATAAAGAGCGGACTATTATTCGGGAGCTTAAGTACAGTACAGTTGTGTAAAGCATGTAGGTACAAATTATACAAACGTCCAACTATCCCGAGTCAGTCGAGAACTACTAGGACTCCAGCAAAGTTAAAAATGATAAAGGTGTAAAATTCTCATGCTGCTTCTGAAATACTATAATGAAAAATATCGTTTTAAACAAACAGCAGACACATACGACATTATATTAATTAGCTGGTACAATGCATAGAATAGCAATAACGAACATGTATTGTATACACTTCTTATTGTCATGTAAGAAATAATTTACTAAGAGTATTGACTTCATATTGGATTGACACTACTTTATGATTAATAACTTTTTGAATTTAAAACTGTTTAATAACTCTAAGTTGTTCCTATTTAGTGTTCGTTTTCATTCATTTTGACTGTACATCTAATTTCTTGCAACATTGTAATTTTAGATTGTACCATGGAAGTCGTAAAGGGAAACAATTTGGACCAAAGTGCAAGGCGGGAGACATAGTAGGCTGTTCATGTGAGTTCGTCTCAGTTGGTATCCAAAATTGCCAATGGAAAGTTGTATTTACATTAAAGGGAAAGCAGGTACCACGCTATAATTATTTCCAATTTTCTCTTATTATTGAAGCTAATATACATAATGAAGTTAATAATTTAAAGATATACTACTGCTCAAAGTGACCATATTACACCTTGGTCAAGGAAGATGCTGAACAGAAAAGAAAACACGTAAGAAATAAAATATGATAAAACACTTATTGATTTTATAGTTTAACTTGCAACTTTTGAAATATTCTTTTTTGAGAAGTAAAACGAGAGACTAAAAAATAATATATCTTAGAGTCTACAGTGTTGATGTGTACAATTCGCACATCCTACCGAAATAAAACTAAAAGAATATATACTCAGCAAAACTAGAAACGTCCCTGTTTTATAGCCGGTGAAGCTTTGTCTGTGTAGTTGCTACATGTTCAATGTACATGTATTTTAAACCCTGGCGATGTTCAGAATACGATCGTGTAGTTTACCCGATACGCACGGTTTACATATCGGCCAGTAACCGGAACGGTCATTTGCACGTTGTGACGTGCACGCTATACATGTCATCCATCTGTTGATTCAGTTCATGTCGTACCATTCATGCGATAGGGGCTATTCTGAAAATTAATTTTTTTCTTTAATTTTTCACTGTTTTCGATATGTCACGGCTTTCCGAAAACGAGCGAAATCAGGCAATTGGGATGCTTGCGGGTGGGATGTCCGCCAGGGTAGTCGCGCGTCGGTTCGGGTGCTGTCGGAAGACGATTGATCGTCTTGCAGCCCGGTACCAGCAGACTGGGGCTGTTCACGACCGGCAGCGACCTGGTAGGCCTCGTGTAACGACGGCTAGAGCCGATCGTTTCATTACGTTGACGCACTTACGTCAACGTCAATTGGCAGCCACAGTCACTGCTAGGCAATACGGTGTCTCAGGGCAGACCATTCGCAACCGGTTGCGTCGTAACGCCAAACCAGTCAGGGCACAACGCCCGTACACTGGTCAGATAATGACCCAACGTCACCGTGCTGCCAGGCTGTTATGGGCGCGACGTCATCTGAACTGGAGAAGGGCTGACTGGAACCGAGTTTTGTTCACCGATGAATCTCGGTTCACAGTTAGTCATGCTGACGGAAGATTACGGGTATACAGGCGTAAAAATGAAAGATTCGCCGATTGTTGCATTGTTGAGAAGAACAGGTTTGGGGGAGGGAGCGTAATGGTCTCGGGTGGGATCATGGGAAACCGGAAGACAGATTTGGTTGCTGTACAGGGCTTTAATGCACAGCGTTATGTTGCAGACGTGCTAATTGCATATGCCTTACCATTTATTCGTCAGCATGGTCCTGGTGTAACATTGATGCAGGACAATGCCCGCCCTCATGTAGCCAGGGTCACCACTCAATTCTTGCAGCAAAACAATGTCAACGTCATGCCATGGCCCGCGGTTTCCCCGGATCTCAACCCCATTGAGCACATATGGGATCAGCTGGGCCGCAGAGCTAACCATCAGATTGACAATGTTCGCGATCTTACACGGGCGTTACAACAGGAATGGAGGAATTTGCCCAACGCACTGGTATTGCGTTACGTTACGTCGATGCGGCGTAGGATCATTGCATGCATTCATGCAAATGGTGGCCACACTCGGTACTAACGAGATTTACTGGATGTGCCACATTTCTTATTGAAATTCCATCTCTAAACATTCAATAACACCTTTCTGAGTTTTTGTGATTTTTGATTTTGACCCCTACCTCTCTTGACCGGTTATCTCTCGAAATGTTAAAAAGATAGCCAGATGCAATTAATTGTTTTTGATACAGAAATGAATGATTTTGTTTTTCTATTTTGATTCATAAAAGTAACCCTTTTGGTTTTCGATAAATCTTTCCTGAAATATGGAGGGACGTTTCTATTTTTGCTGAGTATAGTACAAAATTCTGCAGGAAAAAAACAGTACGAGTTTTCGAATCAAGGTAAAACGGTAAATTGTTATGCAGCCGTTGATCATCAGTGTGAGGTTCCGCATATAGATCGGCATGATGTTAAAGTATGCTGATTAAGGTTAATGTTGAAACTGGTTAAGACTGAAACAACGACTGGGTGTTTCTTTCTTGTAATGAAACTAGTGTCTTGCACAGTGCAAAATGAGGTATGAACCCCTGACATCATCACGCTCTGCACACACAGATAACGAAAATCGTAGAAAAATGTGTTATTAAGTGTTTTCATAAACTACAATTAAAGTAACAGGATATGGTTAACACTACAGCTCTAATAGCGGACACTACAATGAAATAGAAACGCTTTTATCGAATACTATAAATTGGGTAATTTTCACGTGACAAGCGCCATCTGTGATCTGACGAACTTATTCACGAGTTCTAAATTTGTAAAAGGATAATTCTCTTATAGTAAATGTATGTGAAATGAATATTTCGTGAGATGTTTAAATAAGCGAAGTAAGAAATTCCCGAAAACTAAATCATCACGAATATAACCTGATTTACAGTTAAACAAGAACAGAACTTTTCAGACATAGAAAAAGATCAAGCTTCACTGAAGCGAACAAACAACAATAAATCTAGGGCTGTGTCCTGTCTTAAAACATTGTCATATTAAGTTACTGAAATTGTTATAAGACAGCCCCGAGTCTTGCCAAACACATCCTTTAATGATTGTCAATTACGACTGAATAACGCTTAACTCGAATATAAATTGCCGGAACTATCCGATATCAGATATAACAACACATAATTACTAATATATGAAATAATTTTACTGAAGTCAAATACTGTTAACATAGCTTTAAAGGGCAAAACTAAACAAATAAATGATACAGATCTGTGTTCTCTGTTGCGTATAGAACATGCAGAAATATTTGGAAAAGAACATCAACCAGTCCCAAACGTGAGTAGAAGTCGTGTCCTTAAATAGAAAAGCGCGGTGACTGACTGACAAAGATTCAGTTATCAACATTTGGTGTACTTAAGGTAGTATGCGACCTTTGTCCGACATCAGACGTCAAAAAGCGAGTTTTCTCCGATTGTTATGAAATTTTGCCTAACGGTACTAAAACGTATTGCACGCATTGTTATCTTTTTAATTTTTCCATTCTACATTTTGTTTCCTAGCAACGCGACGTCTGATGTCGATGTCGTTGTAAAATCGACGTTTTACAAGCATTGCTGGTTCAAATATGACCCTAGTGTAATTTTATGGCACCATATGCTAGCTCTGTGGAATACGTACATATAAAGATCTAGATACTTTATCTGTCATTTTTTCAGCGCGAAACGTTAAGTACTTAAAATCCGCCCATTTCTTCACCCAAAAATGTGACTCCCGACTCACTTCAAGGTTAGTTTTGGTCAACGGAACGAGATGCAATCAACTAACAACTCACACGGTGATTTAATGCAGATCCTAGCAAATGACATAACAAATTCAAAATGGGGGGTCTTCGGGGATTTTTTTTCACAAAATTGCAATGAAGTAAAGTTGGGACGTCAAGAAAAATGAACGTTGAGTTATAACGTCGTGCTAACTATCATCTGACGTTATTACGCGCAGCGTTTGAAATGTTCAGTCTGGTGCAGTTTTAATGTCAATTAAATTTTTTACGCGTTTTAAGATTAAAATGACTGACCTTGCACATTATGTTAGTCATATCAATTTTAAATTCTTCAATATCAAATGAACAATTGTGTTTGCAATTTCGTTACAGTAATAAATGTAGCAACTGCAATTGAAAGATCTGTGTATATGAAAAACAGTAATTTTTTAAAACTTTTCTTCAGTGGTGAACATGTTACTTAATTATGTCCATGCTTTTGCATGCGTGACTGTTACTTTAAGGTAACTTATCCAAAACAAAATGGCCACCAGTGAAAAAATGATGCTATAACTAAAATGTAGCCTGATGGTCTTTTGACATAATACACAAACAAATTACTGTTATATAAGCTTTTAGAACCTGTTTTAGTGTGTTTTGTTGCAAATATTGTCAAAACATGTCATTTCATTTCTTGGGTTACTAACATCAAAAATATCCAATTTTTGTGCAAGTTTCCTGACAAAGTCAAATGATGAAAATATTCAAACTGGCACTTATTTACTAGTTCAATGTCTCTTCCAGATGCTCGACCATAGAAATAATTGTACAGTTCTTTCAATCTTACACATCAACAGTTTATAACACATCACTACATTTTGAAGTCCACGTGCTCGAGTTATTGTTTAAGGTAGAGCACTATTGTTTTTAGTGGGTGGGATGCATTTTTCTGTCAATTTTCATTTTGTCCTTTAATGTTAACTGTAAACTTTTGGTCGAGATGTCATAATATTGTAGTATACTGACGCGAATAATTCATGTAAAAAGAACTATAAATCAGTGAATTATAATAAAGAGCGGATACATTTTGAAACATATTCTTGCTAGTTGACAAAAAAGACTCAGAGTGACAAATTCAGTAGAAAAAAGAAACTAAAACATAATTTATAGCATTATCAACATACCTTTGTTGTAAACAATATTTTTTACCAAGCCAAATAAAATACTACAAGACGTTCTTACTGTTTTTACAGATATTTTTCAAATTATGCATTTGATACAGAAACATCAAACAATATTATGTTGATAATGGTGTTAACTATGTTTTAGTGTCTTTATTTCCACTGAATCTGTCACTTTGAGTCTTTGTTTGTCAACTAGCAAGACTATGTTTCAAAATGTATCCGTTCTTCATAACAATTCACTAATTTATAGTTCTCTTTTCATGAATTATTAGTGTCAGTATACTACAATAGTATGACATCCCGACCAAATGAAACACAGTTTACATGAAAGGGAAAAAAATGAAAACCAACAACAACATGCATCCCACCCACTAAAGACAATAGTGCTCTACCTTAAACCATAAGTCAAGCATGTGAACTTCACAATTTAGTGGTGTGTAATAAACTGTTGATGTGTAAGATTGAAAGAACTGTTCAACTATTTCTATGGTCGAGCATCTGGAAGAGACATTGAACTAGTAAATAAGTGCCAGTTTCATCATTTGACTTTGTCAGGAAACTTGCACAAAAAATGGATATTTTTCATGTAAGTAACACAAGAACTAAAATGACATGTTTTGACAATATTTGCAACAAAACACACTAAAACAGGTTCTAAAAGCTTATATAACAGTAATTTGATTGTGTATTATGTCAGAAGACCACCAGACTACATTTTAGTGATAGCATCATTTTTTCACTGGTGGCCATTTTGTTTTGGACAAGTTACCTTAATCTGCAGACAAAAGAATTATAAAAATCATTCATCGCGATTGTCACAGTTTTGATGTGTACAATTTACACGTATTCTTACTAGCTTGTGAAGTACATGTAATAGTATAGCAAATGAGCATTGATGAATGTCATTTGAGAATTACTGTCACAAAGAATGCAAAGTCGATTCGAGTGACGACGAGTTTTATTATGCGTGGAATTAAAATTCGCACGGACATTGCAACCTATTCGCAAGCAAACCTAACTCTACCACTCTTCTTCCTTCTTGCCATGATATATTTATGATATAAACACAACCAAGATAGAGGTCGCGGGCAAAGGTCCTTAAGCTAGAACCAGTTATTGTATGATTCATTCTTCAGCGCTCGGCTAGATGCTAACAAAAGGCTAAACGTTACTTATGATAAATAATTCGAAATGTTTAAGAAACAACTCTTCAACCTACACGTTAAACAGATTGTCACGCTATTTGTTATCTTTCAATAACTGAACAATTTACACAACTTCCATTGCCATATATGTCAATTTGTTCTTCCATGTTTATGTTCATTGCATACAGAGAGACAAGTAAAAAAAATCTGGAAGCATTGTAATCGTCTGAAACACCGGATACAGCTCCTTTCGAATACAGCTTCCCGGGAAGCTGTATTCGATGCATATTTACGAATATAGCTCCCTTGGTAAAGCGGAGCTGTATTCGAACCAAAGCATATGCAAATTCGAATAAAGCTCCCTATATTTGATTTATTAAAATATATAAAGAGCCATGATCCCCATGTTTAAAAAGTCCAAAAGTAGAAATAAGAAACCTAAATCGCCTAAAACATCTAACACCTGTTCAAAATACTGTATGTTACAGCTATTCCGTCCGTCTGTTTGTCCCTGCATCTGTCTGTTGTCCTACTCTGTATGTTGTCTTATCCGTCCGTCTGACAGGCCGTACACCCTGACGTGTAAAAGCTTCATTACGTCAACATTTTTTTGCCATATGTTCTCCCGTCATATGAAATCAATGAAGGTTTATTGAAAGAAAATAATTCTTCAATATCAAATTTTTTTTCAATATCATTTCCACACTGTTTCTATATCCTTTCGATACCCTTTCGCTGAAACGGAGTACATCAAAATGGAACATATAGGCAAATATAGACAAATAAAAACATGTAAAATTGTATGTCTGGTCTGACCTGTCGATGACGTCATTTACACGTCATTCGTTCAAAGAATCAGTTTGAAATTGTTTTATGCCATATCTGTAAATACATTGTATTGTACATAAACTATCTGAATATCACTGAAATAATCAATTTTCACTTGTATATGTATAATATGTTTATTTTGAATGTTTCAATTTATATATGTAATCTTCACATGTGGGGGAAATAAAGAAATATATAACTAAGTCTTATTTCTCTACCGCTTGTTAACTTTTGCTGCGATTGGCTAAAAAAAGTTCGAGTTTTTGATGGGACGCACGTTGCATTCTTTCTAGACGCACGCACGTGCATAAATTATCGTAAATGAATGTACGTGACGTTTCATGCAGTATACTCAAATATATACTAATATGTCTCTCTTGTGCTTTGACCATTACAGCTGCCTTGATCACCACTTGCCCCGGTATTTTCTTCTACAAGAATATGATTTTTAACTCAAATTCTCCAAACATTTCAACTGGTATTCTCGTCTGCTTTCGGTACAACGGCAAATCATAACAAATGACGGAATTAACGTGATTTCAGAATTTAAGACCAAACTGTCATTTGGCGCAGAAATACATTTGTAAGCTTATTAAAGTATTTTGTTTTAGGGATAGCTTTCTAATGCAAAACTAACAAAACACATTTGCAGTAACAGCAAATATTACCAGTGCACATATTAGTATATAACCTAGACGTTTCAATTTGAGTATGTAAATTATATGTATCACTATCTGTTTTTATTTACTCCATAGTGATTATCCTACTTTTGCGTATCCAAGGATGGCTGTTTCAACGTTCATCTTTGTGTAAGCGGACCTTAAAGTCACGTATGGCGCCAAAATCACACAATGTGAAAAAAACCCCGAAGACCCTCCATTTTGAATTTGTTATGATATTTGCCAGGATCTACGTTAAATCACCGTGTGACTCGTTGTTTGATTGAATCTTGTTCCGTTGACCAAAACTTACCTTAAATTGAGTCGGGAGTCACAATTTCGGGTGAAAAATGGGCGGATTTTCAGTATTAAACGTTTCGCGCTGAAAAAATTGACATATAAAGTATCTAGATCTTTATATGTACGTATTCCGCAGGTGGAGAGCTAGCATATGGTGCCATACAACTACTCTAGGGTCATATTTGAACCAGGTATGTATGTAAAACGTCGATTTTACACCACCGGCATTCGACGTCGCGTTGCTAGGAAACGAAATGTAAAATGAAAAAATTAAAATTAAAACAATGCATGCAATACGTTTTAAACACCATAAGGCAAAATTTCATAACTATCGGAGAAAACTCGCTTCTTGACGTCTGATGTCGGACAAAAGTCGCATACTACCTTAAGGTAGTTCGCGCTGTTCCTCGGCCAAAATAATATTTCATCAGATTGACCTGAAACTTTGAGGGAAGACACTTGGAGTAACGGCCGGTACGGAATAACAACTTTAATTTTATTTTGACGTCGGTTACCTAGCAACAAAGTGACGTTAAGACGCCATCTAGCGACACTGTTAATGCATCTGCTGTGTCGTCCGTTTTCTTATATAACTCGACTTAAAATAATCGTAGAAAGAAAATTCAAAATGTTTTGTTAAGAGAGTGATATTCTCTCTCGACTGGTATATGTTAGTATAAATAAATTTATTTGTATAATGTCAGTAGAAAAACGACGCTCAGACGTAATTAGTCGGGCGTAACTATTTACGCGTAAATGTAAATGAAGTCAAAACGCTGTGGTAAGAGTTTTTCAGAAATTGAAAATACACCCAACGAGAAATTATTAAATGATCTTAAGTGGAGTCCGATTAACGCGCAATTCCATTTGTAGATATATGTCTGCTGTGCTGAAATCAAATTCTGTTTTATTGATTTATGCAAACTCGAATTTGTGCTTTACACATAAAGATGCCAAATCGAATATGTCACACCGATGTCATCACGATTCAGAAGTCATGTTCCTAATATCCGGAGTTTGTTACATTTTCATATAGAATAAAGAGAGAAAATAAATTGGGCAGAGAAAATTTGTTCCTTTTATCAGGATTTGTGCTTTATCAAGTATCGTTATATACGGAGTTTATTGAGTTAATAAAACTTTGAGCTTCATCTTCATACGAAAATCTAGCAAAGCAGTGAAAAGTTAGAAGTTATTTGTGCTTGTGTACTTGATTGTATTGTTTTTCTTTCAAAAAAACAAAAATAATATCAAACAGGGAATGCCACGTACCAAAAACACAGCATCTCCAAAACGAGCCCCAAGCCCAAAATGTTGAAAAATTCATTTTGATTATTTGTTTATTGCTTTCTTGAAGTTGAAATGGTTTGATGAAGTAAATAAGTACATAAATTGGTAGTTTGAAGACAACCACTTTCTGATAACAATTCATATCCACCGATGTCCGCATAATTATTTCCTTCGAGCCATTAAATTGCTATTGGTTTATTAATTTTCTAAAAGTACTTTCCAATACCAATCAACCAGTACCACTTCTTGCATGATGTGTTACTTTCTTGCAAACTTCGTTTGACACTGTTTAACTGGACTTCAAAGCGTTGCAAAATTGTGCGAGAGTTTGATGATTGTAAAATTTGAAAACATCCCATACATGCATACTTTGTAGCGATTTCCCAGTCACGTACCAATTTAACCCAGAATGATTAATAATACAGTCCAGAACATTGATGAGACTCTAATAAAGATTTATATTATATTAGTCCATGCAATTGAATAGTTAGAAGTGATCAGAAACCGCTGATATAACCGCTTATCCGTTGCCGACCGTTCATGTGTCATAGGACACTTCAAACATTCATTGATATTTTTTTAGGCTATGCTGATGTTTTGAACAGTTTTTGAAATGAGAAAATTACGCTGTAAGGCATCTTCTACTCGAATGAGAATAGACAATAAAATAGTATTGCGTTTTCAGTCTTTCCTTAATGGATTAATAATCTAAGTACATAAATAGTTTATACCTAACAACATACTATGTTGTTACAGCCTAATTAATGTAAATTATAAGTGTGAAGTATTTGTACTTTCCCGGCCAGTAAATAACGGTCAATATGTCTAGTACAATGGAGCATATTTGATAGGATTAATTTTGTTTGCCTGATACACATTCCGATAATTACTATCAGGAATAAAATTGACAAGTTGCCTGGAGAGAAATCAGTAAAAAAAACTGTACAACCGAAGGTATATATATGGGTTCGAATCCCGGTCAAGGTTCTTTTTTCTCACAATCTAACATTTGGCGCCTTCCTACTGAGTAAAATTAATTTTTACTATAAAAATCTAGCTAAAGTTCGCTTTCATATACTACAAATTGCGCCGACTATTTTTTAAAGATAGCTGTTATTTAATTTAATGGCTATTACATAGTGAATTGAAAGTATACATTCAATGAATCAGTACGAAAAGTAAACTGATTTGTCCGGAATTATAGTGCTTTCATAGCTGGTGTAACGCCATTTCTGCAACATTTGTATGCACTAAATCAGCATGTGTCATTAATATATTGTACGTGATGTACTGAAATAAATTTGAAATCGATGTAAAGGTAAGAAATTATTTTTTTCATTTGAAATACAAATACAAAGATGGGACCAGTAGTTTGCCCAATACAATCTAAAATGTCAGTGTATGCATTTTCTTTTCTTTTTTGCCGGGTTTGGCTTGATATCTGTTTCAAACAAGTACGCCGCCCTGCACATATCATTGTTGGTATCTGGAGGTCCGTAGGTGTTAGACAAAAATAGGAGATTGTTAAGTTGATTTTTCTTTTTGCAAGTAGACAAAACAGTCCATAATCAATCGTTTCTTCCGTAGTAAATAAACACAAAATTGATAGTGATGTTTTCGTTACAGCAAACAATTGATTCGGAAGATTTTACCTAATAATTCATTTTCGGTTGCGACACAAGTTATTACAACTGAATATACTCACTCTGTATGACATCGCAAAGGTTTAATTATTAAATCTTGCGTAAGGACACTATCACTAGGGCACTGATAGGATCATCGGATCCGGAGGTGAACGCGCTACCACTGCGACTGGCTCGAAAGATGTAAGTTATACTGGTATTATTTTACACTTGTATTATTTAACTGTGCAGATGTGTATTCTTGAGTTGTAGAAATAAAGAATCGAAAAAGAATGTGATGAACATATATTTTGTATATAGATCTATTTAAACAATTTTGAAGTTCAATGATTATAGATGCGAGCATTTAACAGAAGATGAAGGCGAGAAGAGATGTATAATAACGGACAATTCGGTACTCTTCATCTTGTAATGTAAAAGTAACGATAACGACTGCGAAATATTTCGTGCGCAGAATTGATTCATGCGGACACTTTGGCAGGAAAAGCTTGGACGATAAAATGTGTAGCCAAAATACCACCAACATAGTTTCTATGCCGTCCCGCTGTTGAATTGGCTAATCGTTCGCCTATATGAAAGCAACATGTACTACTCTGAGAAAAAAAGACTTGATTTATTTGGTCAACATCTAATAAATAGATATGAATTAGGGTCTATCTTTCATGTACGTCTGTGGTAAACGCAAAAGTATCTGATCTGGAATATTGAATGTGTGTCCTTTTGATAATTAGTTTTTTCAAGCCTTATGCTGAACAATATACTAAGCATGACTGGTAACAAGTTAATTTCAAAACAATCAATTTGTGTCTTTTGCAAATGCGCTTACAACTATGACCGAAATAAAAACCTTGATGTTACATGTATCACGCAGGTAGCTGCACTGAGACAAACTTTTTATATCTTTACAAGAATTATTCTTTTTCTTTAGATTTACGAAATCGGGGAAAAATATTTTCGTTTCAGTACTATGTGACGACTCTTGTACGACTACGCGCCGTGATCTGCCCGGTATTTTACCGACCAAATATTTTAAGCATAAAGAAACTAATTGTTACCATTAATTTATCATACAAAGTCGAAAAGTTATGATTCTCCCTGCGGACAGTCGCACCTTTACCTGCGATTTTGATAATGCTTTGCGAAACAATGTTAATTGTGATTGCTCTCACTCGCCTTCTAAGAATTGCACTGACGTCAATGGCGTTAAAAATGCGGATTTGTCATTTTTATATCCCCTTTTCTAATTCTCATATTTTTTTATTGTTAAAGATAACCGTATGATTGTTTCGATATCATTCGTGAAAAAGATTACACTTCAACATAATATCGATAAATAAGGTTTTTGGAATGGGCCAAAAACGATCCTAAGTGAACCAAGCCCTTAGCCAACAATATTGATACCCTTTCGGCTTACCTTTTTCAGTATTGATGCGCTTCTTATGCCATTGTACTGCGTCACAACGTCGTAAAACCGACTCCTTTCGACGTAAAAATTTGCCAGTTCATACGAATATAGCCAGTATCTGAAAATTTTCCTTTTTAATATAATGTCTTCAACAAGTATGAGCCATTACAACATTTTAAAACTGTCCTATTTACCATATTTATATTTCGACGCAAACTTCATACTGTGACTGCACATCAAAGTCAAGTCTTCCTCGTAAATAGTTCTTTAGATTTTACCAGCAAACTTGTATTTGGCAATTATACAGGTAATACAGATGATGTATGGAATAAAATATTCAATGTATCCATTTTCTTCTCTAGTACCAAGCAGTTTGTTTCCTGTGTATTATGCTGGTTTGAATTAAAAAACCTTATGTTCGTTGTTACAATACTTTTGATAATTAACGAAGATATAGCAAAACAAGAGCTACCTTTAAAAAGCATAGTCGGCGCAATTTATTGTATTATGAAAACGATTGTAAGCTAGATTTGTATAGAAAAAAAATAATTTTATTCAGTCGGAAGGCGCCAAATGTTACATGGTGAGAAAAACAGAACTTAGACCGGGATTCGAACTCATGTACCTTCCATTGCAAAGTGTCTCCGGCCACTTGTCATTTTTGTCCCCAATTATCGCGACATGTGTATCAGGAAAACAAACTTAATCCTGGTTTTCCTTATAAACATGCTACTCGAATTTTTTACCGTTATCCACTGGCCGAGAAATTATAAATACTCTAAACTTAAAATTAACATTAATTTTGTGGTATCAACATATTATTTTGATTGATATAAATTATTTGCGTACTTGAATTATTAACCCATTCAAGAAAGACTGAAAACGCAAGAGTACTTTATTGACTATTCTCATTCGGTACATGTATTATTCAATTAGTCTTGCTCAACACTTTCATTCTGTACTGTATCAATGTCAGGATGGAGTTTTGCAGCCTGACATGGATTCGATACCCGGTCCTCCGCTTACCGACAAAGCTAAACAGATATCACCCTTAATCATTGATGTAAGCAATTTTCGTTTCGTTAACATTGAATAAAACAAATTATTACCTGTACGAATTAACAAAATATTAATTGATTATGATGAACGATGGAAATGGTTTCAGAAAATAACAACTCAGCGTAAGAAGATTTTGTACTGATAGGGATGCACGGTAAAACCGGTATACTGGTATATTGCAATTTGCTTGGGACGTGTTATACGTACCGGTATGGCTTCACCCCGTACCGCGGTATTTTATGAAAATAAAAAGAAGCAATTTCTCCGTCATTTATTAGCTAAAACTTGTATTTGAATAATGTGTGTGCTTTTTCCGTGACGACATTGACAGATATTTTAGTAATAACGGGCAGTATATCATTCGATCTTAAAACGCAAAAGGTAAACAAATAAACTTTAATCAATTTTCACAAGAAATGGTTCATTACTTTATTATCATATTATAACTAAGTGTGAATACTTCAACGTGTTGTTTGTAAGTTATTCACCCTCAATATATAGCAATACGTATTGCAATACAGTACTGCGTATTGCAATTTATCGCATTGTAGAGACACCCCTGGTTCTGTAACATGCCCGGTGTCAAGCACCGATATTAGTTATGTTAATGGAGGAGCGGGAGATCGAACCTTCGATCCACGAATTACCAGTCCATCACGTTAACCACTGTACCACTGATCCGCACCTACCCCGATAATTTATTGCTCATCGACATAATCCTCGTGCACAAAACGCATGAGAGATCGTGTGATACAGTGTCGAGACAATAGCTCTCCGCTATATTGTGCCACAATATATACCTAGTTTTCAATTATCTTCGCCAATATCATCGGCTTCTTTCGGGTGTGTTTTCGTAATTATCAATTGATTATCATATCAAACAAATACATTTCACCGTCTGAAGTTCACTTCGCAGAGACAGTGGTGTAGTGGTAAAATGCCCAACTTATATGCAAGGTTCCATGAGGTCGAATCGTGTACAGATAATTTTAATTTTTATAGGAGTATGGCTATTTTTATTTAATTTGTCACAGTCTTATGCACCGTTTATTCTTTGATGTCCGTTTTTTTTAATTTTTTAATGTTGATTACATTACTTTGCTTTGCTTTCTGTGTTTTAATTTTTTATGTATCAATACTTATTATTGATTTTGATATCCATGGCATTTCAGGAATTACATAAAATTCCATTGTCCGTTGAATGGATGTTTGTCCGTCTGTCCCTGGGTTATCTTTAAAATCCTTCGACATATTAGCCGAGGCAATCTTATCTTTAGAGCGTTTATCTGTTTTGATGATTTGCTTGTCGATATTTACATGTATGCAAAACGACGGAGAAAGAATGCTCAAATAGTAATTTAAAAAAAAATTGAAACGCGATGAACAAAGACAATAGTCAATATATTATATGCAACAAAACGATAAATACAATGTAAAACAAAACACCAAGCAATGCCCGAACCGGCATACGCTGGATTGGTAGTCAAATGCCTGATCCACTACACCATTGCGGAATGGGATATCTCGACAGTACGAAATTGATATACTATATCAATCCCTTGTCATATTTTCATCCGAAGATTTCCGACCACATATACTAAATATTCATGAGTGCTAGTTCAATATTGTCGCATAATACTAAGCATCGCAGAGAACTTAAAATACATGTATCTGTGTAAATATTAATATATACATGTGTGTGATAGTTTTGTCGAATTATTCAATTGACATCGTCTGAATCACCTCCGTTAGCGAGTGGTTACAGTAACTGACTTTAACTCGCTGCCACGTCTCATTAGGATTCGAGCCCTGCTTACCGGACCCGACTCTTTATGTGAGAACGTTTCAGTTTCAGTTTCGCAAGGAGCATGGGCCTAAAACCCAAAAACAAACAATAATGGTCGCTGTTTACTGCGTTATTGTTGAATGACGTTTGTTTATCAATTATGTGGATAGAAGTTCCACAACGAAGCAACTGATACATTTCATAACAACCAATTCCTGACTACACTGACCCAAAATGAAAACTATAATGGGATTTACTATGTATGAGAAAGAAACACCAATACCTAACAGTGCAGAAGGTGGAATTCAAACATTTGTAAGAATGTTAAACTTTATCAGTTAGGGAGTGAGTTTATCAAAATAATCATCACAGGCGCTTTCAGATTTAAGGTCATAAATTCACCTATATATTCATTTTAAAGGGAGATAATTTAAGAAATCTTTGGAGACTCAACTCTCGCTTTTGCATAGTGTTTTCAAAAAAATGTTGAGTTTTCTAGTCTTGACATTAATTTCTATCAACTGACAGTAAAAATAATATTTTGTCTAGACAAACAATTTTGTTTTTGATAAACATTTTTTTCACTATATCAGTTATCTCCCTTTTATGCATGATAAATTATTTTATTTTTTTTTTTGCCTATTATCGTCTTTGTTATTTGTCTTATTTTATAGAGTCAGAGTGAAATACATTGATTGAATATTGTGTTAAGTATTTGTATAATAAACATGTAAAGTTTTCATTTGGATGAGTGTAGTTGAGTCTATTTTATCTAAATATTGAACTGATTATAGTTTATGAATCAATGCATTACCAGGATTCGAAGCTGCATAGCAATAAAAAGTAAGCCCGCCTTAGTGTACAAAGCCGCCGCTACAGTTTAAAAATGGTTGCGTAAATAACAGATATGTTCTCTGATCCAGAACATAACAAAATGATATTTCAGTTGTTTCTTCAAATTCTTCTATAACCACATATTAACTTCACACATATTTGTATATATGCTCTCGATCGACGCCGTGAAATGCATTTTCTGACTGAAATCGTAAGTTTATCAAATGGAATACAAAATTTCCTCATACTCTTTTTTTCCATCAAATTTGGCAGCTACTTTTCTTCAAAAGTAATAAAAAATCATAAATTAAAGATTAAAGATTAAAGATAGATTAAACATGAAACATATATTGCGACATATCATTTTATTGCTGAAATGTCGACGTAATGCTCACAAGCGAATGAATAAATGAATGTATCGATACCGAGAACGGCATGATTTATTTTTCGTCAATTTTCTGGATTAGTCTTCGAAGAAAATTTTGTCAAATTTTGAAAGACTTCTGCCATGACTATATACTTAATTTGACAAAATATAAATGCAAATACGACCGCCTAGTGACATTTCTGCGTCAGATTTTTTTCATTTTACGGAGTACAGTTACATAAAAGGCGCACGAATACTGCTAAAAGTAAGTCGAAAGGGTATCAATATTTTTAGCTAATTTTGTAGGTTAATGCTCGTTTGATGCATTGATAATTTTTTAAAGACTTTGACCAGGGCGAATTGGCTAATTTCACATTTGTGCGTACATTTGTACGTCGAAAAACGTCCGCTTGATGACGTTTGGACGTCGTTTGTCTACAAGCGAAATGTACAAACAAGTTAATTCAATATATTGAAATATACCAGTCGAGAGAGAATATCACCTTCTAAACTGCACATTTTAAATTTTCATTTAATATTTCTGAGCCGTGTTATAAAGAAAAACGCACGATAAAGCACTAACACAGACTGTGTCGCTAGGTGGCGTCTTGATGTCATGCTGTTGCTAGGTAGCCGACGTCAAAATTAAATAAAAGGTGTGGTTCCGTAACGGTCGTTATTTCAGGTGTTATCCTTCCAAGTTTCAGGTCAACATGATAAAATTGTATTTTGGCCGAGGAACAGCGCGAACTACATTAAGATGACGTGTTACAAGAAGTACGCTAGTAATAAAATACAGAAGTCGAAACGCAAGGTTTAGAGTAGTTTAATCTGCTTGCATCGTGCGTATATCCTCATAGTAAGTTTGTGTAAGCATAATTTCATGTCGACTTGACCGGTTTAAGCTCCCCAGTGGTGTTTTTGCCACTGACCGTTCCAAGGCGGTGCCCCACTGTGTTCCTTTAATTGTTCGTTTTGTCCTCGTGTGTTTGCTTTGTATGCTAGTGTGTGTTGGTAGTGTATATGTGTGTGTGTACATGATTGTGTGTGTGTGTCGTGTGCGTGTGCGTGTGCGTGTGCGTGTGCGTGTGCGTGTGCGTGTGCGTGTGTGTGTGTGTGTGTGTGTGTTGGTGGTGTGCACTTCTGGGTGCTGTGGGGTTCGTTTTGGGGAGGCTGCGTTTTTGGTACGTGGCATTCCCTGTTTGATATTATTTTTGTTTTTTTGACATCCGGGACAAACATGTAAAGATATGTTGCACATTTTCGACTTCCCAAATTAAACCCCCCAACTGGGATATAAAAGCCATAAGATGGCGCTGGGGAAGGTTTCTATATAAAATGTACATGGTTAACACCAGAGAACCCTTTTTTAACACCCTGAAAGAACTACAGAAAAACTAGTGTCTTGCAAAGTGCAAAATGAGGTATGAACCCCTGACACCATAACTCTCAGCAAACACCGATAACGAAAATCGTTGACAAATATTATATTAAAAAGTGTTTGCACAAACAGCAATTAAAGTAACAGGACAAGGTTTAAACTACAGCTATAATAGCGGACACTACAATGAAATAGAAGCGCTTTTATTATTTACGAAAATTAAATTATCGCGAATATTAACCGATTTACAGTTAAACAAGAACAGAACTTTTCGGACATAAAAAAAGATATGGCTTCACTGAAGAGAACAAACAATAATAAATCTAGAGTTGTGTACTGTCTTTAAACATTGTGATATCAAGTTACTGTAATTGTTATAAGACAGCCCCGAGTCATAGTATTCTTACTTTACCAAACACATGGTTTTAATGTTCGTACATTACGGCTGAATAACGCTTAGCTCGAATTTAAATTGCCTGAACTATCCCATATCAGACATAACAACACATATTTACTTATATATACATTAATTTTACTGAAGTCAAATACTGTTAACATAGCTTTAAAGGGAACACTAAGCAAGTAAATGATACAGGTCTGTGTTCTCCGCTGCGTATAGAACATGCAGAAATATTTGGAAAAGTACATCAACCAGTCCCAAACTTGAGTAGAAGTCGTGTTATTAAATAGAAAAGAGCAGTGACTGACTGACAAAGATTCAGCTACCAAAAGCTGGTGTGCTTAAGATGACGTGTTACATGAAGTATGCTAGTAATAAAATACAGTTGTCGAAACGCAAGGCTTAGTGTAGTTAAAATCTGCATGCATCGTGCGTATATCCTCATTTTGTGTAAGCATAATTTACGGTCGACTTGACACCCGGGACAAGTACGAAAAGATATGTTGCACGTTTTCGACTTCCCAAATTAAAATCGGCTTTATAGACAAAACTATTTTTTTATCAATCTCTTAATTCGTGTAATGTAGAATGGACCACTTACGAGAAGTTAAAAACGTCGATATGCCTTGAATAAACATGAGTTCCACGTTCCCGATTTCCCCAAGCAGCGTTGCTATATCGTTCAAAACAGGCTTTGTCGTTCATGTTAGTCATTTGTTTTCATCCGTGCAAGTTTAAATGTTCATATCCTCACAAACCATTGGCCTATGAACTTAAAACTTTACGGCATCGTCAGGTAGGATTCAAACTTTAGGATAGTATACCAAGGCATTATATCATTTGTTAAACTATTTTAAATGTCAGCCATGTCCAACAGAAATTGATAATTTAACTATTTTCTTTTGGTTTATTGAGGTAGCTTATTTTCAGTATAATTATGTTTAAAGAAAAATGCAGAGACGTGTTAGCCTGTACATGTATAGGTCATTTGTTCATAGTGACTCATAAAATGATAAAATAAAGATAAATTAACACCATCTACTTTTATTATAAAATTTGGTTCTGTGTTTACATTGTCACTTTTCCAAAATAGATTTTCTCTGAGTGTATAAATCGACTAAATAAAGCCAAAAGTACAAACCAAGGTCCCAGTCAATTACACATAATAATTCTGGAGGTTTAGTGCGAAACAGCAGGAACCGTTTCTGTGTTTATATTCAGATAAAATACTTTCACAGTCAACGATGAGTTTCAAACTGATCATTGTTAATTAGAAATGTGGTGCAATCCCCCAGGGGCGAGAAGGCGAATTAAATGTCCAGATTTTTGTAACTTTATATATATATTGCTTTTAAATTCGTAAAGATATTAAGACAGAAACTATGTATGCCAACATTTTAACAGATGACATTTTAAAATTTTAATCTAGCTAATAGCATTATGAATATGATTTGAAGATTTTTCCTCAGTATAGTGTAGATCTAAATTAAATACGTGAGCTGAATGCATATTTATTTTGTAAACGTCCTTAATCCTTTCGTGATCCTTACATGTGCAGATTCATCTCTTGTAAACATAAGTTAAGTACTTGTATCTTTAGAAAACAATAATAAATTTCAATCTGAATTTTACAGAAGTAAACAATGAAACTGCATTACAAAGAAACTTATAAACAAATGGAAGTTCCAGTCTTTATTCGTTTTAATCTTTGATAAAGAAGTTTGTAAGCACTGTACATTTGAAACCATATTATTAAACAAACTCTAGTTTCAAGTTAGTTGTCTCAAGTTCCTTTCAAGATCAATGCTATTTAAAAAAAACTTAAAGACAATTAAAATCTCCTTCATAAGTGACCCCCCCCCAAACCGCAGGTGGTCAAATATGTTAATCGTTTTATTGCCCCTTATCAGTTTTAATCCTCTCTTATTAGGTCCAGCAATGTGTCAGTAGACTCGATATGTAGAACAATAGTAGGATCATAAATTTTATTGATTTGTACAGAAATATAACTTATTTCCTGTTTATATAAACAGTTTTATGTAATTATGACATTTTACTTTTATTGCAGGATATGAAAAATATTTTAAATAAATGCAGTACAACTGTGATTTTAAAGTTATATTGATAATGTTAATATGCTCAAGTAGTTAAGCGCCTTCCCGTGGTGTGGCCTGAATGCATTCTAATTTAGAAAGAATCCTTCTGACTGCATTTATTTCTTTGTAAATTAAAAATGCAACTGAAACTTTTTCTAACTGTGAAATAAGCCAAAACTAAATTTATTTTGTGTATCAAGTGTGACATCTAATCTAAGTGATAATTTGTTCGCTGTAAGAGTAATTTAAATGTGAAAAAACTGATAAGATAAAATAATAACATCTTATCAAGATCTTAAGATTTATGTTTAACTAACATCCCTTTCCTACATTATCTGTACATAATGTAAGGTAGTTATACAGTAGCTGAATATGATAAACAGAAGCTAGTCTACCAGTGACCAGTCATGTTAATTGACATCTACTGTGAATTCGCTGTGAATTCGCATGGCTGACTGGACCCCTGTGGTGCATACCCCACATTCCTGTTCAAGTGTCTTTAATCTAAGAATTAATTGAAATTAAAATTTCTTCTTTTACACATGGACGAGGTGCTGTTTCAAAGACTAGAACACGATCCTAAAAATGCACCGACAATAAATTTCAGACATTACGGAGATTTTGACTTGTAAATATCTTTTAAACCTAAAGATCTGTTGACCCTATATTGGATTCGCATAATTACAGGGCTACTTAAAATGTCGGTGCCTTTTCCAAGGAATCTTAATAAATATTTTAGAAAGCGGGGTCATAAATTCTATTTTTATATGTTTTTACCTTTACCTTTAACCGTCAACAGCATGGTTTTAATTTTTTACATGCAAGAACCGTGCTCTATCCCACTAGGTAATGCACACGGAAATGAGTCTTCGTTTAACCAATTTCAGACGAGTACATTTGAAATATATTACACAAATACCACATAAAAATAGAAACAAAAACCCTCTTTCTTTACCTAAGTATACAGCACTATCAACATCCTTTACACTGACTTTGTTTTCCGTTCTTTCTGAGAAAATTATTATTTGTGATAACTTTTATGTACGAACAATCAAATTTATGTATTGAGTGATTAAAGATATGTAGCAACAGTCCGGTACATTCTGGATCACCCATCGTATTTATTCAGCAAACGCGTAATATAGCTTTGATTATAGCAACGCGGGGTGAAGTAATATGACAGGCAGCATGGTAGACTTTCTGGTTAATCTGACGAATGTAAGAGTCAGAAAACAATCTAGAGAAACATTATACAAACTATCACAGCTTACAATATATGCCTAGGCCTGCACATAAATCTTACAGATGAGGACCATGAGAACTGTCAAAACGATAAGCTGTTCAAGCAATGATTTTAGCTCGCTTCAGCACGACGCCTGGTGTCCGTCGTTTGCCTGTCGTCTGTCTGCCGTCTTTCCACACATAACATTGTGCATGCAATAGAGGCTGCATTTTTAACTAAATATTCATGAAACTTAGTAAGAACGACAGCCTCGGTAAAATCTAAGTCCAGCTCGAATATGTGTTATTTAGGGCAAAAACTAGGTCACGGGGTCAAATCATAGAAAAACATTATGTTTGCGATAGAGGCTGTATCTTCATGAAACATAGTCAATATGATCACGGTCACCCGGTTACAAACCGTGTGTATGCCATACAAGTGACATTTACAACACGGTCATCATGAAAATTGATCAGAATATTTGTATGGATTACCTGGGATTAAAAACTAGGTCCCAGGTCAATTACGAGGAAAACATTGTTGATACTCTAGAAGTCAGATTTTATGGCCAATCATCATGTAAATTGGTCAGAAGTCTTGTCTTGTCAAGGCCAAACAGAATATTTGTGTTAATGATTGATAGTTTATGGTTGAAGTGTGATCACATGGTCATACCTAGGTCTCATGTGAGCATTATAGGGCTATCTTGGCGATCTTATTTGTGTTGCAGGCAGTTACTTTCAACTGTAAGATAAGTGCATGCAGAAAATCTTGTATAAATAAGAAGAAAATTAAAGCTGTGTTACAAACATTTACACATTTATGTAAAGACGGAAAGAGTAGGAATCTTTATCTTAACAAATTCTACACTTATTCCGAATTACTACCTATAGAATAATTCTGTCCACCGTGTAATGAATATGATGTTCTGATCAGAATTTTTAACAGTTGTTAACAGACCATATGTACTGAGTCATGTTTAGTTATCAATCTCTAAAACGTAATAACAGATTTATGTAGAAAAACAGGAGAGCTTTATATTATGCAAAAAAAATTATTTAAAAAATATTGTAAAACCACACTGAGTCAAAAGTTATCAATGTACAGTAATTGCACTTATTTAAAAAGGTTCTTCTAAAACTTATTGTATGTGTACAATTTTTGTTTTATAAACTATCATGTTCACATAAAAAAGCTCACACCTATTTTAGCATCGCAATGTTTGAAAATATATTGCATAATAATATCAATGAAGTCAAACTGTTCCCAATAATTTTTGGATTTCCTTATGGGAATCAGTTAACTTCTACTTACAATTGTTCATACTTATAGTCCTCCCTTATACTGCAGATCAGTGACAAAATGTTTCTCCTCAAATATAATCTCAGTTCTGAACTTTTAAAAGACGATAACAGCAGTTGTAGATCGTAACATTCACAGATATATCTACAGAGACCATAATAGAGCTTATCTACAGTACACCTTACCAGCACAAAAATGCAGTACCTGAACCTCAGATGTACCTGAAGTATAAAATATTTGTGTGGAACAGAAACATTAAGCAGCTTAAGTCTCCTCACATATTTCGCTTATTCATGAAATAAGAATTTTGCCAAAGTAATGGGTGCACAGATGATATATTCAGTATTGAATAAACAGTTACATCTTAGGCCACACCAAATTAATAAGTTGGTCATCGGGATTTTTTCAAAAAAACTGTGAGGCGGCGAGCGAAAATATAATTTTAATATTTGTTTTTGTTTTGAAGAAATTTTGGAGCGAGCGAAGAGCGAATAAATATATATAGCCTTTTTGTTCACGTTTAATAGCAAATTTAATTAATTAGAGCCAAATTTTAGGGAGAAATCATTTCTCCCTGAGCTGAAAAATAGGGAGTCTACCAGGAGAAGTGACGGATACTGATATATTTGTCTTAGTTTGTTTCAAAGTGAATTAGTTCTAATATTACTTAATCATAAATGGTTGTGTGATAAGTCAGGAGATTGACCATTATTATGAGACTTCATCCAGATAAAGGAGTTTTTTTATAGACTGATTTTCATGCATTTTTATTGCTTGAACATTATATTTACAACATACATATTATTTGATAGTAATCATGCACAGTTACAGCCAAAAACCACTTTCCGCAACACAATCATTTCCATAGTTGGCCCTGTTTGAATGCCATATTAATAGGTAACAAACAATATGATAGGTGTTGTACAATCAGTAAGATGTCAACACAATATGTACCGGTAGTCAACACGGTATTAAAGGAAATAAAACAAAAGTAAATTCCATTTTATTGGCAAAATATTTTCTTAAAAACTAGCTGGAGGGTATTACAGTCCATTCTTCAACAAGTTAAACTGGAAAGTCTAAGGTATGAAGCAGCTGAAAGAAAAAGTGAACCTATTTTCGGACAGACGCTTACGCGGATACGCCAATTTTCAAAGCATTTTCCAACAGCTCCAAACTTTTTTTAATCCTAGAGGTAAAGCCACAGGTGTCACGAGATAAAAGAATGCCGCCGAAACTATCATGTTTGTTTGATCTTAGTGAAGCACGTGTCATTAAAAAGAGAGAACTATTTTGACAGTGTGAAACATGTACACGAGATGAAGCTTTTGACTTCGGATTATAATTTTTTCACAATAGTTCGGAAAAAATAATGTTTTGAGTAAGTGTAAGATTCTTTTATTTTTGATGATAAAATATATTTGTTTCTATTGAAAGATTGATTGTGTGTTGCTGGGTTGTTTATGTCGATCAGACAGCATGCCAAGTTGTTGATTGTGGAGTACGTCTTTGAAGTCGGGAATTTTCGAAAAATTTCAACATATTTCTATCTTAGTATTGATAAATAAAAGTTAATCAGTAAAAAGATATAACCAAAGGTCAAATCGACATAGCGAAACACCGTGTCCAGTCACCGTGACCGGACATCCCAAGTACGGGTGTTCCGAGGTATTCTTTGGACAACTATATTGTTTCCGGACGGAGTAAAAACCGTTATCTTACCATGAAATTGCGCGACTTTGCTCTTTGTCAATAGCGACCCCAAAAAATATAACCGATTATTTTCTTAAGGTGCGGGCGGGAGCCAAATATAAAAAATAATATTTTTTTGTGCTTTAGAAAAAAAAACGTGCGGCAATCCCGATGACCAACTTATTAATTTGGTGTGGCCTTAAGCAGGTTTTCAACTTTTAATCTGATAATGTTTTAAAATTAGCTTATCCATTCAGAAAATTTAATACTATTACTCGTTTTAAAAGGTTTGCTGAGAAAAGGATTGACTGAACACTGATCAAGATCAGAATCAAACTAAGCATATTGATCATAGTTTGCAATGGTCATTAGAGAAGGAAAGCTTGGAACTATCAAGTTCTGGCTAAGAAAGCTCTGAGACATTGACAACAAACTGATTGAAAACCAGATATAATACAATAGTTATTTCCCCTAATTTTACACCAAAAATCGTTTTAGCAGCTTTCACAGACATGACATTGAAATGTTTGTCTGTAGATAAAGACAATTATAGCATTGAAAAGCAATAAAGAACTCATGGGCGCATTGCTGCTATGCTAATACGTGAATTACTAAAGGTAAAAGCAAGATAAAGTTAACCGGTGTACATAGGAGTATTTAGATAACATACAGTCCGTATTAACGCATAGATGTAAGATAACATGAGAGTTTTTTCACACCCGATGTGTTAACGTGAATCATCTGTTGTCAATCTATCTTAGCCAAATTAATTTCCCCATTTGACCCTCTGTTCGGATCTTATTTTATATAATTGTAAACTAAAGCGCCCATCTCGCTAGCAAATAACTGCGTTAAAACAATAATTGTTTACTCTTAATTCGAAAAGAAATTTTTCTTTACCCTTATTTGATCGGATTCGTTTTAAAAGTATACCCCAAGGTTACGTTGTGCTCAGAAGAATGGACTGTGTCTACTTCTTCGTAACAAGGATAACTTAACTGCTTTGTAATTTTTGTACAGGCAGAAGAGTAAAGTACGCTTCTTTTAAAAACAATACTTTTGAATCCGCGTCCCATTATTGTTGGCTGAACTTTTAATTTACTGAAATATTTCCAAGAGCAATTAATACTGAGTAATTTGCAAAATCTTCAAACTTTTATGATTAGTACAAAGGTACGTCATTCTTAGTTTTTAAATGTAATCTAATTTCGCTATACAACATTTTGTATAAAGTTTGTATATTATTATTTTTCCTGTATTGTGCCATGTTCTTTGGTGAAATTGAGGATATGTACTGTGATGTTTTGTTTGGTTGTGTAAAAAGTGGTTTATAAAACACTGGCGTCTTCATTCTTTATGAACAACTAGAATAACTTCAAATCATTCAACGGAAGTTACATTTATGTCACCAATAAAACGAACCTGTATGTAATCCTACCGGTGACGAAACCCTTATCATTCTTTATAAAAATGTACAAAGGAAAATGTAACGGATTGAAATGTTGTAAAAAAAAGAAAAATAACATACTTTGCTATGATGATTTTTCTGTCAACGACTATGGTGATATTTTACCGGTTTTAAAATAATCCTTTAATGAATACATATTTTGTAAATGCTGCTATACTACCATCCGCTAGATGGAGTTCTTTCACGGTTTTACATCGAAAATATGGTTTTAAAATTACTTTTCTCAGGGACCAATGGCTTTTTAATATTTACAGGTCTTTGTCGTCAATCAGGAATGAATATAAGAATAACACATATTAATGTTTATAATTTATCTGGAAACGTACTATCCTGTCAAGTTAATTAAAAGTGTCATCATATATTTTCCTTTTCACCTTTTTTAAGTTAATAATGAGAACGACGTTCATGCATGTAAAAGTGTTAAATGCAATATCTGCTCACAATCATCAGGGTTGAACTACTTGTTTGAAATAAATCATACATGTAATGTCACTACAGCATTAGAGGACGCCATTCGTAAGAGTTCTCATAAATTCATCTCGTCCTAAGAGTAAGAGTGCTAAAGAACAAAAATACCTTGCCCGTAAAATATGTTTCTGCATGTTATAAACAATTGATTTAGAAAATCGATTTCAAGTTCTCCTATATTCTAACACACTGATTTCAGATTTCGACTCCTGTCAGGCTACTTGAAGTGTGTCTTTAGCCAAGGGACCTTATGTCATAGCTAGCTGTAGTAGGGTTAAGCCGCCATCTAAATTGCTGATTGACTCTTATAAATATGTTCCATCATAAGTGATGTCTTGAGAGCAAGCTAGATTTTTACAACTTGATTGATCTTGCTACACAATCGAGGTAAAAATATATTTAGTAGAACGTACACGAAAGCAGAACACGTACCGTGGACGTTGTCGTTCTCATTACGTATTGCTACGTACTATCTGCTAGCTTTTCTTTAAAATTTCCCTTCTGTTTGCATATCTTCCCGAAAATGAATTCTGTTATGTAGAGTTTTATTTTAGTGATATGATAATAATAATAAGATACACACACTGTGCTTATATTTTTTTTACTGCGCTGTGCTTCAATAAAGAGGCGTGTCGGTGTCTGCTTTGCTAAAATAGTAACAGTCATTATTGAATAACTTTATGTGTAACACACATGTTGCCTCATGCGAATGAACATGAACATAATCTTAGTCACGTGATCAGAAACCTGGCAGCGTGATCCCTGCATGTGGTATCTCAATTGATGCATTTTCTTATATTATTTCATAGATACATTTTATCACTAAATTTAGTGTTTTAATCTTTAAGACCGTAGTTTTTTTATTATCTCCTTAATGAAGATCTAACCTTATTCCGAGAAAGAAATCGTTCGGTTCAGAATCAGTTCTGTCACATTACAGTCTGATTCTAGATGCAACAACTCGCACCCGTTTTACAATACGTACATTATCTCTGGCTGTAGTTTTTCATAAAACGACCTATATCAAAACCACTTGACAACATATGATAAAACCCAAAAAAGTAATCGTTATAGTGTCCTTTTACAATGTATCAGTGTTACAACAAGCACATTGTCAATTGTATTTCATTGTAGAACTCTAACAGCTACGGCTATTAAAGCAAACACTTCAGAATACGCCATTTTATTCAGACTGTAATTACATATGGCACAATCTGCTAAAATCAATCAAAGGAAGATATCGCTGAAATTGAGGACTTTTCCTCTCTCGATCTATCAAGAAACATCAGAACTCATTATCTTGGAATTCCGTGTTCGGAATTATGTTTTATTTCTCGTTTTAGATAGTGATGGAAGGGACTTTCACGAAAGTTTTATTACATTCATATCATTATTGCAGAAGGTTTAATAAGTTATTACATATATTTTGTTCGTTCACGACAGTCATAGAGGACCGTAAAGCCGCTATGTTTATTGTACTTGTCAACATTTTGAAGTCAACGCTCAGTCACTTTGCATAAAATATATATATAAACTCAAAAATATACAAGTACCAAAAATAACAGCGTTTTACAATTATATTGTAGTAAAATGTATTTTATGGATGCAGGTGAACTTTTATTAGATTATTCCTTTGGACATAGACTAAACGTATGGACATGGAAATTTTGAAAAGTGTATATTAGCAGTCATGTTGCTGCACAGCAAAAAGCATTTTGTTATTCCCTTAATAAATCATTTTGCTATAAGGGAATAAGCATAAATTGTTTATTGTCAAGAAAACCATACATTATTAGGATATTGTTTGTAAAGCTAACTTTTTATTGTGCCCCCGAACGAATTTACCAAGGGAAGTACTTGAAACTTTATACAGTGATAGAGCACAATAAGAGGAAGTGCAGTGTGCAAGAACCATTACTCTGGTTTACTTTAGTTTAATTATCTCCCTTTGTTACATTTTCTTGTCTGGAGCTTAACTTTAAAAGTACTGAAGTAAATGTGGTCAAATTGCATACAATGTGAGAGGATACAAACGGAAAGTTGCTCAAGAATAGTAACCCTATTTCTCCTTTTTTATTATCTCCCATTTTTTATTTTTTATGTCCAGAGCATAGCTCCACAAGTATTTAAGGAATAACTTGAAATTTCATACAGTGATAGAGCACAATGAGAGGAAGTGCAACTCTACATAGCCTAATTTTGTAATTATCATCCTTTCTTACATTTTTGAGTATAATTATTTAAGTGCTGAAGGAAATTCGTTCAAATTACATACAGTGAGAGAGGTTATTACATGTAAGGGAATGTGCAGTGCCCAAAAACCACAACCCTCTATTGCCTTACTTGTGAACCATCTGCCTTTTTTTATGTAAATTTTCGTTCAAATCACCTTGAAATATATTAACATATTCAATGATTTATACCAAAGTTTGATATGGGTAATTTTGGCAATGAATAGTAGTGCAATGCACAAGGACCATATTCAAGCATCACAACTTTGGAGGCATTCGTCACTTACGAGTGATAGCTCTTGTGTTTCGTAAGATAAGTTTAGAATTCATTCAGCTAATTTGATAAATACTTCTTTCTCTCTTAGCCACATATATTTGTGAAGGTTTCATATTTGTTCTAGGCGAGAAAAAATGTAGCACAAAAATATATGGAAAACTTGAATCGAAAATAGTATATGCTATATTAAAAGAAAATGTAAAATTAACACATTTTGAGAAAATAAAATACATGTAAATACACCCCGCAACCTGGAAAATACATGATTTCGTTAATTTATCAAAATATGAGAGCTCATTCTTAACCATAGAGAGACGTTCCAAATCGTGCTCAATATATTACATGTAGCAAATTATAATTGCAGGATAAACTCCTTAGCTTTTGATCTTTTACGATTTTCCGTTGTTTTCTACCGGCCTCCACGGAAATTTCCCGATGACATACATGTAACAAATACAGTTTAATATAATGATAACTGTTTTAGCCGTCAGAAATACATGCATTACTCGAAACCAAATCCAATTGGATATGTATAAGTAAATGTCGAAGACATTTACGTTTCATTATTTTATATTTTCTTTCATTATACACCAGTTAACTAATTATCAAATGCGAAATAACTTGGCATATATTTCAACACATTATTTCTGTCTAGATGTAAAACATATACATTAACAAATAGAACTCTTGCTTCAAGTTGCATGTACCGGTAAACACAATATGCACAATATGTGTTTAAAAAGAATAAATAAATTACACAATGACCTTTTTATGATGCATATACCTATTCCCATCTGCACGTGCAAGCAGTGAAAGATTCTTATAGTCTCCGACATTTGCGTTTCATTAAATTATATTTTCTTTCATTATATAACTATAACGTTTCAAGTTAACTAATTATCAAATGCGAGATAACTTGGCTTATGATGAAAAGTAGGATTATACCCGTGCTTCATACGTAACATGATTTAATATCCGGTTTAGGCAAATGCGGATTCTGAATCACATTAAATAAATGTGCACGTGTTTTGTCCCTTTGCACATATTTCAACACATTATTTCTGTCTAGATGTAGAACATATGCATCAACAAATTGAACCCTTGCTTCAAGTTACCGGTAAACACAATATGCACAATATTTGTTTTAAATGAATAAATTACACAATGACCTTTTTATGATGCATATACCTATTTCATTTTTATATCTTCACCATATCCAAATGTAATAATGTACTTGGTTTGGATAACAGATTATGTTAAAGTTCGAATATGTTTGAGAACTATCAAGGTAAATTTTATAACTTTAATTAATAACATTAGTAACAAAAGGTACAATTTAACGTTCCTCTGTGTCGTTTCCAGATTGAAATCATTGTAATTCTGCTGTATATATTAATTATATGACTGATAAGTTAAATTTATTATTTCATTGGGTCAAAGTGTTTTTAGCATTTCGGTAGATATCGGTTTATATCGGTATTATGATAGCAGACGTTTTTATAAATAAACATATATGTA
The DNA here is from genome assembly GCA_022818135.1 of Saxidomus purpurata. Lineage (NCBI taxonomy): Eukaryota > Metazoa > Mollusca > Bivalvia > Venerida > Veneridae > Saxidomus > Saxidomus purpurata. Next base: position 19,713,331 of record JAFMSR010000019.1, on the reverse strand, counting down.
AACAGATATAATGTTAATTTAGTTGTTTGCCCACTGGCATGACCCGCATATCTCTTTGCAAGATGATTTGTTCATTGTCGTATGGGTGAAACGTTTGGATTCATCATCAGAAAATGCTCTAGTGTGACATACTTTAATGTCGGTCTACTACACTACTATTACGTATGCAAAGATCTGGTTATGATAAACAGTCAAATGAACGCTAGTCATCATGGTGTTTTACATAAGCAAGGTTCAAAATATGTCTCAGCTTATGATTTCGTTGATGGAATTTTGATTACAAATAATGGTACATATACCCACAACAATATCATTGTCATCTACACTATATGTTTATACTGGCATTTCAAATGTGTTTGTAACGCTATATAATTTGATAGCGTACACTATTAAATATACATACATTGTATATACTTTACAGGAATTTATACTAAAATCTTTTTTTATCATTCATTCTTAAATGTGTTATTTTCAGAGAGTATGAAGAAGTTTCATTCACCAAAATTTGAGAGCGAGCAGATTGATTAAAATGCTGAAGTTTTATGCAGTAATGAACTATTATGTCGCTTTGATTAGGGTTTTAGGCAACTTTGACTGGAATGCGTTCAGATTTTCCATCTACTTCTATCTGATGAATAAACTAATTTTACCTTAAATCTAGAACAACGTCGTTTAATGTAAGATTTTGGCATTGAAACTAAACAACAGATAGCAAAGTGAAACTTTGCAAGCTTTTATAAATGACAATATGATACTATTTCTGGGACATTTAGGATGTGCGTACTGTTATCGTGCTTTTTGAAATAATTTGCAGTTTCGTCATTTTCAGATTGGAGAAGCAGACTTTTCGACATTTAGATTGGTGTATCCCGCAATCGGACTTCAATCAAATGGGGAAAGAGTAAGAGTCATATTAGACGCGATGAGGCCCTGTTGAAAGTCCTTACTGTGTATTTGATCTCTTCCCGATTTTGAGAAACGATATCCTCTAAAAAAAGACGTTACGTTACATGCGTAACGTTTGCCTGTGTCGTAGGGCGCGTTACATGGATTTATTGTATTTATTCTACATTTTCTATCTTACCAAAAATGTTCATTAAATTGTATGAGCATACGTAGAAATGATGTATTGTGTTCTAGTGCAACTTGATAAGTGTTTGTACAGGAGGCAAATTCTGCGATTTACTAGGACACCCCTTGTATTGACCCTTGCTATGTAAAAGGGACTGAACAGCGGTTTGAGTAATATTTACATGGTGGCATGAACCTATATAGCAGGCATGGGGTAATTGAATAATGTAATTGTAATTGAATGTAATTAATTACAAAATTTGCTGTAAGTGATTGTAATTTGTAATTGCAGTATTTTTTCAATTACATGTAATTGTAATTTAATTAATTACATTATAAAAAACACATGTAATTTTGATTATATTTCAATTACTTTTCAATTACATTTCAATTACTTTTCAATTACTTTGGTCAAATTTTGAATATAAATACCAATAAATAAAGTACATAAGTAGAAATAATGCACTCTGCTGAAAACTTGTTTAAAATTGTACAAAGAAAGAAAGAAATAAGTAAATAAACGAAAAAGATAAATTAAATAAATATACATTCATCCTTAGTAAAGTAATCTGATAGAATATTCAGCATATGAATAACCCCATTTCATAATTGTTTAATAGTTTTGCAACTATGGTGTTGTTTTGTTGTCAACATGCCATAGAGTGCCAGGTGGATTTACTGATTAATCCATGCCCTCTGGTTACATGTATAACTGACCATGATAATGGAGGTGACAATTAACTACTATCAAAATCCAGTGAAAAATAAAATAGTGCTTGAGTATTTAACAGCTGTGTGGTTCAGAAATCTTAAATTAAAACTGTTTGGCATGATAGTAGGTAGAAGATAAGAAAATGTCATTTACAAAATATTCTGAAACGTTTGGAAGTTCATCGTTTTGGAAACTTTATCAGTCTACCGATGCTGCACACGCTCATAAGTGAACATCATGACTGTAGGTGGTGGAGGCAACTTGCATAGATCAAGGGTACGTAACACTCAACATTTAAATAAAAGAGTTAAACTATTTGCAATAAGAAAATTTTATGTTGACACAAGTTTGTGCAGCATACTAAGTTCAAGTCTTAAAATCCTCATCTGTTCACAAGGATATTGTACTGTTCGACAGTGCACTCCATAAGGTATAGTCCTTGAATAAAGGAGCATCTAAGGGCATCAGTGTAAGATAAATTTCTCTTATACTGTTAAGGGTGGGAAGAGGATGACCTTGTAGTTCGAGGGGCATGGACAGGGGATAGGTACTTGTTTCTATCAATAAAACCAAACCGTGGTTAACTAAATTGTAAACTAAACTATTGAATTTTCTGTGATGTTACAGGGTTGGCTGAGAAAGGTCCTCCCAACATTTTCCCGAATATGACTCTTGTACCTTCAGCACTTGTTGTTTAGCCGCAGTCCTCTGCATCATTTCGAACCTGTTCAGTCAGATTGGTAGTATGGACTCCAAACCTGGGAAATATACTCTAACTAGGGTCTGGCGAATGTTTTATAATTAGGCTTTTGGTAGTTTTGGTTGCAAAAACTAAAATCCTTCTTAAACTTAAAAGCTAAGTGTGTGAGATTTGTTCAAAGAAAAACGCTGTTATTTCATGTATTTCTTTCAACTTCGAAATAATAGTAAAAGTAATTTGTAATTTAATTAATTACATTTGTGATGTAATTGTTATTTAATTAATTACATTTAAAAACATGTGTAATGGTAATTGTTATTTAATTGAAGACTTTCTTAATGTAATTGTAATTTAATTAATTACATTTCAATGTAATTGACCCCATGCCTGCTATATAGTCAAAGTCACCAATGGATAGTAAGATAAATAATCCCGAAACCATCTACAATCAATATCTGTTCCACAGTAGCATGTTCAGGTAATATGCAAAATGCATGCTCATATAAAACTTTGCAGTACAACGTTTCAATGAAGAACAACACTTACAGAAAATAGCAGAAATAGACGGTGAACATGCCCAAAATTCATGGAACAATGACATAATGAAGTGTTATGTTGATTCATGTGTAACTTTATCAGAATGGTCAGTTAACTGATATATCAATTATGTGATTTCCAACCGGTTAAATAGCATTTAACTGAACTCTTCCATTGGATCAACCTAGTAGAACATTTGAATAACGAGCAATGTATTCCCACTTAGTTAAGTTATTATTTTACCAACGACGTGGCTGAACAGAAAATATTTTTTTATTTATCAATGAAACAGATTGCATAAAAATAATTGTTTACCACTGTACTAAAACGGCACGATTAAAAAAGCCAATGAAAACATCTACCCGTTTGGTCCCGTATAGTGCGCCGATCACGATACTACTGAATGACATTCTATTGACGAGTGCAAAAGCTCATGATTGAATGATTGTACAAAATCTGTTGGTCTAGTCACTCAGTTTCCATCATTCTGTTATGACCAGAGCGGGTTTAACTTGTGCACTTCTATTTGATCGTTGTATGAATTCACTAGTTTATGTATATGCTTAATTTAAGCACTGTATATCTCTTTTAGTGTGTTTTTTGTTTCATTTATAAGTTAAGAGTATAATCAATCAAACTATTATGATCAAGCAGTATTTGAATGTTAAATGTTAGCATTATATCATTAGTTCAATGTGTATATTGGATTATTTATGGAATAAACTGATGAAAAACATACTGTGGTGTTTATACATTTCGCCTTATGCGTCAAACAAGACTCTCGCCAGACAAAGCGCTAAAAATTTGGTACTAAAGAAACAAATAGACATATTTTTATGCTGCAGATAAAGAACATGGAATTTCAAAATCCTCACAATATTAAATGGTTTCTTGTTTCAATAAAGCAAACCCCATACAATGTACATGGTAATGGATAGATGCAATAGAGATTAACTATCAGGTTTAACTCTGGTCAATTGCCTAGAATGAAGGTACCTTGCTGTTAGAGAAACTTTGTTTCATTGCTAACGAAGTGCCAGAGTGAGCTATTACAATCGCATTCTGTCCGGCGTCCGTCCGCACGTCGTACGTCCGTTAACATTTTCCTTCAAACGACATCTTCTCTGAAACCAAGAGGCCAATAATGATATAACTTGGCAGGGATGTTCCTTGCATAAAGCCCTTTCATAGTTGTTCAAATAATTCCATTCCATGCAGAACTCTGGTTGCTATGGCAACAGAAAGGAAAAACTTTTAAAATCTTCACCTCAAGAACAGGAAGGCCTATAGCTTAGGTAGTTGGTATATTGCATTACCTAGTGGACCTCTACCAAGATTGTTCAAATAATGACCCCCGCGCAAAACTGCTTTGACTTTTGATAATTCATTATAATTCGATAGCAAACAAGCTTTTCAGAGTTCTTTTATTTGCTTTAGCGACAACGTTGACTTATACGAGACATTGCCATTAGTTTTCGTTACTGGCAGCATTCGTAGCTCTGTGAACAGAATCAATTGTTCCATAGCGTAACCTACCATTGGACAAAGCCCATGAGGACTTACCAGGATATTTTGATACTCCGAATTGTAAACCGAACGCGGTAATATTTTGCTTTTAGGAGACATTTGGTAAAAACATAACCGTAGACCTGTTAAATATTTCTAAGCTACTATTAACAAATTTAACTATAGTGATATAGTGCTGTTCCCGAGAAGAATAATATGCTGACCATAGTAATTTTCGTTATATGGAGAATGTTCGTCTTGATATAGTGGTATGTAATTCGATGTGTTGCTATCCATGGTTTTATACCATCTCATTCTTGTGAAATCCAGCTTATCTTCTTCATTCAAGATATAAGCCGGTCTCAGAACCAACACTCACTATATAAATTGAAATATTATGGTATAACATGTAGAACCCTTAACTGAATTTCTGAATTCCTTCAGGATATAACTCAGACAGTTGCCCCGTGAAATTAAATTTCGAAAACGGTGGTGTCCCCAGGGCACTGTCTTGAGACCGATCCTTTTCTTTATATTTATCAATTACTTTTCAGATTAGATTCAACACAGTACTTTAGGGTGCTTTGCTTGGGATATATTTCAAAAAGAAATTAAAAGTTTATCTGGTTCCAATTTCACGAAGATACTTAAGTAATAACTCACAAGTCACTAACATGCTCAATTTATTTCAACTCTTTCCAATCCCTTGCATATTCAATCATTTGAAGGATTCAATTTTGTCAGAATCGTATTTACCCATTAATTACATTAACATACACTTACCAATATTTATGCAGGAAATGGTGGTGTTATAGCAAATATTTTACTCAAGTAAATTCTTAAGATTCTTGAGTTGTACTCAAAGGAGTTTGTCGTTATATCTGACTTGCATTTGATAATATACAAATTTCTTCCCTTTCAACTAAAATCATCGACTATTGTTAAAAATGCCAACAATAAATATCTTTATTTTTAGTGATAGATCTACATGTAATATGACTTTAGAATAATTTACACAGCTGAGCAATGACTCACGTTGATATTTTTAGTGAAACTGGTGCCTGGTGCTTAACTTCTGAAAGCTGCTAGTGAATGCGAACAAGATTGGCTAATGCTAATAAAAAAATCTCACTATAACTAAAGACAAAAGAATCCAATCCAGTTTTTCTATAAAGTTCGGACGGGATAGACAGAGTGTCTAAAGTGCAATCATCGCTACTACCGGTACTTTCTGAGTACGGTCCATTAGAAAAGATTGTATCCACCGTGATGCCCAAGCTCGTTAAGTTTGCATATAAGTTTTTTGTGATCAACCTTGTCGAAAGCTTTACTGAAATGCATAACTATTATATTTGTTTTTTTACCATTCTCAATGCCGTACAATATCGCTTGTGTGGAGCTGATAAGTTTGAATTCACAGCTATGCTTAGAGCTAAAGCCATGCTGGTACTGGCTTAGCAAGTTATTATTGCCAAAATGCTTCAAGATGTTGGAATCCAGAATATGCTCCAATACTTTGAAGCAATGCAGGTAAGAGTATTTGACATGCAGTTAATGGTCTTGGATTTCTTATAGACACGAGCGACGACTGCACTTCTCCTGTCTGGAAGGATACTGTTTTTGGTTTTGTGTGCTCTCTTGTGGTGTAGCTCTTTAAGAACTCGTGGTACAATTTCATCTTTATTAGGGGAGTCATTGGATAAATTTGTCAACATCCTCTACTGTTATTCTGACCTTGGTGATGACCTGTTTGATACAGACTATAAACCATGTAAATCAATTGTGTTATTGTTTGGCACGTGTAAAGGTCAGTATGTAACTAAAATTTTGCCGACGGCACGCCATCTCGTATCCCCGCGCCGTATTAATTTTGGACAAGGAAATGACTTCACTTCTCAAGGTCACGATGACATTGGGATAATAGACCTACTGATCTTACTATATGGAGAGATGTTCCACTAGTCATAGCCAACATGAATACCAATTTTGAGTGGCATATGCTCAACTGTTCTCTTTTAATAGGCAGTAGTGGATATATTGTGCAGGAATGGACATGATTCCGCACTGTCCTCAACCCACACATCTTAAGACCCTTGGGTCAGATTTAAAGTGTTGTACCAGGATGACATAGCAATATTGTGGCAAATTTCAAGTTCCTTGTGCAAACAGTGTGGAAGGAGTGTGGAAGGAGTTAACGACTAGGTCAGAAGGGCCACGGCGACCTTGACCTATGACCTATTGACTTGCATATAGTAAGGGTGTTCTTCTAGTCAAGACCAACCTGCATACCAAGTCTGATATGCTAAATTGTTCTCTATTTAAAGGCAGTATTGTATATTGTATAGTGACCCCGCCCTGCCCTAACTAACACAGTTTAAGACTCGGGGGCAAGATGAAGTGTTATAAACTGCCAGGAGGACATTACAATATTGTGGCAAAGTGTCAAGTTCCTGGTGCAACATTAATTTCACGAAAGCCTTGACCAGCGACAATTCCCTTCAATGATTAATTCAGCGTTTTTACTGTAATACAATTATTCTTAAAAGAGTGTCGTTCTGGACTAGGCATTTCCAGTAGTGAGCCGTTCTGGTACTGGTCCGTTCTGGAAGTGGGCCGTTCTGGACTTACAGCCTTGTAGGCGTCTATACTAATGTTGGAGTGTGATGCGCTAGAATGCCCTGTCTTCCTGCGTGATCTTCGTGCAGTTCCTCAACACTATTTAAATCATAAATCATATACAGGAGTTGCTGGTTTATGTCGGTTCTGGTAACGATTGTGTCAGCCTGGTTGGTGTCTCCTGTCCATATGGTGGCCATGGGGTGCTGCAGGTGAAGCTCAGTGATCCTCTCTCTAACAGTCTAACTTCCTGCATGTACACGGATGACGATATACTGAGACTATGATCATTTCTTATTGAGTTTTGAACTACTATTCATCATCATCATCTTTGATAATGGCTAACCGTCAGAACTGAATATAATGGCCATGCGTGGGGGGTTAGAAAAAGTTAAAAGATTGCCAAATCTCCTAGGTTATTCGGTCTACCCAGAAGGTTTTTGGCAATGTGTTAAAAAACATAAATATGACACATTTATTTTCTAAAATAAAACATTAAACTAAACGGCTATCAATTAATTTGTTATTTTATTTGAAATAATCATATCGGCGAACGTTTCCGGAACTTTTCGTATCGACTCTTTCTGTGGTCTTCATAGATCCAATCCGTCATTTGGAATATGTCAGACAACATCCGGTAAAGACACTGGTTCCCTGTGCTCGTGATGACTATTGCTGGTAGGTAGAGCACCAGGAGACAATACATCCGGTTACCTGCAGTCCAAAAAAAAAAAAAAAAACTTGAGATGCTGCATGATATTTGTTGTAATATTTTAAGAAAATGAAGACGGATCTGCTATGGCAGAGCTTACTAGGCGAGACAATAACAGGGATCGTTCTCTTGACTCACAAACGAGTACCGAGAGTGGTTCCAGCAGTACAAGCGAAGAGGAAAGACTGAAAAAACTTTTTGAATCTTGTGACGACGACAAAGATGGTTTTTTGAATAGGTTTTGTATTTTGAATTATTGTTGTTTCTAATTGAACTGCACGAATTCTTACTTTTAGAGGCGTATCTTTTTTAAATAAAGAATTGTTTTGATCTACTTTGTCAAATTAGTAGACTTGAAAAGTCACAGTACTCATGTATCCTTCTTTCTCCCCGATCCGAGGTTTCTCCGTGATTCGCGTGATAGTTATTTCCGACGAATGGTCGCATGCGAAATAATTCCAAAACTCCGGATTTTATGCAAGTTTGGTATCGAGCGATTTTACACGTTTACGAGGAAAATCATGCCAATCAAGCAGGTATTTGAAGAATTATCATGTAAAAAATAGTTTTGTCTTCAAAAGTATCAAAAAAAACTACTTCATTTTAACATATTTCATGGAAATAAGCTGAAAATTCTTATCCTCCATTTTGCCCTTGGTCAGGAGTGATTATTTCCCTTGCGTCTAGAACATACTTACTGAATTTACTTGTAAAAAGTGCGGGAAGCACATAATGGAACAGCCAAATTTCAGCCAATCAGAATCCTCGGATCGCGGAGAAAGTGTTAGAGTGTATCAGAGAGTCAAAGGTCATAACATATCAGGCATTTTTGTGTAAACAACAAATGACTGCATTAAATTGTGTTTCTAAAGGGAATAAATGAATAGTTACCTAAAATTTTTAGAGTTATATTTCATTTGAAAAAAGTATTTTTAAACATAGAATATGCAGAATCATTTCTTAGACCCTGGAGTCGCGGAGAAAGAAGCATATATAGGTACAGCCCGGCCCGTACAGCCTAGCCTCATTTTCAACTGCAAGACTGACCGATTTTACAAACTGATATTATAGATGTCTGTCTCTACAAAGGGCTGCCATCGTATATAGCAAAAAGCCCTTGCGCATAATTAGTTGGGCTTAGATATAGCCCTACTTGTATTTTCAACAAGGCAGTCTCTCCTCGTTTGGTCCTGGGGAGATAGACACAGAGTCTCTTCTTCCGACTCAGCCGGACAGGGAGACAAATTTTGGTGGTTGTCTCCCCATCAAGCTATAATTTTTAATCACATTAACCGTTGATACTCGCTTATTAGCTACTTGTCAAAATAGATTGGTCTTCGACTCTAAAATAGCTACTAAAATATTGCAGCAACTCAAAGTGATACAATTTTCACATTTAAACTCGCGCTTAGCGCTCGTGAAAATATTACAGTTGTATCACGTCTCAATGAGATATATTCCATATCCACTCAACAAATTTCCTCTATTTACTGCAGACTTTTTAATCCGGAGGCGGTATTTCTTATCTTCACTTTGCATATTCTGACATATATTACTTATTTCTATTTTAACAGGGATAATTTTGCTTTTATGTGCAAACAACTGAGCTTAGAAGAGTGGACAAGTGATATACTGGATCAGCTAGGTGTGAACTGTACATCGAGGATCTCGTTTCAGGATTTCTTAAAGTTTCGAGCACAGGTACATACATCTTAGTTTTTCATAATAAAAAATGATCTACAGAAGTATTCTCCATCATTGAATAATAAGTTGCTGAACTCAAGTCACTAACTTGTCATTGATCACTTCATATGAGCAGTTTATAGTTTTAACACAGACCAGGTCACATTCTTGTCCCTACAGGAATTATAATGATTAGGTAAAACTGCCAACTTGTGAAATACGGCATTGCTGTGAAACCCAATTTTAAACCCCAAGAAAAAACTTTCATACTAGCCCGTAAAAAGATATGAATCTTTGAAAAGCGGAATGATTTTCATTTGATTTGTCCTTAGGTTTATTGAAAAATGTCAGAGAGTATTCAGGGGAAATAACTGTAACATTCATCTAACTGTTTGCAGGCACTTGACCCTGATCATCATCAGTTAGTGATAGAAGACACGGATACAGGAATAGATCTCAACATGAGTCGGCAACACAATCAGGTCACATCATGGCCAACAATGAGCAGTGATAGCCTAGGTATGTAATACATGACTGTCATTGACAGGGTGACCAGGTCACATCATGGCCAACAATGAGCAGTGATAGCCTAGGTATGTAATACTTGACAGGGCGACCAGGTCACATCATGGCCAACCATGAGCAGTGATAGCCTAGGTATGTAAAACATGAAACAAGGTGACCAGGTCACATCATGGCCATCCATGAGCATTGATAGCCTAGGTATGTGATACATGACAGGGTGTTCAGGTCGCATCAAGGCCAACAGAAAGTAGTGATCGCCTACGTATGTAGTACATGACAGGATGACCAGGTCGCATCATGGCCAACAGTGAGCAGTGATAGCCAAGGAATGTAGTACATGACAGGGTGACCAGGTCGCATCATGGCCAACAGTGAGCAGTGATAGCCTAGGTATGTAGTACATGACAGGGTGACCAGGTCACATCATGGCCAACAATGAGCAGTGATAGCCTAGGTATGTAGTACATGACAGGGTGACCAGGTCCCATCATGGCCAACAGTGAGCAGTGATAGCCTAGGAATGTAGTACATGACAGGATGACCAGGTCACATCATGGCCAACAATGAGCAGTGATAGCCTAGGTATGTAGTACTTGACAGGGTGACCAGGTCACATCATGGCCAACCATGAGCAGTGATGGCCTATGTATGTAATACTTGACAGGGCGACCAGGTCACATCATGGCCAACCATGAGCAGTGATAGCCTAGGTATGTAAAACATGAAACAAGGTGACCAGGTCACATCATGGCCATCCATGAGCATTGATAGCCTAGGTATGTGATACATGACAGGGTGTTCAGGTCGCATCAAGGCCAACAGAAAGTAGTGATCGCCTACGTATGTAGTACATGACAGGATGACCAGGTCGCATCATGGCCAACAGTGAGCAGTGATAGCCAAGGAATGTAGTACATGACAGGGTGACCAGGTCGCATCATGGCCAACAGTGAGCAGTGATAGCCTAGGTATGTAGTACATGACAGGGTGACCAGGTCACATCATGGCCAACAATGAGCAGTGATAGCCTAGGTATGTAGTACATGACAGGGTGACCAGGTCCCATCATGGCCAACAGTGAGCAGTGATAGCCTAGGAATGTAGTACATGACAGGATGACCAGGTCACATCATGGCCAACAATGAGCAGTGATAGCCTAGGTATGTAGTACTTGACAGGGTGACCAGGTCACATCATGGCCAACCATGAGCAGTGATGGCCTATGTATGTAATACATGACAGGGTGACCAGGTCACATCATGGCCATCCATGAGCATTGATAGCCTAGGTATGTGATACATGACAGGGTGTTCAGGTCGCATCAAGGCCAACAGAAAGTAGTGATCGCCTACGTATGTAGTACATGACAGGATGACCAGGTCGCGTCATGGCCAACAGTGAGCAGTGATAGCCTAGGAATGTAGTACATGACAGGGTGACCAGGTCACGTCATGGCCAACAGTGAGCAGTGATAGCCTAGGTATGTAGTACATGACAGGGTGACCAGGTCACATCATGGCCAACAATGAGCAGTGATAGCCTAGGTATGTAGTACATGACAGGGTGACCAGGTCCCATCATGGCCAACAGTGAGCAGTGATAGCCTAGGAATGTAGTACATGACAGGATGACCAGGTCACATCATGGCCAACAATGAGCAGTGATAGCCTAGGTATGTAGTACTTGACAGGGTGACCAGGTCACATCATGGCCAACCATGAGCAGTGATGGCCTATGTATGTAATACATGACAGGGTGACCAGGTCACATCATGGCCAACCATGAGCATGATAGCGTAGGTATGTAAATGCCCAGTAAATGGCACTGTTGTAAGAAGTGATAGACTTGTTATTATACCACTATTACACATAGTGTTTGGTAGGGGCTATATATAGCAATCAAGCATGTTTTCCTGAAGTAAAGTATTATTCAGAAACTACATGTCTGATTTTTACCAAACTTATTCTGTAGCATCTTTGCATTGACCCATTTCAAAGGGAAGAAATAGTCCTGGTCCAGTGTTCACAGCGTTCGATTTTACTTAAATAGAAAAACCTTTAAAAACTTCTTCTCATGAACCAATGTATGGAATGTCATCAAACTTGCTCTGCAGCATCCTTGCATTGTCCTGTTTCAATATACAGGATGTAGTACCAGTCCAGTGCTCAAAGGGGCGGCTGTTACTAAAAAAAAACCTTAAATGGTTTCTATTGAACCAATGGATGGGATGTCTCCAAACTTCCTCTGTAGCAATCTTGCATTGTCCCATTTTGAAAAACAGTTTCTAAAAATAGAAGAAAAACTTTTAAAGACTTCTTCTCTTCTCATCATTGATCAACCAATGGATGAAATATCACCAAACTTGCTCTGTACCATCCTTGTCCAGTTTCAAAAAGCAGGGAATTGTTGCAGTCCATTGCAATCAAGTGTTACTGGTTCTACATTTTTGTAAAAATAGAAAAAACCTGTACCAGATAATGGCTTTTCTCTATAACCAGTGGATGGAATGTCACCAAACTTACTCTGTAGCTTTCTTGCATTATATCCTTTCAAAAGACAGGAAATGGTACTAAAATAAGAATAATCTGTATACTGCATTGGCAGTGACCGGGAAAGGATTTTTTTCTATGTGACAAATGTCACGAATGTGTGAAAAGTTATGAGACATTTGAAATTTTTATGTGACATTTAAGAAAATGTATGTGACATGTTGACCTTTATATTTCTCTTGATATTTCTGTAATGCTGATAGATTCCTTTGCTGTCTGAGATGTTTAGAATAGCTAACTGTAAAGATTTTGAAATTGAGTACAAAATAGTCAGCTTTCGGCTGTTTCATGAAAGGGAGGTAATACTAGTATCGACTTAATTTATGATATGCACAACCAACCTTTGAAATTTCAAACATACATGCCTGTAAATCATTTTATTTCAAATTATATTGGTACTTCACATTATCTGTGTGTGGAAAATTAACGCTCTGTTTTATTTCCCGTCTGCCAGGAGCTATATCGGGTAGACCGGACAGTCTGGATTATGACAGTGGTGCAAGAGATCTACAGAGTCCAGAACCTACAGTCTCTCTACAGAAGTTACTGGAATCTCATGATCCTAATTTGTACAGGGGTGTCGTTGAAAGCTGTATTGAATCGAAACAGTTTCTTGACTTGGCTAATAGGGTAAGTGTTTGATTTATTTTGTCATACGTGGAAGTTTATCTTTGAGCCGAGTAAATGTTAAATTCAGCCAATTATTTCCAACTGTATTGATTTTTCGAGAGCATTTCAAGAGGATGCTGTACCCAACTTTTTCAAATGCTGCCCACAGGTAGCCGGCGCGGGGTTTGGACCCCCATCCCCCCAGAGGCCCCTCTACAACCCTGGTACCCCATATACTGATATATTTAAACAAAATAATAAAATTGAATTATTTTTTTTTCACTATTTACATATAGTGGTAAAGGTATAGCACTATAGTCCAGTAATCACGAAAATATACACTGACCTTATTCAACAAGGCCGTGTGTTCATAATTTCAGACCGATTTTCATAAACTTGGTCTTGTTCAACGTAGAAATAAATACTCTGTAACATTTTACATATATTTGATCCATAAATAGCTCTCGCAAAATGCAGCGAGCCAACAAACTTGTAAATTTCAGTTGAGCTTACAATGTGACCGCAGTTACATTACGTTCGATTCAGTACACAATTTCATAACACTTCGTGATTCCCAACCCAGACTGACGTAAATCAATTTAAATCAACTTTGAAACTACTACAGTGATTTCAAGTCAACGACTCTAACCACTCGACCACGGATGTGGACTTATAGAAATATATTACCTTCCCCTTGTGTTAGTTTGTAAAATATACACATGAATCTGTTTTTGAATAGTTTTTGCTTTCTGTCATGTCACACCACTTGAGTTTAAAGCTTGTGTACAAATGGGGACAAAATATGTCTAAAATGAGATATCATTCTGAGCTCTCTTCACTTCTCCTGAGCCTGCATGACTGTGTACATGAAAAACAACAATTTTATTGGTAAACTGGTACACAGTAGAATTCGGCTGAATCTATGAAGAAGCGGTAATGAACAAGCAGTCAAGCTTAGGGACAGTTTCTTAGGTTTACTGTCTAGTTTGACTTTCCATGGTAATACCAAGGTTGATTTGATACCATGGAATTGGCAATGGAGGTAAACGTGGGTCTTTTATTTCCTTTCATTGATTGTTATATCTTCACCTCACAGGTACTGTCCACAATTTAAAACCTGGTTTGTCCTGTATCATAGTGATTTAGTTATTTCCATCATGAATTGCAGGGGAGGTAATCATTTGGTGTTTTATGCCTTTTATTTCACAGTTGCCTCCCGCTAATTTTAAAGCATAAAAGCTGATGGCAAAGTATTTCAGCTGTATGTAGAAGTAGAAACAGATGGAGCAGTTTTGCATTTAGTCATTGAATTACAACATGTTTCTATCAGGATATGGGTGAAGTTAGATTTTGTTTGATTTAGAGCAAAATAGTTGAAGTTACCAAGTTATTTATAATCTCTCATTGATTTTGTTTACTAATGGTTCTAAACGTTGTCCATGGAGACACTAATGTATCCAGGGAAAAGCGTAAAATACATTTCTGTATGTTACTGGTTTCATAATTTAAGAGAGCCAAGGGTATAGACTTAAACTTTTCTTTTCAGTTTTAAGGTGTTAATCATCTCTGATTATAACAGTTAAGGCTTATATTTGTTTCACTGAAACTTTTTTTACGCAATAATGGAAATAACTTCATGCTGTATGTAAATATTGCATTCAGTTAAACTTCATTCGCTGCAACTAGGGGGGCGGACAGTTTTAGTTCGCAGGATTGGTCAGTTCAAGCCATGAAGGTTCACCAGTCACGGATCGTCCTGTTTCCCATGAAGATGGCCATATTGAGAATTTCACGCATTGAATTGCGTGTAATAGTATATTGTACTGTTTACCAATGATGAAAAAGCAAATAAGTTCACAAATATTTGTGTTTTATCTTCATGCATAAGAATGACATTTCCATAATATTATAGGCAACGTTTGTGTACAGTTGACTCTCAGTATCTCACACTCGCTTACCTCGAATTTCCATTTAAGGTATATAGGAAAAACTTTAAAAATCTTCTTCTCTGAAACCACAAGGCCTAGAGCTTAGATATTTGGCATGTAGCATTGGCTAGTGGACCTCTACCAAGATTGTTCAAATTATGACCCCTGGATCAAAATTGACCCCGCACAGGGTGTCACTTAGTTTAACATAGGCTTATATAGGAAAAACTGTAAAAATCTTCTTCTCTGAAACCACAAGGCATTGAGCTTAGATATTTGGCATATAGCATTGCCTAGTAGATCTCTTCAAAGTTTGTTCAAATTATGCCCCTGGTGTCAAAATTGACCTTGCCCGGGGGGGTCACTTGTTTTACAAAGACGTATGTTGGAAAACCTATTGTATATAACATTATCTAGTGATCTTCCACCAGACAAGTGGACTTGTACCAAGGTGAGCGAAATAGGGCCATCTTGGCCCTCTTGTTTTTTCATGGATTTACTTTAATTGCCGTTGACTACGTGTAATTAATACTGAAAAGTGTGGTAATTACTTTAAAGGCTTCATTATTTAAGAGGTTAAATGATAAAAGTGATTGGGCTTTATCAAAACAAAACAAAAAGTTTTCTGAACGAATGTATCAGTCAGTTTTTTAGTTAGATGCTGTTCTTATGTTTCGAATATACGAACATTCTGACTTCCGGTTCAAGAAACGCTACTTTCACTTTCACCCGATGCGTATAACGTTTTCGCTCAAGCTGATACAAGTATGTAGATGTGCTTGGCATAATTATGCAAAAATAAAATGTAACTAAAATTGAATTTGTGTTCCAATGTTTTAGGGAAAATTTGCATCAATATTAAATAATTACAAATAATTGTCTGTCTTGAAAACTGGGAATTGTGGGCACTATTTGTCCATATACGTAAAAAACAACAACTAAAAGCCCTTCCTCCTCTTACCTCGAAGTAAAAGGGCTGGTCCCTTGAAATTCGAGATAACGAGAGTCAACTGTATTTACATTATTAAGGCATCCTGTACAAAACGTTAAACAGAAGAAGACTTAGACATCTGCTTGTAGCCCGTTTCTTGACTCGATCAGTTGCTTGGAGCTGGTTTTATCCTTCTGATTTGTATGTGATATCTTCGTAGCAATTATGAGTTTGACTGTATGTAATTTAAAGTCCCAGGATCGTATTAAATTTTACAAGTAATTTTCATTTTATCAAGAAAGATGTCTTACTGACAGAAATATATAGTGAGGCCAATCGTGTAGAACGTTTGCACCTTAGGCCAGGGTTTTTTTATTTTTCGTTTTACGGGAGCGCCATACCTAAATATTGCAAAACCCAAATAAGAAAAAGATTCGAATTCTTAACTTTATTTTTATTTTTTCCGCCGCCCGTTGCTTCTATCTCCGAAAGAAAATAAAATTTAGTGTTATTTAACCTAACGCTATTTCTCCGAGTATTTTGGAGTGACTTCGCGTGAAGTATTTATTAATTAAAATATTGGTAAAACACACCAGCAACCTGTTGATTTTAGATCCATTGAACCACAAAGATCGAATCAGACATCGCCATCGACGTTTTTCGTTGAGAATCGCCGCTACTGTATACCAGGAATACTCTATAACCGTGTATACTATCACAGCGTTATGTTTTTTTTTTATTGTTTCAAAAAGTATTGAGTTTTTTCTTTGTCAGAACCTAAAATATTTATCACCTTTATGTTGATTTAAAATATTTATTTCCGTTAAAAATCCGCTGTCCCTTAGCATTGTCACTCGCGATAGGTGTGAAGAATATGGCCTGTCGTACTAATCCTGTCAATTATGAAATTGTTGGCAAATCCAAGCTTTGTGACACCGCTGACTGAGTTGTGAATGCAAAAAGTATTTATCCAATTGTTCTGTATTTAAATCAAAACGTTCTGTTTTAAAGAAAATCGTGGCGTTCCAGCGTGCCGTTTTTTTTTTGTCATTAATTGTTTCATCAACTGTCAAAGCCAACGCTTTTCCAGTAACAATTTTCTGCTATTTATTTTAATGAATAACTTTTGCCGAAATATTTATTTTTACTGCAACCTCTTTTATTCATAAAGATAAAGCCGCAGGTGTCACGAGATCAAAGAACAAACGCCGACGCACATTGTACATGTGAGTTTGTTTGATCTTAGTGAAGCACGTGGCATCAAACAGACCGAGATATTTGACAGTTTGAGACATGAAAAAGTAATTCTTGACAATAGTCTGATAATTTTGGATTATAGAAATAATAGTTTGGAATAGATAATGTTGAGTAAGTTTTATTTTTGTTGATAAAATATATTGAACACACTATACAAATGTACGTCTTTGAATGTTACATGCATACAACTCCAAAACATTTCCACGAAGTGACGCGATATTCTCCGTACGCGAAGTCACTTCATGCACTCCCAAGCTCACTCGAAGTCAAGTTATTTGTCTCCGAGTTACTCCCGCGAAGTGTGGAGTTCGCATTTTTTGCATAATCCTCCAGGCCTGTACTGTACGTCTGTAACAACTTGCGTCTGAAAAAAAAAACGACCTACCTACCCTATTTCTTTGACCAATGTTACCTGAACCACACATATTTTTTTTTAGCCTTTACACTTTTTGATCGAAAATAATATGTCAAAAGTAACCAAGAGAAAAACAAGAGCTGTCCTTCACAAGTGACGAATGCCCCCGAAAGAGGTGTCTCACAGTCTTTGTCCTCTCCATGTGCTCAATAATTGTGGTATGTAATTTTAAAATCCATGCGACACATCGGCTTGATATGCTAGACATTTGTGCCAAGTTATTTTAAAATCCTTCAATGCATGACAAAGTTACAGTCTGGACACGAATGTGTGCATATATACAGGATTCCATTATCTTCAAACTCTAAGTGTGACCTTGACCTTTGAGGTAGGGACGTGGGTCTTGCAAGCCACACGTCGTCTTGATGTGCTAGACATTTGTGCCAAGTTATTTTAAGATCCTTCAATGCATGACAGAGTTACAGTCTGGACACGAATTTGTAAGTGGGGACGCACAGACAGACGGAAGAACGGTGCGATTTTTATATGCCACCCTTTCGGGGCATAAAATCTTTAGACCCAACCGGGAATCGAAACCCAGTATCTTTGGCATGAAAGGTGCACACACAGTCATGTCTCTAAAGAGGTATCCCAACAGCGAGGCTGTTTGAAGTGGCCTATATCACTACACTCTTCCCCTCTTTATGTTATGGCGCCGGACATCAACTGTGCAGCCTTGCAGTTTCTAGCCCATTATTGCTTCCCTGGTGGCCTATTCCCAGTCACCGAGTTATCAGAACTTATCCTCGTCGCCATTGAAGTAACCGAGAGGAGAACAACCTTTAGGCCAAACCGAGAATTGAACCCAGTACCTTTGGCATGACAAGCTCACACTCAACCATGTCACTAATAATCATCTTGTGAAAATGACAGCTTGTTTTGCCTTTATAATACAGAACAGAACAGAACAGAACAGAATTTTATTAACATACGACTTGAACATTTACAGTTCCTCGTCTGCAATAAACTATATACAACATGCGCTAATAACAGCGAGAGTAAATATAAAGAAATGGCATATTCTAATAAATACTACACTATATATTTTACAAAATTAATAAACAAACATTAATAAATAAACATGTATATAAACATTTATATGACCTGCGTTGAGCAACCGTTTAGAGAATAACATCCGTATCACCATATTTAAATTTTTTAAATCTGTACAAAAAATCAAGACTATCTAAACCTGCCAAGCATTTATTGTAATAATCCTTGCCAAAAACGAAAATGCAAGGAAATGATACAAATAAGCTGCTACATGTGATATATGTCACTAGGTCACTATCTCTGCCATACTTTATACCTTACCGAAACAAAACGTAAGACATGAATTTGGCATTAAATAAAAATTGCTCCAACTATTATACTGACCCAATATTACAAATAATGTTAGTGAAAGTGAAATTCAAACATAGTGTTTGACATAGTACATAGTATGAAAATTCTCTACGGTAACAAGCAGTGCTCCTCGCGGCAGGACATATATCCACACACGCGCACGCACACGCACACACACACGCACACCTGTATATTGATAAGTGCACTATTACTCTACATGTTATCAATGAACAACACTATTTAATTTATCTACTCTTATTTTGAAAGATTTTATATAAAATATGGCCAATTTATTTAAAGTTTTTACATTTGTAGAATTCAGTAACTCTAGAAATTTGAACATACTAGGGTGATTATGATAATATCTTGGAATGAATTGTTGTCTAAGAGTTGTGTATGTAGGGCAGATAATAATAAAATGGTATTCGTCTTCTATGTCATTTCGATCGCACAATGTACATTTACGATCATTTCTTTGTATATTTCTATGACGACCTGTTTCTATGTTTAGCTGATGCGACGACAATCTTAGTTTAGCGATAATGTTTCTAAATTTTACACAATTCATTTTTAACAGATACTCTGATAATCCAAAACTCGATTTTAATTCTCTATAAAGTGTTAATGATACAGAACTATTATACAACAGGCAGTATGGAGTACAAAACAAGTGTGCACAACTTCAAAACATACATTCTATAAAGGTTTCCAAAAAAAAAGAAAAAAATATGGAAAATCCATCTTATTTTTATTCTTTTTTCTCGACACTCATTTTTCGACATCTTTTTCTTATTTTTATTCCCTCCTCCTGGCGCTTATTTTTGAAAAAATTCCCGTAAAACGAAAAATAAAAAAACTCTGGCCTTAGCCTGGACCTAAATGCGTAGTTCAAAGATCGGATTAAATTATGTAAGAACTATTGATGAAATAAAAAAAATTATTATTTCAATTATCAAAACTATCTTTCTGTTACACATTTTTTTCTTTTTCTCACGAGATATTTGTGGGAAGGAGAGATGTTGACTTCCGGTGAAACCGAAAGAAGACATTCTGCATATCGTGCAAGATTTACACCAGATATAAAGAACAATGCGTTATTCTACCGACGCAAAGGATATGGGATTTCACTTATTTGTAAATTGCTTCTGTCTAGACATTCCGTAAACTGTAACTGTAAACATTATACGTCGAATCAGACTTTTCGTCCTAAGATTCGTTACAACATTTAATTATAGATCTAATTAGTATGTGTGCCGCTATCTAACTACTAATTATTCTTATGATTTGTTTGGTTTTACTGTAAATTATCCATAATTTAGGACTGAAGGGGGTTTGATTAAGCTCCTACATTGTAAATAGACATCTATTAATAATATTGTTAAGCGAACGAAAATGTCCGAGTTAATTGAATATTTGTTTTTTGATTCGTTCATCGGGAATTGTGTATCGTTCTTATTGCTCGATATCATCATTCATGATTCATTCATCAGTTATCGTGCATGCATTGTGCGTTCCATTTTCATGTATCGTGCGTGTGTCGTTCGATCTGTGTGCAAAGTTATACGTAAGCACCACTGTATTTGTTTTGATGATATTGCTAAAAATAAGAAAGGCTTTCTGGCAACTCTATTTCTTGAAGAAACAACTTGACAAAAGAAACTCATAAATCAACATTGTTTTAGAGTGAATAGAACGTTACTTCTATCATTATCCTATCAATACATTTATTTTACTTTATCAGTAAATTCAAAGTGGGATTTTTAAATACACAGCGAGAACTGTAGCATGCTATACTTATTCAGGAAAATATTGATGTGAGAAAAATTCGTCACTCATTTAATATTTTATCCATTTTCATTTTTTTTTTTAATTTATGCCAATCTATTTTTGGTTTTCAGCATTGTAAACAAAATTCATTTTACATTTAATTGCTCATTTACTGAGAGGAGGTGTTAAAAACATGCATCATTTAACGACAACAGTGTAACAACTGATCAAAAGTGCCATCATTTACATGGTAATTGAGACTTACTCCTTTCATTGGTCAAACGAAAGGATGTTAATGAACTTAAACTGAAAAGACTACCATACAAGTTCAAGAGATCATTGGTGGAGGTTTCGGAGGGGAACAATATGATTTATATGGAGATTTTGCAGGGACCACTTCCTGATTTCGCGCAGTCATTTGAATCAGAGTGAATGAAGTTTGAGCGATATAGATAAGCTATTAGTAAACAAACGAACAAAGTTCGGGCAACAAAAGTTTAACTGTTTATGTAAAAAACTATTTAATTTCTTTATTAAGTTTGATAAATTGGAAATAAGGGTTAAAATTGCCAGAGCTCTGATAAACATCAGTTAAAGTTTCAAACCAAATTTGAAAATGAAAATTTAAATTTTATCTACATATTTAAAGTTTAGAATTTAGTACGTATTTTGGTCCTTAGATGAAAGGAAATTTGTTTTATTTCCTCAGTTAGTTTGCCTCATTTCAAGTATAGATAGATGGGAGAAGTAAACATGCAAGAAAATAAAGGAAAGGTAAAAATCCCCACTGCCTTTTGTCTAAAAATTAAATAACAAATCATAAGTTCCCTGCACACTTGTCATTCTTAACAAGGCATTTTGTTAATAAAAGCAAATCAGGGAAACACCAGTGTCTTGTTACTTGATATTCTGAGAAAATGTCTCAATTTGCATAATTGGATTTCACTTGTAGTACATCTCATGCATAATTATAGTGGAAGACAAACACTGATCATGTTTTACACACTCAGTCTGTTTTACTGGATGGGCTGTAGTCTTGAAAATTTTAGGAGTAAAATGCAAACTTTAGTACTGTTAGGACAAAGTGTGCACTTAAGTGCTGTATTTAAGGGACGGATTGCAAACTTTTTATAGTGCTGTAGTTGCACTTAAGTGCAGTATTAAGAAAAATTGCAAACTTGAGTGCTATAAGTAAATGAGAAAGTGTACACTTAAATGCTGTATTTACGGGACTAAATTGCAAACTTTAATGCTGTACGTAGACTGTAGTTAGGGAAAAAATTGCAGTCTGTAGTGCTGTATTTAAGGGACGGATTGCAAACTTTAATGCTGTATGTAGACTGTAGTTGGGGAAAAAATTGCAGACTGTAGTGCTGTATTTAAGGGATGGATTGCAAACTTTAATGCTGTACGTAGACTGTAGTTGGGGGAAAAATTGCAGACTGTAGTGCTGTATTTAAGGGACGGATTGCAAACTTTAATGCTGTACGTAGACTGTAGTTGGGGAAAAAATTGCAGTCTGTAGTGCTGTATTTAAGGGACGGATTGCAAACTTTAATGCTGTACGTAGACTGTAGTTGGGGGAAAAATTGCAGACTGTAGTGCTGTATTTAAGGGACGGATTGCAAACTTTAATGCTGTACATAGACTGTAGTTAGGGAAAAAATTGCAGACTGTAGTGCTGTATATGAACAAAGTGCACTGTTTAGTGCTGTACCTACCATAGAAATCTGCAGTAAACTTAAGTATTGAGTGAATGATAAAAACTTTGAGTCATATCAAGTAAAAAAGAATCGCAATCACGACCACACTGCTTATAATTCAGGACTAAAATTTTCAGTGAGCCTCCCCTAAATGATAATTAATGGTACAGTCCAAACTGAAAGATGGACGAGTCCATTGTAGAAATTGAGCAAAAGAAGAGTTAACGAGGGCAAAATTAATAGGGGTGTCTGAATATATACCAATTGTGGTAGTACTGCATGATATTCCATGCAAATGCAATTTTCTAAAGTTGAAATTTTCCATCTCTGCCCTGAACTTTTGTTTTAGGTAGATGGAGTCATGGTGGGATTGTCTTGATTTTCCATGTGTTTTTTTTTTTTAAAGTCAGGGTCCATGTCAAAACCGTCCTGACTTTTTAGATTCTGATTCAGAAATGCCCTGATTTTGCCCTGATCACATGTGAATTCGATTCGGTTTTTTCATACAGAATGTGTCGAGATAATTTCAGAAGAATTGTGTTTCTGGCACATTCTTAGAGAGAAGAGGACATGCAGTGAATAGCACAATCAACATGAAATAGGGAGAGGGTTGACCGTTAAACTCACCGTGTAAGTTCTTTAATTTGTGTAAACGTTACAACAGTTTTGCGGTCAACCATCAAATTATAAAGAAAAAAATACATGGAATGTTCCGAGATGGAATTTATTTGAGCCATTCACTTAGCTCGTGTCGCTAATGACTGTTGTGTGCCAGCTTTTCATTTCCTGTGTTCCGCAGGACAGCGTCTCATTAGTGACATGTTTCTTAGACATATATAACATTTCTGAGAAAACTAGCCTATGGACGTTAGAATTAATCATTTAAGTGATATTACCATTATTCAAAGTGACCGTCACTGTTTAGAAAATTCAGCCTTGTCTGCTCTCTGTCTCGAACAATTTTAATGCAGTCTTCACTAAGTTTGACCACAGGTGAGTGTAGCGTACCAGGGACCCATACAGTGATTTTTAGTTCAAAATAGCCTAGTTACTATATATCAATAAGAAGGTAAACAACACCGTTTACACATCGACCCACTTTCAGCCTTAATTACTTCATCTAGAATAATGCATATTTATTAAAACCTATTGCATATATAGCATAAGTGTTTATCATTTCCGTAAAAGTTTACTTCAAGGCCCAAAAGCAAACCGTTTTGAAATAGCGACTGATAATTTCCGATTTTTTTTACATTTTTCGTCAACCCGAATAAATCTCACACATTTCTAACACTGAATTCTTCCCTTTTAACAAGCTTTTAAACAATCTCGCCTTGTGTCATCCAAATATTACACAACCGACGCTCGTAGAAATTGATTTGATAAATATTTCCACAAGCTTTCCAGTTTTAATACGATCCGTTAATACAGTATTCATTTTATTTCGTTGATATATTTTGTAAACATATACATGCAGCCATACTGATAATGGGAAAAACTAGTTTCCATACCGCATCGATCGGCCAGGTCTTACCAAGTCTAGGTTACACATCACTAATACATGTCTATGGAATACTGAGCTCAAGTAGCAGTGTTGTGCCGTTCTTGTGTATGTCCACAGTGACGGTTGCGCATTGGAAAATAGACGTACCCGAAATGTGTGAGATTTATTCGAGTTGGCGAAAAATGGTAAAAATTTCGGAAACTATCAGTCGCTGTTACAAAACGGTTTGCATTTGGACCTTGAAGTAAACGTTTACGGAAAATATAATTACTTAGGCTATATAATTATGCAATAGGTTTTGATAAATATGCACTATTCTGTATGAAGTAATTGAAGCTGAAACTGGGTCTATGTGCGAACTGTGTTGTTTACCTTCTTATTGATATATAGTCATTAGGCTATTTTTATCTAACATTCACTGTTTTGGTCCCTGGTACGCTGCACTCACCTGTGAGTTTGACCATACTGTTTATCGGTGCACGACATTTCGTCGAAAGACATTTGGTTGAATTACTTTTTGGTCTTCTGAATATTTGTCGAAATGACTCAATGTCGAATACGTCACTTCGTCTATGTTTTGTTTATCACCAGGACAGTTTGTCTAAAACATTTCAATATATATTAAAAGCACTCAGCGAGACGTTATTGGGATAGGATTTTTCTATGAAAACAACCTAAAACTGCAAACATCTCTTAAAACCCATATCTATAGACGGTTTCTGACAAACGTTTAGCACAATCGCTGCCAATAGGTTCAATTCCAATAATATCTTCTGTTTCTTCTGTTTTCTATATAAAATCGTCTGGCTAAAAGATCCTGTTTTTTATCAATTTTGCCAAACTTTCACGACTTGCAAGACTACCCTTATTTTGAACATATGGACTTTGAAAACCTTCAGAATCATGCAATTGCAATTATGATGTTCTAATATATTAAACATGCTGATGCCGCCTGATTTTGTTTACAATATGCCACCCATGTGTACGGTATTTTTTGTGTCGCCCTTTCGGAGAAAAGGCGATACATAGGGATCGCTTTGTCTGTCCGTCGGTCCGTCCGTCACACAAACTTAACGTTGGCTATAACTTTGCCATTTCTTAAGATTTCTTCATCAAACTTTACAATTGTATTGCTTATGACAATAGGGTCATGATGCCACCAAATTTTGTAGGCCAAGGTCATATTTGACAGAGTTATGCTCCTTTTTGTACTTAGATTTTGTCACGAAAACTTAACGTTGGCTATAACTTTGCCATTTCTTAAGATTTCTTCATCAAACTTTCAAATTGTATTGCTTATGACATAAGGGTCGTGATGCCGCCAAATTGTGTAGGTCAAGGTCATATTTGACAGAGTTATGCCCCTTTTTATACTTAGATTTTTGCTATAACTTTGCCATTTCTTAAGATTTCTTTATCAAACTTTCAAATTGTATTGCTTATGTCAAAAGGGTTGTGATGCCGCCAAATTTTGTAGGTCAAGGTCATATTTGACAGAGTTATGCCCCTTTTTGTACTTAGATTTTGTCATGAGAACTTAACGTTGGCTATAACTTTGCCATTTCTTAAGATTTCTTCATCAAACTTTCAAATTGCATTGCTTATGACATAAGGGTCATGATGCCGCCAAAGTTTGTAGGTCAAGGTCATATTTGACAGAGTTATGCCCCTTTATATACTTAGATTTTGCTATAACTTTGCCATTTCTTAAGATTTCTTTATCAAACTTTCAAATTATATTGCTTATGTCAAAAGGGTTGTGATGCCGCCAAATTTTGTAGGTCAAGGTCTTATTTGACAGAGTTATGCCCCTTTTTGTACTTAGATTTTGTCACGAAAACTTAATGTTGGCTATAACTTTGCCATTTCTTAAGATTTCTTCATCAAATTTTCAAATTGTATTGCTTATGACATAAGGGTCATGATGCTGCCAAATTTTGTTGGCCAAGGTCATATTTGACAGAGTTATGCCCCTTTTTACACTTAGATTTTGTCACAAAATTGTTGGTTATTCTGACAAAGCATAAGAGGGCGACACAAGTGTTCTACTAAACACCCATCTAGTCTAATATAAAATGTAAAAAGTATCAATTTTTCAACAACTTTTGACATCTTTCAACAAAAACATAATTTAGACTGAATGACATTTCCAACCAAGCGTTACAGTATACGAAATTGTTATGTAGACGAAATTTCAATTTGACCAAATGTCTTTCGACCAGACCAAATGTCATAGAAGCCGTGTTTATGAGAGCAAGATCAAGGCCAAGTTTAGTAACCTGGGCTACATAGCTTTCAGTCACTTTGTAGTTGTGGCCCTTTAATTGATGAAATGTTTTTACCAAATTTCATGGCCCTTTAATTTGTAACTATCTTTATGTCAAATAAATACTTTGATTACCACTCGATATAATTCCTACTTTTGACAGGCATGTTTTGTGACAATTTGGCACTCATATAATACAGTGATTTTGTAAGCAGTGATTATACTAAGAATGTAAGACGTTAAGGTGACATATAGCAGTGTGACATACAGCAGTGTGACATGCAGCAGGGTGACATGCAGCATGGTGACATGCAGCAGGGTGATGTACAGCAGTGTGACAAACAGCAAGGTGACATACTGCAGGGTGACAAATGGCAGTGTGACATACAGCAGGGTGAAAAAAGGCGGTGTGACATACAGCAGGGTGACAAGCAGCAGGGTTTCATACAGCAGTGTGACATGCAGCATGGTGACAAACAGCTGGGTGACATACAGCAGGGTGACATACAGCAGGGTGAAAAAAGGCAGTGTGATATACAGCAGGATGACATGCAGCAGGGTGTCATACAGCAGTGTGACATGCAGCATGGTGACATTCAGCAGGGTGGCATACCACAGGGTGACATACAGCAAGGTGACATACAGCAGGATGACATGCAGCATGGTGACATTCAGCAGAGTGGCATACCACAGGGTGACATACAGCAAGGTGACATACAGCAGGATGACATGCAGCAGTTTGACATACAGCAGTGCAAACTACATTTATATTGAATGTATTGAAATGATGAAAACATCATAAAGAACATGGCAAAAGTTGTTATTTTTATGCCCCCAAAGGGTGGCATATTAAAATCGCACCGTCCGTCTATCTGTCCGCACATATCCAGGAGCCATTACGAGGTTAGTGTTTGTGTGCAGCTTAGCGTTCTGGGTTTTGCTACAGTTTATTCTGTCATTGTGAGGTTTAAATTTGGATTACAAAAATTAATGCTCTTGTGGGGTTAAAAAAGAACAAAGAAAGACCAACGGATAAACTCACAAAGGTCTTCTTGTAAGTAGGTCCGTGCGTCTGCCCTTACATTTTTTGCGTCCAGGCTGTAACTTTGTCATGCATTGAAGGATTGTAAAATAACATGGCACAAACATTCAGCACATCAAGATGACGTGTTGCGTGCAAAGGTCAAGGTCACACATAGAGTTTGAAAGTAATAGAAACCTGTATATATGCACACATTCGTGTCTGGACTGTAACTTTGTCATGTATTGAAGGATTTTAAAGTAACTTGGCACAAATGTTCAGCACATCAAGACGACGTGTCGCATGCAAGACCCATGTCCATACCTCAAAGGCCAAGGTCACACAAAGAGTTCGAAAGTAATAGAATCCTGTATATACGCACACATTCGTGTCCGGACTGTAACTTTGCCATGTATTGATTGATTTTAAAATAACTTGGCACAAATGTTTAGCATATCAAGACGACATGTCAGGTGCAAGACCCACGTCCCTACCTCAAAGGTCAAGGTCACACTTAGTGTTTAAAGGTAATGGAATCCTGTATATTATTATATACATGCATTCGTGTTTGGACTGTAACTTTGTCATGCATTGAAGGATTTAAAAATAACTTCGATTTATTGCGCTTGTCTTTTCACCTAATTAATATTCATGAGGAATCCTGACATAGATATTTCGATGGTATTCATAAACATGCTCTTTAATTTGATACATCGATTTAAACTGTAGCATATCTACTTCAAAAGATATGACATATTTGACCCATTTATAAGGGCCCTTTTGTCACGTTGCGCATCATATGCTTGGCCATCGTATTTAGTATTCGGTATTATATATAACCACAGACAAAACATGAATTATGCAATATATTACAGTACTGTTGATAAACTTAAGACAAATTTAAATCACTAAATTGACATTGTGTCACTGTTTCACCAAAAAATTGCGTGCCACCGTTCGAAACAATTTTACTAGGCTAATGAGTGCCAGTTAAATACTTTCGTGAAATAACTTCACTGACTGTAAAGATAAACTGCATGGTCATTACAAAAGCTATTCAAAATAACTTCTGCCCTAAATAATTGGCCAGTAGCAATGCATTTATTTTTAGTAATTACAAAAATTCTGTAAATAAATGTATGAAACAGTGCACTTGATACTTTAATTGAAGGCTGAGCTTGATCTGCATATAAATGATTTAATTGCTAGAATTCTGGTATTGGTTTAACAGTGTGTGCTGATTGGACCTGATTCAGCTTGATTTATTTTCAATCAGTTTTCTTGCACCATTTACTCTGTGTCACAAAGCGCTTGTTGAGCATACTCAATGTCACAAGAGGCTTACTGAGTTCCATATCAGCAAAATGATTTCCAATGATCATTTAAAATCAGTGAATTATAAGTATTTGAAGCTGAGCATTTAGAACTTAATGACTATTTTACAGAAAAAGCTGCCCTAGACAAGTTTGTAGTTATTGACATTAGCCCCTAGATAGTTTGCCCCTCAGCTTAGGTTTTTGCCAGTGATTATAAACCCCTTCATGTTTTTTTGTTGTTGTTGAGCTAAGGGTCTTATGGCTCAAGGGTTTTAAAGTCTAAAACTTAAAAATCCCGTTGCTAACTTTTAGTGTTCTGCATGTGTAATAGAGGTATTTTAATAAGCTGTTACAAAGAAAGCATTATGCAGTTTCAAGGGATATAGGGATATGAGAGTAAGTAAAAGTTCAGAGGGGCGGGTGTTTATAGGGCTTGTATTAGCACATTTACGGTAACTGACAATCAATCAATTTCTATCAAAATGGACAAAGATATACTTTGTCTGTGAATAAGGACCTATGTGTGAACTAAGATCTCCTTGTCTACTGCCAGGCAGAGGCCATTGTTCTCAGGTTTGACTGTATTTTAAATTTTTGACTGTATTTTAAATTTTTTCATACAAACCAAATTTGACTCACAATTAGTAGTGTACAGAAAATGTACTTTGTTTTGTTTGGTCTCTTTTCAATAGTGTGAAAAGATTTTTAATTTAATTTTTAGGCGCAGGAATATGTAATTCAGTGCTACGCTAGTAAAAATTTTGGCACTCTGCACCGATATGGACCAATTTTCATGAAGTGCTAAACACACAGATTGGTTACTATGGCAATATCTGACTTCTGTTTTTTCCCAGAGTGAAAGTATTGAACATAAATATTCATGTGGTATGGTTAAGACTATCCCAACATGGGATATACACTAGAGAATGTTTTCGGTGCAATTCTTACGAGGAAATATGGAGAAATATTCAGAAAATATGTATGGACATTCATTCTAGTATAAAATGGATTTAGTTAAATGAATTTAAATTTGAAAATTTCAAAATTTGGACATTTGTTATTAAGCAGGAAATGGATTTAGTGGTACATGTAGTGATTTCAAGTGTTGCAGTGTGTGTTGTTATTGGTCAAAGAATGAAGGAAGTGTGAATAATAATTAAGGTAGAATACACAGATGCCCAGAGGCAGGACAATTAGTTAATGAGTTTGAGATTTAGACTGAAAATTTTGCTGTTTTTTACATGAATCTCCATGCAACTCCCTTTCCCCCTGCCCCCCACCCCCACACCTCTCCCAAGCCACTCCAAAAAATGCATGTTTTTGATGGTGTACAGTAAAACTGTTAGTTGTCAATGAGTTTTTAATGTATCTGTGTATGGTGAGGAAGTAACATCCTTTTCAGCATTACATGTTTTCATGTTGCTCTTTTAAAAAAAGAAAGTCAATAAAATCATAAACTTTATATGAACTATTACTGTAAGGTAAGAGGTTTTATGGAGTTCTGTTGGATTTCAGACATACAGAGCTCTCTCTTACAGGATAGTTACCACCATGTTTTAACAGAACCCTCCTGTTGCAGGTGGGATGGATGTAACATTTTGAAAAAAACGAAAAGCTTCTATTGTTTTAATTAAGATATGTTTTTTCTAAGTACAAATAATTTGCATTCTTTTTGTGGCCTCTTTTGCCTTGGGATTTGATGCAAAAGGGCCTTCAAGTTTTCGTATTTTGTCTGAAAGTCAGGGATGATTGACTGGCATCGCGAAAACATGTGACAAACAGAGAAAATATTTGTGGAACACAATCTGTGCTTGTAATTGTTTCTCATAAAAGTTAGGAGGGTTTATATGGGAGAGAGGTTCTATAAAGACTTATTGGTGTTAGATGCAGGGAAAGCTCTGAAAATTGGTGCAAATTTAGTGTAATTTTTGGCAGTGAACATTTTTGTCGAAAAAAATTACATAATACAGTACAGAGTATTGATCGGATTGCTTGCAGATAATTTGTTCCAGGCTGTAATATTAGAGTATCCAAACAAGACGTAAATGCGCCTGCTATGGAGGGTATAGATTATCAATGAAAACACTAAATTGTACGAGATTCTGAGGATTAAAGCATGTGGGGTGATTTTTTTTGCGGGGTCAGAGGGGGGATGGGGGAGGGGGGGCAGTTATAGGTTTAAATGAAGCAGGAGGTGGTTGCTAAATATAAAGTGACTTGTAGTGCTTATTATTTAAACAAGGTCATAATATAGGAAATGTATTTCTAACTTGTTCTGTATACTGATATATCACCCTGGGGCCTATAGCTATTGTTAGATCCCGACCTACCAACTTTTGCCAGTATATCACCCCAGGTTAGGCATGATGCCTAACTGCCTGTATCACCCCTTCTCTACATTCCTCAGCAGTTGAAACAGACCATCCATGCGCAATCACCTTACATACTCTATAAGTACTGACTATTACTCCTGCAGGGGCATTTGCCTTACTGTAGACTGTATTATCTCATGTGGGACAGTTACCTAATATAAAACTTGTATCACACCACCTCAGACGTATGGTTTTCTTTCTGCATTTGGCATTCCTGGAGTATTCCCCTAACTCGAGTCTGTATCGAGGGGCGTGCACCTCCCCGGTTAAGTCTGCGAGTTCCGTTTGTCCCACTAGGTGTTGATATCAAGAACCTGTACAAGATTTCTCAGCATTAACCCTGACCCCAATGAATATCTTAAAATGGACTTGTCTGTTTTTCAGCGGCGACTGTTCTCATTAATATTTTAGAGGGGTGCGTACACTTTGAAATATAAGTGAACAGTGCAGATCATGATCAGACGACAGAGTTGTATGCTCTGTGGTAGTCACAATGGCGGAATCATTTTTGACCAGCAGAATAGTGTATCATGAAAATTGAGTTTTAACAGAAACAAGGCTCCTGAGTATCTTGGATCGCAGGAAGCCTTAGACAGGTGTAAATTACCCAGTATGCTTGTTTTCAAAACGATCTGTTTGATATTTTGGAGATAAAATTGCTTTGTGATAAGGCAGTGGCCTTGAGATAGAGTATGGAGGTTACTGTAAATTGGGTAACATTCCCGATGATTTAATTTTTGCTGTTTCTGCAAATTTCCCAATTCACTAATGTAAAAATCTTGCGAAAGATTCATTTTCACACTCATTTACTATTGGAGAATTCTCGTTTGGTGAATTTAAAATTCGCGAATTAGTCTGTCTGGTCACAAACTTTTCATTTTCATTATGCGGAAGTGAGCCAATTTACAGTACTCCAACCTTTCCTCCAGGGTGGATTGTAGTGATGGGTGTAACTTATAATGTGGGAGTTACCGAGGTCATTGTGTTAACTGATAAGGTTCAGGGGAATAGTCCTAGGGTTTAGGGGAATAGTATCCTAGATCAGGGAATAGTCCTAGGGAACAGGGGAATAGTATCCTAGATCAGGGAATAGTCCTAATTACAAGGGAATAGTATCCTTGTTCAAGGATAATCCTAGGGTTTAGGGGAATAGTATCCTAGTTCAGGGAATAGTCCTAGTTACAGGGGAAAAGTATCCTAGTTAAGGGAATAGTCCTAGGGAACAGAGGGATAGTATCCTAGTTTAAGGAATAGTCCTAGGGAATGGGAATAATATCCTAGTTCAGGGAATAGTCCTAGGGAACAGAAGAATAGTATCCTAGTTCAGGGAATAGTCCTAGGGAACAGAAGAATAGTATCCTAGTTCAGGGAATAGTCCTAGGGAACAGGGGGGCGTTTTATCAACGGTCGTACGACTGGTCTTAGTTAAGGCTTGGTCGTACGACCGTTCTTAAGACCATGGACCGTTTTATCAACAAAGTCGCAGCTAAGAAGTCGTAAATATGAGTCTTAAGTCTACGACCGATCGGACGCAGTCGTAAGTAGACTGATGGTCTTAAAAATGGCGGCCATTAGTGCGTCAAAGACGTATTTTTAGACATAAAGCCAGCTTCGCTGACCTACGTGACGGGGAAGTACTGTCCCGCTACAGACTGTCACGAGAAGGGATCTTCATCTTGGAAAATGCCCTTAACGACGATCTAATGAAGGGAACAAAAAGATCCCAACCCATTCCTGTTTTGACTCGTGTATAATTGTATCTCAAGAAGGATCTAGATCTATATAATAATATATTCTGTACAATAAAAGATCCGCATTTCAATGTTATTATCGCGTTCACGGTGCTGTACAGTAGGGGTACTGTATATATTCTATTTTAAGATTCAAGGGGCGCTACTACTAAGCGCTGATCAATGTTATAGCGTTTGATTATGTTATTAAAGATGCCAGGAGCAATAACGATAAGTATCTTGTTCCTATCACCATGTAAATTAGGCAGACATATAGGGGATTATACAGTTCGTGTGTTCATGAATTCAGTTTTATAGTTCCTTTGAAGGATCCATAATTATCCATAAAAAAAACACTGCCAACTTTCTCACAGTCACCAGTAGTAGGACTCAAACCCTTTACCCTCAATCAATGAGATATTTCAGTGATTTATAGTATGTGCCTCACACAACACGACCACCTGAATAAGTGGTGTTCTCTCTACAAAATGAAACTGTACCAATTTAATAAATAGTACAAAATATTTCCTTATCTGCACATATTAGATGATGAGAGATAAAGATTTGCATTAAAAATTATACTAATAAAGAAATAAAAGATTAATATAGTCTTGTAGATTTTAGAGATGTAATATGTAAACTATTTTAGATTAAAGGTTATAACTTTTGGTCACTTTCAGTTTCCCAGATGGTAGAGAAATTATTGACGTGAAGCAGGGCTTCTACCGGAAGTGTCATATCCCTAACACAGTAGGGGCTGTTGATGGGACACTTATACCTATAATAGCTCCTGCAGAAAATGAGGAGGTCTATGTCTGTAGAAAGAATTTTCATGCTATAAATGTACAAGCATGTGTAGACCACAAAGCAAGGCAAGATATTTCCTTATTCCTTCAATGACTATCAACGTTCATTGGAATAAAAGTGATTGTATTACCATGCAAAGTTCATGTATTTAAGCTTTATTACAAAATTTATTCCAGATGAAAGGCACCCTTTCCATAAATGGTAGTTGACCGATCAGAAAAATTAAGTAGCTACAATGTAATTTACTGTAAAAAGTGTGTTTAATTGATAAAGTTTTATTTGACTAACGAATCAGTTTGATGTCCAATATCATTGTTTCTTTTTGGTAATTCTTGTTCAATGTAGATGGTACAAAACCAATAAAACATAAAATTAACACAAAAGTTTTTTTCTACAATGAAACAATGCTGTAAATGAACATTTTAATACTGTTTAATGTATCTGATGTTCTTTACAAAAGTTCCTTTAACAGTTTACTATATACATTTAGATTTACAGACATTATCTCCAAGTGGCCTGGTTCAACACATGATGCTTCTGTTTTTGATAACTGTAGTCTTAAGGTAAAGTTTTTTTATATTTATATGAATGATTGAAAAGTAGGAAAAAAGGTCTTGGGATCAAAGTTGATCTTATTTTCCAAACGCCTTGAGCTTTAGTCATGTGTTAACATCATCTGGTCATATCCAGTGAGAGACTTTGTATTCCCTGGCAAAGCTCTATGTAGATGTTTCATAAATGGTAATCAACACGAATGAAAATTATATTGAATCATTATTAAAAACTTTATAACACTTAAAATCATTATATGCTTTTCATTGGGATACTTAAATATATTAGTGAAATAAACGAGTGAAAATATCAAATCTGCAACTGTGATTGACATCAAATAGTATACCATGTGTAACAAATGCCGGAAACAATGTTTATTACGTCAACAAAGTGACGTCATGTGTGTATGCTTTCTGATGATGCTTCCAGAAACTACTCAACATGAAATGTAGTTATTTTCACACAACCACAGGAAAAATATCACTTTTGGTGCTCACTCAGTGAAACTAAAACATGATATTACACCAAAACCAACTATTATAAATATTATTCTCTATATAGTTATTGTTTGTATTACTCAAATTTAAAAAACATTACAAGGTATATATTTCTTTAACAGGGGCACTTAGAGAGAACGAAGATGGGTCACCTCTTAGGTGACTCTGGTTACCCTCTGAAAAAGCACCTAACTCCAGTGCTAAATCCGGATACTCAAAGCAAAAGGGCTTATAATCAGGCACACTCCTCAGGAAGAATGGTGGTTGAAAGAACGTTCGGACTTTTAAAATCTAGATTTAGGTATGATGGTCGTCTTGATATTTTTTTTAATCCATCTACGTTTGTTCCCGTCATCATTGAAATAACTAGTCTCATGAAATATGGTGTTAATTGAATGTAGTCCTGTTATCAACTAGAGTCTTTGTGTGTGGAGAAAAGTTGTGTTCCTGACATACTACAAGAGCCTATATAACTTCCCGCCATAATAAAAGGACTTGGTAGTTTTCCATCCTGTATTTGTTAGTTCTCCACTGGTCATATGGATGTTATGAAGACTATAGGTTTGGGCTGCTCCAACCAAATCCACAAGACTACCTGGTGAAACTCCCTTGTGAGGGAATACTTGCATGTACCTATATTAATATAACTTCAAACAGTTGTAACACCATTACTCATCACTGATTTAGGTGACAATTTTAGTTTGAAATTTGCTTTGCTATGTTAAAGAATGTTTGAGAAATAATGTGGTTAATATGTGACTTAATGAAATCATTGAATAAGATGCAATCAGGAGTTTGGAGACTATTCCCAACTTCATTCAACAGGTAACAGCAGTAAATCATATCTTTTACCATAGAAACTGACTGGGCCTGTTTGTAAACACTTGTACAATATAATTAAATACTTGGATTTATTAATGGTACCTGCTACATTGTCCTGGTGAACCAGTTTCCTACCATTTCTATTCATGCTTCTGATTCAGTAAATGCCTTAAATAGTTTATGATTATTTGGAACATTTGATATAAAGCTATAGTCTTAAAATATGTATTGGCTTTCAGATGCTTGCATAAAACTGGTGGAGTACTTTATAAGAAACCAGGAAAATGCTGTAAAATCATTGTGGCATGTGCAAGACTGCACAACTTCTGTCTGGAAAAAAACATCCCTATGCCGGAAAATCCGCCAGTTGTTGTTGAAAGAGAGGAGGAAAGACTAGCTGCAAATCCGGATGTGACTGCATACAGGCAGCATATCATTGAACGTTTTTAAATAGTAACAGTGTTGATTTTATATTTTTCTATGGTTTATCAAAATATACAAGTCTATACATTTTGTATAAGGAATTAAAATTAATTTGCTGCAAAAATCTTTTTTATTTTTCCTGCTTTGATGTTCCTTTGTAATCAAGTTAAATCTTGAAATCATTCTACTTAACTCATATCGTTATTTTTTCATTTCAACTATTCAGTCCACATCACACAAGACTGTTTGACACAGATTAAATTGAAATCTGTGAGCATAATTTCAGCTAAACTCCTGTATTTACCAGTACTGATATACAAGTTTCAATCAATGGAATTCCTGGTTTCATTATACAGATGTAAACTCTTAACAAAGAACAACACATTTAGAAGATCCAAGCAGTAATTTAATATATTTCTAGTGGGGTTTTTAAAAAAGAACAGTAATGAACATGACGCTTCTC
Source organism: Saxidomus purpurata (assembly GCA_022818135.1). NCBI lineage: Eukaryota > Metazoa > Mollusca > Bivalvia > Venerida > Veneridae > Saxidomus > Saxidomus purpurata. The sequence continues at coordinate 19,676,993 of JAFMSR010000019.1, read as the reverse complement.
TCCTCCATCTTTCATCTGAAGATAAAAGAAATGAAATGCATTAGTGACCAATAATTTTTATAAAAGTAATTGTGTTGAACAGAATGAGATTCCATGCATACTTCACTTTTTTTAGCTCTACTGTACATTCAGCTTTCATCAAACATGCTCGGAAAGTTCCCTGTAACATGTTTACCATCATTTCTGTTTTGGAGTTCAGCGGGTCAAAGGTCAAGGTCACAGTAAAACTTAACTTTAGTTTCCATATGTTACTTTGAGAAATATAATGACCTATAATATTCAAACTTCATAAAATGATTGGTTTTGCCGAGTTGATGATCTGTATTGGATATGTGGGTCAAGGTAGCAATGACCTATATCAACGTTTCGTTGACGGCATTGAATAAGTTTGTATGAGTCTGAGCAGTAGAGCTTTACTGGGCCTCTTGTTTAAGTGATATTAATGAATGATTGCAACATTTATACCAATAAAACCGAAATGAATAGAAACACCTCACTGTTCCGTGTTCTCGCGTTTTGTACTGGAATACAAATAAAGGCAATAACTTAAGTCAGGTCTGCTTGTAGTTTATAAGTATGCAAAGATGTAGGTTTACTTACTGCTCTGTAAATATTTTCAGGAAGCTTGTCATGGTATCTTTTTCCCTAAGCTTTGCTGTTGCAGCTCTAAAAAATTCTTCCTGTACAGCCAACGTCTTTACCTGCTGATTCGCAACTAGTTGTTGCGATTTACATAGCGCAGCATTTTCAATGTAGAACTGATACTGCGCATCTTCTAATGCATTTAATGACCTGAAAACATAAACACAAAGGAATTGCCATCAAGTATGACTTAATTCTAGTAACTGATGTTTGTATTATATAATGTCAAAGGTATGATAAAAATACAAAATCAGATCTTATCCAATACTAAAATGTGCATTCAGCATATTACTTTTGTATGGTTAATGTTTCTGTCATGTTCTTTTCTCAGTATAAAACAAGAAGCTCAACAGTTGAAAAGCAAATAATGAATCTCAAGGTACTTAAAAAATTAACAGACTTCATTGCCAGCATATTAATCACCTTCTATTTTTACATTAAATACAGGCATTATTCTCTGTATATACTTGTATCATGTTCTTGAATATACCTTTTTCTCTTTTTTCCATGTGCAAAAGTCTCATCTTCCAGCTGGTTCTTTTTATTTTCTACATGGGAAACAAAATCAAGTTCTGATATAAAAAAATAAGTCAAAATTAATTTAGTGAGTAAGACAAATTGCTATGAAGTGTTGACCATGTTTACCAAGAAGGTTTACCCATATGGCTTCAGGTAAAAATAATGTAACTTCTGCTCTTTGTTTAACCAAAAAGTCATTACCATTATCTGCTGGAAATGTATCATTGTATATATGCATGTAAGAGTTTGTTTAAGGTCACAGTTACTGAAAACCTTGGATAACTGTAAATGCATTGATATGGCAGTATTCTCTTACTGCTTCACAAGCTGGACTTGCTCTATTCCTTATAAATTTTAAAACTTTTATAGACAACTACAGCTAATCTAAAAAAGTTCATTTTGTTTAACATATCTACAGCCATAATCTAGTATGTAACATAAAAACCTGAACATTGATGTTGCTTGGGTGTATCAGGACTGTGTCAGTCTCACCAACTCCAATCACTGTCTCTACAGTTTCAACACTTTGTGCTTCGGTCTCTTCCTGTAACCTCCCAACGCGTGATTGTGTGCAGCCTGATACTATATAGCAAAGTAGTATAAGTATATTTATAATGAATGCATAAAGAATACAAAAATATCTGCACTTGAAGTGAATATGTATTATTTACTTTTAAATGCATTTGTGTTACTTTAAATCAAACGGACCATGAGCCAGAAAACAATCAGACTTTAACAAGGTATCTTACATGTACAACTCTAAGAAAGACAACTGCTATAAGTAGTGTTGTAATGTAAGTTACTTAGTTTAGGACAAATAATCAAGTAATTATGACTATGTCTCTGTTTCATATTACATAATTATAAATTGCCAGACTGATTTGAATCAAGTAAATGACATCACTAGGCGGATGCAACAATCCTTTGCAAATCTCTGAGAAGAAACACTAGTACCGTAATTACTAACAAGAGCTGTCCATAAGACAGAAAGCTGGAATTTTGTGGGTGCTTGCTAATAAAACAAAACGTTTATCAGTATAATAGCAAAACAAATTCTGCTAACTATTAAGTGTAAACTAGGAAAGTTAATTATAAAAAAGTCAAAATCTATCACTGTATAATTCATTTTTGGTAAATTAATTGTTTTATACACAATGTACCCCTGAACACTATTGCTAAGTTTGATATAACTACCATAAGTAGTTACTGAGATATGTGCATGATAGTACCTTGCATGCAAAACTTTAACCAAATTTTCAAAGTCAAACAAAGGCCATAATTTGCACTAAATTTAAACAAGTGTTATTGATCTTGACTGTTTGACACCCCTTGAGACATTAACAAAGTTTCAAGTCAATATCATCATAAGTGGTTAATGAGATAATTATGTGCGTGATAGTACTTAGCAGGCAAAACGTTAACCAAAGCTGCAACGCCGACGCACAAGTGACTGTTCCAAATTCTCTGAATAGTCAAGCTAAAAATGCTTTGGTTGAACAATACCAATTCAACACATCAAGGTTAACACACACACTGCCTCTGTTGATCTAAAAGTATAACTTATTTGATCACATCTTTTTCTAATTTACAATTTGCCAAAGCTATGTTTAAGTTCAATTCTGATAATGACCCTTTGATAATTTTGTGTATATTTTCATATTTTTTTTTCTCCACAAAAGATAAGAAAAAGTTACCTTTCAACTTCTTTTGGAACAAGTCAACACCACCATCAACCCCTTCAATGACTGCCTTCGGAATTACTGCTAGAATCTGGAAAATAAATACAAGAGTTCAACGGGTGGAGATAAACAATAAATTTTAAGAATCAATTTCATACTTTCATATGATTTCATTGCTTTATTAGCTCACCTGGCTATGCCAGGGTGAGCTTTTCTGATCGATGATTGTCCGCCGTCCGCCGTCCGTCAACATTTTGATTCAAATGACATCTCCTTTGAAACCTCTAGGCCAATGTTGATAAAACTATGCAGGAATGTTCCTTGCATGAAGCTTTACCAAAATTGTTCAAAGAATTCCATTCCATGCAGAACTCTGGTTGCTATGGCAAAAAATAGGAAAAACTTTAAAAATCTTCTTCTCTGAAACCACAAGGCCTAGAGCTTAAATAATTGGCATGTAGCATTTTCTGGTAGACCTCTACCAAGATTGTTCAAATTATGACCCCCGGGTCAAAATTGACCCCGCACGGGTGGGCACTTAGTTTTTGCATAGGCATATATAGGAAAAATTTTTAAAATCTTCTTCTCTAAAACCACAAGGCCTAGAGCTAAGATATTTGGCATGTAGCATTGTCTAGTGGACTTCTACCAAGATTGTTCAAATTATGACCCCCGGGTCAAAATTGACCCCGCGGGGGTGGTCACTTAGTTTTGCATAGGAATATATAGGAAAAACTTTAAAAATCTTCTTCTCTGAAACCACAAGGCCTAGAGCTTAGATATTTGGCATGTAGCATTGGCTAGTGGACCTCTACCAAGATTGTTCAAATTATGAGCCTCGGATTAAAATTGACACCGCACGGGGGGTCACTTAGCTTTACATAGGCTTATGTAGGAAAAACTTTAAAAATCTTCTTCTCTGAAACCACACGACCTAGAGCTTAGATATTTGGCATGTAACATTAGCTAGTTGACCTCTACCAAGATTGTTCAAATAATGACCCTCGGATCAAAATTGACCCCGCACGGGGGGTCACTTAGTTTTAAATAGTCTTACATAGTAAAAACTTTAAAAATCTTCTTCTTTGAAACCACAAGGCCTAGAGCTTAGATATTTGGCATGTAACATTGGCTAGTAGACCTCTACCAAATTTGTTCAAATTATGACCCCTGGGTCAAAACTGACCCCGCACCGGTGGTCACTTAATTTTGCATAGGAATATATAGGAAAAACTTTAAAAATCTTCTACTCTGAAACCACAAGGTCTAGAGCTTAGATATTTGGCATGTAGCATTGGCTAGTGGACCTCTACCAAGATTGTTCAAATTATGAGCCCCGGATCAAAATTGACCCCGCACGGGGGGTCACTTAGTTTTACATAGGCTTATGTAGGAAAAACTTTAAAAATCTTCTTCTCTGAAACCACAAGACCTAGAGCTTAGATATTTGTCATGTAGCATTAGCTAGTTGACCTCTACCAAGACTGTTCAAATAATGACCCTCGGATCAAAATTGACCCCGCACGAGGGTCACTTAGTTTTACATAGGCTTATGTAGGAAAAACTTTAAAAATCTTCTTTTCTGAAACCACAAGGCCTAGAGCTTAGATATTTGGCATGTAGCATTAGCTAGTAGACCTCTACCAAGATTGTTCAAATAAGGACCCTCGGATCAAAATTGACCCCGCACGGGGGGTCACTTAGTTTTACATAGGCTTATATAGTAAAAACTTTAAAAATCTTCTTCTTTGAAACCACAAGGCCTAGAGCTTAGATATTTGGCATGTAACATTGGCTAGTGGACCTCTACCAAGACTGTTCAAATTATGAGCCCCGGGTCAAAATTGACCCCGCACCGGGGGTAACTTAGTTTTACATAGGCTTATATAGGGAAAACTTTAAAAATCTTTTTTCTCTGAAACCACAAGGCCTAGAGCTTAGATATTTAGCATGTAGCATTGCCTAGTAGACCTCTTCAAAGTTTGTTCAAATTATGCCCCTGGGGTTAAAATTGACCTTGCCCGGGGGGATCATTTGTTTTACAAAGGCGTATATAGGAAAACTTATTTGGTATATAACATTATCTAGTGATCTTCCACCAGGCAAGTGGACTTGTACCAAGGTGAGCGATATAGGGCCATCTTGGCCCTTTTGTTGTAAACTTTCTTTCCATCTTAATTACATTTTACCTTTTCCTCCCAATCTCTCAATGCAGCCACTGCTCCTCCTCCACCTGTCATTCGCATCTCCCTCCTCCTGGTCTGCTCCTTCTTTTTAGTTTGACTCTGCAATAGACACAAAATAAAGCAAAAGTGAAAAATATCTAATGTTTTGAAAAACACATGTAGGCCTACTTAATATTAAAAGAACACAGACTTCTTGTTACAAAGCTTTGAAAATTGCAACAAATTCACCATTCCAGTACTACTGTTAGCATGTTCAATCAGTATTTCAAACGAAAATATTAGGGGTTTCTGTCCGAGCAGAATGATCATGATCTGTGCTGGAAACAAAGGCGGGAACACTTTCTACCAGAGTGTCTTATGCACCTAATGCAGTGATAAATGTAACTTTCTGAAAGTTTTTGATGCTTCAGATTATCTCAATTATTACCACGTTAGTAAAACAATTAAAAAAAAACTTTTAATTTTTTTTGTTATATGGTGAAAGGAAACATGTAAATTTAATTTAATTAAATTATTAGCTTCATTTCACAAGGTTTCACACTTAGTCTAATAACTACATGCTTATTACTACATGTGCATCCCTTATTTTCACTATTAAAGTCTTATTTCTAAAATTTGAATATAGGGTGTTTCTTTTTAGCTTTTTAAAATAATTTTTCAAATTGTCAAGCACCTAGCTCACATATAAATAAACCAAATACTATTTATCTCTTGCTGACTAGCAGTTTCTAGATGTACATTTACTAGAATTCACAAGAAAAATCAATAAAACATGTGGATGCTTGTACAGTATTTGGTATGTTGCTGTAGCAACTTGTCCCCTTTCCAGATAAGTGTGACAGACAGTATGATAATCCCCTGAGGGGCAATGAAAATTTGGCAACCTGCTGATTAAAGACCAGTATTGTCATAAAATTGTGCAGTACATGACATTGTAGGAAACCACCATTTCATTGTGTTCTTTTTTAACACAGGGCCTTTAATACATTTAATCGAAGGTGTAATTTATTCCCAATATTATTTAGATGAAGACAATGGTATATATTTATATTGATTTTTAACCAGGTTTTCCGAAGGAAAACTCCTGGTTATTAGATTGGGGTATGTCGGCGGGCGGGCGGGCGTAAACAATTTCTTCTTTTTTCACACATGTAATTCTTCTGTGCGCAACTCCTCCTACATTTCTCAACGGATTTCAACCAAACTTTTACAGAAGTATTGTCATGAAGTGCCCTGGCGCATATTATCCGGGTTTTGTGATTTGGTCATTTTTGACAGAATTATGGCCCTTTGTTTTTTTTTCACATATGTAATTCTTCTGTGCGCAACTCCTTCCTTGACTTAAAAATTAAACATTTCCGAAATTTGGAAATTTAAACATTTTTTTATTAAATCAAATGTACTATAGTGTGACCAGTCATTTTCTTAGTTAGAACATTTCCGAAACAATGGTCACTATTTCGACCGAATTTATTTGACGGTAAAGCCATGAGAATAATGTAAACGAATGGTGAAAGCTTTTCTGATTATGCCCCAAAATGGCGAGGAAAATATATATGCGCATGCGTAATGTCGTTTTCTCGTTTCACGCGGCGCATGCGCAAATGTAAATTCACGTTTCACGGTACGCATGCGCAGAAGGGAATTCTCGTTTAACGGTTACACGGTTAAACGATTACCGCATGGTAAACGAACGAAAAACGGTTATTTTCCCGAAAACGCGGAAGTGAAACGCAAGCGGTACTGTAACACAAGACATGTTTATTGTCTAGCAACTAGGAATTGTGATGAAATCAACTTTTGTTTTGCACCCTACTTTATTTAGTTTCACCAATTAGTTTATCTTATTGCAAAAACATGATTTGGTCATGAACTAGTCATGAACAATATATTGTATTTGCATGAAGTTAATTGTTTCTCTCTCTTGGGAGATTTATTTTGGCATGGTTGTCTGTAAGTTTGTCTGTCTGTCATACATTGTTTCTGTTCAGCACCTCTTGAACTGTTGGAGTTACCTTTTTAAGAACTTGGTTACTAAGTTTGTAATTTTTAGAATTTAATAGTTCATGAAGTGCAAATGAGACATTGAAATTATAAAGGACTAGATGAGTGTCCAGTAGAACACTTGTGTTGATCGCCCTCTTACACTTTCTCAGAATTACCAAAAAATTTACAAGACAACATGCTGAACTTGATTCAAGAAATATCTTTCCAAAACAACGGTTATTATAATAAAAATAATAAACAATTGGCTTTTTCAATGTTTTACTTTTTTGGGTCTAGCATTTCATAAAGGTACCCAAATATTTGTTAACTTTGTTGTAAATTAAAAGCTATTAATTAAATATGACATTGACCTACAAAATTTAGCGGCATCATGACCCTGTCAAGGTCATATTTGACAGGGTTATGTCCCTTTTTGTACATAGTTTTTGTCATGAAAACTTAACGTAGGCTATACAAATGTAACTTTGCTATTTCTTAAGATTTCTTCATCAAATTTTCAATTGGCATTGTTGATGACCAAAGGGTCATGATGTGGCCAAATTTTGTAGGTAAAAGTCATATTTGACAGAGTTATGCCCCTTTTTGTACTTAGATTTTGTCACACAATTATTGGTTATTCTGACAAAGTGTGTAAGAGGGAGATTCAAATGATCAACTGAACACCCATCTAGTAAAGAACTCGAATATGGGTTATCTTAGGTAAAAAAAATAGGCCGACAGGTCAATTATTTCATAGAAAAACCTCGTGTATGCATTTTGGGTTGCATTTTTCACTTGATCTTCATGGAATTTGGTTTGAATGATTGTCTAAATGAATTCAGGGTCGATTTCAAATACGGGTCATCTGGGGTTAAAAACTAGGTCACCGGCTTTTTCGACACAACCTCAAAAATACAGTAAGCTTGCGACCTGTGCAACCTTGTAAGCTTGCGCAACCTTGCAAGCTTGCGCAACCTCGCTAGCTTGTGCAACCTTGCAAGCATTCGCAACCTTGCAAGCTTGCGCAAGCTAGTAATTAAGGTTGTAATCGTTCCAATCGCAAGCGTGCGCAACCTTACAAGCTTGCGTAATCTTAATAAGGTTGCAGAAAGCGCGCGTAAACCTACCAATAAAGTTGCACAAGCTTGCGCATGCTTATCTTATTATAAGTTTGCCGCACGCTTATTATGATTGCGACTGCAATCTTGCTGCGACCTTGCCACTACCTTAAGATTGCGGTTTGGGTTTGGGAAGTATTAAAATTTTATTTGTTTTTGTGTACCAGACTTTTAAGTATATTATAGTTCAGAATGCAATAATGGCGACACATAAATCTCTCAAGTAGAACACAAAACCAAAACAAAAGTGACTAATGCTGTCTGATTAATATCCATTTTTATGAAATGCAGGTAGTAACAAATCATTTTTCTAATTAAGTAAACATAATTTTTTTCACCAAAAAATCCTAGGCGGATTTTATTCTGCCTAATTATAATATAGGGCGTATTTTTTCCCGCCTAGTGTAGGCGGAATCCGCCTATCTAGGCGGAATCCGCCTTAGCTCATTTAAATATTTCGAAGCCTATTCCGCCTAGTTTCCGCCTAAGAAGCACTAAACAACTATATTCAATTGAAGACGGAATCTGCAGCTTAGGCGGATTCCGCCTATAGTCAGGGCGTAATTTTTCGTACGGGCAATTTGGAATTATTTGTGTTTTGCCTAAGGACCCTACCGAACTGGCGATGGTAGGGATCGAACCCGGGGCCCTTCGATCCTGAGCGGACGCGCTACCACTACGGCTCCACATTTCTACAGCCTGTCAGCGTCAGGCCCAAAAGAAAGGTGGCCATGCAATGCAATGCAATACAATATCAATTTATTGTCAGAAAAGGATTAAACATGTAACACAAGCTATGTATAGCTTTTGACCGACACAATGCAAGTTAGGCCTATGGTCTCAGTCTGTAAACAAAATCAATCTCAAATGGACACAACGTCACAATGTTATTACAGTATGTACTGCTATTGTATGCGAGCATGTTAACTGTTATTGATTATTTTACACACTGATTGTCAAGATAAATTTATTCTAGAAGTTTACTGGTGTATAAACTGTCAGAAAGTGAACACATTCTCGGCTTCGCAGTGACGTCATACTGACCAGTTCGCCAATCTAATCATTAGATCGCATTCATTCCTTCATTCAGTAAAAGACTAAAAGGTGAAAACTCACTCTTTAACGTAAGTTTGAATTTATTTCAAACAAAACAGTAAGGGTGTAACGATATACCGTTGAACGGTATATTGAATTAATTGGGACCCGGTACGGTTTACGATACGACGCATTGCTTGTACGGTACAGCATGGTACTGCACGGCGTATTCCCATTTTCTGATTCAAGGGAAGTTAAAATCAACAAATATGGCGTCAGCTGAATTAAAATCACCACCGGCGTCGTACAAATCAAAAACATGTAATCATTTTGCAACAGGACAATTACGACTCCAGGATGTAATGCAAAGGAAGTTGCCCTTTTCGTCTTCACGGGCACTTGCCATAACGAAGGCCGTAGGTCATTTCATAGCAGCTGACATGCGGCCATTTAGTGTAGTTGAAACCCCAGGATTTAAGAATATGATAAATGTTCTTGAGCCAAAATACGATGTGCCTTCAATACTAGAGTTGACTTGTAATAAAGTTTGAATGGTATATACTGTCTTTTCATCCAAAACTGTTTCGCGATACATATTGTATTGCGGTTACACTGAATACCGGAATCGACTTTCTTACCGGAATCTACCAAAACCGATTTTCGATTACCGGAATCTACTTAAAACAGTCGTTCTATTTATTTAATTGTATAACATATATATACATATGATATAATTTATGATATTTGACTCGTATGCAAAGTTTTAGAAAATAGTAATTAGCCGAAATTGACTTTGATGAGTTTGAGTTTGAGTAAAATTGTAGTATTCGGCGACCCTACGAAGTGTTACAATTCAAGTTACCCAAATCATGAAATACTGACTGTAAATAAAAAGTGTACCATTATTTTTTTAAGTTATGCAAAAAATATTTAGTGTGGTAAATGTATGAAATGTTGATACATTGATTTTTGAATCACATTAACTATCTGTATGTGATATTCTAACAAATTGCTTCAGGGAATGTTGTTTCGTTAAAAAACATGGCTGTCAGGGGATGTGGTTGATTTCCTTTAAACTGTATGTTCATAGTAAGTTAAGCAAAATATTTTTGTCAACAATCATATATCAGATTTTACAGCAATTACACCAAAATGTGATTGTCCTCTGATTGGCGGGTTTGTAAAACGTAGAATAAAAAAAAACAGTGGCCCTATTATATATATATATGTATGGTTAAAGTCCCAGTTTCGCTTTAAATACTCCAATATAGAATAATTAATTAATTTTATTTACCGTGCTTTCATATTTTTGTCGCTTTTAACTAGACAGCGTTGCCAGAGTTCAAGGTTGACGCAAGTGAGGCGAGGTGGTCAGCTTGAACCTCTTATTAAATATGTCTTTATATACGATGTTACATGAATGTCTAATTAAATTTACAATTAATTTTAAGAGAGATTTCCTGAACTAACTTGAGTTTGGAATGAAAATGCTTAACTCTCTTCCCCGATTTTCAGAAACACTTGAAACTACTTGTCTAACACAATAGTTTGCCGTTTCCGCAATAACATCATTGAACATTTTTCTTCCTGTTTCGGTTTTGTTCAATAGTTTAAATACATACAAGAAATACATTAATGTACGCTTAAAATGTAATGATCTAATGTTATTTACCGAGCAAAAGTAATGTGTCACTGTGACTAGCAAGATATTACTAGTAATTTGCTGTATTTTTGCATTTGTATTTAAATCCCAGATATCAAGTGGATCAGAGTTGGGTATTATGATGGTAGTTTCTATAATTGTGTTGAATTGCGGTCCACTTTGTAGCATATTTGTATTTTTTGTATGGAAAGATGCATATTTAGATGCATATGTACAATGCATATGTAAGATTTTAATGTTACCTTCTGCAACAATCAAAAGCATTATCGAATAATTAATATCATTAACACAGTTAATAAAAGTTATCCATAGACCGTAATATCATTAAGAATATTTTCCAAGATACTTTTACAAAACTTTACATTACTCTTATATATGAATACAAATATGAACAGAACATTTCTTTTATTGATTCAGGTATTTCAAAATGTGTTTACTAGGTGGTAATACATACTTTCTTTAACGACTGTCTTAAATATAATAACATTTACTAAGTAAAGTAGAATGTTTTTACTAAATGCATCAAAACGCTTATGTAAGTCTTATGACTATTTGTGTTTTTGTAATAAATATAGTTTTGTAATTACTCTTCAATAACATTAATGATAGAATAAATAGAAAATTCGTAGGTGTGTTATTCCATATTTGTTTAATGGAATGCAGGCGCAATTTTAGTAAAACTAATGTTTTGTCAGAAATGAAGAGTAGGCTATATGTACTATTGCTGGAAAAGAGTTATAACTATACAAACCCAGCGCTTTTTGAACTGATACGTTTTCAATGTAAGATTTTATATTGCCAAGAGGATATTTAAAGTACCGTCACTGCCGGTTGTTTCATTTAGTCTCGTAATTAAAATTATGCATTTGGTTTTAGATATATTAAATATTACTGGGCAGCACCACGCGTTTATAGAATCAAGGTCATTTTGAAGATTTCCCCGTATTGTATCACGTCATTATCAAAGAGCTCAATGTCACGACTTTTTATGTTATTGCGTTACGTAAGTCGACTTTTTTCCGTTTCTGTCGTATTTTCTTATATTGTCATGAAAATGAACATTCAATTGCCGTTATTATTTTTTTTTACTTTTCAAACCAACACGTCAGAAGTTAAGAGAAAACATTGGCCGAATGTCTGAACAATAAACAACGAAAAAATATATACACCAAAACCGAAAACGAACCAAATCATGCACACATTAGATTTCTAATTTAAGGATTTA
>JAFMSR010000019.1:19621150-19664440 GCA_022818135.1 Saxidomus purpurata | reverse complement strand
AAACCAAGAGGCCAATAATGATATAACTTGGCAGGGATGTTCCTTGCATAAAGCCCTTTCATAGTTGTTCAAATAATTCCATTCCATGCAGAACTCTGGTTGCTATGGCAACAGAAAGGAAAAACTTTTAAAATCTTCACCTCAAGAACAGGAAGGCCTACAGCTAGTTGGTATATTGCATTACCTAGTGGACCTCTACCAAGATTGTTCAAATAATGACCCCCGCGCAAAACTGCTTTGACTTTTGATAATTCATTATAATTCGATAGCAAACAAGCTTTTCAGAGTTCTTTTATTTGCTTTAGCGACAACGTTGACTTATACGAGACATTGCCATTAGTTTTCGTTACTGGCAGCATTCGTAGCTCTGTGAACAGAATCAAGTGTTCCATAGCGTAACCTACCATTGGACAAAGCCCATGAGGACTTACCAGGATATTTTGATACTCCGAATTGTAAACCGAACGCGGTAATATTTTGCTTTTAGGAGACATTTGGTAAAAACATAACCGTAGACCTGTTAAATATTTCTAAGCTACTATTAACAAATTTAACTATAGTGATATAGTGCTGTTCCCGAGAAGAATAATATGCTGACCATAGTAATTTTCGTTATATGGAGAATGTTCGTCTTGATATAGTGGTATGTAATTCGATGTGTTGCTATCCATGGTTTTATACCATCTCATTCTTGTGAAATCCAGCTTATCTTCTTCATTCAAGATATAAGCCGGTCTCAGAACCAACACTCACTATATAAATTGAAATATTATGGTATAACATGTAGAACCCTTAACTGAATTTCTGAATTCCTTCAGGATATAACTCAGACAGTTGCCCCGTGAAATTAAATTTCGAAAACGGTGGTGTCCCCAGGGCACTGTCTTGAGACCGATCCTTTTCTTTATATTTATCAATTACTTTTCAGATTAGATTCAACACAGTACTTTAGGGTGCTTTGCTTGGGATATATTTCAAAAAGAAATTAAAAGTTTATCTGGTTCCAATTTCACGAAAATACTTAAGTAATAACTCACAGGTCACTAACATGCTCAATTTATTTCAACTCTTTCCAATCCCTTGCATATTCAATCATTTGAAGGATTCAATTTTGTCAGAATCGTATTTACCCATTAATTACATTAACATACACTTACCAATATTTATGCAGGAAATGGTGGTGTTATAGCAAATATTTTACTCAAGTAAATTCTTAAGATTCTTGAGTTGTACTCAAAGGAGTTTGTCGTTATATCTGACTTGCATTTGATAATATACAAATTTCTTCCCTTTCAACGTGTTAATTCATTAAAATCATCGACTATTGTTAAAAATGCCAACAATAAATATCTTTATTTTTAGTGATAGATCTACATGTAATATGACTTTAGAATAATTTACACAGCTGAGCAATGACTCACGTTGATATTTTTAGTGAAACTGGTGCCTGGTGCTTAACTTCTGAAAGCTGCTAGTGAATGCGAACAAGATTGGCTAATGCTAATAAAAAAATCTCACTATAACTAAAGACAAAAGAATCCAATCCAGTTTTTCTATAAAGTTCGGACGGGATAGACAGAGTGTCTAAAGTGCAATCATCGCTACTACCGGTACTTTCTGAGTACGGTCCATTAGAAAAGATTGTATCCACCGTGATGCCCAAGCTCGTTAAGTTTGCATATAAGTTTTTTGTGATCAACCTTGTCGAAAGCTTTACTGAAATGCATAACTATTATATTTGTTTGTTTACCATTCTCAATGCCGTACAATATCGCTTGTGTGGAGCTGATAAGTTTGAATTCACAGCTATGCTTAGAGCTAAAGCCATGCTGGTACTGGCTTAGCAAGTTATTATTGCCAAAATGCTTCAAGATGTTGGAATCCAGAATATGCTCCAATACTTTGAAGCAATGCAGGTAAGAGTATTTGACATGCAGTTAATGGTCTTGGATTTCTTATAGACACGAGCGACGACTGCACTTCTCCTGTCTGGAAGGATACTGTTTCTGGTTTTGTGTGCTCTCTTGTGGTGTAGCTCTTTAAAAACTCGTGGTACAATTTCATCTTTATTAGGGGAGTCATTGGATAAATTTGTCAACATCCTCTACTGTTATTCTGACCTTGGGCATAACTGGTGATGACCTGTTTGATACAGACTATAAACCATGTAAATCAATTGTGTTATTGTTTGGCACGTGTAAAGGTCAGTATGTAACTAAAATTTTGCCGACGGCACGCCATCTCGTATCCCCGCGCCGTATTAATTTTGGACAAGGAAATGACTTCACTTCTCAAGGTCACGATGACATTGGGATAATAGACCTACTGATCTTACTATATGGAGAGATGTTCCACTAGTCATAGCCAACATGAATACCAATTTTGAGTGGCATATGCTCAACTATTCTCTTTTAATAGGCAGTAGTGGATATATTGTGCAGGAATGGACATGATTCCGCACTGTCCTCAACCCACACATCTTAAGGCCCTTAAATTGGGTCAGATTTAAAGTGTTGTACCAGGATGACATAGCAATATTGTGGCAAATTTCAAGTTCCTTGTGCAAACAGTGTGGAAGGAGTGTGGAAGGAGTTAACGACTAGGTCAGAAGGGCCACGGCGACCTTGACCTATGACCTATTGACTTGCATATAGTAAGGGTGTTCTTCTAGTCAAGACCAACCTGCATACCAAGTCTGATATGCTAAATTGTTCTCTATTTAAAGGCAGTATTGTATATTGTGTAGTGACCCCGCCCTGCCCTAACTAACACAGTTTAAGACTCGGGGGTAAGATGAAGTGTTATAAACTGCCAGGAGGACATTACAATATTGTGGCAAAGTGTCAAGTTCCTGGTGCAACATTAATTTCACGAAAGCCTTGACCAGCGACAATTCCCTTCAATGATTAATTCATCGTTTTTACTGTAATACAATTATTCTTAAAAGAGTGTCGTTCTGGACTAGGCATTTCCAGTAGTGAGCCGTTCTGGTACTGGTCCGTTCTGGAAGTGGGCCGTTCTGGACTTACAGCCTTGTAGGCGTCTATACTAATGTTGGAGTGTGATGCGCTAGAATGCCCTGTCTTCCTGCGTGATCTTCGTGCAGTTCCTCAACACTATTTAAATCATAAATCATATACAGGAGTTGCTGGTTTATGTCGGTTCTGGTAACGATTGTGTCAGCCTGGTTGGTGTCTCCTGTCCATATGGTGGCCATGGGGTGCTGCAGGTGAAGCTCAGTGATCCTCTCTCTAACAGTCTAACTTCCTGCATGTACACGGATGACGATATACTGAGACTATGATCATTTCTTATTGAGTTTTGAACTACCATTCATCATCATCATCTTTGATAATGGCTAACCGTCATAACTGAATATAATGGCCATGCGTGGGGGGTTAGAAAACGTTAAAAGATTGCCAAATCTCCTAGGTTACTCGGTCCACCCAGAAGGTTTTTGGCAATGTGTTAAAAAAACATAAATATGACACATTTAATTTCTAAAATAAAACATTAAACTAAACGGCTATCAATTAATTTGTTATTTTATTTGAAATAGTCATATCGGCGAACGTTTAACATCGACTCTTTCTGTGGTCTTCATAGATCCAATCCGTCATTTGGAATATGTCAGACAACATCCGGTAAGACACTGGTTCCCTGTTCTCGTGATGACTATTGCTAGTAGGTAGAGCACCAGGAGACAATACATCCGGTTACCTGCAGTCCAAAAAAAACTTGAGATGCTGCATGATATTTGTTGTAATATTTTAAGAAAATGAAGACGGATCTGCTATGGCAGAGCTTACTAGGCGAGACAATAACAGGGATCGTTCTCTTGACTCACAAACGAGTACCGAGAGTGGTTCCAGCAGTACAAGCGAAGAGGAAAGACTGAAAAAACTTTTTGAATCTTGTGATGACGACAAAGATGGTTTTTTGAATAGGTTTTGTATTTTGAATTATTGTTGTTTCTAATTGAACTGCACGAATTCTTACTTTTAGAGGCGTATCTTTTTTAAATAAAGAATTGTTTTGATCTACTTTGTCAAATTAGTAGACTTGAAAAGTCACAGTACTCATGTATATAGGTACAGCCCGGCCCGTACAGCCTAGCCTCATTTTCAACTGCAAGACTGACCGATTTTACAAACTGATATTATAGATGTCTGTCTCTACAAAGGGCTGCCATCGTATATAGCAAAAAGACCTTGCGCATAATTAGTTGGGCTTAGATATAGCCCTACTTGTATTTTCAACAACTTGAACAAGGCAGTCTCTCCTCGTTTGGTCCTGGGGAGATAGACACAGAGTCTCTTCTTCCGACTCAGCCGGACAGGGAGACAAATTTGGGTGGTTGTCTCCCCATCAAGCTATAATTTTTAATCACATTAACCGGTGATACTCGCTTATTAGCTACTTGTCAAAATAGATTGGTCTTCAACTCTAAAATAGCTACTAAAATATTGCAGCAACTCAAAGTGATACAATTTTCACATTTAAACTCGCGCTTAGCGCTCGTGAAAATATTACAGTTGTATCACGTCTCAATGAGATATATTCCATATCCACTCAACAAATTTCCTCTATTTACTGCATACTTTTTAATCCGGAGGCGGTATTTCTTATCTTCACTTTGCATATTCTGACATATATTACTTATTTTTATTTTAACAGGGATAATTTTGCTTTTATGTGCAAACAACTGAGCTTAGAAGAGTGGACAAGTGATATACTGGATCAACTAGGTGTGAACTGTACATCGAGGATCTCGTTTCAGGATTTCTTAAAGTTTCGAGCACAGGTACATACATCTTAGTTTTTCATGATAAACAAAGAGCTACAGAAGTATTCTCCATCATTGAATAATAAGTTGCTGAACTCAAGTCACTAACTTGTCATTGATCACTTCATATGAGTAGTTTATAGTTTTAACACAGACCAGGTCACGTTCTTGTCCATACAGGAATTATAATGATTAGGTAAAACTGCCAACTTGTGAAATACGGCATTGCTATGAAACCCAATTTTAAACCCCAAGAAAAAACTTTCATACTAGCCCGTAAAAAGATATGAATCTTTGAAAAGCGGAATGATTTTCATTTGATTTGTCCTTAGGTTTATTGAGAAATGTCAGAGAGTATTCAGGGGAAATAACTCATCATTCATCTAACTGTTTGCAGGCACTTGACCCTGATCATCATCAGTTAGTGATAGAAGACACGGATACAGGAATAGATCTCAACATGAGTCGGCAACACAATCAGGTCACATCATGGCCAACAATGAGCAGTGATAGCCTAGGTATGTAATACATGACTGTCATTGACAGAGTGACCAGGTCACATCATGGCCAACAATGAGCAGTGTTGCCTAGGTATGTAATACCTGACAGGGTGACCAGGTCACATCATGGCCAACAATGAGAAGTGATAGCCTAGGTGTGTAAAACATGACAGGGCGACCAGGTCACATCATGGCCAACCATGAGCAGTGATAGCCTAGGTATGTAAAACATGAAACAAGGTGACCAGGTCACATCATGGTCAACCATGAGCAGTGATAGCCTAGGTATGTGATACATGACAGGGTGTTCAGGTCGCATCAAGGCCAACAGAAAGAAGTGATCGCCTACGTATGTAGTACATGACAGGATGACCAGGTCACATCATGGCCAACAGTGAGCAGTGATAGCCTAGGAATGTAGTACATGACAGGGTGACCAGGTCACATCATGGCCAACAGTGAACAGTGATAGCCTAGGAATGTAGTACATGACAGGGTGACCAGGTCACATCATGGCCAACCATGAGCAGTGATAGGCTATGTATGTAATACATGACAGAGTGACCAGGTCACATCATGGCCAACCATGAGCAGTGATAGCCTAGGTCTGTAATACATGACAGGGTGACCAGGTCACATCATGGCCAACCATGAGCATGATAGCGTAGGTATGTAAAAGTCCAGTAAATGGAACTGTTGTAAGAAGTGAAATACTTGTTAATATACCACTATTACACATAGTGTTTGGTGGGGGCTATATATAGCAATCACGCATGTTTTCCTGAAGTAAAGTCTTATTCAGAAACTACATGTCTGATTTTTACCAAACTTATTCTGTAGCATCTTTGCATTGACCCATTTCAAAGGGAAGAAATAGTCCTGGTCCAGTGTTCACAGCGTTCAATTTTACTTAAATAGAAAAACCTTCAAAAACTTCTTCTCATGAACCAATGTATGGAATGTCATCAAACTTGCTCTGCAGCATCCTTGCATTGTTCTGTTTCAATATACAGGATGTAGTACCAGTCCAGTGCTCAAAGGTGCGGCTGTTACTAAAAAAAAAAACAAAAAAAAACCTTAAATGGTTTCTATTGAACCAATGGATGGGATGTCTCCAAACTTCCTCTGTAGCAATCTTGCATTGTCCCATTTTGAAAAACAGTTTCTAAAAATAGAAGAAAAACTTTTAAAGACTTCTTCTCATCATTGATCAACCAATGGATGAAATATCACCAAACCTGCTCTGTACCATCCCTGTCCAGTTTCAAAAAGCAGGAAATTGTTGCAGTCCATTGCAATCAAGTGTTACTGGTTCTACATTTTTGTAAAAATAGAAAAAACCTGTACCAGATAATGGCTTTTCTCTATAACCAGTGGATGGAATGTCACCAAACTTACTCTGTAGCTTTCTTGCATTATATCCTTTCAAAAGACAGGAAATGGTTCTGGTCCATATTACTAAAATAAGAATAATCTGTATACTGCATTGGCAGTGACCGGGAAAGGATTTTTTTCTATGTGACAAATGTCACGAATGTGTGAAAAGTTATGTGACATTTGAAATTTTTATGTGACATTTAAGAAAATGTATGTGACATGTTGACCTTTATATTTCTCTTGATATTTCTGTAATGCTGATAGATTCCTTTGCTGTCTGAGATGTTTAGAATAGCTAACTGTAAAGATTTTGAAATTGAGTACAAAATAGTCAGCTTTCGGCTGTTTCATGAAAGGGAGGTAATACTAGTATCGACTTAATTTATGATATGCACAACCAATCTTTGAAATTTCAAACATACATGCCTGTAAATCATTTTATTTCAAATTATATTGGTACTTCACATTATCTGTGTGTGGAAAATTAACGCTCTGTTTTATTTCCCGTCTGCCAGGAGCTATATCGGGTAGACCGGACAGTCTGGATTATGACAGTGGTGCAAGAGATCTACAGAGTCCAGAACCTACAGTCTCTCTACAGAAGTTACTAGAATATCATGATCCTAATTTGTACAGGGGTGTCGTTGAAAGCTGCATTGAATCAAAACAGTTTCTTGACTTCTTACGTGGAAGTTTATCTTTGAGTCGAGTAAATGTTATATTCAGCCAAGTATTTCCAACTGTACTGATTTTTCTAGAGCATTTCAAGAGGATGCTGTACTCAACTTTTTCACATGCTGCCCACAGGTAGCCGGCGCGGGGTTTGGACCCCCATCCCCCCAGACGCCCCTCTACAACCCTGGTACCCCAAGTACTGATATATTTAAACAAAATAATAAAATTGAAAAAAATTTTTTCACTATATACATATAGTGGTGAAGGTATAGCACTACTGGGTCCGGTAATCACGAAAATATACACTGACCTTCAACAAGGCCATGTGTTCATAATTTCAGACCGATTTTCAAAAACTTGGTCTTGTTCCACGTAGAAATAATTTTACTCTGTAACATTTTGCATATATTTGGTCCATAAAAAGCTCTCGCAAAATGCAGCAAGCCAACAAACTTGTAAATTTCAGTTGAGCTTACAATGTGACCGCAGTTACATTATATTCCAGTCAGTACACAATTTCATAACACTTCGTGATTCCCAACCCAGACCGACGTAAATCAAAAGAAAATCAACTTTGAAACTACTACGGTGATTTCAAGTCAACGACTCGTAACCACTCGACCACGGATGTGGACTTATAGAAATATATTACCTTCGGCTTGTGTTAGTTTGTAAAATATACACATAAATCTGTTTTTGAATAGTTTTTGCTTTCTGTCATGTAACATCACTTGTTTATAAAGCTTGTGTACAAATGGGGACAAAATATGTCTCAAAACTAAGCTATCTGAGCTCTCTTCACTTCTCCTATGCCTGTGTACATGACAAATTTTATTGGTCAACTGGTACATGTACATGTCCACAGTGGAATTCAGCTGAACCTATGAAGAAGGGGTTATGGACAAGTAGTCAAGCTCAGGGACAGTCTCTTAGGTTTACTGTCTAGTTTGACTTCCCATGGTAATACCCAGGTTGATTTGATACCATGGAATTAGCAATGGAGGTAAACGTGGGCCTTTTATTTCCTTTCATTGATTGTTCTATATTCACCTCACAGGTACTGTCCATAATTTAAAACCTGGTTTGTCCTGTACATGTATCATTTCATCATGAATTGCAAGGGATGTAATTATTTGGTGTTTTATGCCTTTTATTTCAAAGTTGCCTCCCGCTAATTTTAAAGCATAAAAGCTGACGGCAAAGTATTTCAAGTGTATGTAGATGTAGAAACAGATGGAGCAGTTTGCATTCAGTCATTGAATTACAAAATATTTCTATTATGATATGAGTGAAGTTAGATTTTGTTTGATTTAGAGCAAAATAGTTGAAGTTACCAAGTTATTTATAATCTCTCATTGATTTTGTTTACTAATGGTTCTAAACGTTGTCCATGGAGACACTGATGCATCCAGGGAAAAGCATAAAATACATTTCTGTATGTTGTGTGTAGCATGTTACTGCTTTCATAATTTAAGAGAGCTAAGGGTATAGACAAAAACTTTTCTTTTGAGTTTTAAGGAGTTAATCATCTCTGATTATAATAGTTAAGGTTTATACTTGTTTCACTAAAACTTTTTTTACGCAATAATGGAAAGAACTTCATGCTGTACGTAAATATTGCATTCAGTTAAACTTCATTCGCTTCAACTAGGGGGGCGGACAATTTTAGTTCGCAGGATTGGTCAGTTCAAACCATGAAGGTTCACCAGTCACGGATCGTCCTGTTTCCCATGAAGATGGCCATATTGAGAATTTCACGCATTCAGTTGCGTGTAATGGTATATTGTACTGTTTACCGATGATGAAAAGCAAATAAACTCACAAATATTTGTGTTTTATCTTCATGCATAAGAATTACATTACCATAATATTATAGGCAACGTTTGTATATTTATATAGGCATCGTGTACAAAATGTTAGACAGAAGAAGACTTAGATATCTGCTTGTTGGCCGTTACTTGACGGTTCTCAATCAGTTACTTGGAGCTGGTTTTATCCTTCTAATTTGTCTGTTAATCTTCGTAGAAATTATGAGTTTGACTGTATGTACAAATGTAACTTAAAGTCCCAGGATCACATTTACAAGTAACTTTCATTTTATCAAGAAAAATGTCTTACTGACAGAAATAACCTTTATTTGTACCAAAAACATTCCTAACTTTGCTTTTTAAATTGATAAGTACATGTACATATCAGAAACGTAGCGTATTATTTTTTTCAAAGATATTCAATTTGCTAAAAATAAGAAAGGCTTTCTGGCAACTCTTTTCTTGAAGAAACAACTTGAAAACAAAAGAAACTCATATACAGTAAACTCTGTTTATAACGAACTCCTGGAGACCTTTTATATTTGTTCCTTATATCCGGAGTTTGTTATATCCATATTATATTTTCATATAAAACAGATTAAGAAAAAAATTCAGGCCGAGAAAATATGTTCCTTATATCGGGAATTTCGCTATATCCGGAGTCATTATATACAGAGTTTACTGTGTTAACATTGTTTTATTTAGAGTGAAAAGATCATTACTTCTATCATTATCCTATCAATAAATTTATGTTATTTTATCAGTAAATTCAAAGTGATCCAGGGACTTTAATACAACAGCGAGAACTACATTAATCAGAAAAATATTGATGTGAGAAAAATTCGTCACTCGTTGAATATTTTATCCATTTTCATTAATTTTTTTTTTAATTTATGCCAATCTATTTTTGGTTTTCAACATTGTAAACAAAATTCATTTTACATTTAATTGCTCATTTACTGAGAGGAGGTGTTAAAAACATGCATCATTTAACGACAACAGTGTAACAACTGATCAAAAGTGCCATCGTTTACATGGTAATTGAGACTTACACCTTTCATTGGTCAAACGAAAGGATGTTAATGCACTTAAACTGAAAAGACTACCATACAAGTTCAAGAGATCATTGGTGGAGGTTTCGGAGGTGGAACAATATGATTTATATGGAGATTTTGCAGGGACCACTTGCTGATTTCGCGCAGTCATTTGAATCAGAGTGAATGAAGTTTGAGCGATATAAATAAGCTATTAGTAAACAAACGAACAAAGTTCGACCAACAAAAGTTCAACTGTTTATGTAAACAACTATTTAATTTCTTTAATAATTTTGATAAATTGGAAATAAGGGTTAAAATTGCCAGAGCTCTGATAAACATCAGTTAAAGTTTCAGACCAAATTTGAAAATGAAAAATTAAATTTTATCTACATATTAAAGTTTAGAATTTAGTACGTATTTTGGTTCTTAGATGAAAGGAAATTTGTTTTAGATCCTCAGTTAGTTTGCCTCATTTCAAGTATAGTAAACATGCAAGAAAATAAAGGAAAGACTGCCTTTAGTCTAAAATTTAAAAGACAAATCAGAAGTTCCCTGCACACTTGTCATTCTTAACAAGGCATTTTGTTAATAAAAGCAAATCAGGGAAACACCAGTATCTTGTTACTTGATATTCTGAGAAAATGTCTCAATTTGCATAATTGGATTTCACTTCTAGTACATCTCATGCATACAGTGGAAGACAAACACTGATCATGTTTTACACACCCAGTCTGTTTTACTGGATGGGCTGTAGTCTTGAATCAAAACGCTGAAGACGCTGGATTTGTTTGTGTATTCAAAATATATGTCCTTTGTTTTGTTGTGACGGCTATTTCAGTCTGTAATCTTCATTAGTGAAGGCTATGCCAGTTGGTAATAAGATATTAACAGAATGCAACAGATATAAATCGTATTTTAGACCGAATTGTCTCTGTTTCTATTCCCGGTACACATAGACAGCAGGGGTTTTCACTGTACTCAACAAAATGTTTTCGAAGTAACGATGTTCAAATGTTTTAATTACTGCAGTCATTGATATGTATTTTAACAAAATAGCACATTTGATGCGTTTCAAGATAACGAGGTCTACAATCAAATATAGGGTAAATTGCCTTCTACTTAAAACAATCACCACCTATGAAATATAACAAATCGTTTAAACATCGACACTAACGTTTTCTGCGTTTTCTGCTTAAGGTGCCCACGCGTATGAACAATACATGTAGGAACGCAGACTAGCTCGCGCCAGGTCCGCAGAATAAACATATCAGTAATAAAGTTATATTTACGTCCCTTGCCGCGCATTTTGAATAAAATTTATGAATGGATGGATATAATCGTAAAAAGAGAATGTGTAAACATGCGCGTAAATATTCCTGGCTGTTCAAAATATTTCATTCTTTAAAATGACGATCAGGGTTAGACATTTTGTTGTCACAGACACTCTGAAACATATGTTTTCTTTCCGCACAAGGTTTAAGAAATGACCGGCGGGTTAAGAAATCGGAACTATTTCTATAGGGTCTAATTTATAGTTAATCGTCCCTTATTTTTACGCATCATTGTAAAATGAAATACATCCGCGGTTATTTTTCGACAGTTTACGTTTGTTATATTTACAAAATTTAGCTGATGCTGCGCATGACTTTATAACATTATATATTTAAACAATACAACTTTCATGTCTGCAATGGCCATATGGTTTCAAATAAAGAATCATAATTTGGGATTATATGCTGACTGACGTCCCGGAGCTACTTCCAGTTTTGGTACTTAAGGAATAGGCTTCGGAAAACGGTATGTAAATTTGTTTGATTCACAAACAAATAAAAATTAAGGAGTAAAACGCAAACTTTAGTACTGTTAAGGCAAAGTGTGCACTTAAGTGCTGTATTTAAGGGACGGATTGCAAACTTTATTATAGTGCTGTAGTTGCACTTAAGTGCAGTATTAAGAGAAATTGCAAACTTGAGTGCTATAAGTAAATGAAAAAGTGTACACTTAAGTGTTGTATTTAAGTGACGGGTTGCACACTTTAATGCTGTACATAGACTGTAGTTAGGGAAAAATTGCAGACTGTAGTGCTATATATGAACAAAGTGCACTGTTTAGTGCTGTACCTACCATAGAAATCTGCAGTAAACTTAAGTATTGAGTGAATGATAAAAACTTTGAGTCATATCAAGTAAAAAAGAATCGCAATCACGACCACACCGCTTATAATTCAGGACTAAAATTTTCAGTGAGCTCCCCTAAATGATAATTAATGGTACAGTCAAAAACTGAAAGATGGACGAGTCCATTGTAGAAATTTAGCAAAAGAAGAGTTAACGAGGGCAAAATTAATAGGGGTGTCTGAATATATACCAATTGTGGTAGTACTGCATGATATTCCATGTAAATGCAATTTTCTAAAGTTGAAATTTTCCATCTCTGCCATGAACTTTTGTTTTAGGTAGATGGAGTCATGGTGGGATTGTCTTGATTTTCCATGTGTATTTTTAAGTCAGGGTCCATGTCAAAACCGTCCTGACTTTTTAGATTCTGATTCAGAAATGCCCTGATTTTGCCCTGATCACATGTGAATTCCATTCGGTTTTTTCATACAGAATGTGTCGAGATAATTTCAGAAGAATTGTGTTTCTGGCACATTCTTAGAGAGAAGAGGACATGCAGTGAATAGCACAATCAACATGAAATAGGGAGAGGGTTGACCGTTAAACTGGTGTAAGTTCTTTAATTTGTGTAAACGTTACAACAGTTTTGCGGTCAACCATCAAATTATAAAGAAAAAAAATACATGGAATGTTCCGTGATGGAATTTATTTGAGCCATTCACTTAGCTTGTGTCGCTAATGACTGTTATGTGCCAGCTTTTTATTTCCTGTGTTCCGCAGGATAGCGTATCATTAGTGACACGTTTCTTAGACATATGTAACATTTCTGAGAAAACTAGCCTATGGACGTTAGAATTAATCATTTAAGTGATATTACCATTCAAAGTGACCGTCACTGTTTAGAAAATTCAGCCTTGTCTGCTCTCTGACTCGAACAATTTTAATGCAGTCTTCACTAAGTTTGACCATACTGTTTATCGGTGCACGACATTTCATCGAAAGACATTTGGTTGAATTACTTTTTGGTCTTCTGAATATTTGTCGATTACGTCACTTTTTCTATTTTTTGTTTATCACCAGGACAGTTTGACTAAAAAAATTAAATATATTTTAAAAGCACTCGGCAAGACGATATAACGATAGGATTTTTCTATGAAAACAACCTAAAACTGCAAACATCTCTCAAAACCCATATCTATATAGTTATATAGCCGGTTTCTGACAAACGTTTAGCAGGTTCAAATCCTATAGCATCTTCTGTTTCTTCTGTTTCTATGTAAAATCGTCTAGCTAAAAAGGCCGTTTTTTTATCAATTTTGCCAGTCTTTCAAGACTTGCAAGGCTATACCCTTATTTTGAACATATGGACTTTGAAAACGTTCAGAATCATGTTATTGCAATTATGAAATTCTAATGTATTAAACATGCTGATGCCGCCTGATTTTGTTTACAATATGCCACGCATGTGTACGGTATTTTTCTTATATAAAATGTAAAAAGTATCAATTTTTCGACAACTTTTGACATCTTTCAACAAAAACATAATTTAGACTGAATGACATTTCCAACCAAGTGTTACAGTACACGAAATTGTTACGTAGACGAAATTCTAATTTGACCAAATGTCTTTCGGCCAGACCAAATGTCATGGAAGCAGTATTTTTGAGGACAATATCAAGGCAAAGTTTAGTAACCTGGGCTACATAGCTTTCAGTCACTTTGTAGTTGTGGCCCTTTAATTGATGAAATGTTTTTACAAAATTTCATAGCCCTTTTATTGCTAAAAGTTGACAAATAATTTATCCCAACATGAATCACAACTATTTTTATGACAAATATTTTGATTACCACTCGTTATAACCCCTACTTTTGACACATCATTTATTACCTTAAGGCCCGCCATCTGAAATGTATGTGAAATAATTACTGAGTATTCATACTAAATTGATTTATGTTTGTTTTATGCTGTCCAAACTTGTAGACTGTTATGAAATATATTGTTAGAAATAATTTTGTAGAAATGACGAACATCACACATGTCATCAACCTCCAAAAACAGGAAACGGACACGTACACCCGTCTTTGAAAAAGAAGCTTGTGAAAGCGGTAAGACATATTGCTTTTTACACTACAAAAGGTCTATGCCTTAAAGAGCATTTTAATGTACTTTTGATCGATCACGTTATAAGTATGTTGTTGTAAACATATGCTGCACAAGAGGCATTTCAAACGTCACCTTGTTGAAGGTATTGTCACAATGTTCTACCGGTACATCAAAGACACTTACGTGTGATTGTTTGCAATTATAGAAAACCGTTTGTTCGTTTACGTCTTAACTGTGATATGTGAAGTAGAACAACCTTGTTTCTTACCTAGAGGTAGAACATCAAACACAATACAAATCATTGTTAAAGGAAAACGTCGAAAGAAATGGATGTCACTTAGATGTAAAGAAGAAGATATGGGGTACGACTGCAACTGTGGAAGGCAAAATATTACTTTGGTGTATTACCAGACGGACCAAAAAAATGACCAAATAGTGGAAGTCATCAGAGAGTGAACCGGGTAGTTTAAAGGCCTTAAGAAATTACACGTATCGTGTTAATGACACCATCATTTGCAGGTATGTTTCAGAAGATTTAAATATTTTACAGATACTTGTTATAACACATTATACATTGTACTATCTTTTGATATTGGTAAAGTACTGACTAATAAAACCAAAAGAATCTGAATTAAGGTGATACGTGTCTTTTTACATTGTACTTTTAAAATTGTGTGTAAATTAACATTTTGAAAACAAAGAGCAAATAATGAGCATAATTTTGTAATATGCAGTTAGTTTATGCAATGCAATAAAACAGATATAAAATCAGGGACATTATGTTGTGAAAATATATATTAAGTCTTATTTGACTTAAATGATTTCATTAAACAAAATGCACGTGGTAGTGAATGTTATATGTAAAAGGTTTTGTAGGTCATGATTATAATTTTCTTCAAATTGGTTTGCAATGTACACAGAGTGGCGACAGAAGTAAAGACAAAACTTATTTACTTCATATGTTTCACCTCAATTGCAGCTAAATCTTCATCAATCAGAAGTTTTAGTATTTGTATGTTCATGTCATAATGTTAGAGAAAAAAGTTATGCTTTATATATTCTTTACAAGCATGTACGCCACCAACATACGGCTTATTATAATTAAAAACAGTATATAATTTCAATAAATGTCTGTTCAACATAATACTGACGGGTCTTATAGCTTTTTTCTAAAATGTGACCTTTTTTCAATACTTTCATTTATAACTAATGCCAGGATAGTAGTAACCACGGTCGATAAAACAATAGTTGTTTCTTCGTAAACAATATTAAAGCCGTTTACTTTGCCATGGTCATTCACAGATTCAGAAGTAGCGGTACTTCTGTTGTAATAAGCATTATTTAGCGCCGAAATGTGTGTCGAATGTTAAGTATTGCACAAAGAATACGACTTCTTAATAATTATTGTCTGTTTAGACTGAGCGATACTCTATATTAAATGAATGAATGAATGAATGAATGAATGAATGAATGAATGAATGAATGAATCAGTCAGTTATTTATATAAGTAGGTAAGTCATTCAGGCAGCCATTCAGTAAGTATGTCAGTGATTTATTTTAGTAAGTAAGTCATTCAGTTAGTAATTGTGTGGACATTTTTAGCCTTTTCTTGTTCAATCGCCCTTATTTTATTTTGCTCATACACTCTGTGGGCGTTCTAACATAATTAAAAGCTGAAGTTTATAAGATATGCAAATAATTGAATATAACAAGGTATATTTGTTTTATCGCAGGGATGCCTTCGTTCATCTAGTGCTAAGGACATCTCTGTCAACGTTCAAACGTGCTAAAGCAAATTTAGAATCTAGATGGACTTACATGTCAGATTTCATTCCTTGCCGGAATCCAAAAAATATTAAAGGTAATGATTGATGTTGATATATTAAGATTAAAGCTGATAGAGCCGTATAGGTAGACAACTTGTTTCATGTTAAAGTAATCATACGTATGAGAACTGAACTTCTTTACAAGTGTAACAAACCCTAATAATTTAAAGTCTCATATTTCATATTAATTATGAGGTTGAATCGACGACAACTCAATAAGACCAGTCTGATAGACGTGTTTATATGACACTGATTATCCCTACATGCTGTAAACGTTACATACACACATCATGTTTATAGCAAATAAGAATATTTGGGATTTCTAAGAAAAAAACTCATGTAAATCTAATTAAGGGTTTTCGGACATATAAATGAGATAAAACCATACTATTTTAAATCCTTCCTACTTAATCATGGTTTTGAATACGCCAGCTCTTCTCATGTCAGTCAACATAATCATGCTGTAAATGTTAGAGTTGTACACTGTGTATACGTTTATTTCCTCCAGTATTGAATAGAATTGCAAAATACAGAGAATTAAACGAGAACATTAATTTTTCACACTCAGCTAACATTTATTCTTATATAAATATGTTTATTGATAAAGTGATTACATGTACAATAGTTATTTCTATCTACTCTAGCGATTCAAAACTATGGCAGCGCCTTCATTTCAGATTTAATATGGCCATTATAGCACCTGGCTGTAGAAATAGTTTAAAACCATTTAGATTGGCTATATGCCAATAACGTTGGCGTAATGTTGAAGAATTTTGTAGATATAGAAATAAAATGGAATACACCATAATTTTATGTATCATAGCGCAATGAAATGTGCAATACGTCTCAAATGTAATTTCTCATCATCTTTTTCTTTTGATACTTGGGCGCAATCTGCAAAGGATTCATAACATCCTACGTCAAGTTAACGTGCGACCACATGAAGACACAATTTAGCCATGTGTCGTTTTGTGAGGTATGATCAATTTTTGATGTCCATAAAGGTCGGCGTATCAAGATCGCACCGTCTGTGCTTAGGTACATATGTCCGTCTCTCCTGTTTTGTGTCAGGGCTGAAACTTTGTCATGCATGAAGGGATTTTCAAATTACTGCACAAATGTTCAGCTCATCAAAACGACATGCCATGTGCAAGGCCCACGTCCCTTCCTCAAAGTTTAAGGTCACATTTAGGGTTTAAAGAAAATTAAATACTGTATATATGCACACATTTGAGCCCGTACTGTAACTTTGTTGTGCATTGAAAAATGATCAGCATATCAAGACAATGTGTTGTGTACCCTAGTCCCTACCTCTAAGGACAAGATCAAACGTGATATTTAAAGGTTATGGAGTGCTGTATACATGGTAATTCTGTCATTGATGAAGGATTTTAAAATTACATGACAATATTGATGAGCACATGAAACCTCAGGAGGTAACACGCTTTAGTATTATGTACATATATGCATATGTACATGTCCGGATTGTACCTCTGTTATATATTGAAGGATTTTTAAATAAAACAAATATTCAGCACATGGAGATAAAGTGTCTAGAGTAAGTACTGCGTTCACACCTTGAAGGTCAAGGTCACATACTGTGAGACACCACTTTTGGCGTATTTGTCACTTTTGAGGGACAACGCTTGTTAAGACCTTTTTCACCATTCCTCACTATGCATTGAAAAATAGGTTAAGGTGGTATGCGCCTCAAATTATTTGTTCGAATTTTCTCATAAAATTTACACTGTGCATACTTGAAGATATTTGTGATGGAACCCCGATATCACTGTTTTTATATCTCTTACAGTTTGTATGCTGTTGTGCTTCAAACATTTCCACTGACGTCACTTTTTGCACAGAACGCTATTTTATATAATTCCCCGAGTTTTCCTACATCGCGCTTTTATTTTCAAATTTATAGACAATAGGAAATAACATGCGCCTTGTATTTAAGACGTTCTTTAAAATGGTATAAAATTTGATGAAACAATTTCGACGCTTGAGACTCTAGTCGCGATTATGTGACGTGAAAACGGTAAAATTCTATCAGGGTTTGGCTTACAATTGGAGTTATTAAAAATCAGCTCGATGAAAAAACGCATATGTTTGATATGCTGTATAAAAATTATTTTACGATCATTTGATATGATAAAAAGGATGGGTCACCGGCTTACTATTTTTACAATTCCACGAAATTTCACCCCTACCCCAAACGTAGTTTTGACGTTGTGATGTACTGGAAGTTACTTTGTACGTTTTCTTTTTTTACAAAGGGATAAGTTGATTTTCAAACAGGCTCAT
Source organism: Saxidomus purpurata (assembly GCA_022818135.1). NCBI lineage: Eukaryota > Metazoa > Mollusca > Bivalvia > Venerida > Veneridae > Saxidomus > Saxidomus purpurata. The sequence goes on along the minus strand of JAFMSR010000019.1, from coordinate 19,645,906 downwards.
GTTTTTCAATAAAGCAATTTATAATCCAGGATGGGCTATTTTAAAAGCTACGATTCTTAATCTGCCTAAAAATAATTATAGGTTAATGTGACCTTTGACCAGTGCTTTTTCTATAGCGTTTAGATCGGATTTTCACCCTCCCGTCATGTAAATAGTAACAATATACGGTGCCATACCTGCAACTCTATATAATAGAATTAATTCAGTTGCTCCAGTGGCGACTTAGTATTTATAACGAATACTTCTAAATGTAGAAACATTAATACAATATTTCAGTATTTCCGTTACTGGGATGGGTGCGAAGAACCAATGCAAGATCGGATATACATTGTATATAGACATATAAAGAACAAGAGTTTATTTTGTAAAGAAAAACTACATTAGTTGCTTCACTAATTGTTCCGTGGTGTTTTTATTTTTCTCATTTCAGTCAATGCAAAAGAAGGAACTCGTGGAAAAATGAAACACGTCATATAAACATCGATAAACAAAATACATTTATGAACAAAACTGAACTCCCGCATGTTAAGTTCGTGAATGTATGATTGTGATGAGCATCTGTTAGTGTTAAATGATATTTAATTCTAATTTATCACAGTAAAAGTTATTGTTCACCTCCTCACTGAAAGTATCGCCTGAACGGGGTATGCATTCTCATTCTATTCCAAGCATCATCTGAATACAGTTTTAAGTATACACAGGATACATTCCTTTGTGTTTTTAGTAACTTTTGAAACTAAGTATGTATCTTTGGATTTTCGAAAATATTGCGCAACCTTTCATAACCGTATTTCTTTTTCTCCGGTGAAAAGCACCAGCATACGAAATCTCAATTTAAAGTTTAGGCTGAAAAGTCAGCTAGTAACTTTTGTGTGTTGAGATTGAGATCAAATTCGCCGCCCTTAGTTTCACGTGCGAGTTTAGTTTTAAAACTACATATAATTTGTTTTCGCTCGATTTTTTTATTCATTGTTCTCCTCACTAAAACAAATATCAACTGAATCACTAATGACTCGAAGAACCAGCGACTTTTCATTAGTGGTACACGTATAATGCGGACAAATTAACCTGACCCTGACATTTTTACATGAATATATCTTCCAGCGATTACTCCGAATAAATAACTTTCCGTTAGTGCGAGATGACGGATATTGTAGGTGTAATACAATTACTGAACGCGCATTTATACTACTAGTAACTAAAAACGCAGAAATTATTCATAAGGCGCTGATAAGAGGCCTGGGGTTAATAAACTGCAGATGTGACGTAAGCTTATAGTATCTATTTAGTTATCGTAATATGAAATAAAGATTATATGCTTTCAATATTAAAAGCTTTAATCATTTCATAAGCTAAAGTCAGATTTTTTAATCACACTAGTTTAATTACTTTAGCTACTTTTTTCTTTGATTGTGTGCAATTCCCAGCCGACCTTGGTACTTTTCCCTGGGTAAACTTGCCAATACCCCTGACAGGCTCTGGTTGAAGAGAGACATATAAATATACAAGGGAATCCGGGTACCACACCCTAGCTCTTTTACGAATAGATCCCTTGTTTCTTTTACATGCCCGATGTATAGCACCGTTCCACGTGAGACTACCTCTTGATTTCTAACAAGTTCATCTCTATATGGGTGGAAAACACTGAGAAGTGTTTCTGTAATTTCCAATGGCCCGGCGGGATTCGGACCGGGGACCTCCGGCTTAGTAGTCCAGAGTGTTAACCATTCGACCACCGCAGCACCCGTCCCTTCTATTTGTTTTATCTGTGTAAAAAATAACGATGTCACCAGACTTGCCACGTGCTTATCGTAAGACGAAACCGAAGATAAATATAAATCAACTGCGAAACTATGTTTTATGTCGGAAGGTTCCAGGCCCCGTGATTATAACTCAACTACGTTTCGTGCTCAAACTTTGAATCAATATAATATTAAAACATTTAATAAATTCTTGTCCAACTTGATTTCTATCAGAATTGCTTCTCTAGTTATCTAAAAGTTTTATAATCACGGGGCCTGGTTAATTTGCACGAGTGTTAAACTCATTCACAGCTTGGTGTTGTTCTATGTTCATTGCCGCAGGGCACATCCCATGTTTCCTTGCCGGTGATCACACTCTGGTCTTCTGCCACATAAGCCAATACGGAGTAAAGTCAACTGTCTCATCCTTATCCACATATATACCCTTATCTATATCTGTTTTGAAATTGTGAAATGTTAATGTTTTATTAAATAATCAATAAATAGCAGTCTTTCCCTTCTGTTTATCCCTCTGTAATGTGGTTGTCTTTCTATTTTTTGTGTACGTCATTTTCATATTTATAACCGAAGCACTACAGATATTAAATCTTTGGATATAAAACTTGTCATGGAAAACTGATTTGCTATCTCACACATCCAACCCGTGACGATTACAAAATTTGAAAGATAATTTAAACAACCAAATTAAAGTGAAGGAAACATTTCTTTCTTACCTGCCTTTTCGGACACCCGGACAATCAAAATCGCGATTATTAAACATGACGATGGCATTTTTATTCATCAATGCACTATGACTGAAAAAGGTAATTGTTATCGCACGGAAAATCGAACAAAACTATGCATTAAGAACAATGTGTTAAAATAAAGATCTGGAATGAAGTAAACAATATGTAGGGAGACGATGATGTGTAGATGTAGAGCGGCGGACACCTCATTCGAAGGTTGCCGGTTCGAATCCCATCAGCGGAATTTGACATGGACCTGTTTAATTCCTCCTGTCTGCGCAACAACTGGTCATATTCCAGGAAGATTCCGTCAATATTATAGTTATTATGGCATGCAAGGTTATGCGATAATTGATGTAAATTACTAAAATTAAAGGAAGTAGATATTTTATTTTTTCAGTGAAGTAGATTTTTTTCAGTATGTACATACGTAATCATTATTTACATGCTGCTAATTTGATGTCTTTAAATCATTACTATTTTGTTATAAACAGTGTTATTTATTTGACACAGTATCAAGTTGTGCTTTAAATTTTCATTTATTCAAAGGACACATGCGAAAATTGCATTTAAACGCTTACGTCAGACATGGGGTAGGGGTACAAATTGGTAAAATGACGAAATACTTAAGTCGGTGACCCCTAATTTTTACAGTGTCAACTAATAGCACAATAGATTTTACAAAAAATATTGAACTTTAACGTTTTTTCATCGAGCCGATTTCTTACAAATTTAATTTTACGCTAAAATTCTAACAAAACTCGAAGTCATTTATTTCCATTTTGACATCATAAATCCGTGCATAGCGGTTACAACGTCAAACCTTTTACGTCGAATTTTATATCAGTGTGTAGATCTAATTGAAAGATATAAGATAAAATCAGTAGGTTGAAAATATATAACAAAGGCAAAACGCTACAGCTTCAAAACCTGCCGACAGTGTAGGAAAGTGCGCTTAGCCTAGTAACAAAGTGACGTCAGTAGCTATGTTTGAGGTACTGCTGAAGAAAAGGTTTACAAGACATTACCAAAAAGAATTCCCCTGTGCAGTCGGAAATATGCTGAAATATACAATGTGCAAATGTGGCAAGAAAATTCGAGCATTTAATTTGAGGCGCATTTCACCTTAAGTGTAATCAGAACAATAGAAAACAACAGATACATGTATAACGCATAATGTATGCATGGTTTACGTTGTAATTGGCATTTCCTCCTTTTTATCGTTGTTTGAACTGAATTCATATTTAGACAATATCGATCAATGAAAGAATATTTTTTTCATAAATTTGTTACATGTAATCCCGAGACCATATTTTAAAACTCCGAGTACGCAATTTATTTAAAAACCAGACCAATCATTTTGTACCGATACATATAGACGGTTTGCTGGAAATCATTTTGGCCCATTTCGCTTGAACGAGTCTTTATTTGATATATTAATATAATTGTCCTGTTTTTATGAGAAGCGAAGTGATCGGGACTCTTATTCTTGTATATCGGATCGGAATTTCCGGTGATTTTACACGTGCCAGAAAAATCGACTCTAGTAAATTACTTGTGACGTAACGTTTTAAACATTGTGATTTGAATATCCCAAACAGAACGTCCGAATATCGTTCGTTTTTATGTGATAATACATCATTTCGATACATTTACATATATAAATCTACCTAAAAGTGCAAGACTTTATGCGAGAAAAAGTTTCTATCAATAGATATTTGGTTTAGATGGAAATATCCGTCACTTCGGGTAACAAATTCCCACCAAAACAGTTACCCTACGGACCGCTTGCGCATTACATACTATTATCCGTGAACTGACTTGTTGCATGTAGTTTCGGGTGGATACGAAATATATTTGACCTAAAAGTGATACAATTTTGATATTTTCACGCAAGTGAAAATATGAAAATTGTATCACTTTGAGTTGAGATATATTCCAAATTCCCTCAAAACAAACACATTTTCTTTTTATCTTATGCTAACTATTAAAACAAAGGCTAATCTATGTATATACACCACCATAAAAAGTAGTTTCGAAAGACCTATATCACCTACACTGTATTTTATTAGTTAGCATAAAATAAAAAGTAGTAAAAGTTAAATATTACATGTACGAAATGTACTTAACCCTTTTATTTATGTATGATTATATGTCAAACTGCGAGTCGCTTAAAAACAGTTTAAGGAAAACATAATTCTAATACGACCGTCAGAGTTTCCTTTATAAACATACCGGTATAGGGAACGATCTGTATTACACTTGACGTTGATATGCAACGCGTATTACTTAACGACATGACGTATGTGAACAATCGTGTCAAATTGCATTTTGTTTTTTAAAGCTACAATGGTGTACTGCTTCTTAGTCAATACCGTTCGGATAGTTATGAAAACAAAAACGAAATTGTAAATGAGTTCAAATGCACCTATCTTTTATCGCTGAATGAAATACGTTCAGTTGTTCGGATGCGAAAGTTTACATCACTTGTGCTCCGTATGCATTCAAGCTCCTTGCACTTCTTTTGTCAACGATAAAATACAGGGACACATTCATAAGGTTTTATTAGTTTTCTTCCTGCTCTTTCATGAACGTACCATTAATATAAATTTGCACATACTCATTTCAAACGTACCTTAGCTTCAGTGTCAGTAAACTTTCTAAAAAGTTAACAAATTCTGTCAATGTTCTTTGAAGGACTCATACGGAACAGAAAACAAAGAATTGTCAAAAGATAACTCGTTTATTAGCTATAACAGTACATATATACAATAACAAAAAGATTACACTCGTCTTCTTAATCGTTTATGTACATGTATAATACGTGTATACTTAATTTTCTTATAAGGTGATTAATAAAAAATGGTCAACTGTTTCAAAAATTATAACAGGAACATCTGTTTCTGGTTACATTGTAACACTATCTAAGTATTAAGTGGTTATTAAAATGTCGTGATATAGTCTTTTTACCATAGTTATGAATTTCTTTCTGATATCACTCAAGAAATATGTTTTATAAATACAGTATGATATTAAACAAAGTAATATATTGATACATTGGTAATCTTTTTGTTCAATCTTATAACCAATTACAATACTTTCCATATTTCTAAAAGATTTTAAAATTCCGCAGTTTCTAAAAGCTTCTTATATGATTTTCCAAAATTAGAAAGTCTAAATAACATTTGCGATTTGCTGTAATATGAATCGACTATGATTGGTTGCTGAATAAGATAATAGGTGAAACGTGTCCAGTTCTATCAGCATTATGTTATAAACACCACATATACTTCTTCCCTATCTCCACCGCACTTTTGATCTATGTCATGTACTCTTCTATTGGCAATGTCAGAGCAAGATACTCGAAAACATTGCATCGTGTAAACAGAATACGTTGATAAAGATTTTGACGGAGTTAACTGATCAATAATTTTAAAGCCGGGTACATGTGTCCTGACATGATAACCTATAAAGCACGACATAACCTTCACTCATGATTGTACAGATATCAATGTATCTAATGAAAAATTACTATTATTATCATCGTCAGTATAAAATGATAAACATCACGTAGGTCTTCTATGACTATTGTTTACTGAATTATGTACTAAATGCAATATAAGCACTATATTGTATTTCGTCCAAATGAGTCGGTAAATTAAAACGAAAGTGCATACATTAACAAAATATGTCGTACATTTGTATTACCTCTATCCTCAGTGCAATAAAAGAGACAAAAGGATAAAGTATAATACACTGGAAACAGTAACAATTAAATTCAATAAAAAAAAACTTATACAGTATCGCGTTTGTAAAATAAAATGATGAGCTTTAAAAGTCAATTGCTTTGTATATTATCAGTTTAAATAAAACACTATTCTTGTTAATTATAACATAGGGTTTTCATTATTTGAAACTACATTATAAACTTTACGAAATGTTATATTTAAAGATTAGCTTGTCACATTGTACTACACATTGGATGCTTTATCATGTTTACAACCTGTATAAACGTTAAGATATCAAATGTATAAATACTTATAGTATCAGATTGAGATACCCCACTTATATTGAAGGTTACAAAAATAGATAAACATGACTCTTTTTAGATTTTATGGCTCGTTACTGCATTTAATCCGGCTAAGATAACATGTAAAATATCCTTCTGAAAAAGATGCGTTTGGTTTTTATACCTAGTGTTAAAAATATATACTGTAATGACAAAGTTAGTATCAGTCGCTCGTTTGTTGATAAGCGGGAAATTCAGCCGCTACATGTACATGTATATACACTTAGTAGGAACAAGTTAAGATAATACTACACATTTATAAAATACAGTATTTCAAATTATTTGTCTTGGCATTGCCATAGTTCTGAAATGTAGTTGTTAAAATCTGTTTCAATTTTAACGATTCATAAACAGTACAGTGCCGTGTACGTTCACTACCAAGCTATGTAGGTAACGATTAACGCCATTTATGATCAAAGAGGATTACTGATAGCTTTGATTGATATAATTATCTACCCAGACAAATTCCTGCAAAATTGAACTTTGAATTGTTTTGTTTCCACCCAAGACAGTACTAGTAAGCATTTTAAATCGAGAGTACCTTTTATAAATACGATGAAGTACTTGAGTGATATTGCAGTAATAAGAAGTGCATTTTTTAAAATCATTGTTTCGTGAACATTATTATGAAAAGAAGGCATACGCCTACATTGCTTTAAAGTAAGTAGAACATGGTTCATCATTATTCTATAACTAAATTTGTTAGTATATATTTGTAAATATTTTAATTATACTTTGAATTGTTTCAAAATTAATAAGGAAAGGAGTGCTCAGCTATTACTTAGATAAAATATTGTGTCGAAAAATATGTTTAGCAAAGTATTCAAAGTATTAATTGCTGATAAACAAAGCATGCTACTAAGTCTGTTTTTTTACACAGTTTGGAAATAATGACCATTTTGGAAAAAAGCACAGCTAAGAGTACGTGATGAATACAATTTATTTTCAAATTTATAATTGTTAACCACCGACCTATCAAAAGTGTCGAAATGTTACAAGTAATTGTTCTACGTCAACATAAATAATAACAATGCACATTATTACGATTGCAATATCCTGATAAACATATTCTGTTGATTTAATGTATCAATGTAGAATGACTTGAGCAGTTGCTATCAATCCGTTGTAGAATGTGGGCCATCAAGACCAATAAAGTTCTCAGCACCTTGCGACTGAAGAGAGGAGACAAACATTCGAGTTGTCATGTCATCCGAGGCGAAGGCGACATGGCTCGAAAGCGATTTCAACGAACTGGTAAATGGCAGTCAACATTCAATACTGTTTATTGAATGACAACAATTTTAAATAATCATAGTTATTATGGAATGTATTGATTTGTAGAAATGATAATGTTAGACTCGTATTGAGATTTTATCGGCTGCTCACACTTCCATAGGTGTATTCAACATTTGGCTTATACTAATTTATTCTAACTCAATTGTGAAGAAAGCTTGTAGCTTATCAAGTCACTCTTGAGACGCTTCCTGTAAAAACAGAACTGGTGTCATATGAGGAGGTACAGTCATGATCCCAGTGGGCTCGAACCCGCAACCTTCGGGATGAGCGGCAGACACCTTAACCTCTACAACACCGATACAACATTTAACGGAACTTGATGTTTGCTGTTAATCTGGGTAATGTCAAACCGAAAAAACAAAACATACAGCTTGTATACAACTATACTCGACCCTCCCGCTCGAACTTAGACGTCAAAAATTACGGAGTTGTTCAAACGGTCAAGAGTAGACGAAAATAACACTTTAGCAAAGCACTGAAGTACTAAAAGGCAAACGAATTGCCTGAACATTTAAGAGATAAACTTTGTATATCGGTATCTTAAAGGGCTGACTTGGCTATAAATTAGCTCCCAGAGTGTTGCGATTTTCCCCGACATTAATGCCCATTTTATTTTACATGTAATGTTTATCTCATTTCAATGATCGGCCATTACCAGGCACACACTAAGACAATAATGCTGGAAATGGCTGCTCACAGACCATCTGGATTTATCTCAGAGAATGTGTGAAGAATAGTGCCTTACTTCGAGTCAAATATGCCAGTTTTACAAAGTTAGCTTGGAAAGATTCAAAATATCTAGCGGTAAAGATTGCTCGTGCAGATGGAGGTGAATGGGCAGTACAACAAACGAGAAGTAATGCCTAGGTGCATACTGCATCAATTAAGAACACTATACCCTAATCCGAAGGCCATGCCCTATATGGACCACAAATGGCAGTGATTAGATAATGACATGGAAACAGTAACAAACATACACTGTTGTACTTTATTTTGTGTTACAAAAAAGTTGCATTATTTCATGGTTGTTTTAGGCCAATGCTGATAAATCTATGCAGGGAAAATTGTTCAAATAATTCCATTTCATGCAGAACTCTGGTTGCTATGGCAACAAAGAGGAAAAACTTTAAAAAATATTCTTCTCTGAAACAACATGGCCTAGAGCTTAGATATTTTGAATGTAGCATTGTCTAGTAGACCTCTAATAAGATTGTTCAAATTATGACCCCCGGGTCAAAATTGACCCCGCGCAGGTGGCCACTTAGTTTGGTATAGGCTTATATAGGACACACTTTAACAATCTTTTTCTCTGAAACCACAAGGCCTAGAGTTTAGATATTTGGCGTGTAGCATTGTCTAGTAGACCATCACCAGGATTGTTCAAATTATGCCCCTGGGATTAAAATTAACCCCGCACGGGGGTCACTTAGTTTTACAAAGGCTTTTATAGGAAATACTTTAAAAACGTTTTCTCTGAAACCACAAGGCCTAGAACTTAGATATTTGGCATGTACATAATGTAGCATTGCCTAGTATACCTCCTCAAAGTTTGTTCAAATTATGCCCCTTGGGTCAAAATTGACCATTCCGGGGCGGGGGGGGGGGGTCACTTGTTTCACAAAGACGTATATAGGAGAACCTTTTTGGTATATAACATTGTCTTCTGAGCTTCCACTAGGCAACTGGACTTGTACCAAGGTGAGCGATATGATCCATCTTGGCCCTTTTCTTTTATAATGTGACACAAATACCATAACATCATAATAACGGTAATGCTGAATAGTTTTGTTTTTTGTGGATATTATTAAAATTTAAAAAGTAGAGATTCAGAGTTCAACTTTTGTTTTCTCTCAGAAATATTTATACAGTGTACATGCTTGGTGTGAAGTTTCTACATGTAGAAACACACACTTGATTCCGAAAACTGAACAAATTATTTGCTCCCTTGCAATTCCAGCTGGGCGTAATGGCCATTAAATTTCGATGTAATAGCTGTTAGCAGATAACTTATAAAAGTTGACGGGAGAACCAAGTCGGCCCTTTAATGTCAGGCGTAATATAATGCCGGCTTTTTTATTTTAAAATACTTAATCCAGTCAGTGTTTGCCAGTAATGTACAAATGTAATCGTTTACGCCATTGGAATTTTTTTACCAATTTAACACATAATAAAACCCAACAAATCTTCTTTCGTGTATGAAATTTTTATTTTGTAAAAACAGCTATTTGTATAATCCAGCTACTTCGGTATAACAATGCCTATTTCTCCACGATGTTTAATTTGAATACGCGAGAGATACGGCTATATTAAAACTTTTTTGTGATAATTAAAAAAGATGTTTTTAACCTAACTGGCTTTTTGATGTTGTTTAAAAACCCCAGAGGAATAGTACTTTCAACTAAAGACATGTTTCTATAATTTCTGTGGATAAAATCATCTGTTTCAACTATCATATAGTCCAATGGTACTTTTACTTTTTCAACATAATAACGTACATGTATACTTTTTTATTCAAATTACTTTAGAAAATAAATGTAGTACATGCCCACTGAATTCACATATTATCTGATCATCGCCGATTTCTATGTAAACAAAATAAAACTGATAACATGTTTAGTTGATACTATTTAAGCGATGTATCATCATTCATATGTACATGTCATTTAACTAGTTTATACTCTCCTGCATGACTGCTTTACAAAACAATATATAGAACTTTACGATTTAAATCGTTTTGTATTCCGATAGTAGAGATAATATAATGGAAGTACAAGGCAAGAGGAATGTAAGTCATGGCAGTAAATTACTTTGCAATCCGTGTGAAGACGATGGGAATAATACGAATGCTAACGGATTTTGTTTGCAATGTGAAGAGTACATGTGTACTACTTGCTTTGACAAACATAAACGACGAAGGATTAGTAAAAACCATTCTTTAGTTCCTGTACACGAGGCAGTTTTAACGACCGGGTTAAATGAGCCTGAACAATTTGAGAAATGTGAACAACATCTGAATGAAATCATAAAGTTCTATTGCCCGAAGCATGACCAGGTCGGTTGCGGTGACTGCATGATTCTTGTACACAAATCTTGCAAGGTCGAGTATATTCGTGATATAGCAAAAACGTTCAAGGACAGTCACGAGTTCAAAGAGTTGACAAAAGGCGCCGAGAAATGCCAGACAGAAGCAAAACTAATTGTAACCTCGGTTAAGAATAACAAGAAGCAAGCTGGAGATATAAAAGACAAATTCATTAAGGATGTGCAGAAATTTAGCGATAGCATCATTTCCAAGATAAATGAGCTCAAATGTTCAGTTATTAAGCAAGCCGAGTCTATGAAAGCAAAAGATACCGAGAACCTCGACAACCTAGAAAAGGAGAATGAAGAATTTATGAAGAAGATGACAGGTTTTATGGCACTGTTTGAATCACAAATTGACCAGCCGAATAAACTGTTCGTCACATATGTTCAAGAAAAGGCCAAGCTAAAACGACTACAAGAGTCATATGAAGGTATAAGGAAGAAGAACTCGATTAAGAAGTACCAGTTCAAGCCGGATGCAAACCTAGCGCGTGCAGTTAACGAGTGTAAAGAACTAGGAAGCTTACAGCAAATGGAGAAAGATGCTGATGTCAAAGGTAAAGTTAAGAAATATAACAGCTTTACTAAATTGTTTTATGTGTCTCAGGAACGGGGATACATGGAACAAACTTTTAATATAGCGCTTTCGCACATCCGAATAGGTGATATATATATTGCAAGCCATTTTGCTATGTATTCCAAAATGAGATATCTCTTGCATTTCAAAGAGAAATGTTTCGTTTTATTAGAAATATCTCTTTGACGGTGTGATATATTTTTGCATCGCAGAAAGATTGATCATGAATTTTTAAGATCAACTATCATCAACTGAGAGATATCTTTAATTTGTGAGAGATATCTGCGCCCTGCCTCACCGCTTCACGGCTCGAAATGCCTTTTTTTCACCAGCACCATGCCCTTTTCAAATCATAGCTGGAACACTGTAGCATATATCACCGTTACAGAGATATCGCTAATCACCGTTTGAAGATATCTTGTTATGAAATACATATATGTCTGGAACTGCAAAAGATGTACAGTATTTTAAAAGAAGAATATTTACGAAGAATCAAACATATAATAACTAATCCATGTACCTTTGTTTTGGGTCAGTTTATTTCGTACTAGAAATTGTTCGTACGGGACCAGTGCATAACCAGACTGGTCCCATTTCCTGATCGGGCTTCCGATATTCGTCTTCTTGGCTTTGTTTGATGTCATAGATGATGCATAATATGACATAGACAAACATATCGCATACTAGTGTTGACGAGTTGAAATGATTATGTAACCGAGTATTTTTGCAGAAAGCTATGAACGGTAATTTACGGAAACTTCCGAAAGGTCTTCAACATAATAAATAATGACAATGCAATGTGAATAAACTTGTTCACCAGAAAACGCATAGCCACTGTCTCCTGCGGTTTGGACATCCTGCCCCCTGCAAATATACGTCTGCAACTTAAACTCATGTAAATGATGATAATAATATTAATACTCTTTATTTTAAGTCGACAAGATGCAAATACATGTAACAACAAATACTATGTATAAGCTAACGCGAGCATTTTAACCGATCGCACATATGTTAGCAAATCTAGGAGTATCTTTGTTGAATAGAAATATTATATGTTATTTGGTTTTTTGACGTGGTATATGGGTATATATTACCCGCCTAGATTAATATTACCAAAGCAGTTATTTTGCATATACAAATCTGGATGACCAAGGTCGAATTACATCCGGGACACTGGAAATTTCAGAAATGCTTTTCAGTGTTTCCAATCCATCAAGAGATGAACTGGTTAGAAACACAGGGGTAGTCTCACGTGTATCGGTGCTATACACCGGGCATGTAAAATAACCAAGGGGTATATTCGTAAGAGAGCTAGGGTCTCGAACCCGGGTATCCTTGTATCTGCATCTGTCTCTCTTCAACCTGCGCCTGTCAGGAGTCTTGGCAAGTTAACCTAGGGATTAGTCCCAGGGTCGGCCGGGACTTATGAACAATCAAAGGAAAGATATCTCCATAACCTTGAGAGAGATACATGTATCTCTAAGAGTAAGAGATATCCCTCTGTTTTTAAAATATATTTAAGATACAATATAGATATATTGATGGTAGAAAAATATATATATTACATTGAGACATATCATTTTAGTATTGAAAGATGTCTTTTAAAACAGAGATATCTCTACTAAAAGAAAAAAACAAACATCACATAATGTATAGAGATATCTCTGAATTAAAGAGATATCACGGAATTTCCGACATCTCTTTTTAATTAAATTGTAAATTGGTTTGCCATATTATATCTCTTACAGACTTAATGCTAGTACATGTAAATGGTGATCGTGTTAGCTCGATTTGCAAACACTCAATGAATCTTTTGGGATTTTCTTTCCTGTAGATCATATCTACATTTGAATTCCACTTATAAAATCCAATTCGATTAAATGGTATCACTTGTTCAAATATATAATCTCATCTTTAGCGATGTATATTAGTTGAATACTGTTTTGTATGAAAACACGTACATTTTAATTGGATATTTTGTAGATGAAATTACTATTTATGTTTTTTATATATCAAAACTACTAGAAATATGGATTCAGTTTGTAACTTAGCATTTTCACAATTACAGAAGAAAGTTTTAAAAAGTTTTTGCTGATACTTGAAGGGGTGTGATGCATTTCATAATTGTGTGACTTGTAAATGTTTACATTAAACGTAACAATAGAAGCGTACATTTTACGGTATATTTTAAAATCTAAATAGTATGATAAATGGAAATTGTCCTTGCAAAATAACTTAATTCTGAACATCACGGTCTCCCTCAAGTGACTGCCTTTATTACTGTACTGTTTTTAAATGAAAAAAAAAAAAACGACTTATAATCGTTTGATATAATTCAATTCTTCAGATGTACATGTACCAGATAGAGTGGCGCCAAAAGCAAGCGCCCAAAGCAAGCAAGTTGTGGCCGCCCCACAGAAACAGGTATTTGTAGCACGATCAAAAAGTAAAATATATATACCTAGATTGATTATTTAAGACACATGTAGACTGTTAATGTAACTTATTGTTTCAAGTTAAATTTGATTGAAAAAAATGTCGATTTTATCATTTACATGTATTATGTTGAATTTAACGGAAATGTAAATTAGTACTGGGAGTATTCAGAATTGCGACATTAGCTAATTGTACATTTTCTGTATCTAATATGTCTTCAAATAAGATTGCAATGTCAAATCTACAAATTATGAATAAATTGATCAATATCCTTGAGTAATGCGGCAGAAAACGTAGTTGATTCCTCGACGTTCCCAAACTTACATGTAACAACCAATCATTCCAGTTTTTTATCGTGGAAATTCTTCAAGAATCAGCTGAAATCCTTAACCATCGTAAGAGGTCATGGACATGTCAATTATTGGCATGGAAACTTTGACGACAGGACGCAAACTTTTAACGAATCAGGAACCGATTGTTCGAAAATTTAATCGTCTGTTTACTATTACCTATTAAATTTTGATTCAAGATACGTTTAGTGTTGCAAAAACTAATCACCGTATTTCGTATTTGTTTTTTTTTTGTAGGTTTTCTTTATCTTCATGTGTTTCACAGGAGGTGGCTAGGTAGCCGGTTCTATATTATCATTATTATTTAATCATAGGCTGGCTTTTCTTGCTCTTTTCAACAAGATTGTCGTATGGTGTTTATTTTATTCAAAATAAGAAGTGGTAAAATCCAGGAGAAAATAGTTATTGTCTAACAAAGTAATTAAAAACTGAAACTTTAACCGAGAAATGCATCAAGGGCATGGAGGTTTATGACGTCATCCACTGGCATGTCGCGTAATTAAAAGGTCGACTCGACATTTTAAGAAAGCTTAGCAAAGTATATATTTGATAGATTTATGTTTTTCCTTACAAATTTCAAACACATGACTCGACATTAATCTGATATCATTGGAACTATCTTATATTCAATAATGAACCCGCGTTATTCGGTATAAAGTATAGAACCGGCTACCTAACCACTGCCTTCATGGAATAAAACATACCGATCGGTCTGAATAGCGAAACTTTATTGTGAATAAAAATGATCAGACCCGAGACAAGATTCGAACCAACTTCTTCGAGCTTGACATCTGACTGAACTTATCGTGGCTGCAAAATAATGCCGATTCTTAACCCGAATGTTGTGGCTCCGAATCCAGACACCAGCATGTGCCTGCGACCTCCATAATATTGCTTCTTTCGACACGAGCACTGGACACAAGTCAATGAAGCACTCCTCGAGAATATTTAATGCAAGTTGAAAGTACTTTTTTATAAACGATGTAAACTAATGCGGCTTAAAATGAATACTGCCTATGTTAGTTTATACTTTGTTATCATATAACATCCGTAAATCTACAATTACATGTACATGTAGTTTTACGGGCCTACGGAAAGTTCTTGAGTGCCGTCATATCGCACAATGCATGTAGGCCGGTTATTCTGAATATCAGGGTTAAACTAATTCCAACATAAACTTTTCTATGATAAATATGTTCCTCTATATTAAATGTAACTATGAAAAAAAGTCCTCAAAAATCGTGCTGCAGGGTTGTCGGATATCAAGATGGAAAATTCATATTTTATGCGTATTTCATGACGTCCATAATCATGCACCATAGGCCGTGTTTTCCTACTTCCGGTTATGACGTAAACACCAGCGTCTGCAAGAATTTACGGAGGAAATTGTACGTTTCCATGTGTTTGACATAACATTCGAAGATATCATGTAAGGAGAGAAAAGGTATGTTGTTTTATAACAGTAAACACGCCATTTATGCCAGGTTGCGAGTTTAAAGATTACAAAAAATTGAGATGTGTTTATAAGTTACATGTTTCCGCGACTTGTTTACAACAATCTACACCGTTCACAGGAACATTATTTACCAACTGTGCTTTTAATGTAACGATGTTTATGATTTGAATTAATAAGATGTAATGAATAGAGAGTACAAAAAAATCCGAGAAAAATATTTGTATGGTTAGGGAAATGGCTGAAAAATTAATATACGGAAGCGTGTTTGGGTCATAAATTTAATGTTGAAAAAAATAATCTTGCAGGATAACGTGTGTGTTTTTGTATTAAAAGTTGAAAATAAATGAGCTTATTTGATGTATTGATATAAATAATGAATCTTTATATTTGTTCTTCGTTAAATTGTCAAAAAAAGAATTATGATTTTATTTTCAAGCTGTGCACATTAACGACATCTTATCAGTTTGTAACTTATAACATTGTTAACTTCCTTTTTTATTGAAAACGAACCTCACTATTTATATTGTATATTTTAGCAAACACAGACTGTCCAACAAATTGAACATGTAGGGTCATGTTTGAGACGACTATTAGAAGAGTTGAGGCAGATCTACACACTTTCGATTGTTGCTGATTATTGCTTTTTCTGACGACGAGCATGGAGTAAGACTCTTGTTTTGAAAATATTATAGAAGAAATATACATTGTCATTTATTGATCTATTATACTGTTTATACTGTAGTAAGCCTGTGATGTGCTATGTAACAGCACATTATGCCAGTGGTTTGATGATGTTTTCCCGGATAAGTATTGTAATGTTTTCATGTATATGCTATTATATTTCACAACAGTTTGTCACTATTTACACATTGTATTCTGACTGATCAACCACTTCATTTCTGAACACTTCATATTTAAAACTAGTTAAAAACGTACTAAAATTTCACTATGACTTTGAGCAGTTTGGCAGAAAGTTATTTACTTTTTTCCAGTGTCGAACAAGTTTGTGTCATTTGTAAAGTTAAAAAGGGAGGTTCAACTGCTAAACTTGGTGAAAAGGGGTGTATGGGTTTAATGAGAGCCAGCAAGAACAAAGGTATGTTATAAGTCTATTCATTCTGCCGTGTGTAATACTGAAAAAAATTCGTTTTCAGAGTACTTGGGCTGAACAATAATGAAAATGTTGTTTTATTAACTGAAATGTTTTGTATTTATCAATAACTTGAAAGGTTAGGTTAGCTATATTAAAAGTATAGAGATCTACTGCATAATTAGATAATGTCAAATTCTTTCATTACTTACAGTACAACCTGGGTCTATTTCCCATGATCACTGGCTAGGTAACTACACTGAAAATTATTGAAGTACTCGCCAAATCAGGTACAAACTAAAGAACACAACACTTTTTTTAATTTTAGGTGATGGACTATGTGTTTTGCCTGGCCAGATTGTACATCATGAATGTAGGAGAATTTACTGTCACCCTAACCAACTCAGAACATTAAAAGAACAGCCTAATGTTAGTGCAAGTCCAAGAACACGAAAATCGGGTCAAATAGTTTTCTCTTTCGAAAGCAAATGTATCTTTTGTGGAACTGAAGCAAAACAAAATGAAAACAAAAGAGGCTATGATGTTTTCCCAGTTAGAACTCTAGATTTTCAAACAACCATAAAAGACGTGTGTAAACTGAGGAATGACGAATGGGGAAATGCTGTTCTATGTAGGCTTGAATTTGTACACGACCTTCCAGCTGCTGAAGCTCGATATCATCAAGTGTGTAGCGTTAATTTCAGGACAGGATGTCAAATTCCTACGCAGTATAATTCTTCTGTACTTTCACACAAAAGAAGAAAAGGTAGACCAACTAAAAAAGAAATAGAAGAAGCATTCTTAGATACTGTGAAATATTTTGAAGATCACGAACATGATCAGGTAACAGTATCAGATCTTGTGAAAATTATGTCGGAGTTGTGTGGAGATGATGAAGCATATGGGACTGCCTATATGAAGAAAAAAATTACTGAATATTTTGGTGATGCTATTATCATATCTGAATTGAATGGGAAACATGATGTTGTTACATTTAAAAGTACAGCTCATTCCATTTTACACTCTTTCTATAAAAGAAATGGGAAAACTGATAGTGAATCTGAAAAGAAAGCTATTGTACGAACAGCAGCAAAACTTATTTTCAGTGAAATTAAGTATGGCGAGTACTCAAAAGAGGTTTACCCAACAGCATCCGAAATCACGTCTCTTGAGTCTAACCTTAAGTTTGTGCCGGAAAGTCTTCAACTGTTCCTGAATAAACTAATTGATAACAAGCAAGGAGAAAAGAAGATTGCTTCTATTGGTCAAGCAATTGTACAAGCTGCCTGTCCAAGGAGTGTTATTGCACCACTACAGATAGGTTTAGGTGTACAGGTGCATCACTTGGTTGGTTCTAAAATGCTTGTTGATTCTTTAAACAGTCTTGGTTTCTGTTCCTCCTATCAAGAGGTTCTGAAATTTGAATCTTGCGCTGCAGTTACGCAGGGAACAACTATCCAAACAACCAATAATGAGTTTGTGCAATACATTGCTGACAATGTCGATCATAACATTTGTACATTGGATGGCTTAAACACATTTCATGGGATGGGCATAATTGCCACTGTTACTCCTAAATTGAAAACGAATCAAATTATTCCACGTGTAAATGTAAGAAGTGAAGAGATAACAGAAATTGCAAAAATTGACATTCGTTTCTACAAGCAAAAGAGTAACAACATGGAAGAGATGATATTCAAACATTTAATTGATTTAAATAATATTGAAGAACCATTGACAGAACTTGAATTCCTGGTTAAGGTTGCAAGGCCACTGAGAGTGCAGTTACCAGGATGGTCTGGGTTTATGCAAATGGTACAGCATGGAAAATATCCTGGGGAGTCGTCAATGATGTTCATGCCCATGATTGATATGAGTGCAAGTGACATGTCTTGTATCTTTTCAACTCTACATTTTGTTGTGTCACAATCAAAACAGTCGAATACAACTCCTGTTCTTACCTTTGATCAACCTTTGTACTGGAAAGCATTCAACATTATAGTAAATGAACCAAGTGAAAGCTGTATTAAATCAGTCGTTTTAAGGTTAGGTGGATTTCATACCGAGATGAGTTTCCTAGGTTGTATTGGCAGAATAATGGAAAATACTGGCCTTAAAGAACTTCTTGCAACAACCTATGCTGAAAATACAGTTGGACATATGCTTGAAGGTAAAGCTGTAAACCGCGCAATCAGAGGTCATTTTCTAGTTGATGATGCATTAAATATTCTGTTGTTTGATAGGATGCTAACACAAGAAGATCAACTTTTAGATAGGAACAACAATTCCTTTGACGTTCAAGATGACAAAAATGATGACATTGAACCTGAAAACAAAAGTGAAGAAAACGATTCTTCATCTGAACACAGTGACATTCACAAAGTGAAAGACATACTATATGATATCTTGAACACGAAACAAACCCCAGAGTCAATAGAAAGTGACAATACAATACATCAATTGATGACAAGCTATAACATCATAAAGTCGGACCTTTTGAAATATAAAACTGCCAGGATTTGGTTGCAATATATGGACATGATAGATATACTCAAATCATTTATCAAAGCAGAAAGAACTGGAAACTGGTGCCTTCATCTGAAATCCTTGCAAAAAATGTTGCCATTCTTCGCAGCAGCTGGTCACAACTTGTACTTAAAATCAGCATATATGTATCTGCAACAGATGATAAGTCTTCCTGATAGCAACCCACAGCTTCATAAAGCATTTTGTGATGGATTTCATGTTGTTCGCAGGAGCGATCGTTACTGGGGAGGTCTTTCAACAGATTTGGTGATAGAACAGGTCTTAATGCGAAGTGTTAAGTCAGTTGGAGGTCTAACAAGAGGTCGAGGGATGACAGAAGCGCAAAGGGCACATTGGCTACTCTCTGTTCCTGCAATGGCTGAGATAAATTATGCAATGCAAGATTTTACAGAGCAAAGTTTACAAACAAGTCAGCAGCATAAAGAAAGTACGGAAACAAGAATCAAAAGGGATGAAAAAGACAGAAATACATTTGTAGACTTCTTAAGGGAAAGAAATCCATTTGCTGAGGAAACAAATCTGAGAAATATCGAAACAGGAGTTATTGCAGACGAAAATGTAAATGCAGATACGGCAAAAGAAGTTGGCCTGAATATTATAAAAGGTATGACAGATCAAAATGTTACCGAGTTCACATTCAAAAGGAAGAATGAAGTAGTAACATTAGGGAAAAAGAACAATGTGAAAGTTGACGGAGTGGAAATACATGTTGATTCACAACTTCTATTTCAACGCCTTATTGCTGTTGCTAACATAACATTAGATGACAAGGAAGATATGTTCCAGTATGAACTTTGTGGCAACCCATCATCATTATTTGATTCTGCCGGTCTGTTGCGTGAACCACAAAAACCATTATTGGCAAATGCAATGTGGGACCATACCTTGTGTGGTACAGACATTATATCAGATGACAATGTGCATTATGTCTTAGATGGCGGCTCATTAATTCAAAGAATACCTTGGTTATGTGGATCATCGTTTGATTCGATTTGTTTGAAATATACAGATTTCGTAGAAAGAAACTATGGTAAAGCACATGTTGTATTTGATGGTCATATTAACGGTCCTTCGACAAAAGATGTAACACATGAGCGGAGAACAAGGGGGGTCGTAGGAGCAGAAATAAAATTGGATGGGAAAACACCATTTAAAACCAAAAAAGAGTCAGTTTTGTCAAACAAAGAAAATAAACAAAGATTTATAAATCTTCTTACAAAGCATATGAAAGACCGGAACATTTGTGTTTTAAATGCTGAAGGTGATGCTGATGTTCTGATAGCTGAAACAGGCGTAGAGATGGCAAAAAAATTTCCAACTGTTGTTTTGGGCGAAGACACTGATCTCATCATTTTACTATGTTACCATGCAAATGAATCTGACAACAGTTTGTATTTTACATCTGACTCAAAGAATTGTATGAAAAAGAAAAAAATATGGGATATAAAAAAGACAAAATGTGCGTTAGGTACAGAAACTTGCAGGCTGTTGCCATTTGTTCATGCTTTTAGTGGGTGTGATACAACCTCAAGAGTATATGGTATTGGTAAAGGTGCAGTGTTCAAGAAGATAGTAACAGATGCTAATTTTAGACAGCAGGCAAACGTTTTTGTAAAAAGCAATTCATCCCATGATGAAGTAGCAAGAGCTGGAGAAAATTCATTTAAATGTTTGTACAGTGGAATAAATGAAACACTGAACAGTCTACGATACAGAAAATTTATTACTAAAGCAGCCACAAGCACATGTGTAGTTCAGGTACAGACATTACCCCCTACAGAAGCAGCCGCAAAGTATCATAGCTATAGAGTTTACCATCAAGTTCAAACATGGATTGGTAACAAAATAAACCCTCTTGAATGGGGCTGGTGTAAACTTGGTGACAAACTGGTTCCATTAAAAACCAGTTTACCCGCAGCACCTGAACGGTTATTAAATATCATTAAATGTAACTGTAAAATCAATTGTGATACAAAGAGATGTTCTTGTAGGAAGCACGGACTGTCATGTTCTGCAGGCTGTGGAGGATGTAGGGGAACATGCTGTTCAAACAGTATGAAGGTCGACAGTGAAGATTTCGAACCTGTTGTTGAAGAACATTGAACTGTTTCATGCAACAAGTTGTGAAATATTTTGCATTCATAAGCACATATACAGTATATGGTAAAGTACATTATGTACTTTTTTTGTTAAGATGCAATTCAATTATCCTTAAATAACTCATTTTACTGTATGACTAATGAGAAGGATGATGTAAAAATATAATCTAAAGGTGTAAGAAATACTAATCTTTATATATCGTAAACTGTAAAGAATATATCATGGAACACTTTTTGTTATGACCTGGCTTATTTTATAAAGATTTGTCACTCTTGGAAAGTATATATTTTGTTTTAGTCTATTATATACCATCCTAAAAGGTATTCTTGAAGTGTGACTTTTACTTAGTAAACCATCTAGCACTCTTGTGAATTTGCAATGTAAATAGGGTGGGTGGGGTATTTTGACCCAACTTGTAATAAAAGTACAAAAACATAGTATTTTTGTTGTAAGAATATTAAAGAAACATAAAAATTACATAATGCTTGCATCAAAATAATAGATCAGAGCATTTTTTTGTTTTACTGGGATCTATATTATTTTGATAGTTAAAGTTAATTATTTATGAAAATTTTTCAAGTAATAAAGGGTGCCTTTAAACATGATGCATTTTTCAAAGGTTCCGACCGGAGTTTTGTTGAGGACTTTTTTTCTATAAGCCTACAAGGTCTAAAGTTTTTAAGGAAATGAAGAAAGTTTCTGTTGGAATTTGTTTAAGGTACAGCTGATATTTTTGATAAAATGACTTGCCTAATGTGCAACTAACAAGAATAATAGAGCCATAAAAAAGTGAAGGGACAATGTGAGCGTCAGTACTGTAATAAACTAAAGTGTATTTATATCAAAAACATCCATTGATTTACTAAAAAACATTTTGGTGAAAGTTGTTACAAAATTGCTACTGTAAAATGTTCACTGCACGACGTTTTTTAGCACGTTTTCTCCTTATTTTTTACTAATCGCATCAGATAACCTGAATCATCCAGTTTTTCTTCTGTTTTATATATACTCCGCACAATATAGTTGTAAGGCGTGTACTGAATTCAGCTTGTTCGTCCGTCCGTCGTCTTGTATGAGCTTTATGTCCAATTGACCATGCCAGAATGAAATGATACTTCATAGGAGTGGTTGGTGTGAAGCGTATTTGTGAATGCTCTCGACATCACGGTGGGGAATCACGTGATCAAAATAATCTCTAAACAATAACAAATGTTGTTTGTTTCAAGTGCTATTCGACATGCTTTCGTATGAATTATGTTTCATAAAGTGATGGCCATTTGTTGATATAGTTTAACACATTGTTCTTTAAAAACGTCTTTGTGCGCGCTTCGTATCCCTTTGCCAGAGCTAAATGAAACATCGCATGAGTGATTGGTATATTGTACCAAGCATAGTTGTGTTAATATATATTCATAAGTTTTTCCCATTCACAAGCCTATAACATCACATTCAGGTTCATGCCCTGTGTGAAAACGGAATTCTTCACCTCCAGAAATAGATCTAGATTTTTTCGGGTTTTACATGGAAATACAGTGGTTATAGGATTGGAAAAAAACTGAACAAAGTAGTACGGCAAATCAGCTTGAAAAATGTTTCATGTATT
This sequence comes from Saxidomus purpurata, assembly GCA_022818135.1. Taxonomy (NCBI): domain Eukaryota; kingdom Metazoa; phylum Mollusca; class Bivalvia; order Venerida; family Veneridae; genus Saxidomus; species Saxidomus purpurata. The sequence goes on along the minus strand of JAFMSR010000019.1, from coordinate 19,622,810 downwards.
GATTTGTCCGGTCGGGGCCTCGTCCTATATTATACGCTGCAGAACAAACAATAGATCTGGCGGGAAATGCACGATGTCTGGCGGAAATGCACTAGGTCTGACGGAAGTAACACGAGATCTGGCAGGAAAAGTACGAGATCTAGCGGGAAAAGCATGACGGATCCCCGGCCTAATTGTCATGGATAGTATAGAAAGCAAAGATGATATCCCTCTAGTTTATGTTTATTGTTAGTCACTCCAGGTTCTCTGGTGGATTGAAATGTAATTTCGAACGATGAAAACTACATGTGTTAAATAACAAATAAGTAAAACGCAAAACATCTCTCGTAAATTAAGCCAAATGCAATTGTTTTCGCTATTAAGACAGAAGTTGTGCATGTACTACATGTAAATAACTACAGGTAACATAGAAAAGATAAAATAAAGGCGACATATTGACAATCTGTTTGGTACTTATATTTCTAATAGTATAGATAAATGCAACGAATTTCTATCCCCGAGCATTAAACACTGTGTAATTCGCGACATTGTACATAATCACATTTCACTCCTTTTTTGTGAGTTGAATATCTTACTGGTTTTTTTCTAAACGATGTCTTGCACAATAGATACAGAGTTTTGTAAATACATGTATGATTCATCTCCTTTTGAAATACATGTACATTCTAATATATTCCATTTAGGAAATGAATCGTTAACATATATTTTATACCGATTTTTTCTTTTATTACAGCTTTTAATTGAAAACAAGTTGATATGCAGAAACATTGCAATAAACGGAGACTATCTCAGGTATGAACTTGATGCATTTAAAGAAGCAAGCTTATATAAAACATGTGACAATGTAATGTGATATATTTAGCGAGTTTCAAGTAAAATAACTCGGATATATATGTAATTAAATTAAACTTTCAATCTCTCACATTCACATTAAGCTAAAGCCTAAAAGCTGCTCGCTCTCAGTTGCCGTTGAAAAAAATAAAATTTTACAAAATGACATACTAATACATAAATATAAAACTAAAGGCTAAAATCAACACTAGAATAAAAAATCTGGGCGGAGATTGCAAAAATCGATCGAAAATGCTTGTTTTTCGGCACCGCTACACTATGCAACGCTTTATTAATTGGTAGCGTAATATTTCAAATCTACAGAAATACTTGACAGGAATTTATACTCGAACCATTCTATATGACTTTATGTTCCAAAATATGTTATACTCGAACCATTCTATATGACTTTATGTTCCAAAATATGTTATTTTCATACAGTTTGAAGAACTTTATTATTTTTTTTACAAAAATCTGAGAGCAAGCAGCTTTAAACAATGACAATCATATTTCCTTGTCTTTCACTTTCTGTTAAAGTTTATGTTGCGTAAAACTACCTCAAAGAGGCACTCCCTGCATCTAACAGATTATATTCTCGAAACATGTACAATGTATAATGTGTTCAATCAACATAAAATGATAAATAGATACGATTTTACAGAACAACATATATATAGAAAAATGCCTCATTTTAGCATAGATTATCAACATAGAGACCGCTATCCACCAATTACTTGAACAACAACAGCATAGATTATTGAAAGTTTTACGGTACTGCAACATATTTAAAACGCTGGTTTTACCGATGATTACTTGATCAACTTTTAAA
>JAFMSR010000019.1:19526230-19614156 GCA_022818135.1 Saxidomus purpurata | reverse complement strand
TAGCTCACCGTCCGGCGCCCGTCGTACGTCGTCCGTTCGCATTTACCTGCAAACGACATCTCCTCTGTAACCACTAGGCTAATGTTGATGAAACTTGGCAGGGATGTTCCTTACATAAAGCTCCACTCCATGTAGAACTCTCGTTGCTATGGCAGCGATAAAAAACTTCTTCTCTAAAACCACAAGGCCTAGGGCTTAGATATTTGGTATGTAACATTGACTAGTAGCCGTCTACGAATATTGTTCAAATTATGACCCCCGGATGAAAATTTACCATGCCCGCGGGTCACTTGCTTTAACATTGATTTCTATAGGGAAAAGTTCAAAAATGTTCTTGTCGAGAACCACTTCCAAGTGCTTAGATATTTGGAATATGGCATTATGTAGTGGACCTCTATAAAGATTGTTCAAATCAGAATCCCAAGGTCAACATTGACCCTTTCTGTTATTGAATACCTTGTATTATAGCCAATGGTAGCCAGATGAGCGATATAAGTTAATTTTGGCACTTTTTTAAAATTGACTTGCTGAAAGAACGTTTCCAACAGGTGATATCCCCTATTTCTATTTGTGTTATAGTTTTTTCCCCTTCAAAAGGCGATATTCATTCAATATGTGATATCACATATTCAAATTCAATAGTGCTTTGATTTGAGTAAGTTACTAAATGATAAAGATGACAAGATTTCCAGTGTCCTTTACAGAACATCTTATTTGCTTTATACTCGGAACAAAATGTGTAGGAAGTAGGCAGTAGCAGTAGCTCAGCAGTAGGAAACGTGAAGTTGGCAGTAGCAGTAGCACAGCAGTAGCAGTAGCTCAGCAGTAGCAGTAGCTTAGCAGTAGCAGTAGCAAAATTATAAAACGTGAAGTTGGCAGTAGCAGTAGCAGTAGCACAGCAGTAGCAGTAGCACAGCAGTAGCAGTAGAGCAGCAGTAGCAGTAGCTCAGCAGTAGCAGTAGCACTGCAGTAGCAGTAGCTCAGCAGTAGCAGTAGCTTAGCAGTAGCAGTAGCAGTAACACAGCAGTAGCAGTAGCTCAGCAGTAGCAGTAGCTCAGCAGTAGCAGTAGCAGTAACACAGCAGTAGCAGTAGCTCAGCAGTAGCAGTAGCACAGAAGTAGCTCAGCAGTAGCAGTAGCAGTAGCTTAGCAGTAGCAGTAGCAGTAACACAGCAGTAGCAGTAGCTCAGCAGTAGCAGTAGCAGTAGCTTAGCAGTAGCAGTAGCAGTAACACAGCAGTAGCAGTAGCTCAGCAGTAGCAGTAGCAGTAACACAGCAGTAGCAGTAGCTCAGCAGTAGCAGTAGCAGAAGCTTAGCAGTAGCAGTAGCTCAGCAGTAGCAGTAGCTCAGCAGTAGCAGTAGCAGTAGATTTTCAGTTTTCTAAATCATCATTCATCATCATTATAAATAAACGTAAATGATGTGCGTTTATAACATCAGAATGCGCGGTGCTAATAAAGTAATAACAATTTAGTATGGATATGTCCGTCTGATTTCAATGATAGTAGATGTTATTGAAAATGTAAATCATTATAGTGGCATACCTTTGACTATTTCTCGAATGTCAGGGGAGCCCGGGAATAAAAGATTATTTTATGAATTACATGCTATGATGTGACATATATGACTGTATGAACTACATGTACATGTATATGCTTTTAAATAACATTTTGCTTGAATTTGATGGGTGCGAAAGTAATAATTTAATTAATTTAGTGTTATCTGGGAACGAGACTGTCAAGTGGACACTGTATGACTTCTTTCATTAAGATACTGTGAAAAAAGAAAGTTTTTCCTAAAGTTTGTACATCGTAGGTAAAGTTGACTTGGGAAGGAGTACTTCAAGTTTAATCCATCATGTGACTTCCCGTTATATGTATGTATGTGCAGGACCGAATTGTAAATGACAGGCCTTAAAAATAAAAAAACAAATTTCCGGTGTCTACAGAAAGTGCAGAAACATTTCAGTGATGTTAGAATTGGAAGACGTACATGTTTAAACACATCTTTGTCTCTGAATGTGTAGCCTTAACACAGGTTTGCTTGTATGTTGAACATCCGCTGGTACAATGTAATAACGTGCACAGCTTAGCTCTTTACGAAAACACCCCTTTGCTCTCTAACGTGCCGGACGGTGTAACACTTATCTGCACGAGACTACCTCCGGGTTTCTAACCAGTTCATATCTAGATGGGTGGCAAACACTGATCATTTTTTCTAAATGTCCATGGCGCAGGCCGGGATGTGAACCGGGAATCACAATTATTGGTAATCCAAATCGATAACCACTTCATCATCGCATAACCCTATACCTTATAAATTTTATATTTTTTTCAAAACGTCGTTTTGCGGTGTTAAATACCTCTTTCATTAAAGGACGGTTCCAAAGTCTTCTTTTACGAGAATATATCTAAGTAAATACGTTTTGTTTTTTGTTTTGAAGCAGCTTCTTAAATGCATAGAATATAAATTCTATCATTCTGAAGTTTTTTCTAAATTCTATCAATTCTCAAGTTTTTTAAAGACCACTTGCAAAAATCCCAGTTTTCCGAAACATATGCTACACGTATTGTTTTACCTTTAATAGATATATAATTTGTGTATGAAAACGATATACACAGTCTATATGACCCTATTTTCTTTAGTACAAACACGGTCATATTTCCTTCTTACTTTAATATATGAGTTACAACCTTGTTGCACTAAAGGGATTGTATTTAATGCGATTAAATGTAATTAATACACTGATATATATCTATATCTGCTAAAGATTTGAAAGTAAACTAAGTTTGCCAGTGATTTTAGAAAACGAAACAACAACCATGATAGGTAAATGTGCGTACATGATTACACTGAAATCGAAAGTCTTGTACCGAATCATTAAAATGAACAAACGACATGTACGTCAAAAAGAAATATGCTAGTACTCGGCACTATAAGAAACCACTTTCGCGATAATTATGTAAATGTTTTAGGTAGGGTTTCAGTTAAACTTCCGTTCTTCAACACTATTTCAGTCATGTACAGGCGGACAGTTGAACTCAAAGGACCAGTACGAGGCCTTTATCCTGCGTATGGAACTGCAAACTTTCTCACAGAGTCGTGATTAGTAGCCGGACTCTAACTCATGATCATTGTGATTACAAGTCAGCTACTTTACCGACCCGACCACGCCGCGATCACATTCATTACTTATTATGGGCCTCCCTACATATGTACTAAAAGTTCCATGTACATGCATTTGTTTCAATGGCGATGAAGAGTATGTACTATGTACATTTGAGTGTTGACATATTATTTTTTTCTTCTCCACAAAATTGTTGTAGATGTAAATTTCCCGACTGAAGTCATCAGTAACTAAATTATATACATTGCGTACATCTGTATTGTTGTCAACACAGCACTCGGGTCGATTGCGGCTGAGGATCAGTTATTACACCACGGATTGATAACGTCTAAAATGTATGAGCCCTTGCATACGAAAAATTGAAGAATTTGTAGCGTTATGAAATACAATGATTAATCAAGAAGTATATATATCAGTAATCATTGGTGAAGTTATTTATATTAAAACCTGTGGAAATAAATTATTATTGTCTTGCCATGGAACAGGGATTCCAAACATACTAAATGCTATGCAACTGTTTATGATTTAAACAATGAAAAGGAATATCTAATCATAAAAATGTCATTCGTTTAGTAATCGAACGAATACTCTCCACGGCTCATTTACGACTGTGAGAACTACGTTCACAGACGTCAAAAAGCGAGTTTTTTCCGATTGTAATGAAATTTTGCATGATGGTTCTCTATCATTTTGTTAGTATTTTACTTTCTTTACTTTTTTCTATTTTTCACTTCGTTTCCTAGAACGCGACGTCGAATGTCAATGGTGTAAAATAGACGTTTTACATGCAAAATTTGTTCAAAATGCCCCTATTGTTATTCCAAACACACAATGTGCTAGCCGCTTTCAATCTCCGAAATACGCACATATAAATTTTTAGATGTTTTTGACGTCATTATTTCCTACGCGAAACGTTTAATACTGAAAATTCTCCCATTTTTTCACCCAAAGTTGTGACCCGACTCATTTTAAACGAGATTCAATCAACTTAGTAGATTTATGATAAATTTTGTACGCACGTTCGCCCAAAAACTTTCTATTTACTAGTATTAACTAAGCAACATTTACTTAAATATGACGAATGGACAGTTATAGTTTACATAGTTTGATATCTCGTTCACGTCCACGTAAAATTCCTACTGTGTGATAACACAGGAGGTATATCGAAGAATGCACACAATCATGTGTACAAGTCTACATGAGATGTAGGTATGATCATTGTTATCATTAACTGTTACTTTCAACATTTTCGAAAATTTGACCGTGTTTTAAGAATCGATGATGTTATATAGATTCAAGAATAAACATCAATCACCCATGTAAACATTACATTTTTATAATCACTCCAGACCGACTTCCGACGAGATACAGTTTAGAGTGTGAAGGTTTTGTAAAATGGTTCAATCATTGGCAGAGATTTGCATGGTGTATTCTGTGAAGTTTGAAGATTTGTTTCTGAATCACAACCATCATGAAAAAAGAGAGTTTCTGGTCCCATGCTTATAAAACTTTATTTCGAGAACAAACTCATCTTTCAGGCCTGTAACGGACTCACATTGAGTAAACTTATGATCACATTTTGTCTATCAGAAACCAGAGATTTTAGCTTTAAAAAGAGACTATGATCCGAATACTTTTTCGTAAACACAGGCCGATGTTAGCAGCACCTTGATTTGCTATGTACCAGACATTAGTATAAGGGACTGGGTATATCCCATTACAAACGGTACTTTCCGGGCAGAAAACAAGGATCACCACATTCAGAACTGCTATTACTATCTGGGTCAACCGCACAAACAGATCTTAATGGTCGACCCACTTTCGTCAACCAATCAAAACAATTTTCGCAACTATTGACTGTAAAATTTCTTCTACTTTCGACTCCAAAAAGCTCATTTCGGTAATATAGGCATGGTGAGAGATATGCCGTAGTCTCATCCACGAACATACGCTAACACAAATGCTCCCATGGACGGACCTTGATAAAATTCTATTCATCTTAGTGTCAACAGCACACTCTTCATATTGGTGTCAACAGTTTTCTACTATTCATACTGAAGTACAACACTCGGCTGACGGTAATCATCAGCATTTTTGTTGGAAATGCTAATACTTGTTGTTCAATTATATTCCTTGTAATCGTCAATGAAAAGTTGCTGTTTTCTAAGATACTTGTATCAGTAACAAATCTGAACTGCGTTCTGTTATCAACTTACAAACTTTTCATGCACCTCGTACATTTTGGAAAAGTGTCTGTTGTGTTTTACAAGACCCCCACACACGCTATGCACATGTACAAGTCATGTATATCCGAATTTATCTACTATAAGAAATATTATGTCGAATGATAGTCAAAAATTGATTTTTCAGAAATAACGTTCTGCCTTTTATCAACATAACCCCGAAGACAAAATTATGAAAGAACTAGTTATGGCCCTTTGTGTTTGTTTGTTCGAGGTTTAACGGTCGTTTTCAACAGTATTTCAGTTGTTTACAGGCGGGTAGTTTTGCTGACCATCGTTCCTAGGAAGAACCAATATTAGACTCCGATCCCCCGTACGAAACTGACAACTTTCTCACATAAACAGACATGGTCGGTAGGAGAGCTCGAACCCATAACCCTCAATCAGTGTCAGTACAATTTGAGAGTTTACAGTGATTTCAAGTCAGTGGCATAGTCACTCGACAGCGGACTGTAGTTATTTGCTTGTAAAGAATAGAATAATAGCCGCTCTTGACAAATGCATACATAGTCTTTTTTATAAAAGTGTAAACGCACACAACTCACATTCTTTAAGTAAAGAATCAGATGAAGGGTTAAACGTTTCACTTTCAAAATCTTTAAAATTTGAATAAAGTATCATTTCTAAAGTGACCAATATTGCCTAGTGCCCTCACTGATACTTCTGTGTGTTCATGGTCACAAGTTTTGTTAAGCATATATGCACATTGATAGAAGAAAAAAGCCTCTTAACCTCGAGGTTGTTTAATAGTTCTTTCCCACTGATAAACATGTATTACCTTTTCAGCTTTTTATCGAATAAAATATATATTTTGAGTTTCATCATCAATTTACAAACTGTCAATATTCAAATATGAAGATGCAATTGCTTGATTGCTCTAAAAATTACTTGATGTATTATACAGTTCGATTTCGAGGTCATGTGTGTTTTTTGTACTTTTTTAGTAGACCGCTTCAGTGCCGAGGTAAGTCGGCGGAATAAGATTTAATTTATACAGTAATTTGACAAAAGGAAATCGTGCAGCGACATTTTCTGACGGTGACTAATGCTAAATGTTCCACTGATATTCCGATACTGCAAAAGGCAACCATCGAAACATGTAATATATATGTTTAGACTACAAATCATGTCGTCGATCGTACCTTTACATCTATGGGCTCGATACTACATTTTGGCAATTGTCAAAATGTATTAGCTGCCATGAAGGTACGAGAGGTTGCGCAGTGATTTGTAACGGATATGAAAGAAATTATCAAAACATATCCGAAGGCGATTGGTTTTTTGTCAACAACAACGAAAAAGTCCGCTGTAGAATCGAAATAAAATACATACATATTTTATGTCTTACAAATTAACACCAATTCCTAAATGATATTATTAATAGGATAGAATCAATATATCACTTTTTATTGTGGTGTTCATTCTACTGTAATATAAGAAACCAATTATTGGGAAAGAAATACATTTGTACATCATGGCCCAGTATGCACATCTTTGTATCATTGTAAATTGTAAATATCTACATAGAAAAAAATCAATTTTAAATGTAGCAAGTATATAAATGTAGCTCTGAAATCAAGGACGGAAAGTCTGGTAAATTTATCCTGATTCTTAGAACAATTTAATTTTGTACTTGACGAATTGCTGAATAAAAAACTGAAAACTGAAACTGATTAATAACACCAACCACAGAAAAACTCCGCTGTTGAATAGGGAAGAGTGAAAATATAAGAAATATATTATTAAATTACGTAGTTATGAACGGTCATGAAACTTACCGATAACCTGGAGCATTCGGAAGTATTCGACCAACAGTCGGTCATCGATTGCAGAATTAAAGGAACATAAACAAAACCTTAGAAAACACCATTCTATACCCGTTAACCTTTTCTTCTTTCTTTATGAAACATAACACTTACATGTACATGTACAATGATTGATTTACTCTATCCCGTTTGTTATTATACAATAAATGTTATAGTTTTTCATAAACTGCAACGTTTTAACTGCCATATTTTGGGAGTTTTACTTCATATTATTGCTTATATAGTTAAAAGCTACTACTACTGCTAAGCTACTGCTACTGCTGTGCTACTGCTACTGCTACTGCTGTGCTACTGCTACTGCTTTGCTACTGCTACTGCTCAGCTACTGCTACTGCTACTGCTACTGCTACTGCTCAGCTACTGCTACTGCTGTGCTACTGCTACTGCTAAGCTACTGCTACTGCTGTGCTACTGCTACTGCTGAGCTACTGCTACTGCTGTGCTACTGCTACTGCTGAGCTACTGCTACTGCTGTGCTACTGCTACTGCTACTGCTAAGCTACTGCTACTGCTGTGCTACTACTACTGCTCAGCTACTGCTACTGCTGTGCTACTGCTACTGCTAAGCTACCAACTTCACGTTTTATGATTTTGCTACTGCTACTGCCAAGCTACTGCTACTGCCAAGCTACTGTTACTGCTGTGTTACTGCTACTGCCAACTTCACATTTTATAATTTAGCTACTGCTCACTGCTACTGCTCACTGCTACTGCTAACTTCCTACACATCGGAACAAAAGTAAACTCAAGTGGTTTGCCTTTGTCAAAAATACGTTAAATAGTCTTGGTTTGTCAAACTATTGGTTACAGCAAGGTGTTTATTCTCCCACTAGCTTTAAAAAGATGTTTGATGATAGACTGAATGATCACTTTGTTCAAAACTGGCACAGTTCTGTAAATGAGTTAAGTAAATGTTTGAATTACAGAATATTTAAACAGGATTTTAATTTTGAAAAATACTTGATATTTTACCTTTTAATGTGTCAAATATGCTTTGTAAATTTAGATGTATTAAACATTGAATGACAATCGAAAAGGGTAGATTTACTGGCATTGAAAGACATTTGAGACACTGTCACTTACATGTATGTAATTCTGTGCTTCTGGGTGATGAATTGCATTACCTTTTTATCTGTACTCATTTAACTGCTCATAGAAAAACGTATTTAAGTCAATATTATTTTTAAAATCTTAATACCTTGAAGTTCTCCCAACTGATGAACTGTGAAGATAAAAAAAAAACATTATTAAAAATAGCACTATTTTGCAAAAAGATTTTAATGGTATGTTCTAAATAGAATTTCTGTGATAAGTCACCTCATTCTCCACTCATATGTCAATTTTTTGTTCAATACTTCAGTTGTATTTGTTATAACATTTTGTTTTTGTTAATGTCTTATGCTCTTAAAGGGCCATGGCTTGACTAATAAACTTTGAAACTACAAGTTGTTGTGTTGAAACGTGCAATCATTTGTCTCGCACCTTCAGATTATATTTTGACAACGTGCAACTTTCGTTTGCTATTTATTTTGAGTAACGCTTGTTAATTATGCAATCGCCGAGTGTATTTTGATTTTTATAATGAAATTAAATGAATTTCGAATCGCGACGACAGAAGATTAACGATCTTAAATTGTATTTCTCAGTTAAGGTCTACGATATAAACACCATCAAAGTCAAAATGTTCGTTCCGATAATTGTCCGCATTTGTACTTTGTACGTTTTGCGAAAAAAAAAACGAGAAAAAACCCGGACGAAAACCTGTTTATTTCAGTTTAAATCAGCCGTTTATGTTAAAAAAGCTTAACTTTTTTTTCAGGTTCCGATGTTTCCTTTTTTTATTGTATCTGGTTTTTTAAATTTCAGTCTAAACAGAAAACAAAACTTGACCATTAATAAATGCAAATACGCACGTCATGCAAACTCATGCAAGGGGTTCATGTGCAGTTCGTTAAGTTATGTCAGACATGTAAAGCTACCGAATTTATAGGCAAATATTCGAATATGCTACACGAATATTCGAATATCGATTTCAGTATTCGTTCCCAACATTGACATATAGTGCTGATTTTAAAGTTCATGTATCACTCGATGCTTTACTCTGCAACAATCAATGAAAAAAGTGTCTCTATTGCAGTACAACTGAGAGTATAACAAAGTTTGCGTGTATCAATTTGTGTGCGTACCTACATACATGTACAACCATGTTGATGAGAAATCTATATGACAACTTTCCATAGATATAGGACGCTCCGTGCTGGTCGTCGGAATATTTCAGCTACAAGAAAGATCCATTTTCAAGACTGATTTTTTCATTATACCTGTCTTTAAGTTATGTTAATGTTAAAGTTCAAAGTAATTATACAATTTTAGGAAAGACATTCATTAAAGAGTTTCACTCTTTAAGAATATTACCACGGTTACCTGTTGACTTTCATAGTCAAAATCAGAAAATGCAACACATTCTTAGATTTCATTTCTCTCTGTCAACAAGAGAAGTAACTCAGTTAAACTTAACACATTGGCAAGTGGGAGGAAATCTCGATATTTTAACTGCAAAGAAGACCCGTTTTATGCAACATACTGTGTTTTAGACAGCCCGTCAAAGCAAAAAAGCGCAATCTGCATATACACGTAAGTGGTTCCGCTATGCTGCCAGTAACCGTTTAGTTACAACATTTATTTCATCGTGTAGTGTTCAATTTTGATGCTCATTGCCTCAGCATTTTCAAAATTCTAATCCGTTGTGCCGTCTTACATATTTTTGAAATAAGTGAAATACTAACTTGCATTATTGTGAAAACTTAATCTTACTTTTGGGTTATGTCGCTTAGAGTATCTATGGTAAAGAATTTATTAGAAAGTAGAGCAAGCTATAAATTATAATCGATCAGTAGCATTTAAATTTTTTTTTAAGTTATTCAAATTTCATTTTGGTATCGTTTTTCTACCTAATATATGATCAATTCTCGAGACACTTCACTTTAAAATTACATATTCACTTAAAACCTTATAATACAAGGTCTAATATAGACGAAACCAGTGTGAGGTGCCATTTTACTATCTTATTGCACTATAGGTGATATCACCTATTCAAAGGGAAACTATTTGAAATGGCGATACCGCCTATTTTATTTTAATAGATGGTGTTACTTATTTGAAAATGTGATATAACCAATTCGAACAGGTGATATCACTTTTTGAATAACAAAACCAAAGGATCACTTAGTAAATTCAAACAATAAAACTGGAAAAGGTAATATAAACCATTCGAAATGGAAATGGTGACAGGTGATACTACTTTTTCAAAGGCAATATGTGACATCACGATTGTTAATAGGTGATTTAACGATTTCGAATAGGTGATGTCACCCATTTGAATAGGTGATATCAACAACTCAGAGGGAAAATATGAGGTCACCCTTTTAAAAAGGTGATATCCCCTATTTCAATTGACAAAATGGTTTCAAGGACGAAATAGGTGATACCACCTATCCAAATTGGTGATAATGGTGGGATTCGAACCGGGAACCTCCGATTTGGTAGTTTAGAACGTTAACCACACGACCACCGCGCCGGTCCTTTACACGCCTTTTTGTCATTTTAAACCAAATTAACTAGATCTATATGATATTATGTTAGGATAAAAGTTATAAGAAGTCACCACGGTTGGAATTAGGTACTTTTTATTACAATGCATCATTGCGACTTTTAATTGTTAGATGTTTACAAGTTTCAAGTATAAATTGAGTCACGGTTAACAAGTATTTCCTCGTTTCGGTTCAAGAACTTCCGCTCAAAAACGGAAACAAATTACAAATATGATAAGTTGCTAAACCGGAAGATATTTCACTTTATTATTAGCCTCGATCGACACGAACTGACAAACATTTGGAGAATTCTTATATTCGAATAATACGGAAAGGGTTAAATATGGAAGTTTCAGGTAAAAAGGATTTAAAGGGACAAGATAATGTACTCTGTCAACCTTGTGAAGATAAAAACTTGTCTACACGAGCCGATGGTTTATGTACACAGTGCGAGGAACATATGTGTAAAACGTGCTTTGATACACATAAACAATTTAAATTTACCAGAGGGCATACGCTATCCGCCACAGACGTATCAATGAAAATGAAGCCATTGAAAGATGATTTAGAGAAATGTAATCAGCACTTGAACGAGCCTATAAAGTTCTATTGTCCAGAACATGAACGAGTCGGCTGTGGTGACTGCATGGTTCTTGGACACAAAACCTGCAAGGTCAAGTACATTCGTGACATTGCGGAAACATTCAAGGACAGTCGAGAGTTCAAAGAGATGACAAAATGCGCCGAGAAATGCCAGACAGAAGCGACACAAATTGCAAACGCCATAGAAAATAACAAGAGGCAGGCTAGAGATGTAAAAGATAAATTCATTACGAATGTGCAGAAATTTAGCGATAGCATCATTTCCAAGATAAATGATCTCAAAGATTCAGCCATGAAGCAGGCTGAGTCTTTCGAAGCAAAAGATATTGAGAACCTCGACAACCTAGAAAAGGAGAATGAAGAATTTATGACTCAGATGACAGGTTTTATGGCACTATTTGAATCACAAATTGACCAGCCAAATAAACTGTTCGCCAATTATGTGCAACACAAAGCCACGCTTAAACGACTGCAAGATGCATGTGAAGGTATAAGGAAGAAGAATTCGATTAAAAACTACCAGTTCAAGCCGGATGCAAACCTAGCGCGTGCAGTAAACGAGTGTAAAGAACTAGGAATCTTAAAACAAATGGACCAAGATGCAGATGTCAAAGGTAAAGATTAAATAAATATTCATGACAGTATTATGAGTCTCTGAAACTGGAATACATGCCTACATGATAAAAGCCTTTAGAATAGCCGCTGTCGCAAATCCGAATAGGTGATATCTATCGCAAGCCATTTTACTATGTTTTCCAAAAAGAAATATCTTTCATTTTAATAAAGATATCACTTTAACGCTGAGAGATATTTTTGTGTCACAGAAAGATGTCCCGTGATCTTTAAGAGACATCTCTTCTTCTTACAGAGATATCTGTTTAAAATCATATGAGAGATATCTTGTTTATTTTTGAAGAATATCTCTCGACGTAACACATCAAAGTAACAGAGATATTTTTCAAAGGTGTAGAGATATCTCTGTAAGACTAAGTAGAAGATATTTCACTTTTTGAACGTATCTTTTAAAAGACAATATATATATTCCAAAAGTATTATGAGAGATATATTTCAAAGCAACAAACACATAATAACTACTCCCTTTATCGTTGGTTTGGTTCACTTACTCGAAATTGTTCGTCCAGAGTCAGTGCATAACCAGGCTAGTCACATTGCCCGATAGGACTTCCGAAATTCGTCTTCTTAGTTGTGTTTGATATCAAAGAGGTTGTATAATATGACAAAGACAAACAAATCACATACTATCGTTAAAGAGTTGAGTTAATAAGGTCACTTGCTATTTTCACAGAAAGTTACGAACGGACACTTTTGAAAGGTGCTAAACTTATGAATAATGACAATGCAGTATGAATGAACTTATTTCACCAGAAAACACATAGGCACGGTCACCTCTGCCCTTGCAAATCTACTATATATCACAACGTAAACTCGTGTAAATTATGATAATAAAATAATAATAATAACAATAATAATAATAATAATAACGATAATCTTTATTTTAAGTCGGTAATATACATGTACAAATAACAACAAATGTAAGCTAACGCGAGCTTATGAACCGACCGCACAGATGCTGGCGTATGGTGGCCTTACTGTGGGAGGAAATCAGAGTCTCCTAAATTTTTGCTGAGATATCTGAGTAAAATAGAAAGACAACTTTCTAATGAAAAGAGATATGTCTTAACGGCCATCGTAAAGTTTCTTTCATCGAAACAGAGGTTATCTCCCATGATGTGAAAGATATCTCCATATTTTTGACAGATATATCTCTAAGAGTAAAAGATATCTCTCTTTTTTACAGATATTTAAGATAGAAGAGATATATCTGTTTGGTACAGAGATATATCTTTTACATTGAGAGATATCTCTTTAGTATTGAGAGATGTCTGTTAAAACAGAGATATCTCTATTAACAAAAATGCATCTCCTAATGTACAGAGATATATCTGAATTGAAGAGATATTTCGGAATTTCCGACATCTCTTTAATATTAAATTGTAAATTGGTTTGTCATACATTTTGTATATATCTCTTACAGATTTAATGCTAGTAAATAGTGTTCGTTATTAGCTTGATTCACAAACACTCAAGGAATCATTTTGGATTTTTTTTCCAGTAGATCATATCAACATTTTTAGTTTCATTTATTATATCCAATTCCATTAAGTGGTACATGTATCACCTGTTCCAATATATAGAAAATATCGTTTTTTGCGATGTATATTAGTTATACACTGTTTTGTACAACAACATATACATTTTAAGTGGATATTTTGTAGATGAAATGACTATACATAGTTTCATATAACAATACTACTTCTAAGAATTGTGACATAGTATTATCACAATAACAGTTAAAACTTTTAAAAGTGTTTGCTGATATTTGAAGTGGTGTGATGGATTTTATAATTGTTTGACATGAAAATTTCCACTTAAACATAAGGCCATATTAAAAAAAAGTCTTTGTTTGCTGTCTCCCGACCCTACTTTTTGAAATTGGGTAGGTACATGTAGGTAGGCAATTTTATTTTATTTTTTAATTTGAAAAAAAAAAACACCAGTACTTTATGTGATAGTTTTGTACAGAATACTTCTTATGTAAAATAATACAAATCTGTATTATGATGAATAAAGGAATAAAAATGAAACATACATTTTAAGCTATCATCTTCATTTGTGTCATCCTCAAATTTCCATGTCGACATGATAAAACACTTAAAAAGAAATAAATTTGGCCAGTGTGGTCCGATAAAAATATTTGGAGCGCAGCATTTTTAGCGGGACGGTCGCGAGACAGCAAACAAACCTATTTTCAATTTTGGCCTAACAATAGAAGCGTAACTTTTACGGTATATTTTACATATCTAAATAGTATGATGGAAACTGTCTATGCAGAATGACTTCATTCGAACATCACGACTGCCTAAATAACTGTGCTCATTTAAATTAAACAAAACATTCGACTTATAATCGTTTTATATAATTCAATACTTCAGATAAACATGCACCAGATGTGGCGTCAAAAGCAAATGCCCAAAGCAAGCAAGTTGTGGCCGCTCCACAGAAACAGGTATTTAAAGCACGATAAAAACTTAAAATATACCTAGATTGATTATTTAAGACACAAGTAGACTGTTAATTGTAACTTATTGTTTCGAGTTAAATTTGATTAGAAAAATGTTGATTTATTATGTTGAATTAAACGGAAATGTAAATTAGTACTGGGAGTATTCAGAATTGCGACATAAGCTTATTGCACATTTTCTGTATCTCTCATATGTCTTAAAACAATATTGCCATGTCACGTCTACAAATTATGAATAAATTGATCAGTATTCTTGATCAATGCAATAGAAAACGTAGTTGATTCCTCGACGTTCCCAAACTTACATGTAACTCCAGTTATATATCCTGGAAATTCTTCAAGAATCAGCTGAAATCCTTAACCATGTTAACCATCGTAAGAGGTCATGGACATGTCAATTATTGGCATGGCAACTTTGACGACAGGACGCAAACTTTTAACGAATCAGGAATCGATTGTTTGAAAATTTAATCGTCTGTTAACTATTACTTCTAGTTAAATTTTGATTCAAGATACGTTTAGTGTTGGAAAAACTAATCATCGTATTTCAAAGAAACAGTTAAAAAATTTCCTGTTTTCTATTGTCCGATGAAACCAAGATGCAGTGAATTGGTGACTTCACTGATTTAAAAGTAAATACGCTACTTGACTATAATTACACGAAAACTGTGACCAGTGACAATTACCTTAAATGATTACATCACCTTTTTTGGACTTAAAAGTGGGCCGTTCTGGACTGGGTTGTTTTTGGTTGGGCCGTTCTGGAAGTGGGCCGTTCTGGAAGTGGGCCGTTCTGGTACTAAAGCCTACTTAAATATTTACCTTTTCAAGCAGCTACAGTCCTAAGCAGACGATAAATACAATGTCGTCTGTTTTCAGCCTGCAAAACATCCCTATTTAAAGAAATGGAATTGCCCAAATTTGAAAGCCAGGAAACCCCATTGTATAAATCTAGGTACAAATGGGTCGATGTATCGAAGCTGTTTATTTTTTGTAGGGTTTCTGTATCTTCATGTGTTTCACGGAAGGAAGTGGCTAGGTAGATCTAGCCGGTTCTATATTATCATTATTTTTATTATTTAATCATAGGCTGGTTTTTCTTGCTTTTTTCAACAAGATTGTCGTATGGTGTTTATTATATTCAAAATAAGAAGTGGAAAAATCCAGGAGAAAATAGTTATTGTCTAACTTTATTAAAAACTGAAATGCATGAAGTGCACGAAGGTATATGACGTCACACACTGGAATGTCACGTGATTAAAATGGTCGAATCGACATTTTAAGAAAGCTTAACAAAGTATATATTTGATAGATTTATGTTGTTTCCTTATAAACTTTCAAACACATAGCTCAACATTAATCTGATATCATTGGAAATGTCTTATATTCAATAATGAACCCGCGTAATTCGGAATAAAATATAGAACCGGCTACCTAACCACTGCCTTCATGGAATAAAACATTGAAAGGGCTCGGTGCGTTTTACCTGTCTGTAGGTCCGTTTTTCACGGAAAATACAAGTTCAGTGTATATATGGACACCTGTTTCAATTATGATTTATACGACGTGTACGTCATTCCACCAATGAAACTTTGTGTCACGACACAACGTATGACGTCATGAATGACACCAAAGTACGTGCGGTCACTCGAAATTGGTCAAAAACGTAGCAAATTTTCCTTTCTTAAAAATAAATCAGCGCATGGAAACCACATTAAAATTCATGTAAAGTGTTCAATATCATACATTTGTATAACATGTATGTATGTGTGTGTTCACCTTAAAATTATTTCATTTAGAATTACAAATTGATAAAATTTGTCATAGATTTCTGCCTGTCAGTGCAGCAATAATTTAATTGCGTATTGCATGAACCGCTTTTTTTCTTATTAATCTTCTATGTTTAGTCTACACCTTTCTTACATGTATTTACATGCTACTTGTTTGCACCATGACGACATGTTGTACAAAAAGCTTAAGTTAGATTTTTTGACTTTGAAACACACTGTTTACTAGCTGCCGCTTCTCATCTTTATTCTATACCATACGTGTGTAAACGGAATAGTTATGCCACTATACCTAGGCAGTGTTAACATACAACAGCGTTTCTATTTGATGTATCTGTGTTTTTCAACTCAGAGGATGATTATGGCATTTTTGAACTATTTTCGTAGACATCTTAAAGTTTGCAAACAAACATTAGAATTTCACAACGGCAAAACAATAACTAACTGTTTTGCAAAATTTGAAAAAGTTGTAAAGTACCGTGGGGACAGTGCATCTTACTGTCGAATAAAAAAATAAATATAGAATGACCTAGATATATTCCTTATTTTCTTGAAATAGCTGTTGCTTGAAGTAGTTGATGCTTGAAAAAGTTGTTGCTTGAAATAACTGTTGCTGAAATAACTCTTGTTTGAAATAGCTGTAGTTTGAAATAGCTGATTGGTGCACGTCCAGCGCATATAGCTGTTGCAACTTTTTGGTCGTCTTTCACATCATACAGCTCCTTCAAATATTACTCATTTGTGAATGTAGCAACATATATATGAATTTAAATGCCGATTATTTCACGAGTGAACATAATTTGTTTGAGTAACGCACATCATAAGCTGAAAATCGGACGCATTTTGACTGCCCGCATTTACCGGTATATAGACCTAAAAGTAGGTATTATATTGTTGGTGCAGATGAATATGTCTCTCCATTTAAAAACGGAACTAGGTAGGGATTGTATACTTCTGATCCAAATAGAGCACATCGGTGAATTGGAAAAATATAACACATCTTGGGTTTTGTCTTATCTTTACCAACCCAGAAAGGTCAGGGTTATAAACTTTGACAAGAAAAACACAAAAGGTGTCCGTCGTTCATCCCGGAGGCTGCGGGTTCGAGCCAAACTGAGGTCACGACTGTACCTCCTCATATGACACCAGTACTGTTTCTTTTCAGGAAGCAGACTCGAGAGTGATTCGTTAAGCTACAAGCTCTCTTCGCAAACTAGCTTAAATAAATTAGTATTAACTATTTGAAACACACAAAAAAGACAGAAAAGCTCTATTATAAAATAAACTCTCTATTTCAGTACACGTACTCTGTGGCAGGGACTTTTACCCGTCATGATGTCTGATAGTTTACCAACATGAATTAAACTGTTGAACTTGCACCAATCAAAACGTGCTGTGAAGTAATTTATTAATATTTCGGTCGACATTATAAACGTGTCTGTGTATTAAACTTCATTTAAACTTGAAAGAAATGCGTGTTTAACATAGTCACATTACCCATATCTGAGGTTAAACTAATGCATCTAGATGCTTGCATCTTATCGAGTCACGCTCGAGTCCGCTTCCTGGAAAAGCCAGTACTAGAGTCATATGAAGAGGTACGGTCGTGACGCCAGTGGGGCTCGAACCCGCAACGTCCAGGATGAGCGGCCGACACCTTAACCTCTACACCACCGCAACCCACATCTTACTTTGATCAAAATAGATCAGTTTTCAAATGCAGTTATAATTGACCACCCTTCGGACTGGCATTAATTCAAAAGGTCTTTATTGCGACCTTTTACCATAAACTGTATCATTTAGTTCCGAAATGTTTGGTCTTCATATCGATCTGAATAGCGTAACTTAATTGTAAATAAAAATGATCAGACCTGACTTAAATTATCGTGGCTGCAAAATAATGCCGATTCTTAACCCGGATGTATTGAAGGAAAGGGTTCCGGGTTAATGAAATAATTACCATCTAGCATTGTGGTCTAGCAATCGTGTTTTCCATTAGCAAAGTATCTCTTTTTTCAAGAAATGTAATGGTCACTCAACATGTAAATGCACATGCTTGCACGAGAAAATCACAATATATGATGTACTGTTCTGTTCTGTTATTGGCGAGTTACGTAAACCCGATGAAAAGAAATCCAATGTTGTTACAAATCAAACCGTTACAACTGTAGGGTTACTTGGTTGGTTACCTAACACCGGTAAGTTGAGAAACCGGCCTTTAATGTAAGTTGAAAGTACTTTTTTTTTTACAAACGATGTAAACTAATTCGGCTAAAAATGAGTACATCATATGTTAGTTTATACTTTGTTGTCATATTATATCCGTAAATCTACAATTACATGTAGTTTTACGGGCTTACGGAAAATTCTTGAGTGCCGTATATGCACAATGCATGTGCAACAAACAAGAATAATAGAGTAATGAAAAAAGTGAAGCTACAAGGTGAGCGTCAGTACTGTAATAAACTAAAGTGTATTTATATCAAAAACATCCATTGATTTACTACTTCTGGTGAAAGGTGTTACAAAATTACTACTGTAAAATGTTCACTGCACGACGTTTTTTAGCACGTTTTCTCCTTACTTTTGACTGATCACTGATCAGATAACCTCAATCATCCAGTTTTTCTTCTGTTTTATATATACTCCGCACAATATAGTTGTAAGGCGTGTACTGAATTCAGCTTGTTCGTCCGTCCGTCGTCTTGTATGAGCTTTATGTCCAATTGACCATGGCAGAATGGAATGATATTTCATAGGAGTGGTTTGTATGAAGCGTATTTGTGAATGCTCTCGACATCACGGTGGGGAATCACGTGATCAAAATAATCTCTAAACAAAAGTAAATCTTGTTTGTTTGAAGTGCTATTCGACATGCTTTCGTATGAATTATGATTCATAAAGTGATGGCCATTTGTTGATATAGTTTAACACATTGTTCTTTAAAAACGTCTTTGTGCGCGCTTCGTATCCCTTTGCCAGAGCTAAATGAAACATCGCATGAGTGATTATTGTACCAAGCCTAGTTGTGTTATAATATATTCAAAAGTTTTTCCCATTCACAATCCTAATAACAAGACATTTAGGTTCATGCCCTGTGTGAAAACGGTATTATTCACCTTAAGTAATAGATCTAGATTTTTTCGGGTTTTACATGGAAATACAGTGGTTATAGGATTGGAAAAAAAACTGAACAAAGTAGAACGGCAACTCAGCTTGAAAAATGTTTCATGTATTGATTTGTCCGGTCGGGGCCTCGTCCTATATTATACGCTGCAGAACAAACAATAGATCTGGCGGGAAATGCACGAGGCACGAGGTCTGGCGGAAATGCACTAGGTCTGACGGAAGTAACACGAGATCTGGCAGGAAAAGTACGAGATCTAGCGCGAAAAGCATGACGGATCCCCGGCCAAATTGTCATGGATAGTATAGAAAGCAAAGATGATATCCCTCTAATTTATGTTTATTGTTAGTCACTCCAGGTTCTCTGGTGGACTGAAATGTAATTTCGAACGATGAAAACTACATGTATTAAATAACAAATAAGTAAAACGCAAAACATCTCTCGTGAATTTAGCCAAATGTAATTGTTATCGCTATAAAGACAGACGTTGTGCATGTGATAAACCAGTAAAGGTAAAATAAAGGCGAAAGATTGAGAATCTGTTAGGTACTTATATTTCTAATAAATGCAACGAATTTCTATCCCCGAGTAGTATTTTGTGAGTTGAATATCTTACTGTTTTTTTCTAAACGATGTCTTGCACAATAGATACCGAGTTTTGTAAATACATGTATGATTCATCTCCTTTTGAAATGCATGTACATTCTAATATATTCCATTTCGGTAGTGAATCCTTAACATATATTTTATACCAGTTTTTCTTTTATTACAGCTTTTAATTGAAAACAAGTGGAGCTGCAGTAACATTGCAATAGACGGAGACTATCTCAGGTATAAACTTGATGCATTTAAAGTAGCAAACTGTTATAAAACATGTGACGATGTAATGTGAAATATTTAGCGAGTTTCAAGTAAAATAACTCCGATATATATGTAACTAGATTAAACTTTCAAACTCTCACATTCACATTAAAGCTGATCGCTCTCGGTTGCCGTTGAAAAAAATAAAAGTTTACAAAATGGCATACTAATACATATAAATCTAAAGGCTGAAATCAACACTAGAAGTAAAAATCTAGATAGGAAATTGCAAAAATCGATTGAAAATGCTGGTTTTACGGCACCGCTACACTATATGTCTATATTGCAATTTCAAAACCGTTTGCAACGCTTTATTAATTGGAAGCGTACATTATTAATTGAAAACGTATTATTTCAAATCTACAGATATACTTGACAAACTTATTTTTTTTTACGAAAATCTGAGAGAGAGTACAATCATATTACCTGGTCTTTTACTTTCTGTTGAAGCTTACGTTGCGTAAAACAACCTCAAAGGGGCACTCCCTGCATCTAGCACATTATATTCTCAAAACATGTACAATGTATAATGTGTTCAATCAACATAAAATGCTAAATAGATACAATTTTAAAGAACAACAAATATAGAAAAATGCCTCATTTTAGCACAGATAATCGACAGAGACTCTGTAATAAATCGCTATCCACCAAATAATTGTACAACAACAGCGTTACAGAGACTATTGAAAGTTTTACGGTACTGCAACATATTTAAAACGCTGGTTTTACTGACGATGACTTGATTGTATAGCTTTCAACTTTTTTTAAGTTAAGTAATAAATACTTATCAATATTCGAAGTAATTTAACTTGAAACAAGTTTTAGGGAGTGCCTCTTTGAAACAGGATAAATTGAATACATGAATACATTGTAACGTTTGCACTTTGCGAAAGCGTTGCTACATATTTGTACCATGTCTGCTGTCTTGTCTTGAGATTGTAAAATTATTTTTTTCTGTGTGTGGGTCTTGATGGTAGAGGGCTGATGTTCCGACTGGTCTTTAAGGACTATTCGTTTTTTACGATATATTTGTTGCGGTATTTAATGCACTATTATGATATAAGGATCTGAGCAAAACTCATTTTGGTTTGTGCTATATGTATCGCTGTTATCCGAACACTTATACCATGCAAGTTTACATAAGATCTATGATAAAATTTGTATTGAAGAAACCCAATTAAAGACATCTAAAGATCCGTTTTATATTAGTAAGGTGACAATGATGATACATTGTACCATTTGTACTTCTTTAGGCAGAATAGCAGCAAGTAACGTTTATACACAAAAAAGTACGAGGAATAAAATATTTATACTGTTTACCGGTACACACCAAACTATCGCAATGATAAAATGATTGTATTGTACAAAACTGAAGCAATATTTATATTTTGTTATCTGTTTAGTCAGAATAACAGTACAAATGTAGGTAATCTTTGAACGATTTTGGACATACAAGGACACCAATATATTTGCTGTGTACAGGTAAAGACCATGCAGTTATCTCATTGTACAAATAATACATTCTTAAATTGTTTCAGTTATGACGGTAATGGTACCGATGTAGGACTCTATGTTTATAATCAGAGGACCTACTTTGAAGTCGAAATTGTGAACACAGGACAGCGAGGAGAAATAGGTATTGAATTTACATTTATACAGCTATTTTCTCCAAAACAATTACAGATCATTATTTGTAAAACCAAATATTGTTGTACATCAGGTAAAATAAATACTGTAAACGTACAGTAAACCTTTAAGCAACAATAAAAGAACTTAAAATTTGTGTTTTCCCTAAGTCCCTGAATATAAGCACTAAAATGTTGTGCCGTCTACATGTATACATTGTTTTGCTATTGAACAGGCTAAAACAACGGTATCAACACATACTTTTAATGTTTGTATGTTTTGTGTATACTATAGGCAAAACTCTTATCTCATTTCGCGATGGTTGGTTTAAATGCGACTGCATAATCAAAGGAAAACGTGTTTTGATTTGAGAAATATGCGTTGACATGGAATGCTAAACCAGAAAGCAAATATAAGACAAACAAATACATTTTTCAATATTCGGTTATTTTAATTGCTAAAATGGACACACTAGATTTTCCTTTACCTCCTCTTTTTAACGAATGTCAGGGATTACTACGCTACTTGGTGATTATAACTTGCACTAACCTCTTGGATATTTGAAATTCTGTTCTCAGGCTCGTTTCGTGGTTCTCTTACCGCCTTTAAACATAAAACTGATCACATGTTGATTTGCTGATATCAGTTTTACTGTGCATCTAACATGTACAAATTGAAGTAAATCAAGAAACTAAAGCTGCTCGCTCTCAGATTTTGGTAAAAAATTAAAGTTCTTCAAACTGTATAAAAATATAACATATTTTAGAAAATATAGTCACATAAAATGGTTTCAGTATAAATTCCTGTCAAGTATATCTGTAGATTTGAAATAATACACTACCAAATAATAAACCGTTGCAAAGTCTTGAAATTCCAATATAAACATATAGATCTAGTATAGCGGTGCCGTAAAAGCAGCATTTTCAATCGAATTTTGCATATTCCTACATAGAGTTTTACTTCTACTGCTGATTCTAGGCTTTTGTTTTATATTTATGTTATAAGTTTGTCATTTTGTAAAATTTTATTTTTTATCAACGGCAGCTGAGAGTGAGCAGCTTTAAAATTTAGTTATATGCAAAATTTGCATTCGTTAAAGGGGCACTCGCTAAATCTAGCAGATTATATTCTGTAAACACAAATGATGAAAATGATTAATAAATACATTTCTAAACAACATCATATATCGAAAAAGGCCCCACTTTAGCAAAACTAATCAACATAGAGGCTTTCTGTAATAAATATATCGATAGATAGATTTACTTACGTATATCATAGATGTACAAACATGGTTAAAACAAACATGATGCATACATATACAGATAAATAGATGTATGTATACACAAGTTTATAAACCATGATATGCACATCAATAGCAAGGATAACACAAAAAAGGGAAAAGTGATTCTCCTTTATTTCCATTGTGGTCCTTGTCATTGATGGCACACCACGGAAAGGAACGATTATTTACTTCAAATGAATCAATGGTATCACATTTGTATAATATCACAGACCTAGGTTATTACAACATCATTTTATGCACGAGATCAAAGTACTGTATGACAAACAATTTCAGTTATGTGAGCATCAATTAGTTTTATGACAATAAAAGCACCGACTAGATTAAAAAGTAATATACCAAATATACCCACTATTCAAGCATATTACACTAAAAAATGCAAAGAGATCGTTAAGAATGACAAGAGAGAGACTAAAACAAAAATACTAAGAGATCGTTAAGAATGGTAAGACACAATGTTAAAACTACGACAACAAATGATGTTTGACGTCTTCCTTAAAATGCTTAAAAACTGTAATATTACGTATCAACTGTGGCAAGTTATTCCAATAAATCGCTAGTTGCTCATTTACTGTACAGCAATAACTTTACATGGAGGATGGAAAGGTTTACGGTACCACAACATCTTTTCAAACGCTGATTTAACCAATACTGACTTGATTGTATTGCTTAAACTTGTACGTTAAGTAATAACACTTTCAAATATTCTATTATTTATGTTTTTGAAATTTATTACTTTTGACACCAGTGATAGGGAGTGTCCCTTTAAAAATTTTGTTTTTGTTTAAAATGGAATTTAAACGGCATACCCTGGCACTTAACACAACATCGAGTTACATCTTAATTAAAAGAATTGTCACCAAACTGAAGTTTCAGCTAATTGTGTACATTTCGCGGAATAAGACGTGTTGTGGTACCGTTAAACATCATTAACTATTGTTTCAACTTTTTTGGGGAAAAGCGATTTATTTGTGCACAATTGGGACACATTTGTCGTATGTTTGTCCTATTTTTTACAGTTTTATTAAAGCTGCTCGCTCACATATTTTGGTAAATAATTAAAGTTCTTCAAACTGTATGAAAATAACATATTTTGGAACATAACAAGAATTCATACTGTAGATTTGAAATAATACGCTTCCGCAAAAGCTTTTGAAATTCCATAAATATACAGTGTAGCGGTGCCGTAAACCAGCATTTTCAATCGATTTTTGCAAGTTTTTATCTAGATTTTTATTTCTTTTGTTGATTTTAGCCTTTAGTTTTATATTAATGTATAAGAATGTCATTTGTAAAATTTTATTTATTTCAACGGCAATTGAGAGCGGGCAGCTTTAAGCAAAATATAACTTTATGTTTTAAAATATGTTATTTTCATACGATTTGAAGAACTATAGTTTTTTTCAAAAATCTGAGAGCGAGCTCCTTAAAACGTGTACGTTAGGTAATGACACTTGCAAATACTCTTTTATTTATAGTTTAACGCCAGTTATATAGAGTGTTCTTTTAATAAGCGGTGGCTGACATTCACACACTCTACTCTAATTGCATTCTGCATAAAGGTCGGGGAAGTGCAACAAATATGGCTCGGATAGAGAAAATATTACTTCATTTGTATGCGATGAGATAGCAACAGGGGAGATTTAATGTAAAATCAAAATGAATCCAAATTGTTTGTTTCTTGCAAAAATGTTCTTTGGCATGTAGTGCCATGCAGTCTAAAGGTTCATGTAACGTTTGTGCTGTCTGTTAGTAATTCACTCTATAATGACTGTCAACTTCTCCATTGTGTGAGAGCTAATTATATCACAGCTGTTGTAAAAGTCATGTACTCTTTACAGCGTATATTTTAATTCAGTAAAGAAATGTTGTCTCTCGAAATATATTATTTGTCCCAGTAGTTATAACCTGCTTAATTGATACATTCTCTGATATTTATTTTCTTTTGAATCCTACACATTATGCTTAAGTCTTAGTAGTTTTTAATTGCAATTTGAAAGGTGAAAATATATTCTTATTGTGTTAGTTAAAGTCGACAATCACTTACTTAATATAATGTCAATATTTATCAAATCTTAATTTCGAATAGCGTCTTAATATCAGGTGCTTTAATATCGGGTGGCGTTTTTGGTACGTGGCATTCCCTGTTTGATATTATTTTTGTTTTAAAATCTGGTGTTTTTAATGGCGGACTTTTACTGTAATGGAAGTAATAAGAACTGAGGGACACACTTTGGTATATAACAGTATCCAGATAAGTGGTGTCTCTTGACGAGATGTTTATCTGCCGTTGTTAACATGTCATTTGCTGTTTGACTCACACAGTTCACGGGAACGGCTTATTGTATTATGATTAAACAACACAATGTAAGATTCAGTCACTATGCATATTTTGCGTTTTATGCGCCTTTTCGCAGACGACAGAAAACGGACAATTACAATGTATAAAATTATGAGGTCCTTAGTTCTATACTTTATCCTGGCACTTTGTGACTAACAGTTCTGATAATACTGACGTAATGTTTAGTTCTTAAAGGACGATAGCCTACTACATCTAGCCGATGATGATCTCAAAACATAGATTATGTGTTCAATGACAGTAAAATGATAAATAAATACAATTTCAACGAAGAACCTATGGCGAAAAATGCCTCATTTTACCACAATTAATCAATGTAGAGGTCTTCTGTAATAAATCGTATCCATTAATTCTACAATAACAACACTATATAGATTTTTGAAGGTTTTACGGTACTGAAGCATATTTAATCGATAATGACTGGAATACATAGCTGAAACTTTTAGGTTAAATTATACTACTTCCAAGGATTCAATTATTTATGTTTGGAGGTTATTTACTTCGACATCAGTAATAGGGTATGTTCTTTTAAAATGCCAGCGTAAAAAGCTTTAACAATAAATCAGTAGCCATTCTTACTCTCATCTTTGCTCGTTTGTTTACAGTGGCACGTGACTAGATACTATAATTAAGATCACTTGTCTTCAATGTACATGTACATCTTCATTTTATGTAGGCTAAAATACTTCCTGTTAATGGCATTACACAGAATACATATTTTATACTTGTACATGTAGCTGGTTTAATATATTATCACAAAAAGCTTACATTTGCTTATTCATCCTATTTTTTCTTCATTGAAAATAACGCGTCTAATGACTAATTGAATGAATGGAAATTACTGATACAGTGATCCCGCGAACTTTGGGTAAAGCGGTCGGTACTTAAGCCTCTAACCCTCTACATCATCGCTTCAATTAAAGCTGCTCGCTCTCAGATTTTGGTAAAAAAAATAAAGTTCTTCAAACTGTATGTAAATAACGCATTTTAGAACATACGGTGATATAAAAAGGCTCCAGTATAAATTCACGTCACGTATATCTCTAAATTTAAAATAAAAACGCTACAATTTCAATATAAACATATAGTGTAACGGTGCCGTGAAACCGACCTTTTCAATCGATTTCTGCGAAATTCCTACCTAGATTTTATTTTTTTTACTAGCCTTTAATTTTATATTAATGAATAAAAATGTCAATTTTTTTGAAAAATATTTTTTTCAACGGTAACTGAGAGCTTTAAAGCTGCTCGCTCTCAGTTACCGTTGAAAAAATATTTTTCAAAAAAATTGACATTTTTATTCATTAATATAAAACTAAAGGCTAGTAAAAAAAATAAGCAAAAATCTAGGTAGGAATTTCGCAGAAATCGATTGAAAAGGTCGGTTTCACGGCAAGGCTACACTATATGTTTATACTGAAATTTCAAAAGCGTTTGCAACGCTTTTGAATTTGGTAGCGTATTTTTTAAATTTAGAGATATACGTGACGTGAATTTATACTTGAGCCTTTTTATATCACCGTATGTTCTAAAATACGTTATTTACATACAGTTTGAAGAACTTAATTTTTTTACCAAAATCTGAGAGCGAGCAGCTTTAAGTGGCAAAATGCATCATGTACAATTTTCAGACAGATACACAAACGCAACAACCGCAACTGCGTCAAACACACAAAATACGGTCTTGGTGCAAACTTTTTGATGCGAAACGTGGACACTCTATATGACACAGCCCAAGACCAACAGCAACGGTATAATGCGTGTTGCCACAATATCTAGTACAAGGTACCAATGTTTCCAATCTGTGACTATAACACCGTTGAGAACCCTTGGATCACAAACACAGTTACACAAAATAAAATATTTGGCTATTTGACAGAACGCCTGATCCCTTCCGATGAACCTGACTTGAGCGACAGTTCTAGCAATTAAAGTTTAAAATAAATGTTTTTGATCAACACTTTATATCATACTTATAGCAAAGTGTTCTTAATGTTAGTGAGGCACTAACGATATTCAGTTGTAAATAAAATATTAAACAACAAACGCCAACGCAAACATTCTGTGCAATTTAACGATAGTCTAAGTCACTTTCGAATCCGATATCCAGGCATTGGGTACACAATGTATGTAACGTATCATCCTGTTCCACAACGATTAACAAAGTGTCTATTCGTACAAGGTAGAAGTAGGATATGTTCCAAAAATTGGTACCCGTGGCAGAAGATCCATGCTAGTATATACGTGGCAGAGAACTGGATATCGGAGACCATCTAATGCACATCAGTTGTTACCGCCTCAGTTAAATCTCAACGTACGAGATCCTGAAAAATATACTGGGAACAGCAATTCTGACACAAAATCATGCATATATGTAACCTGGATTAACCAGTCCTTATCACAATATACTAGTTGCCACAATACATGCAATAGAAAACATCTTCTATGGGTGTGGCCGGCGGGTAATTTTGTAAATTCTTGTGTCATGTAGATAAAAGTGAGACGGCTGCACGGGATTTGCGTTTATATACCGCGGTTGGACAGATTGTTTTCCGATTCTGTATTGTATTGTTAAACAATGTGTTTATTGAAAGGGGAACCACCTTACCGGACGATAAAATCTGAAGAGCTACGAATCCGTAGCAACGGACAAACGTTATTTCTCAAAGAAATAAACCAAATTATTTTAAGGAACATATTTTTATTATTATTAAAATCACGATGAAATGACGTCATATGTACTTAATAATGGTTGTACAGCGACATTTTGCCTGTTCGTTTTAAGATGAGAGTAACATAAGAGCTGTAATCTATTACCACTATTAACTTTCTTAAAATAATGTTTCACTAAGTTTTGCGATATTCTGTTTTCATGCACTATATCTTGTAATTATAATTATTTAAACAAAATGTTACTATTACCGTCTAGCTTTATTGTACATGAAAGAAATTTTACTGATTTAAAGTAATTTTATATAAATACAAAAAGTATTTGTTATCATTTCTGTATAGCATATCATTCCAATTATAGTTAAATGTAAAGGGCTTGGTTCACTTGGGATCGCTTTAAGCCCATTACCATCACCTAATACTATTGATAAATATTGGAGTATTGCCACACACAGAATAATCTCGAAGAAAAAAAAAACGTTTAAATTTGCCTTAAAAAAATAAAACAAATGTGAGAAATAGAAAATGGGACATAAAAATTGCAAATCCGTTCTTTTAACGTCATTGACGTCAGTATGATTCCTACAACGCAGACATTGTTCACTGTGTTGTCGAGAATACAAGACAAATACTTTTTTCTTTTTAAAGACAGCAATTGCGAAGTTATATTGCGTACATCAACGCTTTTTTATGAAGTTTATCTTTTTTAACTATTTTGACAGGGAGAGTAGTTACAATAGCATTGTTCAAGCAGAGTATTATTAAAATCGTAGGTACAGATGCGAATGCCCGAATGTTTTTACGTAACTTATCTTCGTTGTATATTAAAATAACTATTCATTGCCATAACATTATTTATTACAAGCGCGAATTGTTAAACTATTTGATCGTTGCAAGTTATAAACTTCACACTGGTAAACTATCGGTAATATCACGGCGGCTAGTCGTACCATCTGATTAAAACTGGGAAGAAAAATAGTTTTCCCGATTTATCTATAAGGACCTGTTTTCTAAAGAAAAGAGAAGCTTTTTTTTTTTTTAAAAGATATCATACGTTCTTACTTGAGGTGCAACTTCCTGCGTAATAACATCGTTGTTGTTTTTCGTTCTTAGTTATAATTCGTATTTGCAAAAAGCATCGGTTGATTGTATCGAAATTGAATTGTTAGTAAACATGAATTTTGTAATCAAATGAAAAAAATGTTTAACCCGCGGCTTAGTAAACCAATTGATCACAAATGCACGCATTCGATAATTCAGATCTGATACATATTATATTGTATTTCCATTAAGCGCATAATTATAGTACAATGTATTTAATATAAGAAAATTACCCTTTATCCTTTCAAGATATTATATATAGGCAAAATCGATTCGTTCTTTTACAATTTCTCATAGAAGACAAGACCGTACCTGTTACATGTAGTAGTGTTACATTTAAGTATTTAAGTATTCATATACATTACAGCACAGGAGACAAATTATTTAATTTTTCAAAAATATATATTTCATTTTGTTGAAAACACAACATTTTAAAGAAATCAGGTAATGCTTTTTTAAAGCTGAAGGGTTTCTTCGTATCTGCTAGCCAACCTTGCAGCCGGACTGCAAAAGCATAGAATAGAGTTTTGCTATAAGTTATATTGGCCTAGTTTTTTCCGTCAAAATGATCGTTTCACTGTTGTTCTAAAAATAATTCAGTGCACGGGATAAAAAAAGGGCAGCGCCTTTTACAGTCATAATCATTACTTTCACATTGAAAAATTAAGAACGCATTGCTCCATTTTATTCATCCAATCTTGCCTTCAATTTTCGTTACATCCTTGGTTTTATACCAAATATAATTCAAAATCGTCACAATCTATACAAACAAAGTTCATCATATTCCTATTCTTAACGTATTTTCTACATGAAAACATGAAGACTTCATTAATAGAATAACAGAATCAGGGGGTCTCAGGTTCGATCTCTATTAGTGCCTGTTGCGGTTGTGTCCTTAGGCTGAACATATAAATTCCACCTCTTTCTCTTCTCGAGGTCGATTCCATTTAGATAGAAGTTTAGAGCGATTAAACGAAATTGTACCAATGTAAGAAACTGTTTCGCAAATGAGAATAAATTGGTGTATTAAATAAAATCTTCCGAAACGAAATATAGCTAATCGCTGTAACGAATATATCTACATGTATCCCAAGTTCATGTTTATTTATCCTACCGCCGAAGGCAAAGAGGATATTAGAAATGGTCTCCGTCCGTCCGTCCGTCCGTCCCAATTTTGTCCGGAGCATAACTCCAAAAGTACTTGAGCGATTTTCTTCAAGCTTAATACATTGACATAGCACATTGGTAGGAAGTGCAGTGTGCAAGAACAATAACTCAACTTGCCTACTTTTGGTCAAATAGAAAAATATACCTATATTGATAATATACATTAATATAATTTTGCAAGCCTTCTCTTCATTGCCTTATTCTTTTTCCACTTATTTGAAAACTGTACTCAGCATGACCATAACTATACGACTTTTTAAGGATTTCCTCTTACCAAGTAAAATGTACTAAAGTACAACCTTCAGGTAACTTCTTCCCGGCGGGGGGATTAACCATGTGTAACATGGCTCTTGTTTAAATGGAGACAACCGATGATTATGATTAATGTTCCTACTTGTAAATAAATAAAACTTTTGCGTAATATGTACCTTAACACCAAATACGAATAGATGGTGAACTCGTTACCGTCATAGCTCTCATTTATTTCGGTTTTAGGGGCAACATGTAAAACTTCCATACACCTTTAACGCCAAATCACTCTGTGTAATGACACAGAATTTGACAAATAACGAAACTGTCATAAGATTATATGATATACATTGTTACATTTGTTTTCAAACATGCAGTATGATTTTTAAACGGCGCACCGTAGAAAGATATCGTTATTACGCAAGAGTAATATTATCTCACTTTTCATATGCTACATAAATATGAATAAGGTAACTATAAAAGACAAAACAAAACCTAAAAAAACTACAATCCCGATCTCGAGGTCCTATGATAAATATTTATTCGGTAGACGAGGGAAATGAAATGCATTCAGATATGAAACGTGGAAGATATTTTGTCGATTGACTTTCAAGAAATAGTTCCCCCTTTGTACTTGACGCCATATGTAAATAAGGTAAACAATAGACATCTGCTCATGTCTGGTGAGAAATAAAGAGTATGCACAAACATTAAACTTCATATTGTTAGTTCATGTAAAAAGCCTAGATAACGAAAACACATCTTAATTAATGACTACTACCATGTCGAATGTGACGTCATTTAAATTGCGCAGAAAATCTTTATACGAGTACGTTTTCCTCGTGTTATCAGTTGTACATAAATGTTCTACCAGTTCTATCATACATGCAAATATTTTCATATGTGTATACAGTACAGGCCAAATTTGCGTAATAAGTGAAGTATGCTCTTTATAAGAAGGAATCACTATTGACTGTTTATGTTACAAGTTGCTAATGACATTAATTTTCGAACTTGTATTTCCATACTACTAGCAGACTATGTTCTTTCAATTCAAAGCACTTTCAAATTTGTAATTTATGTACAATGTACATTTACTTTCAGTTATAGGTGTTGTTCCACACTATGGTTATCCAGAGAATCTACCACCAGGATATGGAGACTATTCAGTAGGATATAATACAAACGATGGCAAGTAAGTCAGTCATCAAAATGTTAATCGTATTATTGTTTATTGTATTAATTAATGTGTAAATTCTAACACATTGAATATATGTAACATAATAGTGTTTAACCTTACATTACATGTACATGGCTTATTTAGAATCCACATTGAAAGAATATCAAGTAACCTGCTCTTTTGCTTTAACACAACTTTGCAGAATAATGTAATTTGGTGCAACGGCCTTAAAGGTAACAGGGGTTTTACCTTCTAAGAGATGTTTCGGTATGACAAGGTGATGTGCATATCCTTTGCAAGTTCCAGTCGGTTGATTCTTCAGAAATTGTGCAATCCCGTGCCGTATTTGTTATACTTCACATACTGTGGTCTTTTGATTTCCATAGAGTTTGTTTATGAATGAAGGGTCCATATGTATTTTTGTATCACAGATAACATTCTTGTTCTATTCTTTCGTACAAATGGATTCGTTTATCATAGTTAAAAGTCTTTAAAACATTAAGCAGTTTGCTACATGAATTAGATTACATGTGCAACGTGTGAACATGTTAAGAATTATTCAGACATATTCCAATTGTTTTCTACGTACTAGTAGTGAAATACAGTTCTCGTATTATTTATCAAATATAAGTCCTGAGCCAAAGGAAGATTTTCTATTGTTACAAATGTATACGTCTATGAGGCATGTTAGAGAGGACAATACAAATATTTAAGTTATTTTTGTGAAAACTACATATGGAAAAAAATCGTAACTCTAGCCTTGTTAATATTGTGAAGTAATCGATGGTTTCAAATTTGCAACGCATTACTATAACTTTCGCCGTAGATACATACAAGACATGCAACACATGACGTCTTGTTTTCAGCAGTGTTAGCCTCACTGATATGTAATAATATATAAAGTGTTATAGTTGCGAGTCGCTTACTGAAAATGGAGATATAATGTTTGAAATCACTGTTCTGAAAATATAACCGATTATACTCTATAGTAGAAATAATGATAATTTCCAAGACAATCACTAATCCATCAGAAACACTATGGAATGTCAGAGTGACTACTGTTGCAACCCAATATTGACCAGGGGATTGCAAGTATATCAATGTCTTTGTACGAAATCACACACAAAACATACGGTATCGTAATGCGATGGATACCATCAGGAATGAGGTGTCGAGAGTGATTAATATAAGTTGTGTAACTTGTTTCACAATCGACCTAAAATAAATTAGTATAAACTGAATGTATGAACTTTATTTTCATATTTCGCTTATGAGTGATGTGATTTGTTAGCGTCGTTATTTTTTACTGTCCGTGTGCATGGCTTACATTTGCTTCTCACAAGTCGCGAATTCATTGCATTTTTTGTTAGAAAAAATACCAAATTTTATAATTGACAAAAAATTGATGCTTTAAAGTTGCTCTCTCACTGTTTCTGCTAAAAAACTAAATATTAATAAAATGATATACTAAAATAAACAGTACTGGCTAGAGTAAAAATCTGCATCGCAAGTTGCTAAAAAAAGGTTGAAAAAGTTAGTGAGCCTGGTTTGATGTCATCGCTGCACTATTTGCTTATATTTTAATTTCTAAACCGTTTGCAACGCTTAATAAGTTGATATCATATAATTTCAAAAATTACATGAATACTGTTCAGCAATTTATACTCAAATGTTAATATTTAACGATTTGCTCTAAACATGTTAATTTCAGACAGTTCGAAAAACTTTCTTTTAATGAAAAATAACTAAGGAATGGATTACTAGTTTTAATAACTTAACATGATTTTGATATGTTGTACAGTCAGTATATCTGTAGCTACCGATTCCACACTGACAAAAACAATTCCGTCTCTGTAATGAAGTTTTTCCACCAATATCTGAAAGTGAGCAGCTTAAAATGGCAACATTTTTCAGACTATGTCATTTCTGCTATTACCTGAAACCACTATGTTTCTGAACTGAAAAATGTAAAAGTATACGTATATGTTTTGTCATTTAACTTTAAAATGTTACACTATATGTATGTAAATATAGTGTTATGTGTTGTGATCTCTTACAATCACAACTGTGCGTGTCTAACATGCTGGTAAGATTTACAGAAAAGGACTGCAAAAAGCTTAAACAATTATTTTCATAATCATTAAAGATACTTGATAACACGGTAAAGCATTAGAAAGTTTGTTAAACGGCTTAGACAAATCCGGCCATGGTGATATAGTTGCTCTCCTCTTTTTAATTTGTCTCGTATCTTAGACGGCTTGCAGGAAATCTGGTCCTGGTTATGTTGTTGCTCTCCTATTTGCTATTTGTCTTGTTTCTTAGACAGCTTGCCGGAAATCCGGCGAAGGTGATGTTGTTGCTCTCCTCTTTGCTATTTGTCTCGTATCGTGCTGCAAATAGTTACAAAATATACTATTGTAAATACGTATAATGCTTTATTGCAGCTGTTATAATAAAACTTGTATCTATTGACCCGTGCTATGTGCAGCTATCTCTCTCAGGGAAACAGATACAAAAGTGGAAGTTTGAAGAAAATTAGATAGATGAATGATAGGGGTGTAACGATAGTCGATACTATCGACTTATCGCGATTGTATCCGGCCCGATAGTCAATAGTCGATAGCAATTTCACACTATCGATAATATCGCCGATAGTCTGGACAGCTATCGACTTTTCTCGATAGTTTTATTTTCATTTTTGGATGCGTTATTTCGTTCTCTGTTTCAGTTCTGTAGCATCTTAACATATAAGTTAATTGTTATTTCAAATTATTTGTAA
This sequence comes from Saxidomus purpurata, assembly GCA_022818135.1. Lineage (NCBI taxonomy): Eukaryota > Metazoa > Mollusca > Bivalvia > Venerida > Veneridae > Saxidomus > Saxidomus purpurata. The sequence continues at coordinate 19,579,459 of JAFMSR010000019.1, read as the reverse complement.
GTCATTGAAGATTAGGGTATTGTAATTTATCTTTTGTTTATTGTGAAGGCATTGTCAAAGTTTGTCCATTAAAGTAAAAAACGTAACAATTTCATAATTTATCTGTTTATTACAGGTATTGATAAAAACAAATTGAATCAACTAAGTAAAAATGTATAGTTTGTAAACTATCGAAACTATCGTGATAGTATCGCGATAGTAAAGCCAACTATTGATAGTCTATCGTGATAGTACTTTTAACTATCGATAACTATCGTGATAGAAAATTTGGCTGCAATAATCAGCCGTAATGAATGAATAACGCGAGATATTCGTGCTCTAAAATGACAAATTAAGACGAAATCTCATGATTCAACTAAGTTCCACGACATTACCCCCTTGTTATAAATATTGTCGGGGCGGAGTATATTTATTGTGAAAATTGGCAGTTGCTCATGAAGGATACTGATCTAGAACTGGTTCTTTCCAGGAAAGACTGTAAAAATGATTGTAATATTACTGGAACGGTCGCTATGTTCATACATCATCAACAACATAGATGGATAGATACTTTTATTTCCTCCAATATATGGAAAGCAAAACGTATATACATTGTTACATAATGCTCTATAAACAGAAGACATATATTATATACAGTATATATGTATATTAGAGTGCATACTTCATCATACATTATTTGATATGAAAATTTATATTTGGTTGCCTGGTTGCTGATCAAACTCCTAAATCCTATTTCAAGATGAGTTCATCCACTAGAGAGAGACCAGACACACACAAAAACCAACACTGTCTAATGCGAAAAGATCGGAAAATCGAATCGATTAAACTGTGCATTTTAGAGAGAGAGATAGATACTTTCCATCCATAATGGAACTATTCAGGATAATTCTGTTTAAATCTTAACATATAGCCTGTTTACTAATTTTCTGCGGGTATCTGTTTGAAGCAATGAGAAAATTCCTGAATTATCAGACATTCGTGAGCTAAGTGTATTATTTTAAATTTAAAAATGTCGATAGGGCTTATATTTTTCATAGACAACTTCGAGTATGCCAATGTATCAGGCAAAATGTTGAAGGAAGATTTTAATTGTTAGAAAGAGTTATAGATTGATATTGTTCACGATATGTAAAAGGGCTTAGTGCTTTTTGGATCTTTAGAATTACTTGAAATATAACTTGTACCACAAAAAGTGGTATCTGTCCGAAGTCTGATTCAAATAGGATCTATCTATAACCTAACAGATCTGCGCTTAACTTTTTTTGAAAATTTCGCAATACAACTATCAGCAATAGCCTTGATTCCTTAACCATTAACACAATACCAGATACTTGTAAACTAGGTTCATATATTTATAGATTCGCGCATGCGTAATTATCAAAGATCTGCTCCCTAAACTTAAATTGACGCAACGGTCAGGAATGTGTATCTTTTTAGCTCACCTGGCACGAAGTGGCAGAGTGACCTTATTCGATCACTCACCGTCGTGGGTCAGTCGTCCGTCCGTCCACCATTTCCTTCAAACGACATCTCCTCTAAAACCAATGTTGATGAAACTTTGCAGGTATGTTTCTTGCATAAAGCCTTATTAAACTTGTTCAATGAATTCATTCAATATAGAACTCTGGTTGCTATGGCAACGAATAGGAAAAACTTATAAAATGTTCTTCTCTGAAACCACAAGGCCTAGAGCTTACACATTTAGCATGTGGCATTGTCTAGTAAACCTCTACCAAGATTGTTCAAATTATGACCCCCGAGTAAAAATTGACCCTTCCCGGGGGTCACTTGGTTTAACATAGGGAAAACTTTAAAAATCTTCTTCTCCGAAACCACAAGGCCTAGAGATTATATATTTGGCATGTAGAAATGTCTAGTGGACTTCTACCAAGATTGTTCAAATTATGACCCCTAGTCAAAATCAACCCCTCCTGGGAAGGAGGGGGACATATCACTCGATTTCACTTAGGCTTATATATGGAAAACTTAAAAAACACAAGGCTGACAGGCAGAGAATAGATATTTGGAATGTTACTTAGCATTGTGTAGTGGACTTCTACGAATTATGTTAGAATAATGACCTCTTGTATTATAGCCAATGGTAGTCAGGTTAGCCATATAGTGCCATCATCGCCCTCTTGTTTTAGAGGCACTCCCTACATCTAGCAGATTATATTTTCGAATCATAGACATAAACATTATGTGTTTAAAGCTGCTTGCTCTCAGTTACCGTTGATTTTTTTTTAAATTGCCATTATTATACTAAAGAATAGAATCAAATTGTAAGCAAAAATCTAGGTAGGAATTTGCAGATATCGATTGAATATGTCGGTTACACGGCACCGCTACACTCTGTGTTTATATTGAAATTTCAAAAGCGTTTGCAACGCTTTTCAATTTGGTAGCGCGTTTTTTTTTTTAATTTAGAGATAAACGTGGCAGGAATTTATACTGGAGCCTTTTTATATGACTATATGTTCTAAAATACGTCATTTACATACAGTTTTAAGAACTTTATTTTTTACCAAAATCTGAGAACGAGCAGTTTTAATGAACTTAACTGATAAATAAATAGAATTTCAAAGAAGAACCTATGGCGAAAAGTGCCTCATGTTTTACTATAATTAATCAATATAGTGGATTTCTGTAATAAATCGCATCAACCCCTTAAATGGTACACCACCATTCTACATAGATTATTAAATGGTTTACGGTACTGCAGTGTATTTTAAACTGCTAATTTTATCAATAATGACTAGGAATGCATAGCTGAAACTTTTAGGTTACGTTACAATACTTCTAAAGATAATATTATATATGTTAAAACGTCATTTAGTCGACATCAGTTATAGAGTATGTCCCTTTAAGGAGGTTGTTGCTGTATGTGTCGTTCGGGGAGGTTGGACTGCATTTACAAGTATCAGTACTTAGCCCAAAGGTTTAAACTATACATTACAGTTATTATCTGTAAAATAAAAGTTTTGAATATGTTGCAGTACCGTGAAACATTTCAATAACGCATGCTAAGTTGTTGTTATACAATAAATTGGTGGAAAGCAATTAATTACATAAGGCATTTGTGTTCATGATTTGTGCTAGTATGAGAATTTTGTTATGTATGTGTTCTTTAAAATGGCATTTATTTAGGAAATAGATTTCACTTTTGAGTGATATACCGGTAAGTATATCACTGTGGGGAGTGTAAATGCGTAGTAATCTAATCTCGAAGGCTGAAGGCCGACACGTTAATCTAAACAAAAAACATGTTCGATGGGGTACTATTTGCTGCGTTTTCATGAAGTCGTGGTCTTGAAACTTGTAGTTTTCCGTGCATTCCTTGCATTTCGTGAACTTTTGGCTGTTCTTTTTTACTCCTCAAATAAAACGTTATTCGTCTTATTTTTGTTGTTTCTGATATTGCTGGCGATACTGGAAGTGTAGAAAATTTTACTACGATTTGTTTTACATCACGTGAATTCATTCACAACAATACCAATCCAAACGTATTAGCGCATGCACACTCGTAGATGTTGTGTGAAAATTACACGGGAGGGAATTTCAGCAGTCAAAAATAGTTAAAAACAAATATACTTAATAGTTTTATCACGCTCAAATCCGTCTTTGCGCATATAGGAGAAATTTGCAATAGTGTTAGAATTATCGTTTTACGCTCATTGACATTTGACTCTCAGTATCTGAAAACTGAAATATTAAAAAGAAAATAACATGTCGAGAAAATCAAATGTTATCATTTGCAATAAATAATTGTCTGTCGTGAAGACAGGCAATTTTGTGCCGTGTTCGTCCATTTACGTACATAAAAAAATCACAAAAAGTACCTCATCTTACCACGAATTTCGTACATCTGGAAGTAAAAAGAGCGGTCCATTGAAATTCGAGATAACGAGAGTCAACTGTAAATATTTGGGAGATGAAGGGAGTGCCCCTTTCAATATTCAATTTGTTTATAACATATACTTGGAATTACAGCAGGCTTGATCAATTTGCTAATAACAATTTAAAATCACAGGATAAATTATTTCTTTACAGCAATCATGTCACAAGTAGTACTACATGTAGCATATCATACAGTAGAAAATGTATTTTGTTATTCTCTTCGTATGATCTAAAATAATATTAAATAGTAAATATGATTGATATGATTTGAGCTTTATACAACAAATATTATTCAAATTATATAGGCTTCAATGTCAGACACCACAATATTCCATTTCAAAACACAATGTTTCTGACTAACACATACATTATGAAACAGAGATAGGTTAGCGGCTTTCACGACACACATCACATATATACATGTATTTGTGTCACTGCTAAGCAGCAGCGGCATCATGTATCATCCAACGCACTCTATGTACTTCCGTTGCCAGATAAACCTTAAAACACTTGCAAAGTGTGCCAGCGGTCCAGATTTACACTTACAATACCTAGCTTCAGGATCTTCGTCATTATTTATTTAGAGATGTGTGTCGGCTTTTTAGTCACGCATGGATAAGAATGGAAAGTCGGTTTTACATATGCATTCGATATTTTGCCATTTTACTTTTTAGAATGTATTAGTTTTCGAAGAGTTATTTTGTGTAAACGTAGTAGATCCTAACTTTAACTCTAGATCAGCAAGACCGTCATCCGGCGTTGAAAACGACTTTTGCATATGTAAAAAATAACACATATAATTTACAGATATTCAGTAAGGTGGGGAATGTAACTTTTGATAACAGTCTAACCTTTGTGACAAGACGAGTTGATTTAGATTTATGCCCTGTCGAAAACAATAGATGACATTTCTTTTCTTAAAACGATTTCATTCACATAAATTATTACGTCATAAAACCTAGATAAACTATAAATACATCACCAGCTTGAACCCATGTTAAGGTGGGATGCGCCTCAAACTTATTTCTCGAATTCTCTTCTCACATTTGCACCATGTATATTTCAGCATATATCCGATTTCACAGCGAATTTCTTTTTTTGATATCTTGTTAAATTTTTCTTCAGTAGTGCTTCAAACATAGCTACTGATGTCACTTCTTTACCAGCGCGCTTTCCTACGCTGTCGGCAGGTTTTTAAGCTGTAGCGTTTTGTCTTTGTAAAGTATTTCCAACCTTTTAATTTGTTTTTATATGTTTAAATAAGAGCTACAAACTGATATAAAATTCGACGTTAAAAATTTGACGTTGTAACCGCTATGCACGGATTTGTGACGTTAATTGAAAATAAATGACTTCGAGTTTTGTTAAAATTTTAGCGTAAAATTAAATTTGTAAGAAAACGGCTCGATGAAAAAACGTTAAAGTTCATTATGTTTTGTAAGATATATTTTGCTATTAGTTGACATTGTAAAAATAAGGGGTCACCTACTTAAGTATTTCGTAATTTAACGAATTTGTACCCCTACCCCATGTCTGACATAAGCGTTTAAATCAATTTTAACATGTGTCCTTGTAATAAATGAAAATGTTATGCACAACTTGATACTTTGGCAGATATATAATACTGTTTATAACAAATTACTAATGATTTAAAGACATTAGCAGTATGTAAATAGTGATTACGTGTATACATCCACTCGAGACATTGAAAAATCGAGAGAAACGAAGTCGAGATAACGGATTTGGACTGTACATACTGAAAAATAAAATATCTACTCCATTTAATTTTAGTTTTTTTACATCAATTGTCGCATATTCATGCATGCCATAGTATCTCTAATACCGATGGATTCTTCCTGGAATATGACAAGTTTTTGCACAGACAGGGGATATTGAAGAGGCCCGGTCAAATTCCGCTGATGGAATTCGAACTGGCAACCTTTGAGTGAAGTGTCCGCCGCTCTACACCTACACATCGGCCTATCCCTACATAGTGTTTACTTCATGTCAGATCGTTTACTATACAGTTTTCTAAATGCATATTTTTGTTCGATTTTCCATGCGATAACAATGATCTCTTCCAGTCATAGTGCACGAAACAAACTAGCATGTTGAATAAAAATGCCATCTGCAGTCTTATCGTCATGTTTAACAAGAGCGATTTTGATTGTCCGGGTGTTCGAAAAGGCAGGTAAAAAACAAACGTTTTCTTCACTTTAATTTGGCCGTTTAAATTATCTTTCATATTTTATAATCATCACAGGTTGGAAGTGTGAGTTGCAAATCAGTTTTCCTCACAAGTTTTATATGCTTTATTTCATATTTGTACTGCTTATGTAATAAATGTGAAAACGCTGTACACAAGAATAGAAAGACAACCACATTACAAAGGAATAAAAAGAAGGGAATGACTGCTATTTATTGATTATTTCAAGAAAATATTAACATTACACAATTTCAAAACAATAAGATGAATTTCATATATGCGATAAAAGCTTATCTCATGTTGGCACGTGCAGTCGAACTTTAAATAATGGAATATAGGTATGGGTGGATATGTGGATAAGGATGAGACACTGACTTTACTCCGTATTGCCCTATGTGGCAGAGGACCAGAGTGTGATCCCCGGCAAGGAAACATGGGATGTGCCCTACGGCTATGGACCTAGCACAACACCGAGCTGTGAATGAGTTAATCGCTTGGGCAAATTAACCAGGCCCAATGATTATAAAACTTTTTTCGTGTTCGACTCAGTTTGAGCATAAAAAGGAGAAGCAATTTTGAAAGTCATTTAAAATTCTTATAGAAAGCATGTTACACACATTTTTACTAAGAATTTATTAATGTTTTAATATTATATTTTTAAAGTTTGAGCACGAAACTGAATTGAGCATAAAAAGGGTTTATCATCATGGGGCCTGGAACCTTCTGACATCAACAAACATAGTTTCGCAGTTGATTTATAATCTACTAGTATAGTTATCTTCGGTTTCCGTCTTATTAATATGCAAGTGGCAAATCTGGTGGCAAATTATTTATAAAATCGTTAAATCTTTTCCACAGATGATACAAATAGAAGGGATGGGTGGTCATGTGGTCCAGTGGTTAACGCTCTGGACTACCAATCAGGTCCCTGGTTCAAATTTCGGCCGGGGCACTGGAAATTTCAGAAACCCATCAAAAAATGAACTGGTTAGAAACCAAGAGGTAATCTCACGTGTATCGGTGCTGTACACCGGGCATGTAAAAGACCAATGGGTCTATTCGTAAAAGAGCTAGGGTCTGTTACCCGGACTCCCTTGTATTTGCATCTGTTCCTCTTCAAACTGCGCCAGTCAGGAGTATCAGCAATTTCACCCAGAGAGAAGTCCCAGGGTCGGCCGGGAATAATCAAAGAGCAAAAAACAAATAGAAAGGTTTCGTGGCTTAGTTAGTATATACAGTAGTCGGAACGTAACAGTTGTCACACGGAGTGCACGATACACGCACGATGTACGCACGATACACGCACGTTAGACGCACGTTGCACGTTCGGTAAATACACGATGAGCGATTCAGAACGATACACGATATACACGATGTACGAAGCGCACGCTACACGCTACACGATAAACGGATTATACACGTTATACGATCACTTTGAGATTTCACATTTTATCTAGACTTAAACCTTTTAATCAGACCGAAAGAATAAGATCAATTAGAAGTTTCATACCTTAACAATAAAAAATGACATCGATAAGTGTCAAAGATCCACAGTTTTCATATCACAGTATGTGTCAAATTTGAACACCTGTCGGAGTAACTTTGGCAGGAAATTGATCCCGATGTGCGAGAAAACGGACGTAATTAAAGTTAATTGCCATTTACACTTTTCGTTAAATAAATTCTACATTAAAGACACTTTTTAGGACCGTGTTCAAGTATAATAATTTTATACTGGAACTTTGAATTGATATGTTGATGGGTGTCAAGTGGGTGGGGTAAATTGACATTGAAGAAACTGAAAGCTTGAAATGGCGTTTTCGAATAAATCAAGCATTTGGAACGGGGTTTTTAATGTTATTTTGTAGTATTTATAGTTGTGATGATTATACAGCCCCTAATTTTGACCAATGTTTTAATAGAAAAAAGTTTTGAACAATATTTAGGTTTTTTCCGGTAGCCCGAAAGTGAAAAATGTCCCTCTAGAAATCTAAGATTATTCTTAGAGGAGAGAAGATAATTAAAGCGCAATGCAGTATTTATGTACTGTGGGCTATGGTGATTAATTCTATGTAAAGTTTTATATCATGTTACTTTATATTGTGTTTTAGTGGGCCTATTCTATAGGTGGGGTATATAAAAACACATAGAAAAAATGAACCTCTAGGAAACAGTGATATTTTCTAGAGTGAAGAGGGTTATTAAAGTTAATCTTTATTTCAATGTAGTTTAATTCTTGGCACGCAGTTTCATATACTTTATGTCACTGCTACCATTCTTTTAGATTCAGAACCCCTGTTGAGGTGGTTTGAGTAATACTTTATGGGGGTAGTAATAAATTTAAAGTAAAATTAAACAGACTGTTATGTATTATAAATTTTCTCACCCATTTTGGGATAAAATTTATAAAACTTTCTAGGAAATGAACCAAAAAACAGATTAAAAATCATTTGCAAAATTATTTTGGACCCTCTGTAGAATAATGGAATGGTCCAATTGCATGACACAACTCTGCATCCAGTGGTGGATAGCAGATTCAATTAGAACCCTGGAGAAGACACATCTCACAGCCTAGATTATACAGTCTCAAAATGCCATATATGGTGTTAACATATACATGTATGTACATGAAACATATAATCTTATATGGAATTATATGTTTATTTGATATACTGATGATGAAGAAGATACAATGAACATCAATGGATGGTTAATTACTGGGCAGAAAAATGATGTACATTCCAATATCTAATTTATCTGATGGCATTTTTACATAAGTAGTTTCATCAGTATAAAGGCTATGAGATAATAGCATTTAGATTTTGTTTGCATATCCTATGTACATAAGTCTGATGATATTATGAGGTGACAACACATGTACATATACCGTCTCCCTTGGTCTAGTGGTTTAGGCATCCGCCTTTGGAGTGGGAGGTCGAAGGTTCGAAGCCCACCAGGGGTCCGTTCTGATATAGCTGGTTGGTGAGCCGCCAGCTAGTTAAATAATGGTTACCGTATGCCTACCTGCCTGGTGCCTGGCATTAAATGGTAGGATTCAGGAGGTACATGTACTCAAAAAGTCTCTCATAAGTCAGAAATGGCTGGCCCTTTAAATAGGGGTGACACTATAATAAAAAAGCACTTTACCTTTTACTTTTATACTATACATGTAGTAGCTCATTTGGAAAAATTGTTCTTGGAATACACATGTAGCATTAGCAAATAATTTGATGGAAGACTGACAACAATATGAAAGAGCTAAGCAACACTCTATATTTATAAAGGGGGTGTAACCTCACATGTTTCAAAAACCTCAATAACTATGAGACTGCAGAATAGAGCTCAGCAATGATGGTACTCATGTTTTGTTTTAGTTATTTTGGAATTTAGATATGTAGAAAGAACTTAAAAGATCTATATTTGTTCAAATTGATGTAAGCTAGGCATTTTAAGGAAACTATCAGAGATGAGGAACAAATTTAATAAACCGGACAGAGTTCAAGCACCACCTCTGCCACACTTACAGGAAAAAAGGCCCTTTGAAAGATTTCTAAAATGGTTTCAATTTATGAAACTAACCAGAGGAGATCAGTGTCAGAAGTACTATATGACTACATAACTATACAACCGGTCTACTGAGACCAGAGTAAATTGTGACTTAGTAATAGATGTGATTTTCATATGATTTTCTTTATTAAGCTATTAAGATTACAAACTACACACAATTAATATAGAGGTGTTCAAAAATAAAACTACAAAAAATAGGTGTTAGCCGGTATCACTGGCTTTACGGGAAGTCCACACAAGCACAATTTTGCCATCTTAGCCTTAAAAGAAATCTTATTTTTTAAAATGTTTTATTCATTTTATACAACATGATTATGGTACTCTTTTAGTGATATTATACTATTGTATACTTAAATAATGAGCTCTTTGCAGAACTTACTACTTAATTTAATTAGGATCTTCAGTAAAAGAACTACTTGTAATACTAAAATACAATTATTAATCAAGTGTGAGGGTTCTCACAAGACTGATATATATTACAAATCTAATAAAACCTATTTCAAGGTATACAACTTGATTAAAATCAATTTTTTCTATGTGCCTCCTTCTGAAGTAAGAGAGTAAGAGTCTGTTATAGTTAAACTGGTAAGAAAGATGCAGGTGATCAGATGTAGCATCTGTGTGGCCAGTGGCCAGTCCAAACCTGCAAGGATCTACTTACTGATCATGATAAAAGGGTTGATGTTTCATTTAATTGGAGGTAGTACAAGTAGGTTTGTAAGTAGAAACCGGCTTACATTTATCCTGAACCCGCCCCCCTACCCCCTCCGTCCCCAACATATTACAGATAATAGCCAGTGAAATTTTGTTTTATTATAATATTATATGGTGCCATACAGACAGTGCAAACTACCATACAGTATTAAATTATATATAAGATATAAATTACAGTTACAGTATTTTATAACTGAAACAGGCATGTAACAGGTACAGTGGTTGGGCAACCCCTACCAACATGTCACCCGTCACTCCCTGCTAATTTCTGTTATGTGCAGACTATGATTTGCTAAATAATAACAAGATTGAATTTTTATGTTTTGGGTTGCCAATTTAAATCAACACCCACTAACCAGTGAAACAGCATGTTTACTACTACAATTAAAATACTAAGTACTTACTGAATATAAAAAATTGCATTTATACAAAAATTGTTTAGGATTTTGACTAGTGACCTACAGGATGGGGTCTGATAGCAACTGGAGTAAATTAGATAACTAATTTTATCAGTCATTTGACAGTCTACTATGTTATTCTCCAACAACCTTTATACACATTAACTTAGGGCTTTTCTTAGACTGAGAATAATTATTAATAGTGAAACCATGCAAGTCCAAGCTTATCCATTTCTGGCTTGAATTTTAGTCTCTGTGTGGTGAAAGCTATGCAGTCAAATAGCCAGTGAGGGGTGTTACATTTTACAATGCACTAGATGCAAACCTGGTCAACCCAAAGTATGTACCAACCCGAGCTGGTTGGTAGTAAGTTTGCGCCCAGCCTAAGACGTGCTATTGATTTGTCCATTTTGTAATTTGTCAAGTATCCCATAGGACGGCCAGGTCTAACTGTTTTGCGGCGAAATGTGTTTGTTTTAAGTTTCAGTTTTCTACACCATCCATCCAGGATAGTGGTTCGAATCCCGGCATATATTTCTGTGGGTGAGTATGGTATGTCCTGGATCATGGCCCCTAAACCAGGCCCCTTTTGTCTGCATCATCTGCTCTCATTACCAGATATTATCATAAACCTACATGAGCTGGGCACTATAACATGGTAACTGGTAAGCCTGTTTTTAGGCATTGATAAAATTTATGAATAATAATAATGTATTCAATAACTCTGGTCTAGAATGACTGTTTTTTTATTTCATTGAGAACAGAGATGATAGTGAATCTGAAAATATATACAATATAGCAAGTTTTTTAGGTTGATGATGTAAAAGACAGCTCAATGCAGTGTCTATTGTTATCATTTCTGGTATAAATGCAGGAACAGGTTATAGAGTATTCCTGATAAATGGAACAATAATTTGTCAATCTTCCTATGATGGCAACATACATGTTTAGATGGATTACAACAGCTGAAGCTAATATACCAGAGCCTGGATTTTTAGACCCATCTGTGTATATATGTAGATGTCCAGAATAAAAATATCTGATCTATCATTTGAGTTTCTAACTTTGCGAGATGCGGTATGTCAGATTTGATCATTTTGTGGAGCCAGCTGGAGGCCTTAATTAATTTTGGACAATATTCAGACCCTGTTTTGAATGGCAATGAGGCATTTGATGAGACTCAAACTATTTATTCAGTCAAAGACAATACCTAATTACCTTTCTCTTTATGTCAGCTAACGGATATATTATTCCAATCAGGCAGTATAGGGGACATTTTGGTCATATGGGGGGACGTTTTGGTCTGGGGACGTTTTGTTTTGGGGACGTTTTGGATTGCTTCGGACTTTAAATATTTTCGTAAAAGTGTAGTTGATTCGGCGTATTATTTGCATATAGCCAATAAAACACTTGTTAACATCATACCCACGATACGTTGCTTCGATACAGGCGTACCTTGTCTGCTGCACTTTAAGGAATGCATTGACAACAGCAGTTTAGATAAAAAAGATGTCCTTTCCGTTGCAAAAATAGACCTAAATTTCGGATATGAGGTGAAAATGTCTTCGACCTGTCCCGGAAGTCTTTCTCGCTCGCAACTACACCAAATAATATAAACTGAAATCAGCACTTTTTGGGGGAGATGTGCACGCTAAGTAAAACGATTAACTACGAAATACACCATCGAATCGTACGTATACCGTATGGATTATCGTGCATCGCGAATCGTATATCGTGTATCGTGTATAGTATATGGTGCACGTTGCACGATGAATGATACGATATGATACACGGTATACGATTGACAAAATACACGATGAGTGCACGCACGTTATACGCACGTTGCACGCACGTTATACGCACGATATACGCAAATTTTGACAACTGTTACGTTCCGACTACTGTAGCGCACGAGCTTTTTCTTAAATCTTACAAGTCTGTATTTTATTTCATATTATGATAAATAAATGCTATAGGCTTAGGTAACATCTGCAGTTTATTAACCCCTCCTCTGAAGCGCCTTATAAAGAATTTCTTGAGTTTTAGTCCGTAAAATTGCGCGTTCAGTTGCACTAAATGTCGAAATGTCGAAAAATTATGTTTCATAGATTCGAACCCGCATGCTGCTTCACGCAACCCATTCCACTGTGGATTTATCATCGGTTATTACAAAAAATGTACCAAATTACAAAAGAACTGTATTGCACCTACAATTTCCGTCATTCGTACTTACGGAATTTATATAATCGCTGGAAGATATATTAATGCAAAAAGGTCAGGATCAGTTTAATTTGTCCGCATAATACGTGTACTACTGGTACTGTGTAGCATTAGGTCGTTACTTTCGTTGAAGTAAATTTAGTATAGAAAACAAAAACAAACATACTCAGTCTGCAGTTGTTAAGTGCTACTTAATAGATAGTTCTTGTATTTGTATTTAAATGTTTTGAGTGTAGGAATTCCTCTAATATCATACGGAATACCATTCCAAACTTTCATACTAAAATACGAGAATGAATCTTTATAATGATTGGTTCGTGGTATTCTTTGTAAAACAAGATCGTTGTGCACAGAAGATCGCAGATTATGTTTTTCATTTTTGGAAAATATCAAAATCTCTGACATATATGATGGCGACATATGATTCATAACTTTATACACAAGAACAGCAGTGTGGTACTTACACCTATCAGTAACAGAAAGCCATTTTAATTGTTTATATAGCCCTAATGTTGGCGTTTTCATCGGCTTAAATTTAAACAAGTTTTGTCTTACTTTTGTCATATCTAGCTTTGCTAAAAAATAGAGTTTTAAAACATATGATTGTTCAATTGAAATGTATAACTAGTAAATCATATTTGTTTGATATTTCTTTATCAACGGTATGTTAGTGTTGTTGCATTTTAATTCTTCTTTTACATTCAATTTGTTGAAGGCCATATGAAAATAAGATGTATTTTGATTTACATGTAAATCCTTGTATGTCTGATATGTAACCTTCATGAAATAAAGATTTTTTTATTATTATTATTATTATAAATGCCGCTTCATGTGCATTGAAAACGTACGTCTCTGACATTATTGCTCTTCTGAGTATAGATATACGTTTCGCCCTTTACATGTATTGCAGGCGGATTTGCTTCGTTTTCGCTGACTAGTATTTTACGTATTGTACTGCCTACGACATCGCATAGAGAAATGTATAGAAATCCTACATTTTCAAAAATAAACTGCCCTGATAAACTTTTTTGCACCTAAGCAATGCCTCGTCTGCTGTTACAGTAAACTCCTTATATATCGACTTCGGATAAAACGTAACTTCGGATATAACGAACAGTTTCTTTGGCCCGATTATTACCCTTCTTTGTTTAATGTAAAAATATACGGTTATATCGTACTCCGGTTATAAGGAAACTTTGGATATAAGGAACAATATTTCTGTCCCAACAATGGAAATGTACAGTAAAGTAATCGTATATATCGAACTGCAAATATGTTCCGAAGAGTTACAAAATCTCTTGATTTTGTATTTTTCATTTGCCGTCTGCATTGTATTTTTCATAGCGCACTTGTAGCTAAAGGTAAATCCTTTACACATGTGTAATCTTTTGGTAAACTTATTAAATGAGAATACAAACATAATTGCGATAGTTTACGTAAATAATTGTGAGCGTTTCTTTAAAACCATGCAGACCGAATGAAATCTCATTTTGGGAAAAATACCTTGTTGAATATTTCCAAGTTATGGCAAGTGAGCAAAAACCAGCTTTCTTAAATTGTATTTGTATTGCCAATTAAAACATGAACCGTTTTTTTATGTTTTATTAATCGTTGCCAATATTTTACTTAGGTTTACGGATATAGAAAAAAATAACAGTTATGATCTTTATAACTCTTCAAATGGAGGTAGGAAAATTGTAAGTTGATGGTTCAGATTTTATAACATTTGACTATAAAAATACTTGTTCGATATATACTTTAGTTTGATATATATACATCGTTTATAAGGAAATTCTTCGATATATGGATCTAAGGAACTCTGGATATAAGGAACACATTTGATAGGTCTCGAGGAGTTCGTTATAAGCGGAGTTTACTGTACTCCTCATATTGAAAAGATTGCCTAAAATTCGGCCGGAAAGTCTCGAACATATTTTAGTCTGTATGATTCCGAGAGAGTTCCGATAATTTCTGATTCTGATGATGTTAGATTATAAATAGAGAGATTTTCGAAATCATATTTGTTTCATCAAAATTCCCTCGTGTTCACACTTTTACGGGCTATATTAAGGATATGCTCAAACACGTTTGGTAAATTCACTTGTACTAAAAACTTCTACTTGTTTTTTTATCTACCTGATTTACAATATCACCATCAAAAAAATTGTTTTACTTCATAAGTATAGGGTTTGTGCACCAAGCGAATTTTGACAGAAAAAATGTGATTTTGTCTAAATCATTTTCGACCAGGTTTTCGACAAAACAAGCAATGGCTGTAACTTTTACCCGACTGTGGAATTTCTAAAAAAATATGTTCGTGTTTGGAAGAAGAAGAAATATTAAATGGTAGTTCTGTGATGAGTTACCTATAAGTGCGGTTACTTTTTTCATCATTTTCCCAGGTTCTCTTTACCGGTCTTTTCTTTTAAATGTTGAATCGGTATACTAAGTTTGTCGACATCTATTTCAAACAACACTGTCTGGCTAAACATCAATGCAAAGCGTTTTCTGCAAAATGGTATCTCCTCTCTATACCGACAGTTGGTCTAAGAAAGCAAGCTCACTTATAAGAACTTGGGAAATCATTCGGACAATGTTGACATTTTTTATGTTGAAAATAGGGTAAAACAAATACCAAGATAATAATTTGCCTAAGATAAAGTGCCATTAGGATAAGGAAATCAATTAGAATATGATACAACCATCTGTTTTACAAAGATTGTACTACTCAAGAAAAAGAAGTAGAGCAATAGAAATATAATTAAAAATGTAACTCACACCTATAGTGTGGTTGTTGTTGTAGTTGTCGTATGTTAAAAGTGTATTATTCCCTTTAGGTGAAACACTGTCATTTGCCAGTGGTAAACAGAACAGAACTGAGAATGACCACCATCGGTTTAACAGATATTGTACTACTTCAGAAAAAGAACTGGAGCAATAGAAAGATGATTTAAAATGTAACTCATAACTGTAGTGTGGTTGTGGTTGCCGTATGTTAAAAGTCTGTATACATTGTAACAATTTATTTTTCCAGTCGGAAAACAGCACACTTTAAGACTGATACACATAAACAAGGCAAAGTAACACGTTGTCCTTAATTCAAACGTTTTCAGCAATTTAGTATATACATAACTAAGCAACCATAGGTAATAAATGTAACAGGGTAAATTGCATATGTATTTAGGTTAGGGATGATTTATGTGTTTGTCTTTTGAAGTCATCGTATATACATTGTAAGTGTGATAGAAATGAAATCCTTGAAAAGGTCTTCGTGAAGTAGAACAGAATGTTTTTATCACTTCACAATTGCCATTACATATGTCGATTTTTATTGTCCCCGACTTTCATTATAGAGTTTGCATACGCCTGCTAATTGAATATGTATGTAATGAGATGCTTTTCTGAGCTTGTGTTTGCATAATGTCGATGTTTTAATTGCTATCTTTGTTTAGCCAGTAGAATGTGAATAGGGATTAGGATTACGTATATCACTAATCTGTGTTTTATTCATTGTATATAAAATTTGAAACAGACTCAGTAGTAATCCTCGGACACTTTTTGTCGTGCTTATATTAGTCGAAAACGATTCGCATTAAATGTAATTACTGACAAGAAAGTTTGAACGTTTAGAAAACGAACGTTCGTATCAAACTTCGACACACATAAAATGACTAGGAACAACACAAGCTGAATGTCTAGGCCATAGGTATAATAGGTATAAATTCAAACTTGCCGTAAGAAACCAGACAAGAGATACATCAAATGAGGCTAATTAAAGTAGGTGTTTGCTTAATAGAGATTTAATAAATATAAACATAAAGTCTATTTCGGATAATTCAATAATGGCTGTTCGTGGTATGTGGCACCTTAATGGTGGTGACCACTGACACTGGTTCAACTGTATTTTGTAACCATTAGTTAAATCGAGCTGATATTGTATGATTGTGTCATATTATCTTCGGTACATAGGGGTTCGGTACATATCCATGTTCTTTGGTCTGACTATGTATACTGTAACAAGAGATCTAACATACAACAAACCTGAATTATGTATCTCGCTAAAAATGTTCTGCAATTTGAGCACCTTTAAATTCAACATTCAATACTTCGTACGTGGTGGTAGTTTTCATCATATCATTCATGAAAAACACATGCTTATATTTATCGCTTTGTACCGACTGCGATTGGGTAGGGGTTGCGTTTCTTTTCCAATCTGTAACTCTCAAATATTTTTTTTTATAAAATCTAGGCCAACAAATTAATAAACTAAATCGCATTAGGTCCTCCCAAGTGATACCCTTGGAGTTGTCAAATTTTGCAAAGATATATCTTTATGTTCTCCAGTTCTTATATTTAATATCTGGTCAAGGTTATGCCTGGTCAAAATCTTTGTGGGCAAACTAGTTATAATCAGCCATATCGGTTAGGGCACTGTATAGTTAAATTGTTAAAATGTACCCTCTGGGTTTCCTTAATTGTATTGTTTTTATTCGATTAAGCCAAGCCTTGTCAGATAGTTTTTTAGACATATTGCTTTAGCCATTCCAAAGTATCTGCCTTTGTATTGCCAGTTTTGCTAAAGGACCTCTGTTCCATCTTTAATTTAAGTAGCTTTTATAAGGCCAACACCAACACTGGTCAAAATATTATTGACATATTGTCTGGGCAAAGTTATATTATCAATCAGATTAACACAGGTACGTTAAAGTTACTTGTACTGCTGCTGAATTGTCAAAATTACCAGAAAATAACACCAACTGCTCCACGACTCGATTAACTACTGTCTGATCATAACAGCACCTAGTCACAATGTAAATTGACAATGTATCTTCATCAAGTTTGATTAACAGTCAAATATCAAGATGTACTGCCATTTACCGACATTTAACAAACTAAACTATATCTATTCCTAGTGGAAACCATATATAATCAATAAATCTGTTCAATATGTCCATGGGCGTAGTATTCTAGTCAAGATCTATATTCAGAGCGACGAAATAATGCACCATTGATTTACAGCCATTAAAGATACAGACTTAGCACTGCTCGTTTTCTGACTTGGGAATTATATACTCAATCGTTCCCAGACCTAGACAGAATGTTAAAAAAAGATATTTCATAAATTTAGTCACATGTCCCCGGTCATTTTGGATTTGTTTCTTGTTTCTGTCTCGGCTGTTCTGTGGTTGACAAAGTGTTTATATATTATCAACACCTAAAAACGAGATGTACATATGTTGTGATAATAGGCGCCACTCTTCGTCCAATAGTGGCCACGGCAGTGTTATTTTGGTATGAATTCTAGTTCCTCATAACCACAGGTCCTACACTGTGAAAAATTGAATTGTGTTTGAACTTCGTAGTGATGTTAATAAAACTGTTAAAAGCACTACTGTTGTGTATTTTTGACAGGGTATGAAAGGGATTTTTCATTACTTGAAGTGTGAAAGAAACGGATTTGTATGTTCAATCTGTTTAATGCATTACATGTAACTGTTACATTTTGTGCGTTTAATCGACACTTTTAATCTAGCTCTAACGAAATGTACAATGATTTGCACCTATAATTATTATGTCTTGTTATGTAACATTTTCGCCAGACTTTTTTGAAAACATTCGAAAATGCTGCAGTCCACTGCGCATAGGGGTTATGGTACATTGTAACTTAACAAATATATCCACATGAAGCAGTGGAAGGGATGTCACCGTACTTGCTTTATGAAATATACATGTACATGAATTATATGCCAAAAGCCTATTGCACATGTGACTCTCTGTCGCTTATTATAATTTCACTAGGTTTCCTGCATCTATTAAGGTTGTCATAGAGGCAAAAGATAAGAAACAAACTTTGCTGTGTATGAATGTATTTGTTCTCTATCAAACCTGTTGAAAGCGTGCCCTTAGGAAAACAATTGGTTCCATTATATGGTTCACTTGTTTAATAAAGACGTTTACAATAAACTATTTTAAAAGTCACCTTTGAATGTTTAATTATGAACGAACCAGATATCCGTGTATATCCGCACTTTGCAAGTTATAGTAGGACACTTTTTATGCTGTTTACGTGATTTTTTAATTCTCAAAACGGGGTAAATGTTTCTTTCTTAATGCAGTACAATTTCAATCAAATAGAGGGTTTCACCTTAGCGCACGCGCATTGTAGTTATTGCAATTTGTTAAAAATAGTTGCAAAACTATTATATATTGAAACTTGGGTTTTCATGTTAGAATGTTTACTGTTTACTTATTTATTTGGTAACTACAGGGAGTGTAATTAAGAGCGGACTAAGTACAGTAAAGTTGTGTAAAATATGTAGATAAAAATAAACAAATTTTAAATATGTCGAAGCGGTCGAAAACTACTAGGTGTTCAGCAAAGGGAAAAATGATAAAGGTGTAAAATTGTCATACCTTTTTTAAAGCACTTTAATGAAAAATCTCGTTTTAAACAAATAGCAGACACTTACCACATACAGCAATTAGCTGGTACATTGCATATAGTAGCAATAACCAACATGCATTGTACACAGCTCTTATTGTCATTTTAAGTAATAATTTATGAAATTTATTGAATTCAGATTGGATTAAATTTAGTTCATGATTAATTTTTTTTTTTAAATTAGAACTGTTTGATAACGTTATCTTGTTCCTACATTGTATTTAGTGTTCGTTTTCATCCATATAGTATGTAGATCTAATTTCTTGCAACATTATTATTTCAGATTGTACCAGGGAAATCGTAAAGGGAAACAATTTGGACCGAAGTGCAATCCTGGAGACATAGTAGGCTGTTCATACCAGCATGTCTCCGGATATCGGTTTAAAGTTTCGTTTACAATGAAGGGAAAGCAGGTACCACGCTTAAATTATTTCCCATTTTCTGTTATTATTGAAGCTAATATATCAAGAGATATATTACTGTTAAGATTGACCATATTAAAACTTGGTCAAGGAAGATACTGAACAGACAAGGAAAGACGTTAGAAATAAAATATGATAGAACACTAAACACAGATTCATATTTTAACTTGCAACTTTTGAAACATTCATTTTCGAGAAGTAAAACAAGAGACAGATGTTTTCCTTAAAATTGTGAAAGGTCACTTTGAACAATAATGTATCTTAATGTATACAGTGTTGATGTGTGCAATTCACACATCCTATCAAATTAAAACTATAAAAAAAATAGTTTGAAGTTCTACACGAATAGACACAACTTGTTCCCGTATGAGTGTTTTAATCAAGGTAAAACGATAATTTGATATACCTCCGTTCATCATCATTGTGAGGTTCCACATATATATCGGTATGGTGTTTAAGTATGATAATCAAAGTTTATGTAGAAACTGGGTTAAGACTGAAGCAACGACTATTCCTGTGCACATAAGAATTTCTTTCGAAAAACGCACCTCTTTCTTGTACCCGAACTAGTGTCTTGCAAAGTGCAAAATGAGGTATGAACCCCTGACACCATTACGCTCAGCAAACACAGATAACGAAAATCGTAGAAAAATATGATATTAAAAATTGTTTTCACTAACTACAATTAAAGTAACAGGACAGGGTTAATACTACAGCTATAATAGCGGACACTAAAATGAAATAGAAACGCTTTTATCGAATACTATAAATTTGGTAATTTTCACGTGACAAGCGCCATCTGTGATCTGACGAACTTATTCACGACTTCTAAATTCGTAACAGGATAATTCTCTTATAGTACATTGTAAATGTATGAGAAATGAATATTTCGTGAGACGTTTAAATAAGCGAAGTAAGAAATTCCCGGAAGTTACATCATCGTGAATATTATCTGATTTACAGTTAAACAAGAACAGAACTTTTCACACATAGAAAAAGATCAGGCTTCACTGATTTACAGTTAAACAAGAACAGAACTTTTCACACATAGAAAAAGATCAGGCTTCACTGATTTACAGTTAAACAAGAACAGAACTTTTCACACATAGAAAAAGATCAGGCTTCACTGATTTACAGTTAAACAAGAACAGAACTTTTCACACATAGAAAAAAGATCAGGCTTCACTGATTTACAGTTAAACAAGAACAGAACTTTTCACACATAGAAAAAGATCAGGCTTCACTGATTTACAGTTAAACAAGAACAGAACTTTTCACACATAGAAATTGATCAGGCTTCACTGATTTACAGTTAAACAAGAACAGAACTTTTCACACATAGAAAAAGATCAGGCTTCACTGATTTACAGTTAAACAAGAACAGAACTTTTCACACATAGAAAATGATCAGGCTTCACTGAAGAGAACAAACAATAATAAATGTAGGGTTGTGTCCTGTCTTAAAACATTGTCATATTCAGTTACTGAAATTGTTATAAGACAGCTCTGAGTCGTAGTATTCTAACCTACCAAACACATTTTTAAATGTTCGTAAATTACGACTGAATAACGCTTAACTCTAATATAAATTGCCTGAACTATCCGATAGCAGATATAACAACACATAATTACTAATATATGAAATACTTTTACGGAAGTCAAAATACTGTTAACATAGCTTTAAAGGGCAAAACTAAACAAATAAATGATACAGATCTGTGTTCTCTGTTGCGTATAGAACATGCAGAAATATTTAGAAAAGAACATCAACCAGTCCCAGACGTGAGTAGAAGTCGTGTCATTAAATAGAAAAGCGCAGTGACTGACTGACAAAGATTCAGTTATCATTATTTGGTGTACTTAAGGTAGTTCGCGCTGTTCCTCGGCCAAAATAATATTTTATCAGATTGGCCTGAAACTTGGAGGGATGACACTTGGAGTAACGGCCGGTACGAATAACAACTTTTATTTCATTTTGACGTCGGTTACCTAGCAACAAAGTGACGTTAAGACGCCATCTAGCGACACTGTTTATGCATGTGCCGTGTCATGCGTTTTCTCATATAACTCGACTTAAAATAATCGTAAAAAGAAAATTCAAAATGTGCTGTTAAGAGATTGATATTCTCTCTCGACTGGTATATGTAAGTATCAATAAATTAATTTGTATTTCATTATGTCAGTAGAAAAACTACGTTCAAACGGGTTTAGGCGGGCGTTTGCAGGCGTAACTATTTACGCGTAAATGTAAATGAAGTCAAAACGCTCTGGTAAGAGTTTTTCAGAAATTGAAAATGCACCCAACGAGAAATTATTAAATGATCTTAAGTGGAGTCCGATTAACGCGCAATTCCATTTGTAGATATATGTCTGCTGTGCTGAAATCAAATTGTGTTTTATTGATGTATGCAAACTCGAATTTGTGCTTTACACATAAAGATGCCAAATCGAATATGTCGCACCGATGTCATCACGACATCCAACTCGGCATATACAGTAAATTCCGTTTATAACGAACTCCTTGGGACCATTCAAATATGTTCTTAATATCCGGAGTTTGTTACATTTTGATATAGAATAAAGAGAGAAAATAAATTGGGCAGAGAAAATTTGTTCCTTATATCTGGATTTGTGCTTTATCCAGTATCGTTATATACGGAGTTTATTGTAGTCAATAAAATTTGAGCTTCATCTTCATACGAAAATCTAGCAAAGCAGTGAAAAGTTAGAAGTGATTTGTGCTTGTGTACTTGATTGTATTGTTTTTCTTTCAAGCCCAAAATGTTGAGAAATTCATTTTGATTATTTGTTTATTGCTTTCTTGAAGTTGAAATGGTTTGATGAAGTAAATAAGTACATAAATTGGTAGTTTGAAGACAACCACCTTCTGATAACAATTCATACCCACCGATGTCCGCATAATTATTTCCTTCGAGCCATTAAATTGCAATTGGTTTATTAATTTTCTAAAAGTACTTTCCAATACCAATCAACCAGTACCACTTCTTGCATGATGTGTTACTTTCTTGCAAACTTCGTTTGACACTGTTTAACTGGACTTCAAAGCGTTGCAAAATTGTGCGAGTGTTTGATGATTGTAAAATTTGAAAACATCCCATACATGCATACTTTGTAGCGATTTCCCAGTCACGTACCAATTTAACTCAGAATGATTAATAATACAGTCCAGAACATTGATGAGACTCTAATAAAGATTTATATTATATTAGTCCATGCAATTGAATAGTTAGAAGTGATCAGAAACCGCTGATATAACCGCTTATCCGTTGCGACCGTTCATGTGCCATAGGACACTTTCAAACATTCATTGATATTTTTTTTAGGCTATGCTGATGTTTTGAACAGTTTTTGAAATGAGAAAATTACGCTGTAAGGCATCATCTACTCGAATGAGAATAGACAATAAAATAGTCTTGCGTTTTTAGTCTTTCCTTAATGGATTAATAATCTAAGTACATAAATAATTTATACATAATATGTTGTTACAGCCAAATTAATGTAAATTATAAGTGTGAAGTATTTGTACTTTCCCGGCCAGTAAATAACGGTCAATATGTCTAGTACAATGGAGCATATTTGATAGGATTAATTTTGTTTGCCTGATACACATTCCGATAATTACTATCAGGGATAAAATTGACAAGTGCCCGGAGAGAAATCAGTAAAAAAAACAACGGTACAACCGAAGGGTTCGAATCCCGGTCAAGGTTCTTTTTTCTCACAATCTAACATTTGGCGCCTTCCTACTGAGTAAAATTAATTTTTACTATAAAAATCTAGCTAAAGTTCGCTTTCATATACTACAAATAGCGCCGACTATTTTTTTAAAGATAACTGTTGTTTAATTTAATGGCTATTATATAGTGAAATGAAAGTATACATTCAATGAATCAGTACGAAAAATAAGCTGATTTGTCCGGAATTATAGTGTTTTCATAGCTGGTGTAACGCCATTTCTGCAACATGTGTATGCACTAAATCAGCATGTGTCATTGGCGGCGGCCTATTATGGAATAGTTTTTCCGGAAGTACATGGTAGGAGCGGTTATTAGAATGCGAAGAAAAATGGTTTTAACTGTATGCTAAAATAATACGAAATAGACATTAAAATATTGATTATACACATTTCCTTCATTAAAACGTAATTGTTTAATTGTAATGTTTCTTTTCATATCTTTTAGAAAAAATACGAAAACGTAAAACAACTTCTCCCTTATCGGTTTTGCAAAATTATAATATCAGCTTATTTTTTACCACGTGCTTTACAGTCAGACTCCGTGTGTATTGGGTAAGCTGATGACCGCCTAATTTTACGAGTGGAGTTCAAATCCCGGTCAAACCCAATTTTTTAAAATAATTTTTCTTCCGTTTTTTTTTCAGCTTTAAAACCACCATGATTTTAAATGTTTTCTGCAAATATTCATAAAATTTTTCATTCAAATCAAACTAATAATGATTGCTTATCAAAAAGCTAATTTTAGCTATTTAACGCCACACATGTACATTACTTGAGAACGTATAAAAATTGAGAAGCATTAATGTTGATTAATTTTACAGATTAAACATGAGAAGATATGCTACCTTCACACACACGGATTTGTATTACGAATCCTTACGTATGGCACAAATTCGTAAAAGTACACGGATCATTACGATTTGGTCACTTTTATGAGTTATTACGATGTATTTACGGCAAAAATCTACGATTGTACGTATTTGAAAGGCTACATTGCGATATGCAAAAACCGTATAACTAATAAATGTTGAAATAGAAACTATTTTCGGCGCCCTTTGATGCTTTGCATCAATGGTATTCTTGTTAATATACTGTACGTGATGTACTGAAATAAATTTGAAATCGATGTAAAGGTAAGAAATTATTTTTTTCATTTGAAATACAAATACAAAGATGGGACCAGTAGTTTGCCCAATACAATCTAAAATGTAAGTGTTTGCATTTTCTTTTCTTTTTTGCCGGGTTTGGCTTGATATCTGTTTCAAACAAGTACGCCGCTCTGCACATATCATTGTTGGTATCTGGAGGTCCGTAGGTTTTAGACAAAAATAGGAGATTATTAAGTTAATTTTTGTATTTGCAAGTAGACAAAACAGTCCATAATCAACCGTTTCTTCCGTAGTAAATAAACACACAATTGATAGTGATGTTTTCGTTACAGCAAACAATTGCTTCGGAAGATTTTACCTAATAATTCATTTTCGGTTGCGACACAAGTTATTACAACTTAAAATACTCACTCTGTATGACATCGCAAAAGAGGTAATGTTTAATTATTGTGTCTTGCGTAAGGACACTATCACTAGGGCACTGATAGGATCATCGGATCCAGAGGTGAACACGCTACCACTGCGACACTGCGACTGGCTCGAAAGATGTAAGTTATACTGGTATTATTTTGCACTTGTATTATTTAACTGTGCAGATGTGTATTCTTGAGTTGTAGAAATGAAGAACCGAATAAGAATGTGATGAACATATATTTTGTATATAGATCTATTTAAACAATTTTGAAGTACAATGGTTATAGAAGCGAGCATTTAACAGAAGATGAAGTCGAGAAGAGATGTATAACAACGGACAATTCGGGATTCTTCATCTTGTAATGTAAAAGTAACGATAACGACTGCGAAATATTTCGTGCGCAGAATTGATTCAGGCGATCACTTTGGCAGGAAAAGCTTGGACGATAAAATGTGTAGCCAAAATACCACCAACATAGTTTCTATGCCGTCCCGCTGTTGAATTGGCTAATCGTTCGCCTATATGAAAGCAACATGTACTACTCTGAGAAAAAAAGACTTGATTTATTTGGTCAACATCTAATAAATCGGTATGAATTAGGGTCTATCTTTCATGTACGTCTGTGGTAAACGCAAAAGTATCTGATCTGGAATATTGAATGTGTGTCCTTTTGATAATTAGTTTTTTCAAGCCTTATGCTGAAAAATATACTAAGCATGACTGGTAACAAGTTAATTTCAAAACAATCAACTTGTGTCTTTTGCAAATGCGCTTACAACTATGACCGAAATAAAAACCTTGATGTTACATGTATCACGCAGGTAGCTGCACTGAGACAAACTTTTATATCTTTACAAGAAGTATTTGTTTTCTTTAGATTTACGAAATCGGGGAAAAATATTTTCTTTTCAGTACTCTGTGACGACTCTGGTACGACTACGCGCCGTGATCTGCCCGGTATTTTACCGACCAAATATTTTAAGCATATAGAAACTAATGTTTACCATTAATTTACCATACAAAGTCGAAAAGTTATGATTCTACCTGCGGACAGTCGCACCTTTACCTGTGATTTTGATAATGCTTTGCGAAACAATGTTAATTGTGATTACTCTCACTTGGTTTCCCGCCAAAATGTCAAAACAGTAAAAAGAGAAACTTCATAAAACAGCGTATGTACCGACACTAAAAAGTTGATTCGAATTTATAGCAATTGTTAATGTCGAGTTACACAAGATATATTAACAACTGCTGTCTTTTAATAAAGAAGTATTCGTGTTGTGTTCTTGACAGCGCAGATAACAATGTCCGCCTTCTAAGAATTGCACTGACGTCAATGACGTTAAAAATGCGGATTTGTCACTTTTATATCCCCTTTTCTAATTATCATATTTTTTTATTGTTAAAGATAACCGTATGATTGTTTCTATATCATTCGTGAAAAAGATTACACTCGAACATAATATCGATATATAAGGTTTTTGGAATGGGCCAAAAACGATCCTAAGTGAACCAAGCCCTTAGCCAACAATATTGATACCCTTTCGGCTTACCTTTTTCAGTATTGATGCGCTTCTTATGTCATTGTACTGCATCACAACGTCGTAAAACCGACGCCTTTCGACGTAAAAATTCGCCAGTTCTATAGGTTATTGAACTTGTATGGCGATATATTACTTGGAACGAGTTGATTTGGCGGGAAATTGCCGCCAAATCAACGAGTTCCAAGTAATATTTCGCCATACAAGTTCAATAACCTTTTTATTATATACTTTCATATTGAATATGAACAAAAATGTAATTCTGTTAGCAAAAACCAAAGAATGAATCTTTAAATTTCTCAGACAACTAGCGTACTATTTCACCATGTACATTTTCTTTATTGCGTATTAATAGACTCGATTCAATATTGTTGTTTATACGTGACGTCATTTATTAGGAGAAACGTTGACGTCAATTATACGGTTAGAAATTTCAGTTGCAGTCCGCCATCTTGTTTTGAAAAACGCAAGACTTTTTCTATGGATGCAGGTTTGTACTTTGAAATGTGAATACATCAACTTGATGTACGTTCCTAAAAATGTTTTCTCTTTCTTATGACTACATGCAAAACATCGTTCCTTTTGTTTATCAATACCTGGCTGAAATACGTACGAGTAATTTTCGTAACTAAAACTGGTATTGCGTGCCCTAAAAAATTCGAACCTTTTTAAAAATGAAACTCTTTTACGTCTACTTGAAAATAATTAAAGTTTCTTTTTTATTTAAAGACCATAGTTTATTTAATTGTAAAAAAACTATCAAACTACGACATATAAACCTCATTAAAACGATGTTTGCAAACAAATAAAATAGTCCGTACAGCTGATCGCTAGGACCGCCCTGCCTTGCCAACGTTCAGTATCATTCCTTACCAACGTGCAGTACCGTAGAATACTGAACGAACTCTCTAAGGCAAAGTGAACGGGGCAATATGAAAGTATATAATAAATACGAATATAGCCAGTATCTGAAAATTTTCTTTTTTGATATAATGTCTTCAACAAGTATGAGCCATTACAACATTTTAATACTGTCCTATTTACCATATTTATATTTCGACGCAAACTTCATACTGTGACTGCACATCAAAGTCAAGTCTTCCTCGTAAATGATTCTTTAGATTTTACCAGCAAACTTGTATTTGGCAATTATACAGGTAATACAGATGATGTATGGAATAAAATATTCAATGTATCCATTTTCTTCTCTAGTACCAAGCAGTTCGTTTCCTGTGTATTATGCTGGTTTGAATACAGAAACCTTATGTTCGTTGTTACAATACTTTTGATAATTAACGTAGATATAGCAAAACAAGAGCTACCTTTAAAAAAATAGTCGGAGCAATTTATTGTATTATGAAAACGATTGTAAGCTAGATTTGTATAGAAAAAAAATAATTTTGTTCAGTCGGAAGGCGCCAAATGTTACTTGGTGAGAAAAACAGAACTTGGACCGGGATTCAAACTCATGTAACTTCCATGGCAAAGTGTCTCCGGCCACTTGTCATTTTTGTCCCCAATTATCGCGACATGTGTATCAAGAAAACAAACTTAATCCTGGTTTTCCTTATAAATATGCTACTCGAATTTTTTACCGTTATCCACTGGCCGAGAAATTATAAATACTCTAAACTTAAAATTAGCATTAATTTGGTGGTATCAACATATTATTTTGATTGATATGAATTATTTGCGTACTTGAATTATTAACCCATTCAAGAAAGACTGAAAACGCAAGAGTACTTTATTGACTATTCTCATTCGGTACATGTATTATTCAATTAGTCTTGATCAACACTTTCATTCTGTACTGTATCAGTGTCAAGATGGAGTTTTGCAGCCTGACATGGATTCGAACCCCGGTCCTCCGCCTACCGACAAAGCTAAACAGATATCACCCTTAATCATTGATGTAAGCAATTTTCGTTTCGTTAACATTGAATAATACAAATTATTACCTGTACGAATTAACAAAATATTAATTGATTATGATGAACGATGGAAATGGTTTCAGAAAATAACAACTCAGCATAAGAAGATTTTGTACTGATAGAGATGCACGGTAAAACCGGTATACCGGTATATTGCAATTTGCTTGGGACGTGTTATACGTACCGGTATGGCTTCACCCCGTACCGCGGTATTTTATGAAAATAAAAAGAAGCAATTTCTCCGTCATTTATTAGCTGAAACTTGTATTTGAATAATTTGTGTGCTTTTTCCGTGACGACTTAGTAATAACGGGCAGTATATCATTCGATCTTAAAACGCAAAAGGTAAACAATAAACTTTAATTAATTTTCACAAGAAATGGTTCATTACTTTGTTATCATATTATAACTAAGTGTGAATACTTCAACGTATTTTTTGTAAGTTATTCACCTTCAATATATAGCAATACGTATTGCAAAACAGTACTGCGTATTGCAATTTATCACATTGTAGAGACACCCCTGGTTCTGTAACATGCCCGGTGTCAAGTACCGATATTAATTATGTTAGTGGAGGAGCGGGAGATCGATACTTCGATCCACGAATTACTAGTCCAGCACGTTAACCACTGTACCACTGATCCGCACCTACCACGGTAATTTATTGCTCATCGAGATAATCCTCTTGCACAAAACGCATGAGCGATCGTGTGATACAGTCTCGAGATAATAGCTCTCGCTATATTGTGCGACAATATATACCTGGTTCTCAATTATCCTCGCCAATATCATCGGTTTCGTTCGGGTGTGTGTTCGTAATTATCAATTGATTATCATATCAAACAAATGCATTTCACCGACTGAAGTTCACTCCGCAGAGACAGTGATGCAGTGGTAAGATGCCCACCTTATATGCAAGGTTCCATGAGTTCGAATCGTGTACAGATAATTTTAATTTTTATAGGAGTACGGCTATTTTTATTTAATTTGTCACAGTCTTATGCACCGTTTATTCTATGATTTCTGTTTTTTTTTTTGTAATTTTTAATGTTGATTAAATAACTTTGCTTTGATTTCTGTGTTTTAATTTTTTATGTATCAATACTTATTATTGATTTTGATATCCATGGTATTTCAGGAATTACATAAAATTTCATCGTCCGTTCAATGGATGTTTTCCGTCTGTCCCTGGGTTATCTTCAAAGTCCTTCGATATAATAGCCGAGGCAATCTTATTTTTAGAGCGTTTATCTGTTTTGATGATTTGCTTGTCGATATACACATGTATGCAAGACGACGGAGATAGAATGCTCAAACAGTAATTAAAGAATCTTGAAACGTGGTGAACAAAGACAATAGTTAATATATTATGCAACAAAACGATTTATAAAATGTAAAACAAAACACCAAGCAAGACTCGAACCGGCATACGCTGGATTGGTAGTCAAATGCCTGATCCACTACACCATTGCGGAATGGGATATCTCGACAGTACGAAATTGATATTCTATCAATCCCTTGTTATATTTTCATCCGAAGATTACCGACCATATATACGACATATTCATGAGTGCCAGTTCAATATTGTCGCATAATACTAAGCATCGCGGAGAACTTAAAATATCTATGTAAATATTAATATGTACATGTGTGTGATAGTTTTGTCAAATTATTCAGTTGGCATCGTCTGAATCACCTCCGTAAGCGAGTGGTTACAGTAAATGACTTTAAATAGCTGCCACCTCTCATTA
The DNA here is from genome assembly GCA_022818135.1 of Saxidomus purpurata. Classification (NCBI taxonomy): domain Eukaryota; kingdom Metazoa; phylum Mollusca; class Bivalvia; order Venerida; family Veneridae; genus Saxidomus; species Saxidomus purpurata. Next base: position 19,549,089 of record JAFMSR010000019.1, on the reverse strand, counting down.
GGATTCGAGCCCTGCTTACCGGACCCGACTCTTTTTGTGAGAAAGTTTCAGTTTCAGTTTCGCAAGGAGCATGGGCCTAAAACCCAAAAACAAAACAATAATGATCGCTGTTTACTGCGGTATTGTTGAATGACGTTTGTTTATCAATTCTGTGGATATAAGTTCCACAACTTAGCAACTGATACATTTCATAACAACCAACTACACTGACTCAAAATGAAAACTTTACAGGTTTATAATGGATTTTACTATGTATGAGAAAGAAACACCAATTCCTCACAATGCAGGAGGTGGAATTCAATCATTTGTAAGAATGTTAAACTTTATCAGTTAGGGAGTGAGTTTATTAAAAAACAAATCATCACAGGAGCTTTCAGATTTAAGGTCATAAATTCACCTATATACTAGTATTTAATTCAAAGGGAGGTAATTTAAGAATTTGAATCTTTGGAGTCTCACCTCTCGCTTTTGCATTGTGTTTTCAAAAACATTGTTGAGTTTTCTAGTCTTGACATTAATTTCTCTCAACTGACAGTAAAAATAATATTTTGTCTTGACAAACAATTTTGTTTTTGATAAACATACTTTTTTCACTATTTGAGTTATCTCCCTTTTATGCATGATAAATGACTTTAACTTTTTGACCTATTATCGTTTTTGTTATTTGTTTTATTTTATAGAGTCAGAGTGAAATACAATGATTTAATATTGTGTTAAATATTTGTATAATAAAAAAAAAATTCATTTTGGGTGGGTGTAGTTGAGTCTATTTTATCTAAATATTGAACTGATTATAGTACATTTGTATATGAATTAATATATTACCAGGATTCAAAGTTGCATAGCAATAAAAGGTAAGCACGCCTTAGACTACAAAGCCGCCGCTACAGTTTAAAAATGGTTGCGTAAATAACAGATATCTACTCTAATCCAGAACATAACAAAGGGATATTTTAGTTGTTACTTCAATTCTTCTATAACAACATATTAACTTCACACATATTCGTATCTGTGCTCTCGATCGACGCTGCAAAATGCATTTTCTGACTGAAGTCGTAAGTTTATCAAATGGAATACAAATTATCCTCATAATACTCTTTTTTTTCATCAAATGTGGCAGCTACTTTTCTTCAGAAGTAATAAAAATTCATACATTTAGATTAAACATGACACACATATTGCGGCATATCTTTTTATTGCTGAAATGTCGACGTTATGCTCACAGGCGAATGAATCAATGAATGTATCGATACCGAGAACGGCATGATTTATTTTTCGTCAATTTTATGGATTAATCTTCGAAGAAAAGTTTATTAAATTTTGAAACACTTCTGCCAGGACTATATACTTAATTTGACAAAATCTAAATGCAAATACGACCGCCTAAGGACATTTCGGCGTCAGATTTCTTTCATTTTACGGAGTACAGTGACATAAAAGGCGCACGAATTTTGTAGATAAATTCTCGTTGAATACATTGATATTTTTTAAAGACTTATACCAGGACGTATTGGTTAAATTCACATTTATGCGTACATTTGTACGTCGAAAAACGTACGCTTGATGACGTTTGGACGTCGTTCGTCTACCAGCGAAATGTACAAACAAGTTAGTTCAATATACTGAAATATACCAATACACCTCCTAAACTGCACATTTTAAATTTTCATTTTACGATATTTCTGAGCCGAGTTATAAAGAAAAACGCACGATATAGCACTTACACAGACTGTGTCCCTAGGTGGCGTATATTGACGTCATTCTATTGCTAGGTAGCCGACGTCAAAATTAAATAAAAGGTATGGTTCCGGAACGGTCTTTACTGCAGGTGTAATCCTTCCAGGTTTCTGGTCAACCTGATGTAATTCTATTTTGGCCGAGGAACAGCGCGAACTACCTTAAAATGACGTGTTACATGAAGTATGCTAGTAATAAAATACAGTAGTCGAAACGCAAGGCTTGGAGTAGTTAAAATCTGCTTGCATTGTGCGTATATCCTCATAGTAAGTTTGTGTAAGCATAATTCCAGGTCGGCTTGACACCCGGGACAAGTACGAAAAGTTATGTTACACGTTTTCGACTTCCCAAATTAAAATCGGCTTTACAGACAAAACTATTTTTATCATTCTCTTAATTCGTGTAAATTAGAATGAACCACTTACGAGAAGTTAAAAACGTCTATATGCCTTTCAGAAACATGAGTTCCACATTCCCTATTTCCCAAAGCAGCGTTGCTATATCGTTCAACACAGGCTTTGTCGTTCCTGTTAGTCATTTGTTTTCGTCCGTGCAAGTTTAAATGTTCATATCCTCACAAACCATTGGAATATGAACTTGAAACTTTACGGCATCGTCAGGGAGGATTCAAACTTTAGGATTGTATACCAAGGCATTATATCATTTGTTATACTATTTTAGATGTCAGCCATATCCAACAGAAATTGATGATTTAACTATTTTCTTTCGGTTTATTTGAGATAGCTTATTTTCATTGTAATTATGCTTAAAGAAAAACAGCCAACGATGAGTTTCAAACTGATCATTGTTAATTAGAAATGTGGTGTTATTCCCAGAGGCGAGAAGGCGAATTAAATGTCTTGATTTCTGTATGTTTCGGTAACTTTATATATATTGCTTTTAAATTCGTAAAGATATTAAGACAGAAGCTACGTATGTCAACATTTTAACAGATGACATTTTAAAATTTTAATCTAGCTATTAGCATTATGAATATGATTTGAAGAACTTTCCTCAGTATAGTGTAGATGTAAATTAAATACGTTAGCTTGACGCATATTAATTTTATAAACGTCCTTAATCCTTTCGCGATCCTTACATGCGCACATTCATTTCTGGTAAATCTATGTTAAATACATGTATCGTTAGAAAACAATAATAAATTTCAATCTGAATTTTACAGAAGTAAACAATGAAACTGCATTACAAAGAGACTTATAAACAAATGGAAGTTCAAGTCTTTATTCGTCTTACTTTTTGCTTACCGGGAAATTATTTTTCGTGTAATATTCATTAGAATTCAATAGTGACCCATAATGATACTGATAAAGCTAACGTACATTGTATGTCACTTTCTGAACAGAATAAATAGCTATCATAATTATGAGACTATAAGGCACGGCAACACGCAAGATATATTCTTATGAAACAGCCTTGATATGCTCAGTTTAGTTTTAATCTTTGATAAAGGAGTTTGTAAGCACTGTAAATTTGAAACCATATTATTAAACAAACTCTAGTTTCAAGTTAGTTGTCTCAAGTTCCTTTCAAGATCAATGTTTTTTGAAATTAGAATTTCTGCTTTTACACATGGACGAGGTGCTGTTTCAAAGTCCAGAACACGATCCTAAAAATGCACCGACAATAAATTTCAGACATTACGGAGATTTTGACTTGTAAATATTTTTTAAACCTAAAGATCTGTTGACCCTTTATTGGATTCGCATTTGCTCACATAATTACAGGGCTACTTTAAATATCGGTGCCTTTTCAAAGGAATCTTAATAAATATTTTAGAAAGCGTGGTCATGAATTCTATTTTTATATGTTTTAACCTATCATTCTACCTTTTACCGTCAACAGCATCGTTTTATTTTTTTACATGCAAGACCCGTGCTCTATCCCACTAGGTAATGCACATGGAAATGAGTCTTCGTTTTACCAATTTCAGTCGAGTACATTTAAAACATATTTCACAAATACCACATAAAAATAGAAATAAAAACCCTCTTTCTTTACCAAAGTATACAGCACTATCAACATCCTTAACACTGACTTTGCTTTCCGTTTTTTCTGAGAAAATCATTATTTGTGATAACTTTTATGTACGAACAATCAAATTTAAGTAATTAAAGATATGTAGCAACAGTCCGATAAATTCTGGATCACCCATCGTATTTATTCAGCAAACACGTAATATAGCTTTGATTAAAGCAACGCGGGGTGAAGTAATATGATTCATTTTTTAATGAATCTTCTTGAAACTTGGTAAGTTTAACTGTCTTAAGGGGGTAAGAGTGAGGTTGGGTGCGCACCATAAACCGGTTTAAGCTCCCCAGTGGTGTTTTTGCCACTGACCGTTCCAAGGCGGTGCCCCACTGTGTTCCTTTAATTGTTCGTTTTGTCCTCGTGTGTTTGCTTTGTATGCTAGTGTGTGTTGGTAGTGTATATGTGTGTGTGTACATGATTGTGTGTGTGTGTCGTGTGTGTGTACGTGTGTGTGTGTGTGCACTTCTGGGTGTTGTGGGGCTCGTTTTGGGGAGGCTGCGTTTTTGGTACGTGGCATTCCCTGTTTGATATTATTTTTGTTTTTATAAAATCTAGATTTAAGTTTGAAAGTGGATTATTCGGGATCAAAAACTAGGCCGCGGGTCAAATCAAAGCAAAACCTTGTGTATGCAATATCGGTTGCAATTTGTTTATAAGATCTTCATGAAACTTTGTCAATATGATTGTCTTAACGAAATTTAGGTTGAGATTGAATATGGGTCATCTGAGGTAAATAAGATCTAGCTCACTCGGTTACAAACCGTGTGTATGTCATACAGGTGACATTTACAACACGGTCATCATGAACATTGTTCAGAATATTTGTGTGGATTACCTGGGATTAAAAGTAGGTCACCAGGTCAATTCCGAGGAAAACCTTGTTGGTACTCTAGAAGTCATATTTTATAGCCAATCATCATGTAAATTTGTCAGAAGGCTTGTCTTGTCAAGGCCAAACAGAATATTTGTGTTTATGCTTTTTAGTTTAGGGTTGAAGTTTGGTCACATGATCATACCTAGGTCTCATGTGAGCGATATAGAGCCATCTTGGCAATTTTATTTGTGTTGTAGGCAGTTACTTTTGACTGTAAGCATTGACTTACGCATATAAGTGCATGCAGTAAGTCTTCAAAACAAGTAAACAATTAAAGCTGTGTTACAAACATCAACACATTTTTGTAAAGTCGGAAAGAGTAGAAATCTTCATCTTAACAATTTCTACACATATTCCGAATTACTACATATAGAATAATTATGTACACCGTGTAATTAATATGATGTTCTGATCAGAATTTTTATCAGTTTTTAACAGACTATATGTACAGAATCATATTTAGTTATCAATCTCTAAAACGTAAAAACAGATTTATGTAGAAAAACAGGTGGGCTTTATATTACGCAAAAATACTAACTAAAAATACCAATATAAGGGAATGTAGTACAAATACATACTAATATTATATCATTCCGTTTACAATACATTATATGCATAATGTCTGCCTTGATGTGAAGCTGTATTAATAAGGGACAGATCAACACACAGACATGTACCAACAAGTCAACAACTTTAGAAAGTTTACAAAATTTTGTATTTTTAACAAAATATTGTAAAACCACACTGAGTCAAGAGTTATCAATGTACAATAATTGCACTTATTTAAAAAGGTTCTTCTAAAATTTATTGTATGTATACAAATTTTTTATAAAATATCATGTTCACATAAAAAAGCTCACACATATTTTAGCATCGCAATGTTTGAAAATATATTGCATGATAATATCAATGAAGTCAAACTTTTCCCAGTAGTTTTTTGAAGTTCCCTTTTGGGAATCAGTTACCTTCTGTACTTACAATAATTCATACTTATAGTCCTCCCTTATACTGTAGATCAGTGACACAATATTTCTCCTCGAATATTATTTCAGTTCTGAACTGTTAAGGACGATAACAGCAGTTGTAGGTTGTAACATTCACAGATATATCTGCAGAGAATCATAAAAGAACTTATCTACAGTACACCTTACCAGCACAAAAATGCAGTACCTGAACCTCAGATGTACCTGAAGTATAAAATATTTGTGTGGAACAGAAACATTAAGCAGCTTAAGTCTCCTCACATGTTTTGCTTATTGATGAAATAAGAACTTTTCCAAAGTAATGGGTGCACAGATGATATATTCGGTATTGAATAAACAGTTACATCTTAAGCTGGTTTTCAACTTTTAACCTGATACTGTTTATCATTTAGATAATTAAATACTATTACTCGTTCTAAAAGGTTTGCTGAGAAAAGGATTGACTGAACACTGATCAAGATCAGAATCAGACTAAGCATATTGATCATAGTTTGCAATGGTCAAAAGAGACGGAAAGCTTGAAACTGTCGGTTTCGGGCTAAGAAAGCTCTGAGACATAGACAAAAAAAAAACTGATTCAAAAACAGACATAATACAGTAATTCTTTCCCCTGCTTTTACACCAAAAATAGTTTTAGCAGCTTTTACAGACATGTTTTTGAAATGTTTGTCTGTAGATAAAGACAATAATAACATTGAAACGCAATTAAGAACTCATGGTCACATTGCTGTTATGCTAGTACGTGAATTACTAAAGGTAAACTAAAGTGAACCAGTGTACACAGGAGTATTTAGATACATGTAACATACAGTCCGTCATAACGAAGAGATTTAAGACAGCATGAGTTTTTTCACATCCGGTGTGTTTACGTGAAACATCCGTTGTCAATCTATCTTAGCCTGATTAATTTCCCCATTTGACCGTCTTTATGGATCATACTTTATATAATTGTAAACGAAAGCGCCCATCCCGCTAGCAAATATCTGCGTTAAAAGAATAAATTTTTGCTCTTAATTTGAAAATTTTTCTTTACCGTCATTTGATCGGATTCGTTTTAAAAGTATACCCCAATGTTACGTTGTGCTCAGAAGAATAGACTGTGTCTATTTCTTCGTAACAAGGAGAACTTAGCTGCTTTGTAACTTTTGTACAGGCAGAGGAGTGAAGTACGCTTCTTTAAAAAACAATACGTTTAAATCTGCGTCCCATTATTGTTGACTTTTAGTTTACTGATATATTTCCAAGAGCAATTAATACTGAGTAATTTGCAAAATCTTCAAACTTTTATGATTAGTACAAAGGTACGTCATTCTTAGTTTTTAAATGTTATCTTATTTTGCTATACAACATTTTAAACATAGTTTGTATATTGTTATTTTTCCTGTATTGTGCCATCTTCCTTTGTGAAATTGAGGATATGTACTGTGATGTTTTGTTTGGCTGTGTAAAAATGGTTTATAAAACACTGGCGTTTTCATTCTTTATGAACAACTAGAATAACTTCAAATCATTCAACGGAAGTTACATTTATGTCACCGCTAAAAACGAACCTGTATATTGTAATGTTGTAAAAAGTAAAAGTAACATACTTTGCTATGATCAATTTTCTGTCAACGACTTGGTGATATTTTACCGGTTTTAAAATAGTCCTTTGATGAATACATATTTTTGAAATGCTGCTATACCACCATCCGCTAGATGGGGTCCTTTCAAGGTTTTACAATGGAAATATGGTTTTAAAATTACTTTTTTTCAGGGACTAATGGCTTTCAAGATTTACAGGTCTTTGTCGGCAATCAGGAATGAATATAGGAATAAAACATATTAATGTTTATAATTTATATGGAAACGTACTACATGTATCCTGTCAAGTTAATTAAACGTGTCGTCATATATTTTCCATTTCACTTTTTTAAGTTATGCATGACATCGACGTTTATGCATTGAATTAAATGCAGAACGCGAGGCGACATTGCAACCAAAATTAAAATGAATGTTTTCCTCTCCAAAACACTCTTCTTAAAGCTCTTTATGACTAAAAAAACTCTATAAACATTTTAACGATACCGAACTTTTCCTCGATATTATGAAATACTGTTTACAAAACAATCTTACGATGGACCAGGTGGTATCTAGATTTAATCGAAAAGTAAACACTCAAGTATCAAAGTGTCCTTTACTGTTAATAGCATAGTTTATACTGAGCATTGCTTATTACGTAAGGACTCAAATACAAACAGTTCATAACGAGCAATGCTGTTCACATTAGAGCTCAAATATTAACATGCTATACTGAGGAATGCTGATCATACTAGGATTCAAAATTGAACAGTTTGCACTGACTAATGCTGATCATGTGATAGGACTCAAATATGGACATTCTATACTGTGGACGGCTGTTCACATGTGTTCAAGCAGCGAAATTACGTGTATGATTAAAATGCAGAAGTTTTATGCTGTAATAAAATATTATATCACTCTGTTTTAGAGTTTAAGGCAACTTTGACTGGAATGCGTTGAGATTTACCCTCTACTTCTACCTGAAGAATAAACTAAGTTTTCCTGAAATCTAGCACAACGTCGCATAATGTAAGATTTTGGCAATGAAAAATATACAACAGATAGAAACGTGGAGCCTTGCCTGCTTTTATATATGACAATATGAGACTATTGCTAGGACATTTAGGATGTACGTACTGTTATCGTGCTTACAACGTCTTGAAATAATTTGCAGTTTCGTCATTTTCAGATTGGAGAAGCAGAGTTTGGGTCACGTCGGTTTTACTATCCCGCAATTGGACTTCAATCACATGGGGAAAGAGTAAAAGTCGTATTAGACGCAAAGCAGCCCAGGTGAAAGTCCTGATTGTGTATTTGATCTCTTCCCGATTTTAATAACGATATTATCTCAAATAAGACGTTACGTTACATGTATAATGCATCGCAGGGCGTTATATGAATTACTGTATCTATTCTATATTTTCTGTCTTACCAGAAATGTTCATTAAATTTTATGAGCAAACGTACAAATGATGTTTTAAATACTTTGGATGAAATGCGTTAATTAGTGTTTGTACCCGAGGCAAATTCTACGATTTACTGTGACACCCCTCGTATTGACCCTTGCTATGTAAAAGGGACAGAATAGCGGTTTGATTTTTACATGTTGGCATAAACCTACGTAGTCATAGTAATCAATGGATAGTAAAAGAAATAACCATCCACAATTACCCAGATCAACAGAAATATGTTCCACAGTAGCATGTTCATCCAGCTATGAGAAAAAGTAGCAGGCAAAATACATGGTCGTATAAAACTGTGCAGTGCAACGCTTAAATAAAGTACAACAAATAAAGAAAATAGCAGACATGCACGGTAAACATGCCCACAACAGATCGATCAATGACATAATGAAGTGATGTCTGATTCAAACGTTACTGTATCAGAATGGTCAGTAACCTGAAATATCAATTATTGGATTTTTAACCAGTAAATAGCATGATAACTGAACTCTTCCATTTGATCAACCTAGTAAAACATTTGAATAACGAGCAATGTATTCCCACTAATTTTAGTTATTACTTTTACCAGCGAGACGTGGCTGAACAGAAAATATCAATGAAACAGATTGCATAAAAATAACTGTTTACCACTGTACTAAAACAGCACGATTAAACAAGCAAATGAAAACATATTTCCGTTTGGTACCGTATAGTGCGCCGTTCACGATATTATTGAGTCATGAACTGGAACAGTCATCAAACATGTAATGACATAATGTGTAATGAATTACTATTGGCGAGTGAAAAGGCTCATGATTGAATGATTGTACAAAATCTTTTGGTCTAATCACTCAGTCCTGTTTGAACGCTTTCCATTATGTTATGACCAGATCGGGATAAGATCTGGTTTAACTTGTGCACTTCTATTTGATTGTTGTATGAATTCACTAGTTTATGATTTTGCATATGCTTTAATTTAAGCACTGTCTATCTCTTTAGTGATTTTTTGTTTGTTTCATTTATACGATTTGAGTATATTCAATCAAACTATTATTATCAAGCAATATTTGAATGCTAAATGTAAGCATTATATCATTAGTTCAATGTGTATATTGGATCTTGTATTGAATAAACTGATGAAAAACATACTGTGGTGTTTATACATTACGCCTTATGCGTCAAACAAGACTCGCACCAGACAAACACAACAAACGCGCGCTGAAAAATTGAATACTTAAGAGACAAAATATACATATCTGTATGCTGCAGATAAAGTACATGGAACTTCAAAATCCTCATAATATTAATGGTTTCTTGTTTTGAATACAGCAAACCCCGTACAAGGTAATGGATAAATTAAACAAAAATCAGATGTCAGGTTTAACTCTGGTCAATTACCTAAAATGAGGGTACCTTGCTGTTAGAAAAACTTTGTTTCATTGCTCACGTATGTACATGTCACTCTTACCAGTTAGTAAGAAAAGCAAAACTGGAAAATATGTTTTTATGAGACGTTCTGATTTTGAGCATGAACATACAGACTATAGTCTACATATAGGTACTTGTAACATGTTTTGCAATGCTACAATAATTTTTGTAATGAGGCGCCTCCTCTTTTCACGGCTTTTCCTTGTACCTGATTGTGCTGTACGTGCTTGCGTCAGTTTTTGTCTGTGAGATACGATCCCCTCAACGATTAGCCCATGAATCAACAGAAGACTACAAAGTAAATTTACACAGTATAGTGTGATGTCAAATGCAAATCACACCGCACCCCCTGTAACTTAGACTGGACGAACAACATTATTCTGAAGAAGAAAAACCTACTTTCAAACAAAAATAAATTGACCTCATGTAGTAAGTTACCCGGAAGGGGCGCTGTCTGTGGAATATTAAATATATGTCCTACATTTTATTTATGGTCACAACTCATTCATATATACATTTGTTGATGGAAGCAGTTAAAGAAACCTATTATTTCATATACTAAATGTGATGTTCAGTTACATGTAGTTATGTTTGAGATGATCCGTTGTGATTGTATCTTACAAGTCAACCTGTTTATTTCAAAAGCACATGTCACTTTAAGTATGTATGTAAGACAGGCATTTAGATTTAAATCCAAAATTTCGAGAACAGAGAAAAAACTAGAACAATTAATCAGATAATAGACCAACTCTATTTTTACACCCTCGTTATATTTGCGGTCACGAAGCGAGAGTCACAAATCTTACTTTAAGAACTGCAGATGGTTATGAAAACATCGCGCTTACCTCGGCTTGTTTCGAACACGGAGGAGACATTTCAAAATAACAATGTTACCATCGGTTGTCAATGAGTGTGTGAATAAATTTGGCGAAAAGAAAAGCATTTCATCCGTAAAAAAAGTCCTTGACATTTGATCATTCATTTAAATTTGATAGCAAACAAGCTTTATGAAGTTGTTGTGTTATTTGCTTTAGCGACAACGTTCATTTATCCGAGACATTGTCATTATATTTCGTTATTGGCACGAAACGAAAAGCATTTAATCAGATGTGAAAACTCCTTTGACTTTCGATTATTCAATTTAATTCGATAGCAAACAAGCTTTTCAGAATTATTTTATTTGCTTTAGCGACAACGTTCACTTGGTTTAGTTTATACGAATTTATTTTAGTTCGATTGCGAAGAAAGCTCCGTAGCTTATTTAAACGCTCTCGAACACTCATTCCAACGTTCACTTATCCGAGATATTGCCATTCGTTTAAGCTACGGGCAATCATTCGTAGCTCTGTGAACCTAAGCAAGTGTCCAATCGCGTAACCAACCACTAGACATAGCCCATGAGGCCTTACTATGATATTTCGATTTGTAAACCGAACGCGGTTATATTTCACTTTTAAGATATATTCGGTAAAACATAACCGTAGACCTGTACAATATTTATATGCTCCTATCAACAAATTGAACTTAAGTGATATGGTGCTCTCCGTGAAGAATATGCTGACCATAGTTATTTCGTGATACGAAGAACATTCATCCTGATATACATGTAGTGGTTTATTATTTTGTGTGTTGCTATCCATGGTTTTATACCATCTCATTCTTGTGAAATCCAGGGTATCTTCTTCATTCAAAATATAAGCCGGTCTCAGAACCATCCAAACCGATATAATTATTATTATGGATTTCGGCAAAGCATTCGACAAAGTACCCCATAAACACTCTTTGGGGCCCCTACTCTAAGAGTCGTATAAACAAATTAAAAATTTCCAAAGATGAGCTGCATGATTCCTCACCTTTTGATTTAATAATGGCACCATAAAACTAGTTCCGTTTCAGATATGCTTTATTATCTAAACTGACCATCACTTGAAATAAGAAACAAAAGAGCTCAACTTACATTGCTTTACAAAATAATGCATCCTATTGTCGCCATATATCCTTAGAATAGTCTACTGGTATCCGCTGGTTTAAGAACACCATTGTATCGTGAACAGCTTCAGAAGATCACGAGTCATTTTATCCAAGAACTAAAGAACTGTAAGTCAGTGGAACTTGTTACTTTCATAACAGAGCAATCACAGTTGACGCTTTCAAAGTCATTATCACTGTGTCTGTTCTAGTCAACATAAACATCAATATAGTACTCCCAACAATCAATAGACGATTACAACTGGGTGGCGCTTGTCAGAGGCAGGATTAAGAATGAGAAATCTCTTTAAATGCAAAGAACTATAGTGCTTACATTAAAACAAAACAGAGTGACAGATGATTCAATGAGTACACAGTGGCTACTCTCTCAGAAATATATTTAGGCTCGGTTTGGACTGTACACTGTAAGGAGGCCATTCTAAATACGGATAGTGTTCCTGAAAAAAATAGTTCAGATGAAACTGGGTCCAGGACTAAGGAATCGGGTGGGACAGGTTTTTCGTTGGAATGAGGTGGTTGTGATCTGCGCATATTAGAATTGGTCTGCTTTTATATAGGTAGCGTCGTTATTTTAGTGTTTGTCAGTTTAGGGCATTAATCAGTTGGATTATCAGCTTGACTTGTATAATTCTAGTCATTAACCTTGTTGTTTGTGGGATGGACATTTATGTCAATCAAGCGAAGACAATTATATATTTTGGCCGAGTTCAGGACAGTTTAAATTCTTACTGATGGTAACACCTAGTAATTCTCAACACCTCACATTTACCAGTGTTAAAGACATGGACCAGTCCCTTTCCCACTGTTCAAAAAAGCATGCAGGTCTTAATGGAGGATTTGTGAATCAGATGTGGACTTGACGGAGAGATATACTATGCAGTCTTGACTTACTAGTATTTAAGTCAGGTAAGTCATTTATATAAGCCAGAAATAGACAAGTTACTACGACTGAACCCTGGGGAACACTGACGAGATAAGCTTTACTGAAATCTATAACTATTATATTTGTTTGTTTACTATTCTCAATGATGTGTGAAGCTGATAAGTTTGGTTTCACAGCTATGCTTAGAGCTAAAGCCATGCTGGTACTGGCTTAGCAAGTTATTATTGCCAAAATGCTTCAAGATGTTAGAAACCAGAATAAGCTCCAATACTTTGTAAGCAATACAGGTAAGAGTATTTGGCAGTTACTGGCCTTTGATTTCTTACAGACAGGATCAACGACTGTACTTCTCCTGTCTGGAAGGACACTGCTAGTTTCTGGTGTTGTGTGCTCTCTTGTGGTGTAGCTCTTCAAGAACTTGTAGTACGAGTTCATCTGGACCTGGGGCTTTATTAGGGGACAGTCATGAGAAAGCTCAACTATTCTCTTTTAATAGGCAGTAGTGTATATATTGTGTAGGAATGGACATGACTCCGCCCTGTCCTGGACCCACACCTCTTAAGGCCCAGGGGTCAGATTTAAAGTGTTGTACCAGGATGACATAGCAATATTGTGGGAAGTTTCAAGGTCCTAGTGCAAACAGTGTGGAAGGGGTTAACGACTAGGGCAAAAAGGCCACGGCGTCCTTGACCTTTGATCTATTGAACTGCATATAGTTAGGGTGTTCTTCTAGTCGAGACCAACCTGCATGCCAAGTCTCATATGCTAAATTGTTCTCTATTTAAAGGCAGCATTGTATATTGTGTAGTGACCCCGCCCTGCCCTAACGAACACAGTTAAGGACTCAGGGGTAAGATAAAAAAATTTAAAGTGTTATGAACTGCCAGGAGGACATTGCAATAGTGTGGCAAAGTGTCGAGTTCCTGGTGCAACAATAATTTCACGTAAACCATGACCAGCGACAATTCCCTTCAATGATTAGTGAATCGTTTTTACTATAATACAGTTATACTTAAAAGTGGGCCGTTCTGGAATAGGCCTTTCCGGTAGTGGGTCGTCCTGGTACTGGTCCGTTCTTGAAGTGGGCCTTTCTGTACTTACACCCTTGTGGCGCTTGTATGCTCATGTCTTCCTGCGTGATAAGCGATTGACCTTGCGGTTGACCGACGGCTGGCTGAACGGCTGGAGGTTAGCTTTGAGGGAATAATGTCTTCCGTGATAGACGAGCATGCCGTGTTGAAGGTCATTGATGTGAATGACCGTACTGTGGATACGTGTAAAGTTGGAAAAAACGTTGAATTTGAGCCCTCATATCATCAAGATTTTCTTTTCTCCAAAGTACGATTCTCTGCCTCAGAGTCTTTTTCCTGGCTGCCTGCGCGTCCGTTTGGACAACGACTTTGCTGGGGTCGCTCACTCCTGGTATTGGTTTGCATATCACCACGAAAGATCTCTGTTTGCAAGAAATAGATTGAGGGTGTTTTGGACTCTTGCAGGAAACTTGATTATTTGTGTCAGCCTGGTTGGTGTCTCCTGTCCATATGGTGGTCATGGGGTGCTGCAGGTGGAGCTCAATGATCCTCTCTCTAACAGTCCAACTTCCTGCATGTACACGGATGACGATATAATGAGACTATGATCATTTCTTATCGAGTTTTGAACTACTATTCATCATCATCATCTTTGATAATGGCTTACCGTCATAACTGACTATTATGGTTAGAAAAAGTTAAAAGATTGCCAAATCTCCTAGGTTACTCAGTCCACCCAGAAGGTTTTTGGCAATGTGTTAAAAAAACCTAAATATGCAACATTTATTTTCTAAAATAAAACATTAAACTAAACGGCTATCAATTAATTTGTTATTTTATTTTAAATAGTCATATCGGCGAACGTTTCCGGAACTTTCCGTAATTCATCGACTCTTTCTGTGGTCTTCATAGATCCAATCCGTCATTTGGAATATGTCAGACAACATCCGGTAAGATAACGGTTCTCTGTGCTCGTGATGACTATTGCTGGTAGGTAGAGCACCAGGAGACAATACATCCGGTTACATGCAGTCCAAAAAAGACTTGTGATGCTGATTGATATTTGTTGTAATATTTTAAGAAAATGAAGATGGATCTGCTATGGCAGAGCTTACTAGGCGAGACAATAACAGGGATCGTTCTCTTGACTCACAAACGAGTACCGAGAGTGGTTCCAGCAGTACAAGTGAAGAGGAAAGACTGAAAAAACTTTTTGAATCTTGTGACGACGACAAAGATGGTTTTTTGAATAGGTTTTGTATTTTGAATTATTGTTGTTTCTAATTGAACTGCACGAATTCTAACTTTTAGAAGCGTGTCTTTTATAAATAAAAATTTGTTTTGACACACTTTGTCAAATTTGTAGACTTCAAAACTCACAGTCGTCAGCCCGATACTTGCATTTTTGACAAGGCAGTCTCTCCTCATTTGGTCCTGGGCAGGGAGGACCCAGTGTCTCCTCTTCTGATTTAGCCAGACAGGGAAACAAATGAGGGTGGTTGTATCCTCATCGAGGTACATTTTTTCATCTCTGTTAACTGACAAACTTTGCAACAAAAGTTAGAAGTGGCTGCTCGTCCAGTAACTGGAAGACTATAATTCTCGTCTTCGCACATCAGGGTACTGATAAATTATTTACATTCTGGATAGGTGATTCCTCAGCTTACATCGCAGGTCTCTATGCATTTTAAAATGTACAATAACCAAGAATAAAAATGAAAGAAGACGATGGTCTACCATTAGCTGTAACTATCAAATTGTTTTTATAATAATTCTATGTTGTTAAATGCTTTTTCTTTTGTTTGAAATAAATTTAAACTTGCACATGAGTCTACGGTAAAGACCGAGTTTTCACCTTTTACCGAATGAACACGATCTAATAATCTGATTGGTTAACTGGTCAGTATGACGTCACGGCGAAGCCGAGAATATACAAGTATAGACTGCTGGTCTGGTTTTATGACGACTAGAAAAAATTCTAGTTGTCTGATTACGAGACTAGCAGCCACTTCCATAAAAGTTTTTTGCCATGTTTCCGATTTTTGTAAACTTAATTACTTTTGAATCATATGCTTGTCCGGAGCAAGAATTCTCGGCTTCAATTCATACGTCATGGTACATGTACCGATAAAATAATTCATTCGGTCAGCCGTCATAACTCAGCTTTTATGGTTGGCTATACGACTTAAGTTTAAATAAATGCAAAATCAAAGAAGAAAAATCAAAGAACACGAGTGTTTTCTTTGGTAAATTTAAAGCTTGGAATTCAATTTCTAAGGATTTTATAAGTTTAAAACAATCGAGGTACATTTATATTTACTTAAACTCACAAAGAAGCCTATGATAAACACTGAGTTTACACCAAGAGAGGCATCTTTAAATTCTCTTAATATTGATTATGATGCCAATTATTTCCCGGAAAATACCAGTAATTCCCTGTATTTCCCTCCGTCGTGGGAAATACTACTATTTCCCGCTCAATATATGCAAATTGAACACAGTTTGTTTACATATTTGGACCTCAGCCTATAACGTAGCGGCCAACACGTTGTAGGAAGAGAGGCAAGTGCAGGAAATATTCCATATATATACGAAAATACTAAATATTTCAACTGATCGCGTCAATTTAGTTAGATTACGGGCCTTTAATAAGTTAAAGACAAGCTGAAAGAGCGTGTTAAAATAGCCTCCTGAGCTGTAAGTGGAACAAAAGAAACATGCAAAATCAGAAACAGAATATTTTTTTTCATCCAGCGCATATTGCCAGAATGTACAGCAAGTAAGTTTAAATAATGCCAACATATTCTAATTTTTGAGCTTATATCGACTGTTCGCAATTCCATAGATATATGCAAAATCTAGTTTATGCTCATTTATTTCAACTCAATTGTAAAGAAAACGTGTAGCTTATCAAGTCACTTTCCAGTCTGCTTCCTGGAAAAACCAGTACTGGTATCATATGAGGAGGTACGTTCTTAATCTCAGTCGGGCTCGAACTCGCAATCTCCGGTATGAGCGGCAGATACCCTAACCCCTAATACATGTACAGCCATACTCGACCCTCCTGCTTGAACTTAGACGTTAATTTTTATACTGATAATAAACGGAGTTGTTCAACCGGTCATGAATAGACGAAAATTACACTTTGTAATAAGGCTCTATAAATGTTTTGTATTTACAAGCAACAACATCCTGGAGTCAGCCTAGAACACAACGCAAAAAACACTAAATAAATGATCTTCGTTAATATCTTAATATAAAAGAATAGTGCTACGAAACTATAATGGCATGTCTTTATCTTTTCTCAGAAATAGCCTTTACGAGTGCATTCAAACAGGAAATTCGCATCACATAACGATCGATTTTAACATTTTAGATAAAAAGAAAACTATTTTATTTAGATTTTTTTTCCTTTGAGTCATAAACTTAGTCGAACATCGTTGGATGAACTTACTTATATATTCGATATAACCGAGCAAAGAAAACATAGAACACTGCCTGTTTGACCGGATAATCGCAACGTTATAGCCAATTATTCGTTCTATTCAAATACGTAACTATAAAGAAATAAAGGGGAAATGAAGTCGGGGAATACATTTTACTACGACGTTATTTCCGAGTGCGCTATAAGTGCGTACCACTGTAAAATTATATAAAACAAAAACTATTGGACCATCATTACTGATCTCAAATATCTGATGAACACGTCGCTTCGAGATTATTAAACATTTGTAAAAATAACTTGATTTGGTACGGTGTTAAATACAAGAATAAAGCCTCCTTAAGTTACCGCTTTGAAATTCATTAATTCTCAAGAACGAATATTTGAATAACGCTGTCATAAGACAGCGTTGACACAATGACAGGTACATAGATGACATCAACACTTCAGGACTAATTTACTCATATGAATTTGAAACAGTTCTTGAGATGTAATGTCCAGTTAGAGTCTGACGTATTTATCAATGTATAAGAAGGGTCATGCAGTGTAATCGCAAGCAATATTTTATTCAATATTTTGATAGATATAGTCATTTCGAACCAGGAATATCTTTCCACAAATGACAGAGAAGCTTGTATTTAGAAAATGAGATACTTTTAATAATGTATGTTGCATGTGTACTTACTTCGGACGCCTGTTGTGATTTTTATTTTTCATACAAATACATAAACTAATGGGAAAAACATTTTTTTAATCGAAAGTTCATTAACATTCATACATTCATAATCGAGTGAAACCTGCCCTGATACAAATAATAGTCGAATGAAAGAAATGATCGAGATTATATTGACTGTTTAACAGACTAACACAGGGACAGCACAAAAATCCAAACTGAAATATTTCAAAGCTGGTTAAATTGTTTCCAAAGTTGTTTTCGATGTTGTCTAAAAGTGTCAGCACTTGCTTCAGATGTCTGATTTTCTAATAATCAAGCATTATCCACATAGCCTTGAAATTCATATAGAAAAAACCGTTCTGTACGACAACTGTAGATACTATGGAAAGCCAAACAGGTCTTAACGTGCAAACAAGCATTAGTTTGCCATGGCTCTCAAAATGATATTCAGTATCACTGGCAACTTACTTACACCAGCATACTCTACATGCGGTAAAATTGGCAGCAGCACGAGAACAGCATAACTATAAGATAAAACAAGAGGGCAAAGGTGGCCCTATATCGCTCACCTGTATATCAATTGCCAATAATACAAGGGGTCATGATTTGAACAAACTTTGTAGAGGTCCACTAGGCAATGCTACTTGCCATATATCTAAGCGCTAGGCCTTGTGGTTTCAGAGAAGATGTTTTAAAAATCATATATAAGCCTATGTAAAAATAAATGACACTTTAGACCTAGGCTCATAATTTGAACAATTTTGGCAGAGGTACTGTACATGTATACCAGACAGTGCTACATGCTAGATATCTAAGCTCTAGGTCTTGTTGTTTCAGAGAAGAAGAGATTTTAAAGTTTCTCATGTGTTTTGCCATAGCAATCAGAGTTCTGCGTGAAAAGGAATTTTTTGAACAATTTTGGTAGCGTTTCATGCATGGAACATCCAAGCATAGTTTCATCAAGATTGGCCCAGTGGTTTCAGAGGAGATGTGCTTCAAATCAAAATGATGATGGACGATGGCCGACGGACGACGGACACTCATCCATTAGATAAAGTCACTCTGCCAAAGCCAGGTGAGCTAAAATATCTGCATTGACAGCAACAATTAACGAGGATGTTCTATAGAAAGTAACATTGTAGTACAAGTTATACGACAATTCTATCAAATAAAATTAACATTGTTAACAAGCACACTCTGTTATAGAAAGTAACATTGACATCAAAAAGGCAATAGCACAATGTTTACTTACAGCATACAAATTTGGTGGAAAGCTGAACTATAAGCGAGCGCACTTTGGTATATTTAATGAAATATCAATGACAGCAGAGGATCAAAAACAAATTCTAAAGAGAGTAACATAAAAAGCAGACAGACAGAGCAATCTCAGAAGGTCAGGTAGTCTCGCGTGTATAGGTGTATACACCGGACAAATAAATGAACCAAGTACAAACAAGGCACACCTTTTGACCAATTTACATGATGATTGGGTTGTACATGTCACCAGTATGGCATACACACGTTTTTTAACCAGGTGACATAGTTTTTGACCTCATATTACAGATATTCATACACGGCCTAGAT
The DNA here is from genome assembly GCA_022818135.1 of Saxidomus purpurata. NCBI lineage: Eukaryota > Metazoa > Mollusca > Bivalvia > Venerida > Veneridae > Saxidomus > Saxidomus purpurata. The sequence continues at coordinate 19,529,411 of JAFMSR010000019.1, read as the reverse complement.
TTCATCAAGACAATCAGAATGACAAAGTTTCATGAAGATAGAATGCAAAATGCAACCTCTATTGCATACACATGGTTTTCTACGATTTGACCCCGTGACCTAATGTTTTACCATATATAACCCTTTTTCGAGCTCAAACTAGATTTTATCAAGGCAATCATACTAAAAAGTTTCATGAAGGTCCAATGACAAATGAAACCTCTATTGCATACACATTGTTTAACTATGATTTGACCGCGTGACCTAGTTTTAACCCTAGATGACCCACATTCAAACTCGACCTAGAATGCATTAAAGCAATCATACTGATTTAGTTTTTCTAGATAATCCAGTGAAAAATGCAACCTCTTTTGCATACACAAGGTTTTTCTATGATCTGACCCTATGACCTTGTTTTTGACCCCAGAAGACCCCTTGTTCAAACTTGACCTAGATTTTATCAAGGTAGTCATTCTGACCAAGTTTCATGAAGAACCAGTGAAAAATGTAGCCTCTATAACATACACAATGTTTAGTGTGGTTAGACGACAAACAGACACGGATGACGGACACGAGGCGATCACAATATCTCACCTCAGCATTTCGTGCTCATGTGAGCTAACAAAAAAGACACGAAGTGAAAAAATACACCATATTCATACACAGGTTATGTTTGTTAATCAATATTATCAAGTTAAAAAATGTTAACACCTTTCAAATTTTATTCTAGCTCACCTGCGCTATAGAATTCTCACTTGAAACTGCCTGTTAGTGATAAGACTCATCATAGATTGTTCAACATAATTACTAAATTTAAATGAAACACTTTGAATTTACTGATATATAAAAAAAATCACTGATAGAATAAATCAATTCAATTTAAAACAACATGATATGTGCCCTTCTTTCCTGTTCAACTCGTTTCTTTACATACAGAGTCGGGAAAAAGCACTTCTTACTTTTGTTTTAAATATAATGTAAAACATACATGCACCACTGGCGCCAGAGTACTAAACTGCCCTGTAATTTTAACAAAATACCCCAATTTTACCAAAATAATACCATTTCATGAAAAAAAAACACAAAACATTGTCAAAAAGTCATTTTCAGTCAAACCCCCGTATACACTGTTCTATATTATTCACATGGTGTTGAACGTTTTCGACAGGGGGTCCGGTTTCCGCTCTTTTATTTTCATTCAAACACGCAACTGAAGATCAACAGCGGCCGCATTTAACAGACCATATATTTATCTACAACACTGGTAAGTTTCACTTTTCAAAACGTTACCGTTTCTAAAAAACTCTTCAAGAATATTGAGCTGTATCGCTCTCTCTGTGTTCCTGATGTTTTCTGTCACTGCCAACTTCCGGGTCACCGCACATGACCTTTCAATTTTGTAAGAATTATTTTCATTGGTTGAAAATATTCCGCGAGATATTTCCCGTACTATGTCAAATTGATGCACGTCGCATATAAACATGTTGAATTCTGAGCAGTCTTTGGCTTTAAATGCCGCTGTAAGTGGACATAACCTGTTAATATATGGACAAGCTGGCACAGGAAAGACACACACTGTGAAAAGTATTTACAAAACTTTAAGCAAGGAGCGTAAAGTGGTACTTCTATGCACAACTGGAATGGCGTGTTTACAATACAGTGATTTTGACGCACGAACTGTCCACAGGTAATGAATGTTTATATGTTGGGTATGTTGTGTAAAAAGTAATGACTAAATATTCCTGATAATTACATATTATGTACTGCAGAAAAGATCGTAGTGGATTGAGAAGAAATCATCATCACATATCAATGACCTAAAACAATCGTGTCATATGTTTACACTAGTTGTCTGCCCATCAATGGTTATCTTGTTACATGTATGTATGTATGTATTTTTTCAGTATTAAGTACCAAGGATAACAAAATAAAGAGCAATCTCTTATTGAACAATGCTGTGCTAAAGTTACCATACTACATTCAGTTCTTGTAAAACCTCATTTACACTATACACAGTTTCTATTAGATTTTCACAGAACTAGATCGGAAGGTAGAATGCAATGTGTACGTTAGCTGTATTGAGAATTTGGCCTCGCTGTGCAAAAACCGGTTATTGTAAAACTTCGTAAACACTCGACTGTACGTCAGTCAGAATGTTGTTTGCAACGAGTACAGACTCTGTCATGAGTCATGACTGTAAAAAAACTCGGGATATAACTCCTGATATAATTAACAGTTTTTTTCTGGCCCGAATTTTCCCCTTTTTTCTTTAATGTAAATATGATTAAAACATACTCCATTTCGATCCAAAGAGCATACTTTGAATCTGCAACGGGAACTTATGAGTTTTTATGCTGTCATATCATAAGCAATATTCAATTCTGGATTTCTTTAAACCAGCTACATAGAGCTGTATACATGTACTGTAAATGTACATGCATTACTCACTGCTTCTGATAAATTACAAATTTGTCAATGTGCTGTATCTGTAATTTACGTAAATAAAAAGTGAACTTAGTATACACATGTATATGTGATCAAATATTGCCAATTTAAACATAGTGTTTTTTTTCTTATTAATCCTTGTAGTTATTTACTATTATTGAACGTTTTCATACTGGACGTCCGATGAGTATTTTTAAAAAAATTATTGCGTTGAATTAAAAATACTTGTTTAGTATATATTTTAGTTCGATAAGTAAACATCATATATAAGGAACTTGTTCGATATATGGATTTCAAGACCTCCTGATATAAGGAACAAATTTGATAGGTGCCAAGGAGTTCGTTAAAAGCGGAGTTTACTGTATGTCTTTACTGCGCAAAAACGTACAGTACTGTATCTAATTATTTTGAGGCCTTGTAAATGAGGTCGCATTTTCCACTGTTTGTGTATTTTCACATAACAAAGTCAAAAGGTTATAAAACTGAATCACTTCCTTTTTTCAGCTGGGCTGGCCTGTATGACGGACGTTATGATGTTCTTACATTAAGAAATCTGGTTCTGACTGATGACAAATTTGAAAATATAAGAGAAAATGTAAAATCAACAGAAGTTATAATTATAGATGAAATTTCAATGTTATCTCAGAAACTTTTTGAACAGGTAGAGGCAGTCTGTAGTGTTGTTCGTAACCAAGAAAAGTATTTTGGAGGAATACAAATAATATTGTGTGGAGACTTCTTTCAGTTAGCTCCAGTT
>JAFMSR010000019.1:19482729-19525730 GCA_022818135.1 Saxidomus purpurata | reverse complement strand
AGTGAAAACCAAGATACAAGACATAGTAGATATGCATTTTTATTCTCTTATAGAACATAAAAACTTTCTAATAACGTTCATCTTGTTACATGAATACAAATGTTAATCTCTCATTTAACAGAAATAAAAACAACACAATACAGAAGCAACATACAATACAAAGTCCCGTACTACGATGAACATATGACCAAACATATCATTAAAGTCTCACCTTTTTGTCACTGTAGAATGACAATGACTCTCATCATGATAATAGTCGACTTAAAATTCAGAGAAAAATTAGAAGTGGTTAAAGGGATATTGTCCGATTACCATTGGACCTTATACATGGTCAAAACTGACACAGGGTTTCTAAATGCCCTTGTCAGAAGATAATTTTTTGAATCCACTTTCTAGGCCAAGGTGTCACCAAGAGTGACCTTAACTTTTGTTATGAGATGAATATTTGACAGAAGTTTAATGAAAATCCTTCAACAGATATGTAGTCTAATGATCTTTGACCTTAAATATGACCTTGAACTTAGCAATTGGTTGAAACAGTTAGGTACTGTAAAGTTACATGAAAGTCATTTAAAGGTTTGTAACATATCCACATTACACATGTCAGCATACACAAAAAAAACAATAATCTACAAACAAACTACATTTGTATCTATTATACTTATAGTGTTTATTCAAGGTGAATAAAACTAAGGTAAAACTAAAATTTCTTCAAGCACAATTCAGCTGTAAATAAATATATTTGAAAATAGTACATCATTTCACCTAGCTACCAGTGGCTAAAATATAAGGTATCTGATAGCAACAAGAGTAAATCTTGACCTGATTTAAACATTCAATACAGGTCCAATACCTAATGCTATCTTCCAAATTTTATTTTATTAAAACAACATATTTACATTAAAACTCAACATGAGGGCAATGTAAGTCATAGCTCAAGAAGCACCATTTTAACCCAAATCATAACACATTCAATTAAAATGATTAAAAGCACATTTCATTCTTTCAGGTTTCTTTAACTAGACCTTAGATGCCAAATAAAAGACGTAGTGGCTGTCGCTGACAGTTTCTTATTCCTGTGTTAACCGCATTGGCAAGATGCTTGATGTTATCTCCTTCACCGTACATGTCAACAGCAGCATGTTCAATTGCATGAACTCGCCTTGGAGACAGATTGTTCTTCCCTTTCCTTCCATGATAATTCTTGCCAACCATTTCCTCCTTTGAAAAGAGTTGCTTTGCTAGAAGCCATCCAAAATTACCCATAGAACAAGACATCAATTTTGTCTTTCTCTGCAAATCAGTCTGTACTCTTAATTCGACATCTCCAACCGGAACTTCTGCAGCAGAAGATACTTCTAGTATTGGGCCTTTAGAGCACGCAGATGTGAAGCATCTTCTCTGGCCTTGTGATTGTACATCAGACAGACTGAAAGTTGGCTTGGGCGAAACTTGCAGGTTTGTTCTGTATGCTGTGAAAACGTCATGTATCTTAGGGACCTCGTCTTCTTCTTCACTTAGATGATCATCATTAAGAGTGTTCAAAGCAGCAGGTGTTGGCAAAATAGTGGATGGCTTTTCTTTTCCTGCTGGGGGGACACTGTCTGAGGGGATGCCCATGCCCAGCGAGTCCAAGAGACTTACCGATATTAGGCTACTTTCAAATTTCTCGTCCATCTTTTCCATGACGGCTGCCAACATATCATTTAATCTGTCAAGTTTGGCAGAATTTTCTTCCACAGCTTTCATGACCTTACCACAAACACATTCACATTTCTTTTCCAATTCACTCTGGCCTGATTCATCGGATTCTCTTATGGGTACAGAGTCTGTTTCCTTCGCAGAACTATCTTCCCGCTCCACCAAACTGAGCACTTCGTCATCATTTTCAAAGATTGCAACTTTAGTTGTCTGGCATCCAAAGGTCCTGTTACCTTTGGTATGGTCCTCAACCTGTAACAATAAGGTGTCTGTTTGATCTTGTGACAAATGAAATGTGTAGAAAGGAGGTCTTTCTAGTTTTGGATCTTGCCCATTATAATCCCCACTACCTTCGTACAGTACTGTTATTTTCCTACTGTTGGTCCCCTAAATGTAATATATGATAAATACTTTAGTTAGAATGCTCAAGTTTAAGTTGACCAAGTCTTATGTTTAGTATTTCCTTTTAATTTACTGGTACCCATGTTGCTAAAAAATGTCGAAGTTTTGCACATTAAATGTTTTTGACAGTGATACTGAGTAAAATAATTAATTTTTGAAAAGTTTGGTCAACATTTTTAACAAATGTCTCTACAAAGGTAAATGTAAATATGCAACAACATGGTGACAACTCGGGTATGATCGGTTCTGATTTAAACAAACTTAAAAGTATGATAATACACTATATAACACTATAATACACAAAACTATTGAGACAATCTTATCGACCACGTTTCATATTCCAAATCAATCTAGATTTATAAGGGCAGTCATTCTGACCAAGTTTCATGAATATAAACAAAGAGGGCCCATATATATTGCTCACCTGACTACCATTGGTATAATACAAGTGGTCATGATTTTACATAATTCATAGAGTTCCACTACTCAATGCTTAGTAACATTCCAAATATCTAAGCTATGTCTGCCGGCTTGTGGTTTCATTAAGGTTTTCCCCATATAAGCCTATGTAAAATCAAGTGACCTATCTCTCCCTCCATGGATGGGATAATTTTGACCAAGGGGTCATAATTTGAAAAATCTTGGTAGAGGTTCACTAGGTATTATTGCACTTCAAATATCTAATCTCTAGACCTTGCGGTTTCACAGAACAAAAAATGTGAACATTTACCTATATAAACCTGTGTAAAGCCAGGGTAAATTTTGATCATGATCAGTGAGTCATAATTAGAACAATCCTGGAGAAGGTCTTGTAGTTTCAGAGAAGAAGATTTTTATTTAAAGTTTTTCCTATATAAGCCTATGTAAAACTAAGTAACCACCAGCATGGGGTCAATTTTTACGATGAGGTCATAATTTGACCAATCTTGGAAAACGTCCACTAGACTATGCTACATGCCAAACATCTAAACTCTAGGTCGTGGTTTCAATGAGGAAGATATTATTTTTCCCTTTTTGTTGCCATAGCAACCAGAGTTTTGCATAGAATGAAATTCTTTGAACAACTTTGATGCTTCATTCATGCATGGAGCATACCTGCTAAGTTTCCTCAACATTGGCCTAGTAGTTTCAAAAAGAATGTCGTTTCAAGGAAATGGCAGATGGACAGATGACGTACGACAGACCCAAGACAGTGAGCGCTCCTTATAGCTTACTTTGGCACTGAGTGCAAGGTGAGCTAAAAATGCAGTCTCTGTTGAATGCAAAAGTTTGAGAGATGACATAATGCTACGGTCACCAAGCAATCATAACTAGAGCTATCACTAAATGTGATTAATACCCCCAAAAGACTGCTTTATAAACTGAAGAAGTTCGTAGTAACATAATACCTTGCAAACAAACTAAAAAGAGATATTGTTCTTAGCAGTTCCTTTCATTGTGCTTGACCAGTATTGAATTCCAACTTGTAGTTTAACAAAAATGCTCCAGACAAGGAAAAGTAACAAAGGGCAATAACCCTGTAATTAGTCAAGATGGAGTTATGGTTCCTGTGCACTGCACTTCCTCTCATTGTGCTTGACCATTGTATGAAGTTGTATTGAATTCCAACCAGAAGTTTTCAAGTTATGCTCCGGACAAGGAAAAGTAACAAAGGGTAATAACTCTGTAATGAGTCAAGATGGAGTTATGGTTCCTGTGCACTGCACTTCCTCTCAATGTACTTGACCATTGTATGAGGTTGTACTGAATTCAAACTAGTAGTTTTCAAGTTATGCTTTGGACAAGGAAAACTAACAAAGGGCAATAACTCAGTAAATACTCAAGATAGAGTTATGGTTCTTGTACACTGCACTTTCTCTGAGTGTGCTTGATCATTGTATGAAATTGTATTGAATTCCAACAAGTAGTTTTCAAGTTATGCTCCGGTCAAGAAAAATTAAAAAAGGGCAATAACTCTGTAATTAGTCAAGATGGAGTTATGGTTCTTGTGCACTGCACTTCCTCTCAATGTGCTTGACCATTGTATGAAGTTGTATTGAATTCCAACTAGTAGTTTTCAAGTTATGCTTTGGACAAGGAAAAGTAACAAAGGGCAATAACTCTGTAATTAGTCAAGATAGAGTTATGGTTCTTGTACACTGCACTTTCTCTGAGTGTGCTTGATCACTGTATGAAATTGTATTGAATTCCAACAAGTAGTTTTCAAGTTATGCTCCGGTCAAGAAAAATTAAAAAAGGGCAATAACTCTGTAATTAGTCAAGATGGAGTTATGGTTCTTGTGCACTGCACTTCCTCTCAATGTGCTTGACCATTGTATGAAGTTGTATCGAATTCCAACTGGTAGTTTTCAAGTCATGCTCCGGACAAGGAAAATGCAACAGACCGCCCGCCCAACCGACCGACCAGCCACCAGGTGACTCCTATATACCCCCCTAAACTTCGTTTTGGGGGTATAATAATGGGCAAAAAAAGCTAAAAAAGAATGGGTAATAATGAAGTCTTCCTCACTCATACCGTTATTGTGGTGCTCTGTTGTGTATCAGTGTTGTTATCAGTTACAGCCGAAGTACCCTGACTTTTGGATGTCTTTTTTTGGTTTCTTGTCACTTTTTTTCTTTTCTTTAACCATTCTTTTGGACTGAAACAGAACAAAGTAAAGTTGTGATATCTGTGAAACTAACTTATCTTAAAACTTATCTTTCTCATCATCTCACTTTAGTATCAAAACCTAATAAGCAACAAATATTCCTGAAACATTTAACATATAGGTTTTTATGGTCCTTATAAAAAATTCACTTTCCAATTTAAATGAATGGGTGTTTGTGGTAAAACTAGATGCCATCTGCAGGCATTTGGATTGAAGGGAAAATAGTTTTGATGGCAACATAATGTTCCATAGTGATCAACAACTATCAATAACAAGTCAAAAATAGATATCCTGTCCTAATTGCTAGGTTTTACCTTGATCATTGAGGAACAGACCTTGGTTTTACCGCAAGACACTGCACAATTGCACAACTGTTAAGGACAGTGTTGATCCTTCAATTAATAAGAAACATGCAATCCAGACAAGCTTGTGTTGCTTGATTTTTCTAGTAAAGACAGTTATAAGGGCTTAAATCAGTAACACATCTCTATCATCAGTTACACTGACTTACTTAGTTAGAGATGTGAACATGACTAGAGAGAGCTAAATATTACCTCAGTTTTTCGTCTTTTTCTGCTCTGTTTTCCTTCATTTTCTGCCTCAGAAGATGAATCTTGGCCATCACTTCCACTATTTTGTGGTTCCTGTAATTATAGAATAAGGCACACACCTAAACAATAGTGCAGGGACAGTTCAAAATTACTCACTAAATGAACTGAGAGCATCTGCAATGCAAGACAAGTCTGCAGTTCCCATATACAGCAAATATCCTACAAATGAGCAACAGTCTGAGCAGTTCAATAAAAATTATCAATATTCACTCATCTAAATGGGGTCTTATTTGTAAAACGAACTTATCTATCACCCATAGTCTACATGTAAGCAATATACTTTTAAATCTTGGTCAGATAAAATAATGGAAGAAACTAGATGGTTGTTTTCTCAAAAACATATGCCTCTCCAAGACAGTTTATCAATGAAGGAAATACTGAAGCAGGATATTAAAATAAAGCAAGACGGTGGCTGTAGAAATTGTAGAATTAAGAAAAAAAGCTAAAAAGAAGAAAAAAGCAGTCACCCTGAAAACATTTAAAAAAATCTTGTTTAAATTTTTTCAGGAGGCCCGGGGTCAATGTCACTATTACCCGTGCAGTTCTAAATCAAATTGATGGTATTTGGTATAAATGACAACGAAATATAAGTTTAATGGCCATGGATTCATTTAACAATTCCCTATAAAAAGACATGTTGAAACTCTGACCTAAGTAGCATTTTCCGCACTTAGATGTACGACATATTTTATCATGCTAGCATGCCTGAATGAAATTGCGTCGCTCTGATTGGAGCGGCGTAATAAATCATTGTGCTTTCTTTGAAGATGTGATCAGCTGTCGCCGAAATGAACTCTGACCGTTACATTTTGACTTGTGTTGAATTCACGCCCCTCTAATCAATTTCGTTAGCTGTTGTATATGGGATGAGAGACATTTTTAATGGAATTATTATATGTCATTCTTATATAAATTCTCACCTCAGTCTCTGCATCTTCTGGCCACACAGACAGATAGCCACCAATCTGACCTCCCCTTTTTGCTGCATCAAGAGCTCTCGATCTGTGAGACTTTGACCAAGTGTTCTCAAAGCTATTGAGTTCAACTTTTGAATCTGTAAAAAGGAGCAAAGCTTAAAATCACTAAAATGTTCAGAGAAAATTTTAAATCTTCAATGAAACTACTGCAAACTTAATATCTCTATGTCAATTGTGTATCTTTGATCTTTTCTATCAAACTGTTGTTAAACAACAAATGAAAGATCAAAATTTGTAAGATGTTGTAAGATTTTAACACCCATTCCATTTCTGGTCATTTCAACAGGTGAGTAATTTGGTTATCCATATCATCCTCAGTAAGAAACAACCAACTCTCTCAAACAAGGAGACTTGGTCCTTAAGGACTCAAACCACTTATTGGACTTATTGACTTTACAGCATATGGCTATTAACAAGCCTAAGGAAATCCCCAAGGCATTTATATATGGCGAGCTAGTTGTATTACGGAAAACTCTTACAAAAGCAATTATACATCCTTAATAATCTGCATCTTGATTAGCTCTGCCACACTTCCATTTAAACCTATAATCATCACATCTCTTCTGGTTTTAGTTTATACTAATTTATTTTAGCTTGATTGTCACTCTCGAGTCCACTTCCTGGAAGAACCAGTACTGGTGTCATATGAGGAAAAAGTCGTGACCCTGATGGCTCGAACCTGCAACCTCCGGGATGAGCAGCAGACACCTTAACCTCTACACCACCGCTCCTCTTCTGGTTTATGTTAATTATTTATATTCATCTATAACTATTATCAAATATTCAAAGAAACTGAGTACTACCTGACAACTCTAATACTTCAACTTTGTACTGCTTCCCTGACAAACAAAGTGTACACTGTAATGAAGTTTGCACCTCTGTATCACTTCTTATCTTACTTGATTCAACAACTGCAGTGCAACCGTCTTCATCAAACAAAACCAAGGCATACCGTAACATGTCTGAAAACATAAGGACATAAATTATTGAAATTTTAATTATATACCTTTTACCGAATATCGTGTAAAATTTTATATAAATGTAAATTTGTGTCACTAATATCAACCTTATATCAACATCAGTAATAGATGCAAGTAATGCAAAATGTTAATCATATTTAACTGCAGCAATGTGGATATATTTTCTCAACCTTTAGCATAGGAATATTATATGAATATGCATCAACTTACACCGTAGAATTAAAGCTATGATACAGCTAAATTCATCTGATACCGAAAATTTGACACGGGATGTTGTGTTTTACTGTACAAATATATTTCCACTAACTCAAAAGCCTCGTTACTTACGGTATGACCGTAAGTCTCACCTTAACTAAAGGTGACAAAATCGACCCCTTAACATCACCGTAACTATAGTTAACTACTTGAGAAAGACTTTAAAATTTACTTGATCTACTTTATAAAGACTAAAATGTAATGTTTTCCTTTGAAGTTGCATATACGTATGTATGTTTTTAGTTTTACATCGAATATCAGTATATACATGTATTTTCACCTTTCCTTTCACGAAATCAAGCAGCTAGCTTCTTTTGAATAACCGTTTCTTGCATAAAAGTAAATTGTGTTTGCTTTACCTTATTTCTGATAGCAATTTTTTTTGTCTTTGCGATCAGTGCAGATCATGATCATCATGCACATCTGTGCAGTCTTTTCGGTGGGCACCCCATTGAACAATTAATGGTTCTGTCGAAATTGAAAGATGGACCAGTCCATTAAAGAACTGAATTCAACAGACTACGGCTTAATTAATGAAATATTTCCGCACACCCGCGGCATCATAGTTTAATTGTCATCCGCGGCATCAATGCGTAACGATAGTATGGGCACCTAGTATATGGCGCTGCCCCGAATGCTATATTCGGAGCATGTGTTCGAATAAAGTTTCTGCAACTCCTGACAAGCTTTGTTTGCCAGCATAGCTTCCAATTTGGAAGCGAATGTACAATGTATATACGACTTACAGCTTGGACTTTGCATTTTCTATAGAACGAAATGCATTTAGGAAATGGCAAATATTCTCACCAACACTTTAAACTTCAGAAATAAGGACACACTATTAAATAATTTAAACTTTTCGTTAGAAATTGTTTAGATAATGCATCTGGACGGACATACGCACAGACTAAGGACGTTTTGAGCTTATCCTTTAGGTGTTACTATGATCTTTTTACTCTTCTATACAATGTTTTACCGCCGCAATACATGATGTAATGAACCCGGAAACCACCCAATGCAAATGTGCTCGGAAACTCAACACCCTAGTGTATACTGGGTATGTGTGGACGGACGGACAGAATTACATAAAAACGGGTTGGTTGCATCATCGAAAAATGTTTGATAGTGCGTTCAGCAGAAGATGACTGTGTAAGCATTTGCTAAAATATATATTATCCACCACTACTATGAAATTGTGATTTTAGCAAAGAAACAACCATGCTACTTCAATACTTTATAATAAGTCTTTATATACAGAAAATCACGTCATATAATAGGTCTTTTCAGTAAAATCCCTGCAAACTTAACTTCATTTCGAATAGCCACATGATTGTTTCCCACTTGGGGAGAGGCGCTTACATTTGAAGGTGCCAACTACAAGATCTTTTGAAATGATAATGTGCAAGTTGCATCTGCACGATGTATTAGGATAATCTTGAAGACTCCGTTGGAATTCTGCAGATGTTAGGTACCTAAAACCAAATAAAAATGCGCCATCTTTGCCCTAGAAGTGATTTATCCCATGTCCGTTGTATTGCAGAGAAATTTAGTGCATGATGGCAAGATAGTCTAAAAGAAAACGTCTGCATTTAAAATAAGAAATATTCCTCTAGATCTAAAATACAACATGTCTCATTCATACGTCCGGTCCTCCAGAAGAAATAAAACTCACTGGACCAAAGTGTCTCGTAGTTATAATATTCCCAACTACATGAAAATACAACAAGGCGTTTTTGAGTTGAATAACGGACAAACGTTTCAAGTTTCATTCCCCCTATAACTTTGACCTTTGACATTAAGATCCCAAATTGTAATATGCACAATTAAAATTTATACTGATGTTTTGCACCAAGTTGGACGAAAATCCGAAAATCTATCAAGGGGTTTGGAGATGAAGAGCAGACAAGATTTTCAAGTTTCAGACCCCTGTTGACCTTGACATTTGACAACATTAACTATACTTCATACTGATGTTTTGCAGTAAATTCGATAAAAATCCAACAAGACGTTTTGAATATAAAGGTCGGACAAAAGTTTCAATTTTCAGGCCCCTCTGACCTTAACCATTTAACCCCAAATTACAATATGCACAACTAGACTTCATACAGATGCTTCGCACTAAGTTTGATGAAAATTCAGTTAGGGGATTGGAGATGAAGAGCGCACTATATAAGATTGACAGACGGACGGACGGGCCAACACAAACGGCACGATGAAAAAATGTCTCCCGTCTGATGGGGCGAGACATAACGCATGCCAACCTTTCTTGCGTAAAATTAAAATCGGTGTTGTGTTTTCTAAGCCAATATTATTTACTTTCAATATGCCGATATTAGAGTTTATGCATTACAGAGACTGACCTTATCTACTTACGACGTCGTAAGTTACGGTATCACTAAGGCGTCGGTAAGATGTGTTTTGAGTTACTGGAATAGTGTTATCTTAGCGCCACCTTAGCACCACCGTAAAGTCCGTCGTAACTTAAGATAAGGTGAATTTTTCGAGTTAGTCACCCCAGAACCATATTTATGTTTAGTACAAATAAAGTCAAGAGATTTGTAAGAATATGTAGTCAGTGACTTTTTACACTGTATCCTCAATATTTCTAAATCGATACAAAAATTTTAAACAATGACATCTCTAAATTATTGCATGATTTGTATCGTAAGTGTCATATATCTCATTTTCAAGTCACCAACATGATATAAAATATAGCTTTTATTTATAAAAAAAATACCATCCTGAACATTGGTTGTCTTGGAATAATTGCCTTTTTTCTTGATTAGGGTAAGAGATGACAAAAGTACCAGTTGGTACTTGACTAAGATACGATTTTTACATTAACAAAAATTTCATTTATCAGAGAAATTTTAGAATTAAAAAATTTGGACAGACTGAACAGTTTAGTACCAGGACAGCCAACTTTTTTAGTAATGATTTAGATATAGATCTATATAAATATATAAATATTATGTAAAATGTGTACATTAAAATTTAGCGTACAGTAAGAATTTCTTTTTAAAATGTCATTAAATGGAAATGTCATTGATTTACGTTTTCAAAGTTTTTGATTATTTAGTTTTAATAGGTGTGATAACTTTGGCGGTCACATCAGACGGAATAAAACAGAAAAACTATTTCTTTGAAATACAAATAGTATCAAATTAAATCATTAAATGTGTCATTATCAATACAGTCAGTTTGAACTACCAAATCACAACACTCAATAAATTAAATTTAGTAAAATTACTTGCAGATACAATGATACTTAAAAAAAGTGAGCCGTTCTTGAAGTGGGCTTTTCTGGACCAACACCTGACTGAACATGCGCATAAAAAATTTAATGTATTGATGTCATGAAGACTGTCATAAAGACACTCTAAAAAAGTCCTAAGACCAATTTAGTTACCGATATGGAATCCAGAATTACTGTAGACATTGCATTGTTTTTATACTCTACTGTAAAACCTCTGATTGGGCAGTTGAACATATTAAAAAAGATGTTGACACATCAGTATCTTTAGAATCTAAAACATTTTGCATTGCAGCAAATGTAGGAGTATCCTGGTAATTGTGGTGATAAATAATGACATGTTTTCTGAAGGTAGTCACGTAAGTTGTCTACCTTTTCTAAATAGAAAGTGAAAGTAGAAATTTTCGGAAATGTGAATCATCAGTTTTATGTGAAATAGTACTTACCATGCATTAAAATAAAGTAGTCTTTCTCTTAAATACGGCTATGTGTAATAAGTTACATGTATACTTTGTTGATATATCTTAGAAAAGATGCACGTGCATTTTTAATCGTTGTGAACAGGTGAAAACGTACTTCACAACCCATTAAAGTATACCTTTTATGTTTTGCTCGTGAATGAGCACAATCCCAAACCGGCAACTGGACCAAATGAAATGATTCCATCCTTTCAGCGACCGAAATCATACGTTTTAAATGATAAACTAAGTTGTTTAGATTCAGCATTGAGCAGACATGACAGTTTTAATACAACTATTTGTAACGGTCGTTTCAATTGGCTCGTGTCATTCGGGGTTCTGGGATAAGATATTTTTAGCATAATAATAAAACGCTTACCTTCGAAAGTTTGTCCAGCACGATTAAAGTCCAAAATAAAGTATAATTCAATTTTCACACGCGTTAAGCAATTATGTCAAATAAAAGGCGCATCAACCTTCTATGTCTAAGTATTTATAACCAAGTGTCGAAATGAGTTGATACGTTCTGGGGAATAATTGGGTCACACAGGTGTTAGATTATGACACCTTCGATCCCAATTTCTTGCACCTTTTCATGACAACTTTGAAATTGCCCGACAGTCTAAAAATTGGCAGACGTTGAAAGAGTATATATGTAATTAGAGTTTAATTATAGCTCTAATTAGTATGTGTGCCGCTATTCAACTAATTTCTAATTATGATATGTTTGCTATATTACTGGAAATTGTCGATAGTTAAGGACTTTTAAGTGGGGTTGAATAAGCTCTTACATTGTAATTAGTCATCTACTTATAATATTATTGTAAAACAAACGAAAATGTCCGAGTTAATCGAATAATCGTTTATCGTTTCGTTCATCGGGAATCATGTATCGTGTTTCGTTCTCATCGCTCATCATTCAACATTCATTCATCAGTTATCGTGCGTTTATCGTGCGTTCCGTTTGCGTGTATCGTGCGTTTATCGTTCATTCCGTGTGCAAAGTTACACGTGAGCACCACTGTAAATCTAGCACAACGTCGCATTTTGCAAGAGTTTGGCATTAAAAATAAGCAACAGTGGAACGTTGCCTGCTTTTATACATGTATACGGTACAAATGTAACATGAGACTATTTCTGGGACATTTGGGATGTACGCTATGTTATCGTGCTTAGAACTTCTTGAAATAATTTGCAGTTTCGTTATTTTCAGTTTGGAGAAGTAATCCTTTGGTCAATTATAAGGCCGTGTCCCGCAATCGGACTTCAATCAAAAGGGGAAAGAGTACAAGTCATATTCGATACAAAGTGATCCTGTTGAAAGACATGCTTGTGTATTTGATATCTTCCCGATTTAAAAAGCGACATCCTCTCAAATAAGACGTTACGTTATAGTTATGAGTCAGGGCTTCATATGAATTTATTGTATTTGTTCTACGTTTTCTGCCTTACCAGACTGTTCATGAAATCTTATGAGCAAACGTGCAAATTATGTTTTAAATACTGTGGATGAAATGCGTTGATTAGTGTTTGTACCCGAGGCAAATTCTACGATTTAATGGGACACCCCTCGTATTGATACTTGCTATGTAAAAGGGACTGAACAGCGGTTTGAGTAATATTAACATGTTGGCATAAACTTATATAGTCATAGTCACCAATGGATAGTATAAAAAATAACCATCTACAGTCAGTCAGATCATCAGAAATATGTTCCACAGTAGCCTGTTAATCAAGCGATGAGAAAAAGTAACAGGCAAAATACATGGTCGTGTAAAACTGTGTAGTGCAACGCTTCAATAAAGTGAAACAAACAAAGAAAATAGCAGACATACACGGTCAAACGGCCCACAAAACATCAAACAAGACATAATGAAGTGATGTATTGACTCAGACCTTACTGTATCAAAATGGTCAGTTACCTGAAATATCAGCTATTGGATTTGCAACTGCTTAATAGCATGATACAGTGAACTCCGTTTA
Source organism: Saxidomus purpurata (assembly GCA_022818135.1). Taxonomy (NCBI): domain Eukaryota; kingdom Metazoa; phylum Mollusca; class Bivalvia; order Venerida; family Veneridae; genus Saxidomus; species Saxidomus purpurata. The sequence goes on along the minus strand of JAFMSR010000019.1, from coordinate 19,512,462 downwards.
TTACGATTTCCTTGGGACCATTTAAATGTGTTCCTTATATCCGAACATTGTCATATCCGTTTAACATTTTTATTTAAATTATAAAAAGCAAAAACATCCGGGAAGAGAAAAATTGTTGCTTATATTCGGAGTTTCGCTATATCCGGAGTCCTTATATACGGAGTTTATTGTAACTGCACTCTTCCATTCGCTCAACTCAAAGAAGAACATTTTAATAACGTGCAATGTACTACCACTAGGTTTGGTCCCGCATAGAACACGATACTATTGAGTTATGAACTAGAACAGCCATTAAACATTTAAAGGCATAATGTGTAATGACATACTATTGACGAGTGCAAAAGCCCATGATTGAATGATTGTACAAAACATTTAGGTCTTATATCTTAGTCCTGTTTGAGACCTTACAATTATGTCACGACTACTACGGGGTTAGATCTGGTTTAACTTCTATTTGATCGTTTTACGAACTCACTAGTTTATGATATACATAAATAGTAACTCCGTAGGGATACTAATTATGAAACGATTCAACAGTCCACTTTTTACTCAATATATCGGCAAAATATTTAGTAAAGAGTGGAATTTTGAATTGCTTCACTAGTTTATGCTATACATACATAGTAACTCCGTAGGGAGAATAATTATGAAACGATTCAAACGTCCACTCTTTACTGAATATCTCGGCCGAAATATTTAGTAAAGAGTGGACTTTTGAATTGTTTCACTAGTTTTTGATTTTGTTTATGCTTAATGTAATCACTGTCTACCTCTTTAGTGGTCCTTCTTTTTTCATTTATACGATTTAAGTATAATCAATCAAAGCATTATGATAAAGCAATTATTGAATGCTAAATGTTAGCATTATATCTTTAGTTTAATGTGTATATTGGATCATTTAAGGAATAAACTGATGAAAAACATGGTGTTTATACATTTCGCCCTATGCGTCAAACAAGACTCTCACAAAACAAACGCAACAAACGCGCGATGAAAGATTTGGTTCTAGAGAAACAAAATAGACATATTATATATATATGATACGTTCTGATTTTAAACTATAGTCTATTTTTAATTCTTACACAAGCGACTGCCTTTTACCTTTTCCAACAGATCTACTGATCGCAATATCAATAGGGGTCATCTGATGATGATGATGACCAAACTCTACATCAAGTTTCAAGATCCTAGGCCTAAGCGTTCTCCAGTTATCGTCCGGAAACCGTTTTACAGCTCACTGTGACCTTGACCTTTAACCTACTGACCTAAAACATTATAGGATTCCTCTGGTGGCCATGACCAACCTCCACATCAGGTTTCAAGATCCAAGGCCTAAGCGTTCTTGGGTTTGTATCCAGAAACCAATCTGCAAACGAATATATCCCTCTTATTCGAAGGGGGCATACATTTTGAAATGTTATGGTATAACAGGTACATGTAGTACTCTTAACTGAATATCTGAAATTATTTATGATATAACTCGGACAGTTGCCCTGGGAGGTGAAATTTCGAAAACCGTACCAGTGACCTCAGGTGTTCCCAGGGCACTGTCTTGAGACAGACCCTCTTCTTGATAATTATCAATTAATTTTCAGATTACATTCAACACATAAATTTATGTTGCATTTCTTGTGATATAATTCAAAAAGAAATTGAAAGTTAAAACGAAAATACCTAAGTAATTATTCAAAACCCACTAACATTTTCAACATATTTCAAGTTTGGTGATATTCCATCCATTGGTTTATCAATGACGAGAAGAAGCCTTTAACAGGTTTTTCTATTTTTAGAAACACATCCCCCTGTTTGCACTGGATCGGAACTATTTCCTGTTTTTCAAAAGGGGAAAATGCAAGATTGCTATAGAGGAAGTTTGGAGACATTCTATTCATTGGCTCAGTAGAAACCATTTAAGGTTGTTTTATTTAGTAACAGCCGCCCCTTTGAGCGCTGGACTGGTACTTCATCCTGCATATTGAAACAGGACAATGCAAGGATGCTGCAGAGCAGATTTTATGACATTCCATACATTGGTTCATAAGAAGAAGTTTTTGAAGCATTTTCTATATTAAGCAAAAGCTAACGCTGTGAGCACTGGACCAAAACCATTCCCAATTTTGAAATGGGTCAATGCAAGGATGCTTCAGGATAGGTTTGGTAAAAATCAGACATGTAGTTTCTGAATAATACTTGACTTCGGGAAAACATGCGTGATTGCTACATTTAGCCCCCACCAAACACTTTGTGAAACAGTGGTATAATAACAAGTCTATCACTTTTTACAACAATGAAACAGTGGTATAAAAACAAGTCTATCACTTCTTACAACAGTGCCATTTACTGGACTTTTACATACCTACGCCATCATGCTCATGGTTGGCCATGATGTGACCTGGTCACCATGTCATGTATTACATACCTAGGCTATCACTGCTCATGGTTGGCCTTGATGTGACCTGGTCACCCTGTCATGAATTACATACCTAGGCTATCATCGCTCATGGTTGGCCATGATGTGACCTGGTCACCCTGTCATGTATTACATACCTAGGCTATCGCTGCTCATGGTTGGCCATGTGACCTGGTCACCCTGGCATGTATTACATATCTAGGCTATCACTGCTCATGGATGGCGATGATGTGACCTGGTCACCCTGTCATGTATTACATACCTAGGCTATCTCTGCTCATTGTTGGCCATGATGTGACCTGGACACCCTGTCATGTATTACATACCTAGGTTATCACTGCTCATGGTTTGCCATGATGTGATCTGATTGTGTTGCCGACTCATGTTGAGATCTATTCCTGTATCCGTGTCTTCTATCACTAACTGATGATGATCAGGGTCAAGTGCCTGCAAACAGATTGATGAATGTTACAGAGTTATTTCCCCTGAATACTCTCTGACATTTCTCAATAAACCTAAGGACAAATCAAATGAAAATCTTTCCGCTTTTCAAAGATTCATATTATTTTACGGGCTAGTATAAAAGTTTTTTCTTGGGGTTTAACATTGGGTTTCATAGCAATGGAGTATTTCACAAGTTGGCAGTTTTACCTAATCATTATAATTCCTGTAGGGACAAGAACATGACCTGGTCTGTAATAAAACTATAAACTGCTCATATGAAGTGCGTGCACTCACAGCCCTTGATCAATGACAAGTTAGTGATTTGAGTTCAGCGACTTATTACTCAATGATGGAGGTGGTAGTACTTAAAATGCTTCTGTAGCTCATTGTTTATCATGAAAAACTAAGATGTATGTACCTGTGCTCGAAACTTTAAGAAATCCTGAAAAGAGATTCTCGATGTACACTTCACACCTAGCTGATCCAGTATATCACTTGTCCACTCGTCTAAGCTCAGTTGTTTGCACATAAAAGCAAAATTATCCCTGTTAAAATAGAAATAAGTAATATGTCAGAATATGCAAAGTGAATATAAGAAATACGGCCTCCGGATTAAAAAATCTGCAGTAAATAGAGGAAATTTGTTGAGTGGATATGGAATATATCTCATTGAGACGTGATACAATTGTAATAATTTCACGAGCGCTAAGCACAAGTTTAAATGTGAAAATTGTATCACTTTGTGTTGCTGCAACATTTTGGTAGCTATTTGAGAGTCGAAGACCAATCTATTTTGACAAGTAGCTAATAAGCGAGTATCAACGGTAACTGTGACTAAAAAGTATAGCTTGACGGGGAGACAAACACCACAATTTGTCTCCCTGTCCGGCTAAGTCAGAAGAGGAGATTCTGTGTCTACCTGCCCAGGACCAAACGAGCAGAGACTGCCTTGTCAAAATTACAAGTAGGGCTATACCTTAGCCCAACTAATTGTGCGCCAGGGCTTTTTGCTATATACGATGGCCGCCCTTTGTAGAGACAGACATCTATAATATCAGTTTGTAAAATCGGTCAGTCTTGCAGTCGAAATATTGAGGCTAGGCTGTATCCCGGTCTAATCAATTTTCGGTCACGTAAGGATATTTCTATACACACCAATGCTAGGTGTACAAATTTAATATTTTTGTGATATGTGCTATACCTATATACTGTGACTTTTCAAGTCTACTAATTGGACAAAGTAGATCAAAACAATTCTTTATTTAAAAAAGATACGCCTCTAAAAGTTAGAATTCGTGCAGTTCAATTAGAGACAACAATAATTCAAAATACAAAACCTATTCAAAAAACCATCTTTGTCGTCGTCACAAGATTCAAAAAGTTTTTTCAGTCTTCCCTCTTCGCTTGTACTGCTGGAACCACTCTCGGTACTCGTTTGTGAGTCAAGAGAACGATCCCTGTTATTGTCTCGCCTAGTAAGCTCTGCCACAGCAGATCCGTCTTCATTTTCTTAAAATATTACAACAAATATTATGCAGCATCTCAAGTTTTTTTGGACTTCAGGTAACCGGTTGTATTGTCTCCTGGTGCTCTACCTACCAGCAATAGTCATCACAAGCCAGTGTCTTACCGGATGTTGTCTGACATATTCCAAATGACGGATTGGATCTATGAAGACCACAGAAAGAGCCGGTGAATTACGGAAAGTTCCGGAAACGTTCGCCGATATAACTGTTTAAAACAAAATGACAATTATTGTTATTATCATTAATTGATAGCCGTTTATGTAATGTTTCATTTTAGAAAATATATGTGTCATATTTATGTAATAGTAGTTCAAAACTCGATAAGAAATGATCATAGTCTCAGTATATTGCCATCTGCACACTATCGGCAAAACGCAACGGCTCCAATTTAACGATGCTGCTCCAACTAGCGTAACGACAAGGCTCCAATAAAACATGGCCGATTTCGTAAAAAAACACACACGAGTATAACAGATTCGTGTATATAACCTTCTACATGTGACGTTTATATCAATATAAAAATCCAAAGTGAAAAATATTTGTAAATAATTTCAAGACTGCATATATAAATGATTATTGCTAGCAGTTAACGCTCCAGGTCAAATGAAATTTGTAGCAATATGTCACTTTAGTTCTTGAAAACGAGTACCCCCTTATACGTAAATGTCCACTTTATAACGAACTCCGTAGAAAATACATAAGGAAATACTTTTATGCGAGACCATCTATGTTAAATGTTTTAGAACTTCTACAAAACAAATCATCTGTGATACAAATATGAGTGTTTATAGAAGAAGCTTTGTTCTTACGAAATGTTATTTTGAACTCCCGTTCAAACTGGTAAGAATAATAATGTTCATCCGCGTTTTCGACTTCTGAAAGTCATAATTACTAGTTTCATATTGTTTGTATGACCTGTTAATATTTACGTGTTAATATCATATGTAATAATATCATATGAACAAGACGATGCACACTATGTATAAGTCTGAAATAAAAAAAATGTTCTGCTCTCTTCATGAATCCTGTCATTTAAGCAAAGTATTTGGAATATTTTCATGTTCTATGTTTATTTTACAATGAGGAGGGACAAAATGGCATAAACACGTGATATTTTTCGATAAGAGATTCTTTTATAACTGCAATTGTTCTAAAACGTCTTTGAAAAAGGTTGGTGAAAAAACGAATTGGAACTGTTTCGTTGTATCCTAAATTGGAGTCTGAATCGTTGTATTGTTGAAAAGGTAGATTTTTGCCTATAGACATACCAGATCGGTAAACTACGAGTATAATCTTGCGAGATTTGACTAAAAGTAACATGCCAGTGCATTTGTTTTATCCTAAACACCTTAACTTCGCTAATTTTGATCAACATCCATGTACTTTCGTGTGTTTCGCACTGTTTATCGTTGACTCCTCTGCATTCAACTTGCATTACTTTCATACGCACGGATGTCTGAAAAAGCCGACAAGCTACGGTCATGCAGGACAGGTGTGGGCATTCCGTAAGAGTATTCATTTCATCAGAATTTGCGAATAACTATAAAAAATACACGAATCTGTTATACGCGTGTGTGTTTTTTAACGAAATTGGCCATGTTTCATTGGAGCCTTGTCGTTACGCTAGTTGGAGCAGCATCGTTAAATTGGAGCCGTTGCGTTTTGCCGATACAGTGTGATTTGTGTATCCCTGTTTCTCGTATTCTCGGGGTGTGTCATATTCTCGTTTTCTACATTAAAGGTGTCAAATTGGCAACTCTTTGTTATCATTTACAGAGATATGATACAAAACTGGCACAAAAACAGTTTCAAGTAATTTGACTTAAAATTAATTAAAAGTTTGGCATTTTACTGAAATTGCTGAAATTTCCTTATTTTTTGTGGTGGGGTTAGTAAAAGTGCCCATATTGTTTTATTCTGCTGACTATCATTATTATTTTTGTGTTATTTGTAACATTTGGCATTTATAAGTTTTTTTGATTCTACAATGTGGCAATGCAAGAGACTCAACATAAATCTTCCCGAAAATTTCTTCTCATTTCTGAGTATGAGGGTGACCTCAGATACTGTAGCACACTTTACATAAGGCGAAACATCTTGCAATTTATGATGACACTAACTGAAAGATGATAATTTTTTCTATCAAATTTCATGTTTACAATGTTACTAAAAAATGTGAACTGTTTTATAGGTAACAAATTTACATGCTTAGCCCCCTGAGAATACGAGAAAACAGGATACATGCAGAAGTTAGACTGTAAGAGAGAGGATCACTGAGCTTCACATGCAGCACCCTATGGCCACCATATGGACAGGAGACACCAACCAGGCTGACATAATCGTTACCAACACCGACATAAACCAGCAACTTCTGTGTATGATTTATGACACATACTCTGAACAAATGATCAAGTTTCCTGCAAGAGTCCAAAACACCCTCAAACTATTTGTTGCAAACAGGGATCCTTCGTGGTGATATGCAAACCAATACCAGGAGTGAGCGACTTCAGCAAAGGCATTGTCAAAGCGGACGCGCAGGCAGACAGGAAAAAGACTTTAAGGCAGAGAATCGTATTTTGGAGAAAAGTGAATATTGATGATATGAGGGCTGAAATTCAAAGTTTTTCCAACCTTACACGTATCCACAGTACGGTCATTGACATCAATGACCTTCAACACGGCATTCTCGTCTATCAAGGAAGACATGATTCCCAAAAAGCTAATCTCCAGCCGTTCAACCAGCCGTCGGTCAACCGCAAGGTCAATCGCTTATCACGCAGGAAGACACGCGCATACAAGCGCTACAAGGGTATAATTACAGAAAGGACCACTTCCAGAACGGACCAGTACCAGGACGACCCACTACCGGAAAGGCCTAGTCCAGAACGGCCCACTTTTAAGTATAACTGTATTATAGTATAAACGATGAACTAATCGTTGAAGGAAATTGTCGCTGTCAAGGTTTACGTGCAATTATTGTTGCACCAGAAACTCGACACTTTGCCACAATATTGCAATGTCCTCCTGGCAGTTCATAACACTTTTAGAAATTTCATCTTACCTCTGAGTCTTAAACTGTGTTCGTTAAGGCAGGGCGGGGTCACTACAAATATACAATGCTGCCTATGGACTTGTTTCACGAGTTCTTAAAGAGCTACACCACAAGAGAGCACACAACATCTGAAACTAGCAGTGTCCTTCCAGACAGGAGAAGTGCAGTCGTCGCTCCTGTCTATAAGAAATCCAAGGTCAGAAACTGCATGCCAAGTACTCTTACATGTATTGCTTCCAAATTAATGGAGCATATTCTGGTTTCCAACATATTGAAGCATTTTGGCAATAATAACATGCTAAGCCGGTACCAGCATGGCTTTAGCTGTAAGCATAGCTGTGAAACAAAACTTATCAGCTTCACACATCATTGAGAATGGTAAACAAACAAATATAATAGTTATAGATTTCAGTAAAGCTTATCCAGTCAGTGTTCTCCAGGGTTCAGTCTTAGTCATTTGTCTATTTCTGGCTTATATAAATGATTTATCTGACTTAGATACTAGTAAGTAAAGACAGTATAGTATACCGTATCTCTCCATTAAGTCCACATCCGATTCACAAATCCTTCAAAAAAGACCTGCATTCTTTTTTGAACAGTGGGAAAAGGACTGGTCCATGGACTTTAACACGTATAAATGTGAGGTGTTGTGAATTACTTGCAAAAGAAAAATAGGTGTTACCATCAGTAATGAGTGTTCATGGGGTACTTTGTCAAATGCTTTGCCGAAATCCATAACAATAATTATATCGGTTTGGATGGGTCTGAGACGGGCTTATATTTTGAATGAAGAAGATACGCTGGATTTAACAAGAATGAGATGGTTAAAACCATGGATAGCAACACACCAAATAATAAACCACTACATGTATATCAAGATCAACGTTCTTCGTATCACAAAATAACTATGGTCAGCATATTATTCTTCACGGAGACAGCACCATATCACTATAGATAAATTTGTTAATAGGAGCTTAGAACTATTTAACAGGTCTACGGTTATGTTTTTATCAAATATATCTTAAAAGCGAAATATTACCGCGTTCGGTTTACAATTCGGAGTATCAAAATATCCTAGTAATGCCTCATGGGCTATGTCCAATGGTTGGTTACGCGATTGAACACTTGCTTAGGTTCACAAAGCTACGAATGATTGCCCGTAGCTAAAACGAATGGCACTATCTCGGATAAGTGAACGTTGTCGCTAAAGTAAATATAATAATTCTGAAAAGCTTATTTGCTATCGAATTAAATTGAATTATCGAAAGTCAAAGGAGTTTTCACATCTGATTAAATGCTTTTCGTTTCGTACCAATAACGAAATCTGACAATGTCTCGGATAAATGAACGTTGTCGCTAAAGCAAATAACACAACAACTTCATAAAGCTTGTTTGCTATCGAATTAAAATGAATGATCAAAAGTCAAGGAGTTTTCTCTACGGATAAAATGCTTTTCTTTTCGCCAAATTTGTTCACATACTCACTGACAACCGATGGTAACATTGTTATTTTGAAATGTCTCCTCCGTGTTCGAAACAAGCCGAGGTAAGCGCGATGTTTTCATAACAATCTGCAGTCTTAAAGTAAGATTTGCGACTCTCGCTTCGTGACCACAAATATAACGAAGGTGTAAAAATAGAGATGGTCTATTATCTGATAAATTGTTCTAGTTTTTTTCTGTACTCGAAATTTGAAATATAAATCTAAATGTCTGTCTTACATACATACTTAAAGTGACATGTGCTTTTGAAATAAACAGGTTGACTTGTAAGCTACAATCACGACGGATCATCTCAAACATAGCTACATGTAACTTAACATCGAATTTAGTATATGAAATAATAGGTTTCTTTAACTGCTTCCATCAACAAATGTATATATCAATGAGTTGTGACCATAAATAAAATGTAGGACATACATGTAATATTCCACAGAATGCGGCGCTTTCGGGTAACTTACAACATGATGTCAATTCATTTCTTGTTTGAAAGTAGTGTTTTCTTCTTCAGAATAATGTTGTTCGTCCAGTCTAAGTTACAGGGGGTGCGGTGTAATTTGCATTTGACATCACACTATACTGTGTAAATTTACTCTGTAGTCTTCTGTTGATTCATGGGCTAATCGTTGAGGATCACAGACAAAAACTGACGCGAGCACGTACAGCACAATCAGGTACAAGGAAAAACAGTGAAAAGAGGAGGCGCCTCGTTACAAAATGCATTGTAGCATTGCAAAACACGTTACAAGTACTCAAATGTAGACTATAGTCTGTATGTTCATGCTCAAAATCAGAACGTCTCATAAAAACATATTTTCCATTTTGCTTTTCTTACTAACTGGTAAGAATGACATTTACATGCGTGAGCAATGCAACAAAGTTTTTCTAACAGCAAGGTACCCTCATTTTAGGTAACTGACCAGAGTTAAACCTGACATTTGATTGTTGCTTAATTTATCAATTACATTGCATGGGTTTGCTTTATTCAAAACAAGGAACGATTAATATTATGAGGATTTTGAAGTTCCATGTATTTTATCTGCAGCATAAAGATATGTATATTTTGTTTCTTAAGTACCAAATGTTTCAGCGCGCGTTTGTTGTGTTTGTCTGGTGAGAGTCTTCTTTGACGCATACGGCGAAAGGTATAAATACCACAGTATGTTTTTCATCAGTTTATTCAATATAATATCCAATATACACATTGAATTAATGATATAATGTTAACATTAAGTATTCAAATATTGTTTGATTATAATAGTTTGATTGATTATACTCGAAACTTATAAATGAAACAGAAAAACACTAAAGAGATTGACAGTGCTTACATTAAGCATAAACAAAATTATAAACTAGTGAAACAATTCAGAAGTCCACTCTTTACTAAATATTTCGGCCGATATATTGAGTAAAGAGTGGAGTTTTTAATTGTTTCATAATTATTCTCCCTACAGAGTTACTATTTATGTATAGCATGAACTAGTGAATTCGTACAACCTTCAAATAGAAGTTAAACTAGATCTAAACCCGGCCCGGTCATAACAAAATGGAAAGCGTTCAAAGAGGACTAAGAGATTAGACCTAAACGTTTTGTACTGTACGATCATTCATTCATAAGCTTTTGCACTCGTCAAGAGTATGTCATTACACATTATGTCATTAAATGTTTCATGACTGTTCCAGTTCAAAACTCAATAGTATCGTGCACTATACGGGACCAAACCGGCACTAGATGTTTTCATTGTCTTGTTTATTCGTGCTGTTTTAGTGCAGTGGTAAACAGTTATTTTTATGCAACCTGTTTCATTAATATCATCTGTTCAGCCACGTCGTTGGTAATAAAATAACTTAACGCAGTGGGAATACATTGCACGTTATTCAAATGTTCTACTAAGTCGAGCCGATGGAAGAGTGCTGTTAGCATGCTATTAAGCAGTTGAACATCCAACAGCTGATATTTCAGGTAACTGACCATTCTAATATAGTAACGTCTGAATCAACACATCACTTCATTATATCATTGTTCGATGTTTTGTGGGCATGTTTACAATGGATGTCTGCTATTTCTGTTATTTGTTGCACTTTATTGAAGCGTTGCACTGCAAAGTTTTATACGACCATGTATTTTGCCTGTTACTTTATCTCATAGCTGGATGAACATGCTACTGTGGAACATATTTTTGTTGATCTGGCTGCTTGTAGATGGTTATTTCTCTTACTATCCATTGGTGACTATGACTATATAGGTTTATGCCAAAATGTTAATATTACTCAAACCGCTGTTCAGTCCCTTTAACATAGCAAGGGTCAATACGAGGGGTGTCCCGATAAATCGTAGAATTTGCCTCGGGTACAAACACTAATCAACGCATTTCATCCAAAGTATTTAAGATATCATATGTACGTTTGCTTATAAAATTTAATGAACAATTCTGGTAAGACAGAACATCTTGAATAAATACAATAAATTCATATAACGCCCTACGATACAGACAAACGTCATACCTGTAAAGTAACGTTTTATTTGAAAAGATATCGTTTTGAAAATCGAGAAGAGATCAAAAACACAATCAGGACTTTCAACAGGGCTTCTTTGCATCTAATATGACTTTTACTCTTTCCCCATTTGATTGAAGTCCGATTGCGGGAAACAGCCCAAGGGCCTTACAGTATGCTTCTCCAATCTGAAAATAACGAAACTGCAAATTATTTCAAGTAGTTGTACCAGTTTACAAGTTTTACCAAAGTTGTAAGCACGATAACAGTCCGTACGTCCTAAATGTCTCAGAAATAGTCTCATATTGTGTCATATATAAAAGCAGGCAACGTTCCACGTTTCTATCTGTTGTATATGTTCATTGCCAAACTCTTACATTATGCGACGTTGTGCTAGATTTAAGGTAAACTTAGTTTATTCGTCAGATAGAAGTAGAGAGTAAATCTCAACGCATTCCAGTCAAAGTTGCCTAAAACCCTAAAATAAAGCAACATAATATTTCATTACTGCATAAAACTTCAGCATTTTAATCATACACGTAATTTCGCTGCTTGAACAAACGTAAACAGCTTTCCACAGTATAGACTGTTGATATTTGAGTCCTATAACATGATCGGCATTACAAAATGTACTCTGTACAAACTGTTCAAATTTGATTCCTAATAAGACCAGCATTCCTCAGTATAACATGAGTTCTAACGTGAACAGCATTAGTTGTTATGAACTGTTTGTATTTGAGTCCTAACGTGATCAGCCTTCATCAGTATGAACTATTCATTGTTATGTTCTAACGTGGACAGCCTTCATCAGTATTACATATGGCAGAATAAGAACCATTGCCACAGCCCACTCACGGCTAAAAAATCATATAGAACATTGAAGGACACTTTCACCTTTTTAGCTCACCTGAGCTGGCTCAGGGTGAGCTATTCGGATCGATGAATGTCCGTCGTCCGTCGTCCGTCCACATTTAGTTCGTTAACACTCTAGTGGTCACATTTTTTCCTCAATTGTCACGAAACTTGGTTAGGATGTTTGTCCTAGTAATTACTCGGACGAGTTCTAATATGGGTCATCTCGGATGAAAAACTAGGTCACATGACCCCAAATTTAGAAAATTGAAATAGAAAAATCTTGTTTAGGCTCTAGAGGCTACTGTTTCACTCCAAATATCCTGGCAATTTGTCAGAAAGGTTGTTCGGTTGATTTCTAGCTCAAGTTTTAATATGGGTCACCTGGGGTCAAAAACTAGGTCACACAGCCCAAATATGGAAAAACCTTGTTAACACTCTAGAGGTAACATTTTCAGCCTAAATATCCTGGAAATTTGTCAGAAAGGTTGTTTCGATGATTTCTAGCTCAAGTTCGAATATGGGTCATCTGGGGTCAAAAACTAGGTCACACAGCCTGAATATGGAAAAACCTTGTTAACACTCTAGAGGTAACATTTTCAGCCCAAATATCCTGGAAATATGTCAAAAAGGTTGTTTTGATGATTTCTAGCCCAAGTTCGAATATGGGTCATCTGAGGTCAAAAACTAGGTCACAGAGCCCAAATATGGAAAAACCTTGTTATCACTCTAATGTTACATTTTCAGCCCAGATATCCTTGAAATTTGTCTGAAAGGTTGTTTCGATGATTTCTAGTTTTAATAATGTGTTGTTTATTGAACACCTCATATGCTAATTTTATTGCAGTATTTTAACACCATAAGATTGATAAATGACATTTGTCTTGTAATCAGTACACATCTTGGATCTCTCTATGGTAAGGCCAGAGTTTTTATATCTCTTGGTTTATGCGACTGCCTGTCCTATTTTTTGAAAAGTAGAATAACAATGACATTATGAACTGACATTTTATTTTTATTATTTCCGCTGTTCATACTCCACAGACTAGTTAATGTCAGAATAGTAAGGATATATAATTGAAAGTAATTATTTTAAAGTGTTTATTTTGTTCTAAAATGACGATTATTGACAGGTGCAGTAGACTGATGTTCAATATGTGCTCTTTTCAATACAGTAGGATAAGTCCTTCATACTCAATATTTTAGAAAACTTCCGGGCCATAAACCAAGCAATATAAAAACTCTGGCCTAAAATTGGCACTTATATAAAGTTTTAAATAGCGATTATGCAATACATGTTCTTGACCCCTAGTTGAACATCCATGTTAAAGATTTTGGTACAAAAAATGTAGTTGTAATTTTTACATTCACATCACAAGAAAGTTCATATATAAAATTAAATCAATATTTGATATATACAAAACATATAGGAAGATATCAGATTTATCAATGGCAAATATGCCTATGCATGTTTTTCTTTCATAAAAGAATAAGCTCTTGTCCTATGTACTCTTCCCTCTATCACTTTGGAAAGTACAATAAATTGTTAAAAAATTGAATAGCTCACTGTGCAGATCATGATCAGACAGCAAAATAATGAATAGCTTACAGTGCAGATCATGATCAGACAGCAAAATAATGAATAGCTTACAGTGCAGATCACGATCAGATAGAAAAATAATGAATAGCTTACAGTGCAGATCATGATCAGACAGCAAAATAATGAATAGCTTACAGTGCAGATCATGATCAGACAGCAAAATAATGAAAGTGCAGATCATGATCAGACAGCAAAATAATGAAAGTGCAGATCATGATCAGACAGCTAAATAATGAAAGTGCAGATCATGATCAGACAGCAAAATAATGAATAGCTTACAATGCAGATCATGATCAGACAGCAAAATAATGAAAGTGCAGATCATGATCAGAAAGCAAAATAATGAAAGTGCAGATCATGATCAGACAGCTAAATAATGAAAGTGCAGATCATGATCAGACAGCTAAATAATGCATAGCAAACAGTAGAGATCATGATCAGACAGCAAAAAATAAATAGCTGACAGTGCAGATCATGACCAGCCAACATACAATGAATAGCTTACAGTGCAGATCATGATCAGACAGCAAAAAATGAATAGCCAACAGTGCAGATCATGATCAGACAGCAAAATAATGAGGCCTAGAGCTTAGATATTCAGCATGTGGCAATAATGATTGTTCAAATCATGACCTCAGGGTCAAAATTAACCCTGCCTGTGGGGGGGGGTCTTTTGATTTTACATAGGCTTATTAAGAGGATATCATGAGCCAAAGGTAAAAATTGATCCTTTCTGCTATTAATAACCTTTTATTTTTGCCAATGGTAGACAGGTGAGCGATACAGGGCCATCATGGTCCTCTTGTTTAAAACTGTGAACACACTATAAAAGATAAATTCGCTGTGCAAACGGTTTTGAAAAGTTAAATATCTTGAATTTACAAATATATTAACGACTTCAAAAATTATTTTGAAAATGAAACAGTCTGTTTTGGTGTTTTTGCAAGTAACTTGTATTTTATATGAAATAAAGAACAAACGCGCGAAGATGATCATTTTCTAAGTCAAATATCCAGTCACAGAATAAGTTTTTGTACCTGTGCAAACGGATTCATAAAGCACAATAATTCAGCTTTTGATATATATACATATTATAGCCATATCCTAGAATAATTAGATTGTCTGTTTTTGAATTGTTTTCATTTAATACACATTTTTTCATATCGCTCGGAAATTGCCGAGCAGTTCCGATCATTTCCGTAACTTCGGAAAAATGTTACGAAGGAATGCACATAGCAGAGGAATTTATGCGTGTATATTTCGGTATGTTGATGTATGTCGGGAAGATAATATGCTATGTAAAATACAAAATAAAAGATTAAATGCACACTGGCTTTTTAAGCAGGAAAGCTTACTAAAGATTACTAAATCACTGACAGATGCTAGTAAGATTTTCAGGTGTCAGTTTATACTATGCATATGAGAAAGACTTAAATAAACATGTAAAGATCACAGTTTTAATATCACGATACAGCCAAAGACAAACCGAATTAAATTTCTAAATTTTGTTTAAAACAGATCTTCAAATTTAATGCATTTATAAGTAAGTTACGGTCACTTTCTAAATTACATAGAATTAACAAGTGCATTGGCACTTTTACGAGCTGCTGAACATTGCCCCAGGCCCCGCTTAAATAATATATATTGACCGAGATGTCACTGCAAAACTAATCATATTTGAGTCCTAACATTTACAGCAGTACTCTGTACAGACTGTTCGAATTCGATACTTAACACTCCTCAGTATAAACTATTTATATTTGAGTCCTAACGTGAACAACATTTCATGTTACAAACTGTTCATATTTGAGTTTTACATGTAATCTTGCTATAACTATGAACAATAAAGGACACTTTGATACTAGAGTCTTTACTTTTCGATTAAATCTAGCTACCACCTGGTCCATCGTAAGATTGTTTATGTAAACAGTGTTTTATATCATCGAGGAAAAGTTCGGTATTGTTAAAATGTTTATAGACTTTCTTTAGTCATAAAGTACGAATTAAGATAATTTGAACTTGCTGAAATTTTGAAATCTAGCAAACGTTTCCAGGCAAAAAGAAATATTTCCTTCATAAAGCTATGCCAAATAAGAAACCCGATGGGAGGACGCAGCTTTGAACCAGACGACATGGTAACTAGGCTTCGAGTAGAGTGTTTTGGAGAGGTAAACATTCAGTAAGATAAATTTCATTTCGGTTGCCACGTCGACCAGCGATCTGCTTTGAATTCAGTTCTTTGATTTAAGCTATTAAAAAAGACCGACTGGTGAGAGAAGGAGAGATATGTCTAACTCACATTTAAGGCCGACGACGGGCAGTGGAATCATGGTTAATCAGAATAGTTCACCACGAGTACATTATGTGCAGTTTGATAAAAATCGAATGGGCACAAGTTAACAGTACAAAATTGATAGTTTATTGACTAAATGAAAATAAATACTATCGTATCGTTTCTACAAACACATTTCTGAAGTATATGTTAAATACAGGCTAAATACACGTTAGATAATGCCATGACTACATAATCAAAGATGACAATGATATTCCTGTGGGTACCATTATTTGTTATCAAAGTTCTATCAAGGAAATCATAAGCGGTGACATATTTTGAACCTTACTTATGTTAAACACTAATATGACTAGCGTTCAATTGACTGTTTATCATAACCAGATCTTTGCATATGTAATCGTAGTGTAGTAGACCAACAACATTTAAGTATGTCACACTAGAACATTTTCTGATGATAAACAAAGACGGTTCTTCTTTACGGCAATTAATAAATTATTTTGCAAAGAGATATGCGAGTTATGACAGTTGGCAAACAACTAAATTAACATGTTATCGTAACTTCTTAATTAATTTGCATTGATATTTCTCAAACATATTAGAACTGTTATCCGAACAAGTTATATCATCACATGTGGATATGGTGAAGATATAAAAATGCAATAGGTACATGTGTATGCAGCATAAAAAGGTCATTGTGTAAATTATTTATTTAAAACAAATATTGTGCATATTGTGTTTACCGGTACCTTGAAGCAAAAGTTCTATTTGTTAATGAATATGTTTTACATCTATACAGAAATAATGTGTTGAAATATGTGCAAAGGCATAAAACACATTCACATTTATTTAATGTGATTCAGTATTCGCATTTGCCTAAACCGGATGTTACCTATGAAATACGAGTATAATCCTAATGCAAAAAGAGGCTTTTCATCATAAGCCAAGTAGTTTCGCAATCTTGAAACATATACTTGATACATATCCAATTCGATTTGGTTTTGAGTAACGCATGTAATTCTGACGGCTAAAACTGTTATCATTATATCAAACTGTATATGTTACATGTATATCATCGGGCTTTTCTGATGGAGGTAGAAATTAATGGACAATCGTAAAAGATCAATAGCTAAGGAGTTGATCCTGCAATTGACAAAAATGTCAGAAATGGGGTTAATTGAACTGAGTTGTACTTCCTCCCATTGTGCTCAATCACTTCAATACTTTCGGATTTTACTCCGGACATAACAATTAAATAAAGGGAGATAATAAAAAAGGATAAATAGGGTTATTGTTCTTGAACAATGAGCTTCATCTTAACCTCGCACATTGTAATTTGAACACATTCACTTTTAAAGTTAAGCGCCAGACAAGAAAATGTAACAGAGACAGTTAATTAAAGGTAAACCAGAGTACACACTTTCACTGTATGATGTTTCAAGTTATTACCTAGGTAAATTCGATCGGGGGCATAATAAAAAGTTAAAGCTTTACAGACAATATTCTTATAATGTGTGGCTTTCTTGACAATAACCAATTTATGGTAATTCCCTTATAATAAAATGATTTATTAAGGTAATAACAAAATGCCTTTTGCCGTGCAACAACATAACTGAATATATATATTTAACAACATTTTAATGTCATTACGAATGTCGTCCTCTAATGCTGTAGTGACATTTCATCTATTATTTATTTCAATCAAGTATTTCAACCCTGTTGATTGTGAGCAGATATTGCATTTTACTAATCGATACACGAAATCATTTACATGCATGAACGTCGTTCTCATGCATAACTTAAAAAAGAAAGTGAAATGGAAAATATATGTTGACACTTTTAATTAACTTGACAGGAAAGAACGTTTCCAGAAAAAATTACAAATCATCATATGTTTTATTCCTATATTCATTCCTGATTGCCGGTAAAATATCACAAAAGTCGTTGACAAAAAAAAAGATCATAGCAAAGTATGTTACTTTTCTTTTTTTTACAAGATTTTAATCAGTAACATCTCCCTTTGTACATTTTTATAAAGAATGATAAGGGTTTCGTCACCGGTAGTATTACATATATGTTTATTTTATTGGTGGCATAAATGTAACTTCCGTTGAATGTTTATTCTTGTTGTTCATAAAGAATAAAGACGCCAGTGTTTTATAATCCATTTTTTACACAACCAAACAAAACATCACAGTACATATCCTCAATTTCACAAAAGAAGATGGCACAATACAGGAAAAATTAACAATATACAAAATGTCTAAAATGTTGTATAGCAAAATAAGATTACATTCAAAAACTAAGAATGACGTACCTTTGTACTAATCATAACATTTTGAAGATTTTGCAAATTACTCAGTATTAATTGCTCTTAGAAATATTTCAGTAAATTAAAAGTCAACACTAATGGAACGCAGATTTAAACGTATTGTTTTTAAAAGAAGCGCACTTCACTCTTCTGCCTGTACAACAGTTACAAAGCAACTAAGTTCTCCTTGTTACGAGGAAGTAGACACAGACTACACTCAACAACTTTTCTAAGTATACACCACAATTATATGTAATATCAAAACCATTTTTAAAGATACGCTCATGAAAATTGGTCAACAATTTATTAGATTCATTCTTCTAATATTCAGTATAAAGTTGATAAGAATGAATGGCAAATTAATTGTCTTACAGAGTTTACATCACCGCACACCTTAATGTGAAATTCACAAAACCGTAAATTACGGTAATTATCAATTTGTTCCAAATTATTTAGAAAAGTTCAGTTTTTGTTACAAAAACGGGTTTTAATACCAATTCCAGATACATTATATCCTGCCTTAATTAAAATATCCTCCAAACACTAAATTTGATGATGGATTTGATCTTTCTAACCTTACTGGAATGTCCTTTCCCATGCATTTATCCAACAAACCTTGTTAATTGATTCCATACAGTGCTGTTTTTTCTCCAAATTTAAATTTTTACACACCAAACTGACCATGAGTGATCAATGAGAAATACCGAATACAAATTCTTAAACACGGGTACGTCGAAGCGACAAATGAGTTGAAAATGAAGTCAGGGTACTCATATTCTATCAAATCTTCATCCGGTTGAAATGCAGTTGAGGATTAAAATCAGTTAAAACTGTCAAAATTCCTTTTTACACTTTACATCTGCCCAAGAACATCTTCTTAAAGGATTTGAATGAGCAAACATTGCCACAAGTCTGCTAATTTTATATTAGTGAATCAAACACGAGTGTCTGTTTTACGCGCACATTGATCACAGTCTGGTAATTTTGACGTTTTTGTGACTTTTGAATATTTGGGTTACTGTGTTTACAGCGCTGCAGATCATAGTGTTTGGTACCTATCTTTACAACTCTGATGGAATGTTAAATATCTATCTTTGATCTTAGGATTTTGAAATATTCATCAAAATATCTTAAAAATTGAATAAACTACAAGACTTCTTTTCGGTGTATACTTAGAAAAGTGGTTGAGTGTATTCTTCTGAGCACAAAGTAACCTTGGGGTATACTTTTAAAACGAATCCGATCAAATGACGGTAAAGAAACTTTTTCAAATTAAGAGCAAAAATGTATTGTTTTAACGCAGATATTTGCTAGCGAGATGGGCGCTTTCGTTTACAATTATATAAAGTTAGGTCCATAAAGACGGTCAAATGGGGAAATTAATCAGGCTTAGATAGATTGACAACGGATGATTCACGTAAACACACCGGATGTGAAAAAACTCATGCTATCTTATATCTCTTCGTTATGACGGACTGTATGTTACATGTATCTAAATACTCCTGTGTACACTGGTTCACTTTAGTTTACCTTTAGTAATTCACGTACTAGCATAACAGCAATGTGACCATGAGTTCTTAATTGCATTTCAATGTTATTATTGTCTTTATCTACAGACAAACGTTTCAAAAACATGTCTGTAAAAGCTGCTAAAACTATCTTTTTGGTGTAAAAGTAGGGGAAAGAAATACTGTATTATGTCTGGTTTTGAATCAGTTTTTTGTCTATGTCTCAGAGCTTTCTAAGCCCGAACCCGACAGTTTCGAGCTTTCCTTCTCTTTTGACCATTGCAGACTATGGTTAATCTGCTTAGTCTGATTTTGATCTTGATCAGTGTTCAGTCAAACCTTTACTCAGCAAACCTTTTAGAGCGAGTAATAGTATTTAATTTTCTAAATGGATAAGCTTATTATAAAACATTATCAGGTTAAAAGTTGAAAACCTGCTCAAGATGTAACTGTTTATTCAATACCAAATATATCATCTGTGCACTCATTACTTGGGGAAAATTCTAATTTCATCAATAAGCGAAACATGTGAGGAGACTTAAGCTGCTTAATGTTTCTGTTCCACACAAATGTTTTATACTTCAGGTACACCTGAGGTTCTGATACTGCATTTTTGAACTGGTAACGTGTACTTTAGATAAGCTCTATTATGGTTCTCTGCAGATATATCTGTGAATGTTACAACCTACAACTGCTGTTATCGTCCTTTAAAATTTCAGAACTGAGATTATATTTGAGGAGAAACATTTTGTCACTGATCTACAGTATAAGGGAGGACTATAAGTATGAATAATTGTAAGTAGAAATTAACTGATTCCCATAAGGGAACATCAAAAAACTATTGGGAACAGTTTGACTTCATTGATATATTATGCAATATATTTTCAAACATTGCGATGCTAAAATATGTGTGAGCTTTTTTATGTGAACATGATATTTTATAAAAAAAGTTTGTATACATACAATCAGTTTTAAAACAACCTTTTTAAATAAGTGCAATTATTGTACATTGATAACTTTTGACTCAGTGTAGTTTTACAATATTTTTGTTAAAAATACAAAATTGTGTAGACTTTCTAAAGTTGTTTTATTGTTACGTACATGTCTGTGTGTTGATCTGTTCCTTATTAGTACAGCTTCACATCCAGGCTGGCATAACGCATATAATGTATTTTACATGGAATGGTATAATACTAGTACATGTATGTATTTGTACTACATTCCCTTATATTGGTATTTTTAGTTAGTATTTTTGCGTAATATAAAGCTCTCCTGTATTTCTACATAAATCTGTTTTTACGTTTTAGAGATTGATAACTAAATATGATTCTGTACGATTAGTCTGTTAAAAACTATTAAAAATTCTTATCAGAACATCATAATCATTACACGGTGGACATAATTATTATATAGGTAGTAATTCGGAATTAGTGTAGAATTTGTTAAGATAAAGATTCCTACTTTTTCCGCCTTTACATAAATGTGTAGATGTTTGTAACACAGCTTTAATTGTTTACTTTTTTTAAAGACTTACTACGTGCACTTGTATGCGTAAGTCAATGCTTACAGTTAAAAGTAACTGCCTACAACACAAATTAGATTGCCAAGATAGCCCTATATCGCTCACATGAGACCTAGGTATAACCATGTGATCACACTTCAACCCTAAACTATTAACCATTAACACAAATATTCTGTTTGGCCTTGACAAGAGAATCCTTCTGACTAATTTACATGATTGGCTATAAAATATGACTTCTAGAGTACCAACAAGGTTTTCCTCGGAATTGACCTGGTAATCTAGATTTTATAAAGACAGTTAAACTTACCAAGTTTCAAGAAGATTCATTGAAAAATGCAACATCTATTGCATACACAAGGTTTTTCTGTGATTAGACCCCGGGACTTAGCTTTTGACTCAAGATGACCCATATTAAAACTTGATCTAGACTAAATCAAGGCGATCATATTGACTATGTTTCATGATGATACAGCCTCTATCGCAAACACAATGTTTTTCTATGATTTGACCCCGTGGCCTAGTTTTTGCCCTTAATAACACATATTCGAGCATATTCAGACTATATTCTGACCAATTTTCATGATGACCGTGTTGTAAATGTCACCTGTAAGGCATACATAAGGCTTGTAACCGGGTAACCTAGGTTTTTTTTACCTCAGATAACCCATATTCAATCCCAACCTAAATTTCGTTAAGACAATCATATTGACAAGGTTTCATGAAGATCCAATGAACAAATTGCAACCTATGTTTTTGATCCCGAATAATCCATTTTCAAACTTAAATCTAGATTTTATAAAGACAGTTAAACTTACCAAGATTCATTGAAAAATGCAACATCTATTGCACACACAAGGTTTTTCTATAATTAGACCCCGTGACTTAGCTTTTGACTCAAGATGACCCATATTCAAATTTGATTTAGACTAAATCGAGGCGATCATATTGACTATGTTTCATGAAGATATAGCCTCTATCGCAAACACAATGTTTTTCTATGATTTGACCCCATGACCTAGTTTTTGCCCTAAATAACACATATTCGAGCTGGACTTAAATTTTACCGAGGCTGTCATTCTTACTAAGTTTCATGAGTATTGAGTTAAAAATGCAGTCTCTATTGCATGCATAATGTTATGTGTGAACAGACGACAGACAGACGACAGGCAAACGACGGACACCAGGCGTCGTGCTGAAGAGAGCTAAAATCATTACTGTCATGTTTTCATAATTCTGTTAGAGGATTGTACACTATTTATAAAAAAAATCTTGAGTTGTAAAAATATAACTTTCTCGTTTAATGGGATTTATTCTGTTCAGAAAGTGACATACAATGTACGTTAAGTTTATCAGTATCATTATGGTTTACCATTGAACTTTAATGAATATGTACACGAAAAATAATTCCCCGGTAAGCAAAAAGTAAGACGAATAAAGACTTGAACTTCCATTTGTTTATAAGTCTCTTTGTAATGCAGTTTCATTGTTTACTTCTGTAAACTTTAGATTGAAATTTATTATTGTTTTCTAAAAATACATGTACTTAACATAGATTTACCAGAAATGAATGTGCACATGTAAGGATCGCGAAAGGATAAAGGACGTTTACAAAATAAATATGCATTAAGCTCACGTATTTAATTTAGATTTACACTATACTGAGGAAAATTCTTCAAATCATATTTAAAATTTAAAATTTTAAAATGGCATCTGTTTTTTAACTTCTCGTAAGTGGTTCATTCTAATTTACACGAATTAAGAGAGTGATAAAAAATAGTTTTGTCTATAAAGCCGATCTTAATTTGGGAAGTCGAATATGTGCAACATATCTTTTTGTACTTGTCCCGGATGTCAAGTCGACATGAAGTTATGCTTACACAAACTTACTATGAGGATATACGCACGATGCAAGCAGATTTTAAATACTCTAAGCCTTGCGTTTCGACTACTGTATTTTATTACCAGCATACTTCATGTAACACGTCATTTTAAGGTAGTTCGCGCTGTTCCTCGGCCAAAATAGAATTTCAACAGGTTGACCTGAAACTTGGAAGGATTACACCTGAAGTAACGACCGTTACGGAACCACACCTTTTATTTAATTTCGACGTCGGCTACCTAGCAACAGAATGACGTCATCAAGCGGACGTACAAATGTACGCATAAATGTGAATTTAGCCAATACGCCCTGGTAAAAGTCTGTAAAAAATATCAATGTATCCAACAAGCATTTATCTACAAAATTAGTCACAAATATTGATACTCTTTCGACTTACTTTTTGCAGTATTCGTGCGCCTTTTATGTCACTGTACTCCGTAAAATGAAAGAAATCTGACGCCGAAATGTCCTTAGGCGGTCGTATTTGCATTTAGATTTTGTCAAATTAAGTATATAGTCCTGGCAGAAGTCTTTCAAAATTGAACAAAATTTTCTTCGAAGATTAATCCATTAAATGGACGAAAAATAAATCATGCCGTTCTCGGTATCGATACATTCATTGATTCATTCGCCTGTGAGCATAACGTCGACATTTCAGCAATAAAATGATATGTCGCAATACATGTATATGTTTTATGTTTAATCTAAATGTATGATTTTTTTATTACTTCTGAAGAAAAGTAGCTGGCAAATTTAATGGAAAAAAGAGTATGAGGATAATTTGTATTCCATTTGATAAACTAACGATTTCAGTCAGAAAATGCATTTCGCGGCGTTGATCGAGAGCACAAACACGAATATGTGTGAAGTTAATATGTGGTTATAGAAGAATTGAAGAAACAACTGAAATATCCCTTTGTTATGTTCTGGGTTAGAGAGAAATAATGTCAAGACTAGAAAACTCGACTTTTTTTTGGAAAAAACAATGCAAAAGCGAGAGTTGAGACTCCAAAGATTCAAATTCTTAAATTACCTCCCTTTGAATTGAATATATAGGTGAATTTATTAACTTAAATCTGAAAGCTCCTGTGATGATTTTTTTGATAAACTCACTTCCTAACTGATAAAGTTTAACATTCTTACAAATGATTGAATTCCACCTCCTGCATTGTGAGGTATTGGTGTTTCTTTCTCATACATAGTAAATACCATTATAAACCTGTAAAGTTTTCATTTTGGGCCAGTGTAGTCAGGAATTGGTTGTTATGAAATGTATCAGTTGCTTAGTTGTGGAACTTATATCCACAGAATTGATAAACAAACGTCATTCAACAATACCGCAGTAAACAGCGATCATTATTGTTTTGTTTTTGGGTTTAAGGGCCATACTCCTTGCGAAACTGAAACTTTCTCACATAAAGAGTTGGGTCCGGTAAGCAGGCCTCAAATCCTAATGAGAGGTGGCAGCGATTCAAAGTCAGTTACTGTAACCACTCGCTAACGGAGGTGATTCAGACGATGTCAACTGAATAATTCGACAAAACTATCACACACATGTACATATTAATATTTACATAGATATTTTAAGTTTTCCGCGATGCTTAGCATTATGCGACAATATTGAACTTGCACTTATGAATATTTCGTATTTGTGGTCGGTAATTTTCGGATGAAAATATAACAAGGGATTGATATAGAATATCAATTTCGTACTGTCGAGATATCCCATTCCGCAATGGTGTAGTGGATCAGGCATTTGGTTCGAGTCTTGCTTGGTGTTTTGTTTTACATTTTATTTATCGTTTTGTTGCATATAATATATTAACTATTGTCTTTGTTCATCATGTTTCAAGATTTTTTTAATTACTATTTGAGCATTCTTTCTCCGTCGTCTTTGCATACATGTGAATATCGACGAGCAAATCATCAAAACAGATAAACGCTCTAAAGATAAGATTGCCTCGGCTTATATATCGAAGGATTTTGAAGATAACCAAGGGACAGACGGAAAAACATCCATTCAACGGACGATGCAATTTTATGTAATTCCTGAAATGCATGTTACAAAACCAGGGGTGTCTCTACAATGCGATAAATTGCAATACGCAGTACTGTATTGCAATACGTATTGCTATATATTAAGGGTGAATAACTTACAAAAAATACGTTGAAGTATTCACACTTAGTTATAATATGGTAATAAAGTAATGAACCATTTCTTGTGAAAATTAATTAAAGTTTATTTGTTTACCTTTTGCGTTTTGAGATCGAATGATATACTGCCCGTTATTACTAAGTTACTGTCTGTCAACGTCGTCACGGAAAAAGCACACAAATTATTCAAATACAAGTTTCAGCTAATAAATGACGGAGATATTGCTCTTTTTTATTTTGATAAAATACCGCGGCACGGGGTGAAGCCATACAGGTACGTATAACACGTCTCAAGCAAATTGCAATATACCGGTATACCGGTTTTATCGTGTATCCCTATCAGCACAAAATCTTCTTACGCTGAGTTGTTATTTTCTGAAACCATTTCCATCGTTCATCATAATCAATTGATATTTTGTTAATTCGTACAGGTAATAATTTGTTTTATTTAATGTTACCGAAACGAAAAATGCTTACATCAATGATTAAGGGTGATATCTGTTTAGCTTTGTCGGTAAGCGGAGGACCGGGGTTCGAATCCATGTCAGGCTGCAAAACTCCATCCTGACAATGATACAGTACAGAATGAAAGTGTTGATCAAGACTAATTGAATAATACATGTACCGGATGAGAATAGTCAATAAAGTACTCTTGCGTTTTCAGTCTTTCTTGAATGGGTTAATAAGTCAAGTACGCAAATAATTCATATTAATCAAAATAATATGTTGATACCACCAACTTAATGTTAATTTTAAGCTTAGAGTATTTATAATTTCTCGGCCAGTGGATAACGGTCAAAAATTCGAGTAGCATATTTATAAGGAAAACCAGGATTAAGTTTGTTTTCCTGATACACATGTCGCGATAATTGGGGACAAAAATGACAAGTGGCCGGAGACACTTTGCAATGGAAGGTACATGAGTTCGAATCCCGGTCCAAGTTCTGTATTTCTCACCATGTAACATTTGGCGCCTTCCGACCGAATAAAATTATTTTTTTTCTATACAAATCTAGCTTACAATCGTTTTCATAATACAATAAATTGCGCCGACTATCTTTTTAAAGGTAGTTCTTGTTTTGCTATATCTTCGTTAATTATCAAAAGTATTGTAACAACGAACAGAAGGTTTTTGTATTCAAACAAGCATAATAC
Source organism: Saxidomus purpurata (assembly GCA_022818135.1). Lineage (NCBI taxonomy): Eukaryota > Metazoa > Mollusca > Bivalvia > Venerida > Veneridae > Saxidomus > Saxidomus purpurata. The sequence goes on along the minus strand of JAFMSR010000019.1, from coordinate 19,485,764 downwards.
ACAGGAAACGAACTGCTTGGTACTAGAGAAGAAAATGGATACATTGAATATTTTATTCCATACATCATCTGTATTACCTGTATAATTGCCAAATACAAGTTTGCTGGTAAACTCTAAAGAACTATTTACGAGGAAGACTTGACTTTGATGTGCAGTCACAGTATGAAGTTTGCGTCGAAATATAAATATGGTAAATAGGACAGTTTTAAAATGTTGTAATGGCTCATACTTGTTGAAGACATTATATTAAAACAGAAAATTTTCAGATACTGGCTATATTCGTATGAACTGGCGAAATTTTACGTCGAAAGGCGTCGGTTTTACGACGTTGTGGCGCAGTACATTGACATAAGAAGCGCATCAATACTGAAAAAGGTAAGCCGAAAGGGTATCAATATTGTTGGCTTTGTAGATAATTGCTCATTGGGTGCGTTTTCAATTTCTGAAAAACTCTTAACAGAGCGTTTTGACTTCATTTACATTTACGCGTAAATAGTTACGCCTGCAAACGCCCGACTAAACCCGTTTGAACGTCGTTTTTCTACTAACATAATGTATTAAAAATTAATTAATTTATACTAACATATACCAGTCGAGAGAGAATATCACTCTCTTAACAGCACATTTTGAATTTTCTTTCTACGAATATTTTAAGTCGAGTTATATAAGAAAACGCACGACACGGCACATGCATAAACAGTGTCGCTAGATGGCGTCTTAACGTCACTTTGTTGCTAGGTAACCGACGTCAAAATGAAAAAAAGTTGTTGTTGCGTAACGGCCGTTACTCCAAGTGTCATCCCTCCAAGTTTCAGGTCAATCTGAATAAATGTTATTTTGGCCGAGGAACAGCGCGAACTACCTTAAGTACACCAAATAATGATAACTGAATCTGTGTCAGTCAGTCACTGCGCTTTTCTATTTGACACGACTTCTACTCACGTTTGGGACTGGTTAATGTTCGTTTCTAAATAGTTCTGCATGTTGTATACGCAACGGAGAACACAGATCTGTATCATTTATTTGTTTAGTTTTGCCCTTTAAAGCTATGTTAACGGTATTTGACTTCAGTAAAATAATTGCATATATTAGTAAATATGTGTTGTTATATCAGATATCGGATAGTTCAGGCAATTTATATTCGAGTTAAGCGTTATTCAGTTGTAATTGACGAACATTAAAAAATGTGTTTGGCAAGTCTCGGGACTGTCTTATAACAATTTCAGTAACTGAATATGACAATGTTTAAAGACAGGACACAACCCTAGATTTATTATTGTTTGTTCGCTTCAGTGAAGCCTGATCTTTTTCTATGTGTGAAAAGTTCTGTTCTTGTTTAACTGTAAATCAGTGAAGTCTGATCTTTTTCTATGTGTGAAAAGTTCTGTTCTTGTTTAACTGTAAATCAGTGAAGCCTGATCTTTTTCTATGTGTGAAAAGTTCTGTTCTTGTTTAACTGTAAATCAGTGAAGCCTGACCTTTTTCTATGTGCGAAATGTTCTGTTCTTGTTTAACTGTAAATCAGTGAAGCCTGATCATTTTCTATGTGTGAAAGGTTCTGTTCTTGTTTAACTGTAAATCAGTGAAGCCTGATCATTTTCTATGTGTGAAAAGTTGTGTTCTTGTTTAACTGTAAATCAGTGAAGTCTGATCTTTTTCTATGTGTGAAAAGTTCTGTTCTTGTTTAACTGTAAATCAGTGAAGCCTGATCTTTTTCTATGTGTGAAAAGTTCTGTTCTTGTTTAACTGTAAATCAGTGAAGCCTGATCTTTTTCTATGTGTGAAAAGTTCTGTTCTTGTTTAACTGTAAATCAGGTAATATTCACGATGATTTAACTTCCGGGAATTTCTTTCTTCGCTTATTTAAACATCTCACGAAATAATCATTTCACATACATTTACTATAAGAGAATTATCCTTTTACGAATTAAGAACTCGTGAATAAGTTCGTCAGATCACAGATGGCGCTTGTCACGTGAAAATTACCCAATTTATAGTATTCGATAAAAGCGTTTCTATTTCTTTGTAGTGTCCGCTATTATAGCTGTAGTAATAACCCTGTCCTGTTACAAGAAAGAAGTGCATATTTTTAAAGAAATTATCATGTGCACAGGAACAGACGTTGCTTCAGTTTTAGCCAGTTTCTACATAAACCTTGATTATCATACTTTAAACATCATACCGATCTATATGCGGAACCTCACAATGATGATGAACGGATGTGTACCAAATTACCGTTTTACCTTGATTCAAACATTCATGCGGGAACAAGTTGTGTCTATTCGTGCAGAACCTCGAACTATATTTTTCTAGTTTTAATTTGATAGGATGTGTGAATTGTACACATAAACACTGTATACTTTCATATATATTATTGTTCAAAGTGACTTTTCACAATTTTAAGAAAAAACATTTGTCTCTTGTTTTAGTTCTCCAAAATGAATGTTTCAAAAGTTGCAAGTTAAAATATGAATCTGTGTAAGTGTTTTATTATATTTCATTTCTTACGTCTTTCCTTGTCTGTTTAGTATCTTCACTGACCAAGTTTTAATATGGTCACTCTTAACAGTAGTATATATGTTTATATATTAGCTTCAATGATAACAGAAAATGGGAAATAATTGCAGCTTGGTACCTGCTTTCCATTCATTGTAAAGACAACTTTGCGAGACCCCAAGACAATCTGACATGAGCAGCCTACTTTGTCTCCAGCATTGCACTTCGGTCCAAATTGTTTCCCTTTACGATTTGCCTGGTACAATCTAAAATAATAATGTTGCAAGAAATTAGATCTACAGGCAAAATGAATGAAAACGAACACTAAATACAATGTAGGAACAAGATAATGTTATCAAACAGTTCTAAATTAAAAAAGTTATTAATCATGAACTAAATTCAATCCAATCTGAATTCAATACATTTCGTAAATTATTACTTAAAATGACAATAAGAACTGTGTACAATACATGTTGGTTATTTCTACTCCATGCAATGTACCAGCTAATTGATGTATGTCTTAAGTGTTTAAAACGATA
>JAFMSR010000019.1:19442729-19473727 GCA_022818135.1 Saxidomus purpurata | reverse complement strand
TAAATAATCAGGATCGCTATACGGGGCATATATTTATTTTAACTGCTTTGTAGTTAATATATCTGATATATAAATTTTAACGCATCACTAGTCGTCAATTAAATTCCGATATTTTATGAATTGTCTCTGATTATCTCTTTTTTAAGTGCGCACACCGCATTAAACAATTGTGTTTTACAAATTCAAGATCAATTTTGAAGGTTAAAGTAGTTTTATTTATTCAGACTGTAGAAAAAATATTCTACAAGATACAAGAAATTCTATTTTACGTTGAATATAATTATATTTACGTTGGAATATATAATATATTTATAAAAATATTCCAATTTTTTGCCTGCAAATTTTGGGGGTTGTTGAGCAGACTGAGTCTTGACCCAAGTTGAAGGCAAATTGTACTGTAAAGCACAATTACTGCTGTTCAGATATCCAGTAGCCCACACAATAGAATTTCAATTCCATGTCTTATTTATCGTACAAATAAAAATGTGAATATGTGGTGTGTAAACACGAGACACAATGCCCGGTATTACGTGTAAACACCAGTTCTCATGGATATTAGCTCTGTCCGATAAATTTACACGGTCGATAAGCCCAAAAATATCACCTAACTTTCCTCAACTTTTTCGGGTTTCATCCTTGAAAATCGTTGACAAAAACCGTCAAAATACTATGCCGAGGTCCGTTGTCATGTTTGCATTGGTTTAGGTCTTAATGTACTAATTGCGGTATTTCATGTTTTCAGTATATTTTTAACAACAACTTTCTACTTTTTAAGATTTTAGTGTTTTCTTTACAGTTCGATTTTATAAAGGTCCGTCCATAAGAGCATCCTAATGAAACTAGTGTTGAAACGGAAAATTTATATCGCTAAACATTTGCGTAGGTGTGCATATGCATTGATATATTAAGCCCCCACGCGACAATGGCCGCCTAAATAAAAACATAATTAAGACATCTGCGGTACATATACATGTTTATCAAAATAAGTAATGTACACCTTAGTGATAAGTTGACTACACTGTCACAGACACAGAAAGCGTTTACATGATCTGAGTATCTTCATTACACGTTGCCTGGATCAAAGGATAACTGTTAATTACGCGCAGATCGAATTTGTCCGGATAATGGAACGTCCGGTTAACATGTAGGATATCAGTACGCATTTAGCAAAAAGCATTGCGTGCATGCCTTCCATAGCCTGTTGAAGTCCAAATTAAGGGTTTGACTCTCGATTAATTCGTAAGCAATACATTTGACAGAAAGTAGGAAGTCGGGAACCAGACTATTATTCGGGTTTAAGTGCAATAGATAACGGTTTGACTGTCGATATATGCTTAAACATTACATTTAACTTTAAAATTACATGTTAATACATGAAAATATTAAATCGATGAAACCTTACACTCTCTTTGTCAGTTTAAACCAGACTTACTATATATATATATGGTATGTTACGGTATAAGTTATAGGAATTTAAAACCGTCGGACATAAGAGGTAGTCTTTATTCTCATTGCGATTGTAATTGATAGTTGTTTACAAGTTTTAAATTTAGTCAAGCTTAACGAGTACACTCTACTTTCGGTTTAATAACTTCCGCTTTACAGCGCGATCTATTTACATTGTGATAAATTGCTAAACCTGAAGATACAGTTTTATTAGTATCGATCGATACGAATTGACATACAGTTTGCGAATTCTTCTATTCTTAAAATACGGAGTGAGTTAAACATGGAAGTTTCAGGTAAAAGGGACTTGAAGGGACGAGGTAAAGTACTCTGTCAACCTTGTGAAGATCGAGACTTGTCTACACAAGCCGAAGGATTATGTACACAGTGCGAAGAACATATGTGTAAAACGTGCTTTGATACACATAAACAATTTAAATTTACCAGAGGGCATACGCTATCTGGCACAGACGTATCAATGACAACGAAGCCACGAAAAGATGATTTAGAGAAATGTGATCAGCACTTGAGCGAGCCTATAAAGTTCTATTGCCCAGAACATGAACAGGTCGGCTGTGGTGACTGCATGGTTCTTGGACACAAAGCCTGCAAGGTCGAGTACATTCGTGACATAGCGAAAACATTCAAGGACAGTCGAGAGTTCAAAGAGTTGACAAAAGGCGCCGAGAAATGCCAGACAGAAGCAAAACAAGTTGCAACCTCGATTGAGAAAAACAAGAAGCAAGCTAAAGATATAAAAGACAAAATCATTAACGATGTGCAGAAATTTTGCGATAGTATCATTTCCAAGATAAATGAGCTCAAATGTTCAGTTATTAAGCAAGCCGAGTCAATGAAAGCAAAAGATACCGAGAACCTCGACAACCTAGAAAAGGAGAATACAAAATTTATGAAGCAGATGACAGGTTTTATGGCACTGTTTGAATCACAAATTGACCAGCCGAATAAACTGTTCGTCACATATGTTCAAGAAAAGGCCAAGCTAAAACGACTACAAGAGACATATGAAGGAATAAGGAAGAAGAACTCGATTAAGAACTACCAGTTCAAGCCGGATGCAAACCTAGCGCGTGCAGTAAACGAGTGTAAAGAACTAGGAAGCGTACAGCAAATGGAGAAAGATGCAGATGTCAAAGGTAAAGTTAAAATATATAACAGCTTTACTAATATGTTTTATGTGTCTCAGGAACGGGAATACATGAAACAAACTCTTAATATAGCCACTTTCGCATATCCGAATAGGTGATATATATAGTGCAAGCCATTTTGCTATGTATTCCAAAATGAGATATCTCGCATTTCAAAGATATTTTTTTTCGTTTTATTAGAAATATCTCTTTCACGGTGTCATATATTTTTGTTTCACAGAAAGACTGATCATAAACTCTAAGAGATATCTCTTCTACTTAACATCATCTGAGAGATATGTTTAATTTGTGAGAGATATCTGCGCCCCGCCTCACCGTTGCCCTTTTTTCACTAGCACCATGCCCTTTTCAAATCATAGCTGAAACACTAGCATATATCAAAGTAACAGAGATATCGCTCATCACCGTTTGAAGATATCTTGTTATGCAATACATATATATCTGGAACTGCAAGATATGTACAGTATTTTAAAAGAAGAATATTTATGAAGCATCAAACATATAAAAACTAATCCATGTACCTTTGTTTTGGTTCAGTTTATTTCGTACTCGAAATTGTTCGTACGGGACCGGTGCATAACAAGGCTTGTCCCATTTCCTGATCGGGCTTCCGAAATTCGTCTTCTTAGCTTTGTTTGATGTCATAGAGGTTGCATAATATGACATAGACAAACATATCACATACTAGTGTTCACGAGTTGAGTTGATTAGGTGACTTGGTAATTTTGCAGAAAGCTATGAACGGAAACTTCCGAAAGGTCCTAAACATATAAATAATGACAATGCAATGTGAATTATCTTGTTCACCAGAAAAACGCATAGCCACGTCCTCCTGAAGTTTAGACGTCCTGTACCTGCAATTATACGTTTGCAACATAAACTCATGTAAATGATAATAAAAATAATACTCTTTATTTTAAGTCAACAAGATGCAAATACATGTAACAACAAATACTATGTATAAGCTAACGCGAGCATTTTAACCGATGTTATTTGGTTTTTTGACGTGGTATATGGGTATATATTACCCGCCTAGATTAATATTACCAGAGCAGTTGTTTTGCATATACAAATCTGGATGACCAAGGTCGAATTACATCCGGGACACTGGAAATTTCAGAAAGATGAACTGGTTAGAAACACAGGGGTAGTCTCACGTGTATTGGTGATATACACCGGGCATGTAAAAGAACCAAGGGGTATATTCGTAAGAGAGCTAGGGTCTCGAACCCGGGTATCCTTGTATCTGCATCTGTCTCTCTTCAACCTGCGCCTGTCAGGAGTCTTGGCAAGTTAACCGAGGGATAAGTCCCAGTATCGGCCGGGACCTATGAACAATCAAAGAAAAAAACCCGGTTATCTCCCATGATAGGAAAGATATCTCCATAACCTTGAGATAGATACATGTATCTCTAAGAGTAAGAGATATCCCCCTGTTTTTAAAATATATTTAAGATACAATAGATATAGATATATTGATGGTAGAAAAATATATATATTACATTGAGACATATCATTTTAGTATTGAAAGATGTCTTTTAAAACGGAGATATCTCTATTAAAAGAAAAAAACACATCACATAATGTATAGAGATATCTCTGAATTAAAGAGATATCACGGAATTTCCGACATCTCTTTTTAATTAAATTGTAAATTGGTTTGCCATATATATCTCTTACAGACTAAATGCTAGTAAATGGTGATCGTTGTTAGCTTGAATTTCAAACACTCAATGAATCTTTTGGGATTTTCTTTCCTGTAGATCATATCTACAATTGATTCCATTTATAAAATCCAATTCGATTAAATGGTATCACCTGTTCAAAGGGGGAGCGGTGGTGTAGAGGTTAAGGTGTCGGCCGCTCATCCCGGAGGTTGCGGGTTCGAGCCCCACTGGGGTCACGACCGTACTTCCTCAGATGGCACCAGTACTAGTTTTCCCAGGAAGCGGACTCGATAGTGACTCGATAAGCTACATGCTTTCTTCACAATCGAGCCGAAATAAATCAGTATAAACTAAATATATAATCTCATCTTTAGCGATTTACATTATTTAAGCACTGTTTTGTACAAAACATGTACATTTTAAGTGGATATTTTGTAGATGAAATGACTATTTATGTTTTATATATCAAAACTACTAGGAATATGGATTCAATTTGTGACTTAGCATTTTCACATTTACAGAAGAAAGTTTTTAAAAGTTTTTGCTGATACTTGAAGGGGTGTGATGGATTTCATAATTGTTGAATTGTAAATGTTCACATTAAACATAACAATAGAATCGTAACTTTTACGGTATATTTCAGAATATAAATAGTATCATGAATGGAAATTGTCCATGCAAAATAACTTCATTCTAAACATCACGTTCTCCCTCAAGCGACTGCCTTTATTACTGTACTGTTTTTAAATGAAACAAAAAATCGACTTATAATCGTTTTATATAATTAAATTCTTCAGATGTACATGTACCAGATAGAGTGGCGTCAAAAGCAAGTGCCCAAAGCAAGCAGGTTGTGGCCACCCCACAGAAACAGGTATTTGTAGTACGATCAAAAAGTTAAATATATATACCTAGATTGAATATTTAAGACACATGTAGACTATTACATGTAAATTATTGTTTAAATTAAATTTTATTTACATGTATTATGTTGAATTAAACGGAAATGCAAATTAGTACTTGGAGTATCCAGAATTGCGACATTAGCTAATTGTACATTTTATATATCTCTCATATGTCTTAAAATAATATTGCAATGTCAAGTCTACAAATTATGAATAAATTGATCAATATTCTTGATCAACGATATTCTTGATCAATGCAATAGAAAACGTAGTTGATTCCTCGGCGTTCCGAAACTTAAATGTAACAACCAATCATTCCTGTTTTATATCGTTGAAATTCTTCACGAATCAGCTGAAATCCTTAACCATGTTAATCATCGTTAGAGGTCATGGACATGTCAATTATTGGCATGGGAAATTTGAGAACAGGACGCAAACTTTAAACGAATCAGGAACCGATTGTTCGAAAATTTAATCGTCTGTTAACTACATGTATTACTAAAAATTAAATTTTGATTAAAGATACGTTTAGAGTTGGAAAAACTAATCATCGTATTTCAAAGAAACAGTTAAAACATTTCCTGCTTTCTACTGTCCGATGTAAGGAAGATGCAATGACAAGTTAATTTCACTAATTTAAAAGTAAATACGCTACTTGACTATAATTACAAGAAAACTGTGACCAGTGACAATTCCCTTAAATTATTACATCACCTTTTTTGGACCTAAAAGTGGGCCGTTTTGGACTGGGTTGTTTTGGGTAGAGCCGTTCTGGAAGTGGGCCGTTCTGGTACTAAAACCTACTTAAATATCTACCTTTTCAAGCAGCTACACTCCTTAGCAGACGATAAATACAATGTCGTCTGTTTTCAGCCTGCAAAACATCCCTATTTAAAGAAACGGAATTGCCTAAATTTGAAAGACAGGAAACCCCATTGTATAAATCTAGGTACAAATGAGTCGATGTATCGAAGCTGTTTATTTTTTGTAGGGTTTCTGTATCTTCATGTGTTTCACGGAAGGAAGTGGCTAGGTAGATCTAGCCGGTTCTGTATTATCATTATTTTTATTATTTAATCATAGGCTGGTTTTTCTTGCTTTTTTCATCAAGATTGTCGTATGGTGTTTATTAATCAAAATAAGAAGTGGAAAAATCCAGGAGAAAATAGTTATTGTCTAACTTTATTAAAAACTGAAATCGTGAAGTGCACGAAGGTATATGACGTCACACACTGGAATGTCACGTGATTAAAATGGTCGAATCGACATTTTACGAAAGCTTAGCAAAGTATATATTTGATAGATTTATGTTGTTTCCTTATAAACTTTCAAACAGATAGCTCAACATTAATCTGATATCATTGGAACTCTCTTATATTCAATAATGAACCCGCGTAATTCGGAATAAAATATAGAACCGGCTACCAACCACTGCCTTCATGGAATAAAACATTGAAAGGGCTCGGTACGTTTTACCTGTCTGTACCACGGTCCGTATTTCACGGAAAATACAAGTTCACTCGAAATTGGTCAAAAATGCAACAAATTGTCCTTTCTTAAAAATAAATCAGCGCATGGAAACTACCTTAAAATTCATGTAAAGTGTTCAATATCATACATTTGTATAACATGTCTGTATGTGTTCACCTTATTATTTTATTTAGAATAACAAATTGAGGTACACTTAGTGTGTTGATAAAATTTGTCATAAATTTCTGCCTGTTAGTGCAGCAATAATTTAATTGCGTATTGTATGAACCGCTTTTTTTTCTCATTAATCTTCTATTTTTAGTCTACATCTTTCTTACATGTATTTACATGCTACTTGTTTGCACCATGACGACATGTTGTACAAAAAGCTTAAGTTATATTTTTTGACTTTGAAACACACTGTTTACTAGCTGCCGCTTCTCATCTTTATTCTATACCATGCGTGTGCTAACGGAATAAATATGCCAGTTTAAGCAGTTTTAACATACGACAGCGTTTCTATTTGATGTATCTCAGTGTTTTCCAACTCAGAGGATGATTATGGCATTTTTTAATTATTTTCGTAGACATCTTAAAGTTTGGAAACAAACATTAGAATTTCACAACGGCAAAACAGTAACTAACTGTTTTGCAAAATTTGAAAAAGTTGTAAAGTACCGTGGGGATAGTGTATCTTACTGTTGAATCAAAAATAAATATAGAATGACCTAGATATATTCCTTATTTTCTTGAAATAGCTGTTGCTTGAAGTAGTTGATGCTTGAAAAAAGCTGTTGCTTGAAATAACTGTTGCCTGAAATAACTGTGGTCTGAAATAGCTGTTGTTTGAAATAGCTGTTGTTTGAAATAATTGTTGTTTGAAATTGCTGTTGTTTGAAATAGCTGTTGTTTGAAATAGCTGTTTGGTGCACGTCCAGCGCATAAAGCTGTTGCAACTTTTTAGTCGTCTTTCACATCATACGGTTCCTTCAAATATTACACCTTTGTGAATGTAGCAACATATATATGACTTTAAATGCCGATTATTTCATGAGTGAACATAATATGTTTGAGTAACGCACAGCATAAGCTGAAAATCGTAGGCATTTTGACTGCCCGCATGTACCGGTATATAGACCTAAAAGTAGGCATAGTATTGTTGCTGCAGATGAATATGTCTCTCGAAACGGAACTAGGTTAAGGAACTTGTATACTTCTGATCCAAATAGAGCACATTGGTGAATCGGTAAAATATAAACCATCTTGGGTTTTGTCTTATATTTACAACCCCAGAAAGGTCAGAGTTATGACCTTTGACAAGAAAAACAAAAAAAATGTCCGTCGCTCATCCCGGAGGCTGCGGGTTCGAGCTGAACTGAGGTCACGACTGTACCTTCTCATATGACACCAGTACTGTTTGTTTCAGGAAGCAGGCTCGAGAGTGACTCGTTAAGCTCAAGCTTGCTTCACAAACTAGCTTAAATGAATTAGTATTAACTAAAACACACAAAACAGACAGAAAAGCTCTACAACAAAACAAACTCTCTATTTCAGTACACTCTGTGTCAGGGACTATTACCCGTCATGATGTCTGATAATTTACCAACACGAACTAAACTGTTTAACTTGTACCCTTCAAAACGTTCAATCAAAACGCTTGGAAGTAATTTATTAATACATGTATTTCGGTCGACATTATAAACTTGTCTGTGTATTAAACTTCAGTTAAACTTGAAAGAAATGCGTGTTAAACATGGTCAAATTACCCATATCTTAGGTTAATCTAATTTATCTTAGCTCGATTGTGAAGAAGGCTTGCAGCTTATCGAGTCACTCTCGAGTCCGCTTCCTGGAAAAGCCATTACTAGTCATATGAGGAGGTACGGTCGTGACCCCAGTGAGGCTCGAACCCGCAACGTCCAGGATGAGCGGCCGACACATTAACCTCTACACCACCGCAACCAATATCATACTTTGATAAAAAAGATCATTTTTTAAATGCAGTACGGTTCCTATAATTGACAACCCTTCGGACCGGCATCAATTCAAAAGGTCTTTATCGCGACCTTTTACCATAAAATGTATCATTTGGTTCCGAAATGTTTGGTCCTCATATCGAGAGTGCTCTTAATACCGATCGGTCTGAATAGCGAAACTTTATTGTGAATAAAAATGATCAGACCTGAGACAAGATTCGAACTAACTACTTCGAGCTTGACACCTGACTGAACTTATCGTGGCTGCAAAATAATGTCGATTCTTAACCCGAGTGTTGTGGCTCTGAATCCAGAGCAGCATGTGCCTGCGATCTCCACAATTGCTTCTTTCGACGCGAGCACTGGTCACAAGTCATGAAACACTCCTCGAGAATATTTAATGCAAGTTGAAAGTACTTTTTTTTTACAAACGATGTAAACTAATTCGGCTTAAAATGAATACTGCCTATGTTAGTTTATACTTTGTTATCATATAATATCCGTAAATCTACAATTACATGTACAGTAAATTCCGCTTATAACGAACTCATCGGGACCTATCAAACTTGTTCCTTATATCCGGAGTTCCTTATATCCGTATATCGAACAATTCCTTATATACGATGTATATAGATCGAACTAAAATATATATCGAACAAGTATTTTATATTCAAATGTAATAAAATCCGAACCATCAACTTATGGTTGCTTTTGATTGTCCTACCTCCTTTTGAAGAGTTATAAAGATCTATAACTGTTATCCTTTTCTATATGATAAAAAATAAACAACAGGGCCAAGATGGCCCTATATCGTTCACCTTGGATATACCAAATAGGTTTTCCTACATACGTCTTTGTAAAACAAGTGACCCCCCACAGGACAAGATCAGTTTTGCCCCAGGGGCATGATTTGAACAAACTTTGAAGAGGTCTATTAGGCAATGCTATATGCCAAATATCTAAGCTCTAGGCCTTGTGGTTTCAGAGAAGAAGATTTTAAAAGTTTTTCCTATATAAGCCTATGTAAAACTAAATGGCCCCCTGTGCAGGGTCAATTTTGATCCGGGGGTCATATTTGAACAATCTTTGTAGAGGTCTGCAAGCCAACGTTACATGCCAAATAACTAAGCTCTAGGCCTTGTGGTTTCAGAGAAGAAGATTTTTAAAGTTTTTCCTATATAAACCTATGCAAAATTAAGTGACCATCCATGCGGAGTCAATTTTGACCCGGGGGTCATAATTTGAACAATCTTGGTAGAGGTTCATTAGACAATGCTACATGCCAAATATCTACATTAGACAATGCTACATGCCAAATATCTAAGGTCTAGGCCTTGTGGTTTCAGAGAAGAAGATTTTTAAAGTTTTTCCTATATAAGCCTATGTAAAACTAAGTGGCCCCCTGTGCGGGGTAAATTTGGATCCGGGGGTCCTATTTTGAACAATCTTTGTAGAGGTCTACTAGCCAATGTTACATGCCAAATAACTAAGCTCTAGGCCTTGTGGTTTAGGAGAAGAATATTTTTAAAGTTTTTCCAATATAAGCCTATGTAAAACTAAGTGACCCCCGTGTGGTGTCAATTTTTTTATCCGGGGATCATAATTTGAACACTCTTGGTAGAGGTCTACTAGCCAATGCTACATGCCAAATATCTAAGCTCAAGGCCTTGTGGTTTCAGAGAAGAAGATTTTTAAAGTTTTTCCAATATAAACCTATGCAAAATTAAGTGACCATCCATGCGGAGTCAATTTTGACCCGGGGGTCATAATTTGAACAATCTTGGTAGAGGTCCATTCGACAATGCTACATGCCAAATATCTAAGCTCTAGGCCTTATAGTTTCAGAGAAGAAGATTTTTAAAACTTTTCCTATATAAACCTATGCAAAACTAAGTGACCACCCGCGCGGGGTCAAGTTTAACCCGGGGGTCATAATTTGAACAATCTTTTGTAGAGGTTCACTAGATAATGCTACATGTCAAATATCTAAGTTCTAGGCCTTGTGGTTTCACAGAAGACTTTTTTAAGTTTTTCATATTTGTTGCCATAGCTGCATGGAATGGAATTCTTTGAACAACTTTGGTAGAGCTCTATGCAAAGTTTCATCAACAATGGCCCAGTGGTTTCAGAGGAGATGTTGTTTGAAGGAAATGGTGGACGGACGGACGGACTGACGACGGTCGCCGGACGGAATGCGATCCTAATAGCTCACTCTGGCCCTTTGTGCCAGGTGAGCTAAAAAGACGGTTAATGTTTTAAATGGCAATACTTAAATAAATACAATTGAAGAAAGCGGATTTTTGCTCACTTGACATAACTTGAAATAATTAACAAGGTTTTTTCCCAATATGTGATTTCATCCCGCCCTCAAACCATTATCACTTGAATATCGTAATTAGCAATTATGTTTGTCTTCTTATTTAACTAGTTTTCCAAAAGGTTACACATGTGCAATGATTTACTTTTATGAATAATAGATACATTTGCGCTATGATAAATACAATGCAGACGACAAAAGAAAAAAGCAAAATCAACAGATTTTTTTAACTCTTCGGAACATATTTGCAGTTCGATATATACGATTACTTTACTGTACATTTTTCATTGTTGGGCCAGAAAATATTGTTCCTTATATCCGAAGTACGATATAACCGTATATTTTTACATTAAATAAGAATGGAAAAAAATCGGGCAAAAAAACCCTGTTCGTTATATCCGAAGTTACGTGATATCCGGAGTCGCTATATACGGAGTTTACTGTAGTTTTACGGGCCTACGGAAAATTCTTGAGTGCCGTTATATCGCACAATGCATGTGCAACAAACAAGAATAATAGAGCCATGAACAAAGTGAAGGGACAAGGTGAGCGTCAGTACTGTAATAAACTAAAGTGTATTTATATCAAAAACATCTATTGATTTACTAAAAATTCTGGTGAAAGGTGTTACAAAATTGCTTCTGTAAAATGTTCACTGCACGACGTTTTTTTAGCATGTTTTCTCCTTACTTTTTACTGATCGCACTGATCAGATAACCTGAATCTTCCAGTTTTTCTTCTCATTTATATATACACCGCACAATATAGTTGTAAGGCGTGTACTGAATTCAGCTTGTTCGTCCGTCCGTCGTCTTGTACACGCTTCATGTCCAGTTGACCATGCCAGAATGAAATGATACGATTCTATGTTGTATTCAGTTTCAGTTAGAAATCAGTTAAAGTCCGAGCAAAAAAATAATAAAATAATTGGACAGTACCTTCTTGCTTAGGGTAATCCTCGTATTCCTTATAAAAAAACAAGAGGGCCAAGATGGCCCTATATCGCTCACCTTGGTACAAGTCCACTTGCCTGGTGGAAGATCACTAGACAATGCTATATACCAAATAGGTTTTCCTATATACATCTTTGTAAAACAAACGACCCCCCCAGGGAAAGGCCAATTTTGACCCTATGGGCATAATTTGAACAAACTTTGAAGAGGTCTACTAGGCAATGCTACATGCCAAATATCTAAGCTTGTGGTTTCAGAGAAGAAGATTTTTAAAGTTTTTGCTATATTAGCCTATGAAAAACAAAGTGACCATCCCCGCGGAGTCAATTTTGACCCGGGGGTCATAATTTGAACAATCTTGGTAGAGGTCCACTAGACAATGCTACATGCTATAGGCCTTGTGGTTTCAGAGAAGAAGATTTTTAAAGTTTTTCCTATTTGTTGCCATAGCAACCAGAGTTCTGCATGGAATGGAATTCTTTGAATAACTTTGATAGAGCTTAATGCAAGGTATATCCCTGCAAAGTTTCATCAACATTGGTCCAGTGGTTTCAGAGGAGATGTCGTTTGAAGGAAATGGTGGACGGACGGACTGACGGACGTACGTCGGACGGAATGCGATCCAAATAGCTCACTCTGGCACTTTGTGCCAGGTGAGCTTATAATCGTCACACGAATTTAATTAAAAACTATGAATGATTTATTGAAAAGATAATTATGTTGGATGTCAAAAAAACAAATGGACAGTGTCTTTCGTGTAGTGGTGCTTTAAAGAAACGTGTTGACAGCAATTAACTTCATTTTACGCATACTTTCTCGCACCTCAGGATCAATACACTGCCGAAGTCACCCACATTTGTTCAAATTTGACACTTGCTTGAAATAATTTCGCACTTACTTGAAACTTACAGATGTCTTTTTTCTATAATAATTGTGTAATTAATTGGTCTAATTAACTTTGTCTCATTAATGGACAACAAAGTGTTATAGAGAAACAAAACAAAGAGTTGGTGAAATAAAAAAACAATCAAAATTTAAGAAAAATATAAAAAGTCCAAAGTAATCGTATAACGTGTACTCCATCTATCGTGTAGCGTGCGCTTCGTATATCGTTTATATCGGGTATCGTTCTGAATCGTGTACCGTGTATTTACCGTACGTGTAACGTGCGTGTATCGTGCGTAAAACGTGCGTGTATCGTGCACTTAGTGTGACAACTGTTACGTTCCGATTACTGTATAACAAAGCAAATCACCGGCCAAATAGTCATGGATAGTATAGAAAGCAAAGATAATATCCCTCTAATTTATGTTTATTGTTAGTCAGTCCAGGTTCTCTCGTGGACTGAAATGTAATTTCGAACGATGAAAACTACATATATTAAATAACAAATAAGTAAAATGTAAAAATATCATTTATTTAAAATAATTATATGTGTTTCACACCTTTGCAAATAGAATTGCAGACAAACACATTAATTTGTAGTTTGTATTCACCTGGCTTTAATGCTTGCTATCGACATCTTATTTCAAAGACTGCAGAATCAGCTTCGAGTCACAAGTTTGCCCGTACTATTACCAAAGTATTAAATAATTTGTTATTACTACTACTACTATCATTATTTTGTTTTATATTCAAAGACTGCAGAATCAGCTTTGAGTCACAAGTTTGCCCGTACTATTACCAAAGTATTAAATAATTTGTTATTACTACTACTACTATCATTATTTTGTTTTATTGCTATATGACTCTGACAAAAAGTGAGGCGCTCTGTGGTTATATATATATATATATGTCGTAATATATTTGTGCCCGAATTAATATCCATGCATAAAGAAGTTTTTCTGACAGATATTCCGTAAAGCCTCTTCGAGGAGTTGGAAAAAAAACTAGTAGAACCCAAAACATTTCTCGTGAAATTAGGCGAAATGTAATTGTTATCGCTATAAAGACAGAAGTTGTCCATGTACTATATAACTATAGGTAAAACAGAAAAGATAAAATAAAGGCGAACAATTGACAATCTGTTTGGTACTTATATATCTAACAGTATAGATAAATGCAACGAATTTCTATCCCCGAGCATTAAACAGTGTGTAATTCGCGACATTGTACATAATCACATTTCACTCCTTTTTTTGTGATTTGAATATCTTATGCTTTTTTCTAAAAGATGTCTTGCACAATAGATACCGAGTTTTGTAAATACATGTATGATTGATCTCCTTTTGAAATACATGTACATTCTAGGTAATGAATCGTTAACATATAGTTTATACCAGTTTTTCTTTTATTACAGCCATTGATCGAGAGGAAGTGGAGATGCAGTAACATTGCAATAGACGGAGACTATCTCAGGTATAAACTTTAAGTGGCGCTCCCTATATCTAGCAGATTATAATCTCAAAACATAATTATGTGTTCGATGGACGTAAAATGATAAATAAAAACAATTTCAAAGAAGAACCTATGGCGAAAAAACATTTTACCACAATCAATCAATATAGATGTTTTCTGTAATAAATCGCATCCACCCATTAATTGTACAACCACTCTACATAGATTATTGAATGATTTACGGTACTGCAGTATATTTTAAACCCCTGATTCAATAAAAAATGAACGGGAATGCATAGCTGAAACTTTTAGGTAAAGTTATAATACTTCCAAAGATTCTATTTTTATGTTTTGGGTGATATTTAGTTTGACATATCCCTTTAATGCATTTAAAGTAGCAAACTGAAAAAAAACATTGGACGATGTAATGTGATATATTTAGCGACATTCACGTAAAATAAATCAGATATATATGTAACTAAATTAAATTTTCAAACTCTCACATTCACATTAAGCTAAAGCCAAAACGCTGCTCGCTCTCAGTTGCCGTGAAATTTTTTTTTTTTACAAAATGACATACTAATACATTAATATAAACCTAAAGGCTAAAATCAACACTAGAATAAAACATCTGGGCGGAGATTGCAAAAATCGATCGAAAATGCTTGTTTTTCGGCACCGCTACACTATGCAACGCTTTATTAATTGGTAGCGTAATATTTCAAATCTACAGATATACTTGACAGGAATTTATACTCGAACCTTTTTATATGACTTTATGTTCCAAAATATGTTATTTTCATACAGTTTGAAGAACATTCTTTTTTTTTTTACAAAAATGTGAGAGCGAGCAGCTTTAAACAATGACAATCATATGTCCTTGTCTTTTACTTTCTGTTGAAGTTGATGTTGCGTAAAACTACCTCAAAGGGGCACTCCCTACATCTAGCGGATTATATTCTCGAAACATTTACAATGTATAATGTGTTCAATCAACATAAAATGATAGATACAATTTTACAGAACAACATATATATAGAAAAATGCCTCATTTTAGCACAGATTATCAGCATAGAGACTGCTATCCACCAATTACTTGTACAACAACTGCAGATTATTGAAAGTTTTACGATACTGCAACATATTAAAACACTGATTTTTCCGATGATGACTTTATTGTATAGCTTTCAACTTTTAAGTTAAGTAATAAATACTTATAAATATTCGAAGTTATTTAACTTGACACATGTTTTAGGGAGTGCCTCTTTGAAGTCTTAATTGTGGAAACAGGATAAAATTAAAAACATGAATACATCGTAATAACTGCACTTTGCCTGGTGTCTTGTCTTGGCGTTATAAAATTAATTTTTCTGTGTGCGAGTCTTGATGGTAGAGGGCTGATGTTCCGACTGGTTTTTTGTTTTTCTTACAATATTTTATTTTGCGGTATTTGTTGCGCTATTATGATATAAGGATCTGAGCAAAACTCATTTTGGTTTGTGTTATATGTATTGCTGTTATCCGAACACTTATACCATGTAAGTCTGCATGAGATATATGTTAAAACTTGTATTGAATAAACACAATAAAGGACATCTAAAGATCCGTTTTATATCGGTAAGGTGATAATAATGATACCATTTGTGTTTCTTTGGTCAAATAACAGTAGGTATAGTTTAAACACAAAGAAAGTACGAGGAATAAAATATTTCTACTGTTTACCGGTACACACCGAACTATCTCAATAAAAAAATGATTGAATTGTACAAAACTGAAGCAGTATGTATATTTTGTTATCTGATTAGTCAGGATAACAGTACAACATGTAGGTAATATTTGAACATACAAGGACACACATATATTTGCTGTGTGCCGGTACAGGCCATGCAGTTATCTGATTGTACAAATAAAACATACTTGTTTTGTTTTAGTTATGACGGTAATGGTACTGATGTAGGACTCTATGTTTACGAACCACAGGACTTTAATAATTTCTACTTTGAAGTGGAAATTGTGAACACAGGACAGCAAGGAGAAATAGGTACTGAGTTTTTACATTTATACAGATATTTTCTCCAAAACAGTTACAGATCGTTATTTGTTACATCAAATGTTGTTATACATCAGGTAAAATAAATACTGTAAACGTACAGTTAAACTATAAGCCACAATAAAAGAACTTAATTTGTGTTTTCCCTAAGTTCCTGAATATAAGCACTAAAATGTTATGCCGTCTACATGTATACATTGTTTTGCTATTGAACAGGCTGAAAACAAAGGTATATAACACATACTATTAATGTTTGCATGTTTTGTGTATGCTATAGGCAAAACACTTATCTCATTTCGCGATGGTTAGTTTAAATGTGACTGCATAAGCAAAGGAAAACGTGTTTTGATTTGAGAAATATGCGTTGACATGGAATGCTAAACCTGAAAGCAAATATAAGACAAACAAATACATTTTTCAATATTCGGTTATTTTAATTGCTAAAATGGACACACTAGATTTTCCTTTACCTCCTCTTTTCAACGAATGTCAGGGATTACTACGCTACTTGGTGATTATAACTTGCACTAACCTCTTGGATATTTGAAATTCTGTTCTCAGGCTCGTTTCGTGGTTCTCTTACCGCCTTTAAACATAAAACTGATCACATGTTGATTTGCTGATATCAGTTTTACTGTGCATCTACAACGCGTTGCAGTTGGGTTTGCCCGTTTGCTATCTTGGCAATCGATACAGTTATAATCTTACGTCACTCATAGCGCAATTTTGAAACTATTATTAGAGCTAGTTTATAGGTTAACTCCTCCCCATTCAAGGACATTTAGGTGCGAGCGTCCAGCTTCTTTTTCACGTCGTCAATTGGCTCCGCCCAAAAACCCGCATGGTAATTTTAATGCAAGTGACAAACAGTATTTAATAATGTTAAATATAGGTTTCTTCGCGTATTTTGTAGTGACTTCGAGATAAATTATATAGATCTTCTGTTTTATTTAAAATGTTGATTAATATATACTCTTTTAAAAGAGATCTCCTTCAATTACAGCGATTGAGCTACGGTATCATTGCATTTATTATAAGTGTAGACCGTAAGTTTATGAATTAGTTTACATGTAAATTATGTTCGCGGAACTTTACACATCGGAATTCTATTGCAGTAACATTTTATCCTACACAATTCATGGTGAACAAAAATATATTGTGATGCATTTTTCATAAAATACGTTTTTCAGTCTGTTTCTCAACTCGCCTTGTCAATTTTGTTTGCCAAAGTGGAACAAAATGTCAACGAAAGTAATTAAATTGACGAAATTATCATTAATTGAGTACATCGATGCGTGAAAAATATGTTTGTCTCCGGCAGTACTGGAACTCCTTTATTTCGCAGAGCGTCGCCACAAAAGGTAAGGAAGTCTACAGACATACTAAGTATCTAATGCCGTACTGTACGTACTGACATAATCAGTGCATCTGTCAAAATCTGTACTTGAACGGACGTTGTATTATCATACCCAAGTTCCATCTCTACTGCCGACAGTGAACTCGACAATTTTCCCTTGTGAACAGTGTTTTTACTTTAAAAGCCGTGCGGTCGGGGCGTTGAGTTTAAGAAAAAAATACAAATCAATGAACAGGGGCGTAGTTACTTCGGCCATAACTTGAAATGAAACGGCAGACATGACAGTCAGACCAGTAGATTAATAACGATCATCTAATTTGTTTCACTTTATCTCATATATTTACATGTATTTCAATTCTTTTTTATTCCAACCAATATAAAAATCTGTAGATGAGTGTTGGATACTGCATCCTGACCAATCCAATTTACCGCTCGTAGTCATACATGAGCGAAATGTTGGACACATGACTGCAGAGTTACACGATTACTCAAAACTTTGTAAATTTATTTCGGCTTTTTTCACATTTTGAAGAAGAAACATTCGACGAATGATAAAGAAAACATTTAAAGAATCTGCGGGAAAACGACAGTCTTAGTGTAACATTTTGTTTTGCACTGACCGCTGTGTCATCAGTGTCACTGAAGTAAAATATACACAATAATATTATATATCCTGGATATACTCATGCGTACTAATTTATGTTCAGTGTTATTGTTTTTTAAATGGCTATCCGTAAAATCACAAGAAGCTCTCGGAAAGTCAACATTTAATGTACATTTGTACATATATATGAGAACTTGGTAGAGTGCTAGTCTAACTATTTCGACTTCGAAGGCAAACCGATTTTATAGGCTGATATTTTCAAGTTGTTCACCTTCTAGTTATAAATAACAGATCTGTGAAAGGGGTCTCACTGAAACGCCAACTTAATAATGCTATTGGAACGCTGCTGTATATGTCCAACCCATAGTACAGAGGGGGTCCGACATGTCTGGCACAGGACTTTCTGCTGTCAGACAAGCGGCTTTTCTGTCCTGGGTCCCGCGGTTGTCCGCAGGCTAGCCGAAATGTTGAGGGCAAAAAATTAAAACGAATAAATATTGTACGAAAGTCCTGTTTTACCTAGCCCAGACATTTTAGATCTATTTGCAGTATTGGGATAACATTTTAATCTTGCTTACTTTAAAAGTGCGCTGTTAATGTGTTTTATTCTTATTTTTATGCACATGTATTACCTCGTGGAGTAGCCTCAATATTTCGACTGCGAGACAGAACAATTTTACAAACTGATATTACATCTAGTCTGCCTTTGCGAAGGGCGGCCATCGTATGTAGCAAAAAGCACTTGCGTGCAATTAGTTGGGCTATTCGTTGAGGTACGCAATAAAACTTCCATAGTTTATTTCATAAAGTTTTGGGAAAGTTTCATCAATTAGTGTACACCTGGCTCCGCCATTTACCAAATGGCACTTTGATATATACTTTATTCGATACTGCTTCTGTTATGACTTTAAATTTTTCTTTCCACGTTCGGAACGTAACGTCAGAATCAAATAAAAACTGATCGTATGCGCCCCTAATTGACCTTTCAATGAAAGAACGGAGGGGAGGAGTTAACCGATATCTACATGCTCTATTAATAGTTTCAGATTCGCCTTTGTGTGACGTAAGATTGTAATTATATTGATTGCTAAAATAGCGAGCGGGCAAAAAAACAAAAATAATATCAAACAGGGAATGCCACGTACCAAAAACGCAGCCTCCCCAAAACGAACCCCACAGCACCCAGAAGTGCACACCACCAACACACACACACACACACACACACGCACACGCACACACACACGACACACACAAACATGTACACACACACATATACACTACCAACTGCAACGCGTTGTAACATGTACAAATTGAAGTAAAGCAAGAAACTAAAGCTGCTCGCTCTCAGATTTTGGTAAAAAATTAAAGTTCTTCAAAATGTATGAAAATATAACATATTTTAGAAAATATAGTCATATAAAATGGCTTCAGTATAAATTCCTGTCAAGTATATCTGTAGATTAGAAATAATACACTACCAAATAATAAACCGTTGCAAAAAAACAAAAATAATATCAAACAGGGAATGCCACGTACCAAAAACGCAGCCTCCCCAAAACGAACCCCACATCACCCAGAATAGTCTTGTGTTTGCTTTGTATGCTAGTGTGTGTTGGTAGTGTATGTTTGTGTGTGTACATGATTGTGTGTTGTGTTAAGTCTTGTGTTTGCTTTGTATGCTAGTGTGTGTTGGTAGTGTATGTTTGTGTGTGTACATGATTGTGTGTGTGTGTGTGTTCTGGGTGCTGTGGGGCTCGTTTTGGGGAGGCTGCGTTTTTGGTACGTGGCATTCCCTGTTTGATATTATTTTTGCTTTTTTGAAATTCCAATATAAACATATAGATCTAGTATAGCGGTGCCGTAAAACCAGCATTTTCAATCGAATCTTGCATATTCCTACATAGAGTTTTACTTCTACTTCTGATTCTAGCCTTTTGTTTTATATTTATGTTATAAGTATGTCATTTTGTAAAATTTTAATTTTTATCAACGGCAACTGAGAGTGAGCAGCTTTAAAATTTAGTTATATGCAAAATTTGCATTCGTTAAAGGGGCACTCGCTAAATCTAGCAGATTATATTCTGTAAACACAAATGATGAAAATGATTAATAAATACATTTCTAAACATCATATATCGAAAAAGGCCCCACTTTAGCAAAAATAATCAACATAGAGGCTTTCTGTAATAAATATATCGATAGATAGATTTATTTACGTATATCATAGATGTACAAACATGGTTAAAACAAACATGATGCATACATATACAGATAAATAGATGTATGTATACACAAGTTTATAAACCATGATATGCACATCAATAGCAAGGATAACACAAAAAAGGGAAAAGTGATTCTCCTTTATTTCCATTGTGGTCCTTGTCATTGATGGCACTCCACGGAAAGGAACGATTATTTACTACAAATGAATCAATGGTATCACATTTGTATAATATCACAGACCTAGGTTATTACAACCCGAGATCAAAGTACTGTATGACAAACAATTTCAGTTATGTGAGTATCAATCAGTTTTATGACAATAAAAGCACCGACTAGATTAAAAAGTAATATACCAAATATACCCACTATTCAAGCATTACACTAAAAAATGCAAAGAGATCGTTAAGAATGACAAGAGAGAGACTAAAACAAAAATACTAAGAGATCGTTAAGAATGGTAAAAAAAAAAAAAAAAAAAAAATAATATCAAACAGGGAATGCCACGTACCAAAAACGCAGCCTCCCCAAAACGAACCCCACATCACCCAGAAGTACACACCACCAACACATACACACACGCGCACACGCACACACACACGACACACACACGCACAATCATGTACACACACATATATACACTACCAACACACACTAGCATACAAAGCAAACACACGAGGACAAAACGAACAATTAAAGGAACACAGTGGGGCACCGCCTTGGAACGGTCAGTGGCAAAAACACCACTGGGGAGCTTAAACCGGTTTATGGTGCGCACAGTGTTCGTTTTGTCCTCGTGCTTTGTATGCTAGTGTGTGTTGGTAGTGTACGTGTGTGTGTGTACATGATTGTGTGTGTTGTGTGTGTGTGTGTGTGTGTGTTGGTGGTGTGCACTTCTGGGTGCTGTGGGGCTCGTTTTAGGGAGGCTGCGTTTTTGGTACGTGGCTTTCCCTGTTTGATATTATTTTTGTTTTTATGGTGCGCACCCAACCTCACTCTTACCCCCACCATGTTCCAAAGTCACAGGACAGTGTAAATAAAAGTAATCCCTGCTAGGTGAATCTCTAACACACGCAATGGAAACAAAAGGCATGGTATGTAGAAGTATGTAGAAGTATGGTATGTAGGTATGGTATGAAGAAAACATCTTCTAGGGGTGTGGCGGGCGGGTAATTTTGTAAATTCTTGTGTCATGTAGATAAAAGTGAGACGGCTGCACGGGATTTGCGTTTATATACCGCGGTTGGACAGATTGTTTTCCGATTCTGTATTGTATTGTTAAACAATGTGTTTATTGAAAGGGGAACCACCTTACCGGACGATAAAATCTGAAGAGCTACGAATCCGTAGCAACGGACAAACGTTATTTCTCAAAGAAATAAACCAAATTATTTTAAGGAACATATTTTTATTATTATTAAAATCACGATGAAATGACGTCATATGTACTTAATAATGGTTGTACAGCGATATTTTGCCTGTTCGTTTTAAGATGTGAGTAACATAAGAGCTGTAATCTATTACCACTATTAACTTTCTTAAAATAACGTTTCACTAAGTTTTGCGATATTCTGTTTTCATGCACTGTATCTTGTAATTCTAATTATTTAATCAAAATGTTACTATTACCGTCTAGCTTTATTGTACATGAAAGAAATTTTACTGATTTAAAGTAATTTTATATAAATACAAAAAGTATTTGTTATCATTTCTGTATAGCATATCATTCCAATTATAGTTAAATGTAAAGGGCTTGGTTCACTTGGGATCGCTTTAAGCCCATTAGCATCACCTAATACTATTGATAAAGATTGGAGTATTGCCACACACAGAATAATCTCGAAGAAAAAAAAAAACGTTAAATTTGCCTTAAAAAAATAAAACAAATGTGAGAAATAGAAAATGGGACATAAAAATTGCAAATCAGTTCTTTTAACGTCATTGACGTCAGTATGATTCCTACAACGCAGACATTGTTCACTGTGTTGTCGAGAATACAAGACACATACTTTTTTCTTTTTAAAGACAGCAATTGCGAAGTTATATTGCGTACATCAACGCTTTTTTATGAAGTTTCTCTTTTTTAACTATTTTGACAGGGAGAGTAGTTACAATAGCATTGTTCAAGTAGTGTATTATTAAAATCGTAGGTACAGATGCGAATGCCCGAGTGTTATTACGTAACTTATCTTCGTTGTATATTAAAATAACTATTCATTGCCATAACATTATTTATTATAAGCGCGAATTGTTAAAATATTTGATCGTTGCAAGTTATAAACTTCACACTGGTAAACTATCGGTAATATCACGGCGGCTAGTCGTACCTACCACAGAGAATCTATGATTAAAACTGGAAGAAAAATATTTTTCCCGATTTATCTATAAGGACCTGTTTTCTAAAGAAAAGAGAAGCTTTTCTTAAAAAACATATCAAACGTTTTTACTTGAGGTGCAACTTCCTGCGTAATAACATCGTTGTTGTTGTTCTTAGTTCTTAGTTATAATCGTATTTGCAAAAAGCATCGGTTGATTGTATCGAAATTGAATTGTTAGTAAACATGAATTTTGTAATCAAATGAAAAAAATGTTTAACCCGCGGCTTAGTAAACCAATTAATCACAAATGCACGCATTCGATAATTCAGATCTGATACATGTTCTATTGTATTTCCATTAAGGGCATAATTATAGTACAATGTATTTAATGTAAGAAAATTACCCTTTATCCTTTCAAGATATTATATATAGGCAAAATCGATTCGTTCTTTTACAATTTCTCATAGAAGACAAGACCGTACCTGTTACACGTAGTAGTGTTACGTTTAAGTATTTAAGTATTCATATACATTACAGCACAAGAGACAAATTATCTAATTTTTCAAAAATATATATTTCATTTTGTTGAAAACACAACATTTGAAAGAAATCAGGTAATGTTTTTTTTTTTAAAGCTGAAGGGTTTCTTTGTGTCTTCTAGCCAATCTTGCAGCCGGACTGCAAAAGCATAGAATAGTGTTGCTGTAAGTTATATTGGCCTAGTTTTTTCCGTCAAAATGATCGTTTCACTGCTGTTCTAAAAATAATTCAGTGCACGGCGCCTTTTACAGTCATAATCATTACTTTCACATTGAAAAATTAAGAACGCATTGCTCCATTTTATTCATCCAGTCTTGCCTTCAAATTTCATTACATCCTTGGTTTGATTACCAATATAATTAAAAATCGTCAAAATCTATACAAACAATGTTCATCATATTCATATTCTTAACGCATATTTTACATATTAGCATGAATACTTCATTAATAGAATAACAGAATCAGGGGGGTCTCAGGTTCGATCTCTATTAGTGCCTGTGGTGGTTGTGTCCTTAGGCTGGACACACACATTTTTTTAGTAATTTTTAAACGGACTTGTACCAATGTAAGAAACTGTTTCGCAAATGAGAATAAATTAGTGTATTTAATAAAATCTTCAGAAACGAAATATATCTAATCGCTGTAACGAAAACATCTACATGTATCCCAAGTTCATAGTGATTTACTATGGAGACAACCGATGATAATGAATACTGTTCCTACTTGTAAATAGATAACACATTTGTTTGTATTCCTATTTTTGTCTAATGTCCCTATGATGTGTCTGAATGAAGTTGAATTTTCCTCCCATGCTTTAATCATATACATGTACATCAAATTTCCCTTCGTCTGAGAAACTCGCGGACTTCCTACAAAGAACAATAAGTGCAATACGGTGTGTTTGTTTGAAAGTGTTATCGGTCTGAGTTTTAATATATTGTTGTAA
The DNA here is from genome assembly GCA_022818135.1 of Saxidomus purpurata. Classification (NCBI taxonomy): domain Eukaryota; kingdom Metazoa; phylum Mollusca; class Bivalvia; order Venerida; family Veneridae; genus Saxidomus; species Saxidomus purpurata. The sequence continues at coordinate 19,449,452 of JAFMSR010000019.1, read as the reverse complement.
GAAAATTGTTCTGTTAAAAACGAACAATTCTTTTGTAATTCCTTCAAGCGATTTCTACTATTATGAAATAATTATAATGAATTTCTCAACAGAAGAGCAATACTATTGAGCACGTATTACTTCTGACTTTTAACTGCTGTGCTAGGTTTCCGTGTGAAGATTAAGTTGAGATTTGTATCGTGAGGCAATATGTACCTGAACACCAAATACGAACAGATGGTGAACTCGTTACCGCCATAGCTCTCATTTATTTCGTTTTTAGGGACAACATGTAAAACTTTCATACACTTTTAACGCCAAATCACTCTGTGCAATGACACAGAATTTGACAAATAACGACACTGTCGTAAAATTATATGATATACATTGTTAATTTTTTTTCAAACATACAGTATTATTTTTTAAACGGCGCACCGTATCATCCAAAAGTAATATTATCTCGGTTTTCATATTATACATGAGCATGAATACAGTTACTATTAAAGACAAAACAAAACCTGAAAAAGCACAATCCCGATCGCGATGTCCTATGGTAAATATTTATTCGGTACTATGGAAGTAAAATGTATTCAGATGTGAAACGTGAAAATTATTTGTCGATTGACTTTCAAGAAATAAATTCCCCTTTTTACTTGACGCCATATAAGGTAATACAAATAAGGTAAATAAAAGACATCTGCTAACTTCTGGTAAGAAATAAAGAGTATGCACCAACATTAAACGTCATGTTGTTGGTTTATGTAAAAAGGTTAGATAACGAAAAACATCTTAATTAAGGACGTCATTTAAATTGCGCTGACAAACATTTCTACGAGTACGTGTTCCTCGTGTTATCAGTTATATGTTAATGTTTCACCAATTTTATCAAACATATTTGTAAACAGTACAGGCCAAATTTGCGTAATAAGTGGATTATGCTCTTTATAAGAAGGAATCACTATTTACTGTTTATGTTATATGTTGCTTATGACATTTCAAACTTGTATTTCCATACTACTAGAAGACAGTAATATGTTCGTTCAATTCAACGCACTTTCAACTTTGTAATTTATGTACAATGTACATTTACTTTCAGTTATAGGTGTTGTATCAATTGGTTATCCAGAGAATTTACCACCAGGATATGGAGTCGAGTCAGTAGGATATAATACAAACGATGGCAAGTAAGTCACTCATCAAAATGTTAATCGTATTATTGTTTATTGTATCAATTAATGTATAAAATCTAACACATTTAATATAACATAAGTATATATAGTGTTTAGGCTTACATCACATTTACATGGCTTATTTAGAATACCGTTGGAAGCAGATCAAGTAACCTGCTCTTTTACTTTAACACAACTTTGTAAATTGATGTTATTTGGTACAACGCACTTAAAAGTAACAGGGGTTTGACCTTCTAAGAGAAGTATCGGTATGACAAATTGCTGTGCTTATCCTTTGCAAGTTCCAGTCGGTGGATTTTTCACAAATTTTGCAATCCCGGGTCGTATTTATTTGACTTCACACAATGTGGTCGTTTGATTTTCATAGAGTTTTTTTATGAATGAAGGGGTCAATATGTATTTCTGTATCACAGATAACATTCTTGTTCTATTCTTTCGTACGTCAAATGGATACCTTTATCATTTTTAAAAGTCTTTAAAACATTAAGCAGTTTCCTATATGAATTAGATTACATGTACAACGTGTGAACATGTTAAGAATTATTCAGACATATTCCAATTGTTTTCTACGTACTAGTAGTAACATACAGTTCTCGTATTATTTATCAAATATAAGTCCTGAGCCAAAGGAAGATTTTCTATTGTAATGTATACGTCTATGAGGGTCGTTAGAGTTGACAGTACAAGTATTTAAGTTATTTTTGTGAAAACTGATGCTTTAAAGCTGCTCTTTCACTGTTTTAGCTGAAAAATAAATATTAATAAAATGATATACTAAAATAAACAGTACTGGCTAAAGGAAAGATCTACATCGCATGTTGCTAAAAAGGGTTGAAAATGTTGGTGAGCCTGGTTTGACGTCATCGCTGCACTATGCTAATATTGTAATTTCTAAACCGTTTGCAACGCTTAATAAGTTGATATCATATAATTTCAAAAAATACAGCAATACTGTACAGCAATGTATACTCAAATGTTAATATTTAACGATTTGCTCGAAACATGTTAATTTCAGACAGTTCGAAAAACTTTATTTTATTGACAAATAACTAAGGAATGGCTTACTAGTTTTAATAATTTAACATGCTTTTGATATGTTGTACAGTCAGTATATCTGTAGCTACCGATTTCACCCTGACAAAAACAATTCCGTCCCTGTAATGAAGTTTTTTCACCAATATCTGAAAGTGAACAGCTTAAAATGGCAACATTTTTCAGGCTATTTCATTTCTGCTATTTCCTGAAACCACTTTGTTTCTGAACTGAAAAATGCAAAAGTTTACGTATATGTTTTGTCATTTAACTTGTTTTTAAAATGTTACACTACATGTATGTAAATATAGTGTAATGTGTTGTGATCTCTTACAATCACAACTGAGCGTGTTTAACATGCTGGTAAGATTTACAGAAATGGACTGCAAAAAGCTTAAACAATTATTTTCGTAATCTTTAAAGATACTTGATAACACGGTAAAGCCTTTCAAAGTTTGTTAAACGGCTTAGACAAATCTGGCCAGGGTGATATTGTTGCTCTCCTTTTTGTAATTTATCTCGTATCTTAGACGGCTTGCAGGAAATGCGGTCATGGTTATGTTGTTGCTCTCCTATTTGCTATTTGTCTCGTTTCTTAGACAGCTTGCCGGAAATCCGGCGAAGGTGATGTTATTGCTCTCCTCTTTGCTATTTGTCTCGTATCGTGCTGCAAGTAGTTACAAAATATACTCTTGTAAATACGTAAAATGCTTGATTGCAGCTGTTATAATAATACTTGTATCCATTATCCCATGTTACGTGCAGCTATCTCTCTCTAGGAAGCAGATACAAAAGTGGAAGTTTGAAGATAATTAGATAGATGAATGAATAACGCATGCTTTCCGTGCCCTTAACTGACAAATTAAGACGAAATCTCATAATTCAACTTAGTTCCACGACATTTCCCCCTTTGTATAAATATTGTCGGAGCGGAGTATATTTATTGTGAAATTTGGCAGTTGCTCATGAAGGATACTGATCTAGAACTGGTTCTTCCCGGGAAACACTGTGAAAATGACTGAAATATTGTTGGAACGGTCGCTATGTCCATACATAATCAACAACATAGATGGATAGATACTTTTAGTTCCTCCAACATATGGAGAACAAAACGTATATTCATTGTTGCATAATGCTTTATAAACAGAAAGGCATATATTATATACAGTAATAATATTAGAGTGCATACTTGAATCATACCTTATTTGATATGCAAAAATATATATATGACGCCTGGTTGCTGATCAAACCCTTAAATCCTATTTCAAGATGAGTTCATCCACAAGAGAGAGGCGAAACACACACAAGAACCCACCCGTCCAATGCGAAATGATCGAAAAATCGAAACGATTAAAGTGTGCATGTTAGAGAGAGAGATAGATACTTTCCATCCATAATACAACTGTTCAGGATAATTCTGTCTAAATCTTAACATATAGCCTGTTTACTAATAACCGGCGGGTATCTGATTGAGGTAATGAGAAAATTCCTGAATTCTGAGACATTCGTGAGTTAAGTGTATTATTTAAAATTTAAAAATGTCGATAGGGCTTATATTTTTCATAGACAGCTTAGAGTATGCCAATGTATCAGGCAAAATGTTGAAGGAAGATTTTAATTGTTAGAAAGAGTTATAGATTGATATTGTTCACGATATGTAAAAGTGCTGAGTGCTTTTTGGATCTTTAGAATTACTTGAAATATAACTTGTACCACAAAAAGTGGTATCTATCCGATTTCTGATTCAATAGTTGTCTTAATTGTAAGTCAGATAAATAATATTGTAAAACACGTTATACATGGTCATTTCATTGCCTTCTATTTGTTAACGTCAAGGTCGCAAGACATTTGCTGTTGCAGTAATTTATTTCGGGTCATACGTCAGTTTTTAATAATTAAAATTGGGCACGATTATTTGTGAATGTTCATTAATTTAGATCTTAAATAATCTTAACATATAACGATAAAACAACAATGAACGATCTACTGTAGTAGGATTTTGACCCGTGAGCAATGACCTATCATTGAATAAATAGATGCATGTACATGTATATTGTATAAAAGTACAGCCACGGCTCAAGGAATAAAATCTATCTATAACCTAATAGATCTGCGCTTAACTTTTTTTTTAAATTTCGCAATACAACTATCAGCAATAGCCTTGATTCCTTAACCATTAACACAATACCAGATACTTGTAAACTAGTTTCATATATTTATAGATTCGCGCATGCGTAATTATCAAAGATCTGCTCCCTAAAACTTAAGTTGACGCAACGGTCAGGAATGTGTATCTTTTTAGCTCACCTGGCACGAAGTGGCAGAGTGAGCTTATTCGATCACTCACCGTCGTGGGTCAGTCGTCCGTCCGTCCACCATTTCCTTCAAACGAGATCTCCTCTATAACCACTTGACCAATGTTGATGAAACTTTGCAGGTATGTTTCTTGCACGAAGCTCTATTAAACTTGTTCAATGAATTCCATTCAATGTAAAACTCTGGTTGCTATGGCAACGAAAAGGAAACCACAAGGCCTAAGGCTTACACATTTAGCATGTGGCATTGTCTAGTAAACGTCTACCAAAATTGTTCAAATTATGACCCCCGAGTAAAAATTAAACCTGCCCGGGGGTCACTTGGTTTTACATAGGCATATATAGGAAAACATTTTAAAATCTTCTTCTCCGAAACCACAAAGCCTAGAGATTATATACTTGGCATGTAGAAATGCCTATTGGACCTCTACCAAGATTGTCCAATTTATGATCCCCTAGTCAAAATCAACCCCTCCCTGGAAGGAGGGGGAAAGATCACTCGATTTCACTAAGGCTTATATAGGGAACACTTAAAAAACACAAGGCCGACAGGCAGAGAACAGATATTTGGAATGTTACTTAGCATTGTGTAGTGGACTTCTACGAATTATGTTAGAATAATGACCTCTTGTAGTATAACCAATGGTAGTCAGGTTAGCGATATCGGGCCATCATCGCCCTCTTGTTTAAAGAGGCACTCCCTACATCTGGCAGATTATATTCTCGAAACATAGATTATGTGTTTAAAGCTGCTTGCTCTCAGTTACCGTTGATTTTTTTTTTAAATTGACATTGTTATACCTTAATGAAAAACTAAAGAATATAATCAAATTGTTAGCAAAAATGTAGGTAGGAATTTGCAGAGATCGATTGAATATGTCGGTTACACGCCACCGCTACACTCTATGTTTATATTGAAATTTCAAAAGCGTTTGCAACGATTTTCAATTTGGTAGCATATTTTAGCGATAAACGTGGCAGAAATTTATACTGGAGCCTTTTTATATGACTATATGTTCTAAAATACGTCATTTACATACAGTTTGAAGAACTTTATTTTTTTACCAAAATCTGAGAGCGAGCAGCTTTAATGAACGTAAACTGATAAATAAATACAATTTCAAAGAAGAACCTATGGCGAAAAGTGCCTCATTTTTACCACAATTAATCAATATAGTGGATTTCTGTAATAAATCGCATCAACCCATTAATTGTACAACAACAACTCTACATAGATTATTAAATGGTTTACGGTACTGCAGTGTATTTTAAACTGCTGATTTTATCGATAATGACTAGGAATGCATAGCTGAAACTTTAAGGTTACATTACAATACTTCTAAAGATTATAATATATATGTTAAGAGGTTATTTAGTCGACATCAGTTATATAGTATGTCCCTTTAAGGAGGTTGTTGCTCTAGGTGTCGTTCGGGGAGGTTGGACTGCATTTGCAAGTATCATTACTTAGCCCAAAGGTTTAAACTATACATTACAGTTATTATCTGTAAAACAAAAGTTTTGAATATGTTGCAGTACCGTGAAACATGTCAATAACGCATGCTAAGTTGTTGTTGTACAATAAATTGGTGGAAAGCAGTTAATTACATAAGGCATTTGTGTTCATGATTTGTGCCAGTATGATAATTTTGTTATGTATGTGTTCTTTAAAATGGTATTTATTTATCGTTTTACGCTAATTGACATTTGACTCTCAGTATCTGAAAACTGAAATATAAAAAACAATTTTAACATGTCGAGAAAATCAAATGTTATCACTTGCAATAAATAATTGTCTGTCGTGAAGACAGGCAATTTGTGTCTTGTTCGTCCATATACGTACATTAAAAAATCACAAAAAGTACTTCGTCTTACCACGAATTTCGTTTATTTCGAAGTAAAAAGAGCGGTCCATTGAAATTCGAGAGAACGAGAGTAAACTGTAAATATTTGGGAGATGAAGGGAGTGCCCCTTTCAATATTCAATTTGTTTATGACATATACTTGGAAATACAGCAGGCTTGATAATAACAATTTCAAATCACAGGATAAATCAATTATTTCTTTACAGCAATCGTGTCAGAAGCAGTAGTACATGTAGCATATCATACAGTAGTAAATGTATTTTGTTATGATCTTCGTATGACCTAAAATAATATTAAATAGTAAATATGATTTATGTGATGTGAGATTTATACAACAAATAT
>JAFMSR010000019.1:19423025-19433657 GCA_022818135.1 Saxidomus purpurata | reverse complement strand
GTATACATAGAGAACAACCAATAGGTCTGCTGTATAGTTGCCCGACCTTTGTCGAAAATGATAAACTCCTGTAGCAGAAGCTAACGTGGTCTAATTCATGATTTTACTTTACGTTTGCTGCAGAACTGAACAAGTCGCAATTGAATCATTTTCACCTACTTATATCCGTATCCGGGCTATGACTTCTTTTTGTTTTATTTGTTTTCAATCATTGAGACATAGCATGTAGCATATGCTAGTGGATCGCTACCAAATACTCATTAAGATATTAATTACGCACCAAAGTTGTACTTTTTCACTACACACTATGATAAAGTTTAAAATTCTCAAAGGCCCTTATGGTAAGAAAATTCATCGACTCAATGTGAAGTAAGTTGCCTACTTATCGTTTATATTGCAGACTTGAGTCAATATTAGTCATAGATGTCCTACGTGATGTTTATCATTGTACATTTAAGATGATAATGATAGCAATTTTCCGTTCGTTACATTGATATATGCTCGAAACAAAACAATCATGAGTGAAGGTTATGTCGTTTTATATAGGTTATCGTGATAGGATACATGTACCCGGCTTTAAATAGCTATTATTACCCCTATGATCAGCGTACACCATTAAATACCCTTGACATGTGACATTGTCAACGCTTTCACGTTGCAAGGTTTTTCGAATAAAACACGGACAATACGAGTCAATTTAAAGTAGCGGCAACAGTGGTGCGTAGTTCAAATATGTCTTCCCTGGAATGAAATGACTAGTGGAGTTCCTTAAAGTATTCTACATTGTACTGCACACATTCTCAATATAGATACTCTATTTAAAATCGGCGATTTACATGTTTAAATGCTCTGTATGTGCAGTATTAACGATCACTTCCAAAATCACTGCAGAATGCTAACAGGCGGCTGAAAGGTGAACTTCGTTATGCTGCTCTACCAGATAAGTCTGCGCTTCCTTGCAGCAGTTTGATTCCCGCTCAGTGGTTAGCAGAAGAGGACGCCAAAGTTAACAAATATCGCGTAATTTTAATTTCTCTTAAAAACGATAGATGTAACGGTGGCAATGTCAATGGTTGCTGATATTTGCCGACCTAGATGTTGCAAATGTTTTACCTTTGATCATCCTTAAAAGAGAGATATTCATCTTTCAACTGTGCGATATGAAAGGACAGTCTTTAGTGATAAATATTGTCTTAATCAGCTTTCATTGCTGACTCGCTTTTACTAAGTAAGGTGCGAATTTAACAATACTCTCTCTGCTCCTCCCTAAAATCATAATTTAAGTCTGCCATTTGTGAACGCTCTGAAATAAGTAGTAGTGTTCAACCACTTTGTTACTGGCTTTTCTACAGGCCACGTACGCCCCACCACACAATGGACGTGTTTTCAAGACCCAGGTTTGCTTTCCCACTGCACTGTTTTCCCGCCCAGTATGGGATTAAATCTCCCAACAACCACACATCTAAATGTTAAATGAAAATGAATGTTTATAAACTACATCGGTCTGTATTAAAGTATTATCATCAACGTAATTCAAAAACTTATCACATATTCATACAAATAAAGCCCTAGATCTATAAACGTACGTAGAGGTTAAAACAACTAGAGGACCATCTATAAAGTTTCATTATAGAACCTGAAGGGTATCCTTCGGAGGCAAGATCAGTGGCTCTACCTATCTTAAAGCTGTCAGTTTTATAGTTCGAACCTGGCAAGCCTGACCTACGAATTGATTGCGACAACACCGCTGCAAACTGAGCCCCAGTAACTGCCGTACCATCACGGTAACAAGACAGTGAAACTGAACTTCCGGTCATACTGCAATAAATTTAGTAATCGCAGACACAGGACAAGAGCTATTTAATTGTTTTGATATCTTTAAAAAAACAGGTTTTCCATTCTGATTTCTTTTAAAAATGCACAGACGGAGACCTACATAACTTTTATTATTGGCGACATTTAAATCGTTCAAGCGTAAAGCATTTCCAAGTACATGTTTATTTGTGGTCACTAATTCGCTGACCAGGAAGAAACCATAATATGTCAACGTATAAAGTGATTTAAAAATAATTTTACTTCATAACTAATGTAACATACCCGTGATAATGAATTGCAAACTGCTAATAAGATGGAGTTTGTAAGCGGTGTCCGGTTTTCACGTGAAATTCGGCTTCTATGACAGCCTTCAAGCAGCTTTTAATTACAAATATCTTACTTAAATCGGTAAATCAATGCAGTTTGTGATAAAAATTGATTCCCGCTAGATATGTTGATATATATTTTGGAAAGATTCCTTTCTCACAGCTGTAGGACATCAATATAATAATATGTTGTAGAGGAACAAGAAATAATTTTGAAAACCTGTATAAGGAACGAAAATTTTCAAGTGCGTTTGCAGAAGTGTTGTAAGTTGCGTTTTAGTTATAGGCTAATTCCGCTTGGAGAAGCTGTCCAGCTCTACACCGAAGATGTTCCACGGAAAGCCTGGAACCGGACATTGGACTAAATCCGCGCCTGGGGCCAACTCTGTGAATCTGTGTAGCTGAAAATTAGACAAGGCATCGCATATTTCGTTTTGATGGCCAGGTATATGAGCAGCTTTTAACAAAATATTCTAAACAACGTAGTATTTATATCCTAACAAGGCACATAATTGCCTCTGACTTTGATTTAAGTTTGTTTAAGATATGTACAACGGCTGAATTATCGCAGTTGAACCTAATCTTCTTTTTTTTTAGCTTCTCGCCCAAAATAAACAATGTCACTAAATAACTCTTAGAACTGTTATATCTGAGGTAATACCGGTTGCAAGCCAGGAATCTGGCCATTTGGCTTGACACCAGTGACCTTGAAATAATATGCCAAACCCCAGGTTATCTCTCCCTGCGCTATCTTAAACAATTGAATGTGCTCAATTAATACCCAGTACTGATCATGAAAAACTGAGACTCCATTGAAATTTTCTAAGAACAGTAGCCACATCAGTAAATCTAACCGAATAGCTGACTTTATTCTGACATGGTGAAAAGGTTTTGACAGGCCACATGTTGAATTTACAAAACGGCGAATAAAATGTCTACCCTAAGGTATTGCTCAACAGCAAAAAATCAAACTACCAACTAGCGACTGGATTTTCTTCAACGTTGAACATGAATGCTCTAACATTTTTTTGATTTTCTCAGTAACCTCAGATATTTTTTGTTTTGGGATTCAAACTACCACTTTATCAGAGTCCAGTTCCAACCCTTAGAAAACTAAAATTTTTGTCAGGCTCTCAGTTTTTTTCTCCGGCAGTGGCACGCCTAGTTCAGACATGACATCCCTGAAAGTTTGAAGCGCTTGTGTGCATGATGCAACCGTTTTGTCTCCGCCAAAAAATCAACTAGATAATGTTTCAGTTTCCCAAACTTTAATTTTCATTTCACAGAAAATTCTTAAAATCTAGAAAATCGTTCAAATGTTATGCAGCTTATGGATGCTCCAAATGGTAGAGCTTTGTCAAATTCGGCTGAATAATTTGCAATTTCGTCCTAATTGTTGAACTAATTTCACTGCCTCGCCGAAACTCGTGTACTGGACAGAAATGACGACAAGATCAATGTAATCGTTTACTGAATAACCGGCGGGATAAGACAACGCTTGAATGTCTGTTTTGATTTGTGCTCTTATGATATCAGGATTCAAAGAAGTTGAGCGTACATTTTTGGAATCACGTGGCAGTGTACGAGGAACTGTGTTCTGAACCGGGAAGCCGTCTTTGTCATTTTGTCAAAAAGTTGTAATTTTGAATGGACATTGACAGGCGAGCTAGCCAAACGAAGAATATCCCAGTTACATGGACCTGGATTTGTGACAGAAGTACCAGTAGCATAGGAAGAATGACTCGGATTTTGCATGCACCGCCACCATAACTCGTTGTTGATACGTGCCCAATACGTCGGGGAAATTGCTTGGCAAAAGCGAAATTGCTCGTCATATGTTCTCCAACCGAAGGGGGCCCCAGGCCGAAGAACGGCTTCCCTAGTTATTAAACATTGGTGCAACACGTCGTACACTTTGTCTGCACGAGTTGATTAATAAACGGACATATAAACAATAAATTCGTCCATTTTTCAATGCTCATAACTTTTGGCTTTACATTCTTTAGGAGCTGTCACAATGTTACCTTCAGAATCTTGGCGAAAAACGGTACCTGAGTAAAATTCAGATAGCTCTACTGCACTCTTAGGTAAAAGAGCTAATCTGACGTATTCCGTCTTTAATGAAGCCGATACATGTGCCGCTATATCATCATCGGTCAATCGGACTATATTTTAATGCAAAGCATTGCCCTCAAGATGACCCATGGAATTATCCCTAGAATTTGGAAAATTATTCAAATTCACGTCGCCAAACCTCGTATGATTTTGAGGACGAAAATCATCAGCATTGGTATCTCTTCATTAATTTGTGAATCTTTTAAAATCTGTTGGAAATCAAGTGTTCAACTCACCGGCATTATGTAGCAAACGGTCATCCACGAGCTCATCCGAAGCTCCGGCTGACATCTTTTGACCCCTTTGAGCCCTACGGTTTCCATTCGGCTGGTCGTTTTTCTGCTCGTCGTTTTATTGTGGACAGTCAATCGGTGGTATCGTTTCTTGACGCACCACAAGCTGACAGGACTCTACGGTTTTCATTTGGCTGGTTATTATGTTGCTCGTCGTTTTCTTGTGGACGGCGATTAGGAGCAGCGTTCCTTAGGGGTAAAGCTCGTCATTGCTGAGCCCCATATTGATTGTTGGCATTCGCAGCTGGCCTACGTCTGGCAGGTATCCGCCTCTGACCTCTAAGTGGCATGTGTTCGGATGTTTCAATGTGACCTTCAAGTGTGTACGTGTTAAAGTTTCTGTTGAGTGTATCGGTTGACGACTGTGAAGACTGGACATACAGCACGGGATTCGGGTATTTATATGGCTATGCAATGTTCACGTCACATGATTTTGGTTTCAGGATAAGTGGGTTATTAAATAGGCCAAGTAAAGGAAAGAAGTGGAGCCAGTCATTGCCAAGCGACAAAACGGCGCTGTTGATTCTCGAAAATAGAACGAATTATTCTTAGTCAAAATATTTTGTTATTATTGTACCTTTAATGGTGTTTAAGGATAACCTTATACATTGTATATTGCTATCCTTTTATGAATAATAAAAACACTATTATGTATTCACTTACTACCCGTTCTTAATTTTTGGAAAAATATCTTGTCAATAGTTTTTTATGCTTTCAGTTCGGGTGCTGATTTATAGTACACACGCTGAATGTATCAAGTATACGATAAAAGACAGATTCATAGAATAACGAAAGCATTTTATTGGATAAATTGAATTGGTCTGTTTTCTCTGATTACAACATATGTTGTTATTATGATTATATGTAAGCAATATCCCAAATGATTTGTACATGTATTCCAAAATTCACAAAATCTAGCAAAAACAACTACAGTGTATAATGAAATACATGTGTATACATTCATAGTAGTTTACATGTATATCTGTCGAGCTACTCGTACTTGTGCTGCACATTCCAACATAGTCTACTTAATTCCTTAATTAATGAACATTTCAGATTGGAAACATAATAGATCGGAATCATATCATTACAGCAGTTTTAATTACATCAAGATACCCAGGCATTAATATGTAGTAACTTTCATAAAAATGATTCCGGTCCTGGTTTAAATGTAATATGTCAGCAATATGGTGTCCGATTCCGGTCCTGGTTTAAATGTAATATGTCAGCGATATGGTGTCCGATTCCGGTCCTGGTTTTAATGTCATATGTCAGCAATATTGTTTCCGATTCCGGCCCTGGTTGTAATGTAATATGACAGCAATATTGTGTCCGATGATTCCGGTCCTTGTTTAACTGTAATATGACAGCAATATTGTGTCTGATATACTCTTGTTTTAATGGAATATGTCAGCAATATTATGTCCGATTCCGGTCCTGGTTTAAGCAGAAACGTCGACTCATTTGAATAGAAAATAAATTTAAGATTCAAATAAGAAATTTGAATAAAACTTTTAGTTCTGTCAGATTTTGAAAGCAATGTGGTTGTTGAATTAATGGCTATTTTGTAACGGAAACAAGAAGCCCGTTAACGTCAGTACCGCTCTACTGGACTTACCGGACTGTAAGTCCAGTGAAAAGTCTTTTTGAAAATTTGACCTGTTGTCGAGTGTTTAGGATAATTGGTTGTAGCACAATTGGTCAAACAAAAATTATGACCTGTAGAGTGTTATCAAGGAAAGCTAACAGAAGTCACTGTGATAGTGATCTTTGACCCACTGATCTCCAAAAACAGAAGGGTTCAACATTTACAGGTTGCAAGTAAACTTCTTAACAGGTGTTATGACAGTCAAATGAAAATTGTGACATGTAGAGTGTAATGGTGGTTAAGCTAAAAGAGGTCACTGCGACCTTACTGGTGACAAACTGACCTCCAAAACAGAATGGATCGTCTTCTTAGTAAGACCAATCATTATTTGAATTCTCATGACTTTGTGTAACATAAATCTCAAGATACTGAACGGGAACGATTTACAAAGTCCGGATGACCTTCTAATTTGACCCACTGACCCAAAAGACAATATAAATCATCTGAAGGTCGAGGAGTCCTTTCTTGAAAGTCAAAAAAAAAGTGTGACATGTAGAGTGTCATCAGCGAAATGCAGTGGTTACTGTGACCTTGATCTGTGATCAAAGGACACCAAAATAATAGGGATAATCTACAGGTTGCAAGGAACCTCCTGTGCAAGTTCCACGAAAGTAAAATGAAACCTTATGAACTGTAGAGTTTTACCAAGTAAAAGCTGAATAAAAAACAGACAGAAAGACATACGGACGAACTGCACACAAACTACCATGACATAAGCTCTACTGAACAAACATACTGTTCCTTCAAATTACATGAAAAGATAGAACAGTGATGTTCACCCTTTTCAAATTTTGAAAAATGTGTTTGAATGTGACATATAACATTAAATTCGTAAAAGTTTTACTTATATCGTTACACATAATAGATCTAAAATGATCAAGGTAATACAATGTATACACACAAAATATATTGCATAAATGTTACAGTTTGTTTGCCATGTAAAGTGTTCGCTACCATTTCCTATCTGTATACAGTGCTTACATTTTCCTAATAGAAGAAATACTACTAACTCGGTATGTAGACCGAGGACTAAATCTAAAAAGAAATATGAAATAAAAGTCATAGACGGCTTTGTTCTTGAAATTTCTGCCCTATCAAAAAACACAGAAAAGCATAAAACTGTTGTTTTATATAAGTATTTCTAAGTTCAAAGAGGAGATGGTAGCGATAACAGCAAAACGCATAAAAATGAATGTTTCTATTTCAAAGAGCACAATGTAAGTAAAAGTTTACATAATATGACTTCACTAAATGTTAGCCATACAATCAAAAGCAATCAAAGTACAAATGTATTTAGCACAAAATTAATACACGGCACACTGCAAGTACATTGTACATTGTAATATACAGGTTCCTGCTTTAATATGGTAAAAAGAAAATTTCAAGAAAATCATAGAATGTTGTTATATACGCTTTTAATATTAAGTGTTTGGGGCCTTAATTGTTATTGGTTTCTGATATCAGGGATTCAAAGTTACGACGCATTCCAGATATTCAGAGATTTTACATGTTCCGTCCGGGTTTTGTTTCCAAATGTTCATCAAGGCTGATGTACGACAATATTAAAAATATTATTTCTAGTGGAAGTATAACAGTCAAAATTACAATATAGTTTGATCATAATTATAGCATACATAATTACAGTACGACGTCAAACATACAGTGTGTCTATGGTTAATTTGATTATGATTTTCGTAGCTAAATCAAATATAAATCTGACCGCATGTGAATGCGTTCAAAAGGCAAGTATTTATTAAAATTAAAGAAACATATTTGTTGTAAATGTGTTCAGCATTGGTAAATACACCTTTATATATGAATATGTTCGAACATCATTGTCCGGCTATGCCTGGATTCAAACTGTTAGCTCTTTTTATAAGGAACGAGTATGCTCTACAACATAACTTCATTTTAAGAACAGGTTAGAATGTAAATATTTCATAATATGCAAACATAACTACGAACAACAATTTTGTCGGATTTCATATTGAATTGTTTTACTGAATGTCATTGATTACATATTATATACATGTACATGTAAATGGCTTTAAACATATTTTTTCACTGGCACATACGCTATACTTTGAGCTTATTCTAAGGTTTAAGTTCCTAACAGTGTTTGCATCATTAAATGAAGAAACACTATTAATACGAAATTAACAAATCGTCACACACCTTTTCCATCATCTTATGAGTTAATGTTTCAATTTATATCATGCTACATGTAGTGAGCTAATTTAAAGCGTTTTTTATGAATTTTACATGCAAAATGTAACTAGTATTTGTATACATGTAATGAATCATCGAAAGGAGGGCGTCTTTGCATCTGAGACTATTTTAACCTTTTCTCCAAGTGAATGAAGTCCTATTGCAGGATATATTTCATAAGGTGCGTTTACGCTAGTTTCCCCAACCTGAAAAAGAGACAAAATGTTTACAAATAGTGATAGGTAGTCTTGCATATTTACCGAACACGAAACAGTCATATATTCAATGCATGTGTGTTTAGATACTTCTATTACAAAAGTTGTAAGCTTTTATTCAATAATTTCAGCTATTAATAAAAGAAATTTGGTGTGAATCTCAGAATGTAGGTATAAAATTGGTTAATTAACTATGCACATAAGTAAACATATAAACACAGTTTGAACTAAAATTAACAACAACCGGTTTCCAATATTTCTAGGTAAACAATATAGATACAATTTAGATGTGTGGATCACTTGTATGAGTTTCTGTTAATGAAATACACCGCGTCTTACATTTTGTATTTCGTTGCCCATACAATGTACCGTTGTGTGAACTAACAATCTTTCATAAAACAATGACTCTCGTAATGCGACAGTGTCAGGCCTTACCTTTTCTCCGTTCCTGGTAAAGGTAATGTTTAAATTGCTGTAACCGGAAACCTGACAAAACATGCCAATTATGTCTCCAACCTGGCACTTTGGCCCAAATTCTTCCCCAATACCACAGCTCCTGTATAACCTTAAAATAATAACCAAATAACTTTAAGTTATTCTGATGGAAACAGTGTTATTATGTGGTAAAATCAATGTACTCGTAATTAAAAATCTAGTAGGTATACAAATTATTACAAAACTTATAAGTTGACATTAGATAGCTGTAGTTAAATACACCAGGTAAGAATTGAACAGATACGTATTAGCAAGGGAAATAATTAATGTAACACCATTAGAGAATCTCTCAGAATATCTTTATTGAAGAAAGTTAGATAAAATTAGCAAAACATGAATGAGTTTCGGAAAACAAGGTGATTTAAATATCTTTATGGAACAAGGATGTAAGAAAAGCACTAAACCACCTTTAGGGCCTATTTCTGAATCAATCCATTGAGCCAAATATAATTTATCAAATTCATTCTGATAAGTCATTTTAGAAATAGATGCATATATTTAAAATAGCACCACCCCGTGAGGGGCCCCGTCTCTGACAATATCAGTCATAAAGAGCTTACTTCAGTGTAAGTAAAATTTAATTAACACTACTAGTTTCAGAAAATAAGTTTCTATAAAGAAATATAATTTTAAAGTTTTTATATCAAATATATTTTGTTTTTTTAAAGAACTAAAACCCATTGGTTTCGCCAAAGTATCGCCTACTTGGCGTGTTTTTTTTTTTATATATATTGAAAAACATAATGGAATTTGTTTAAAAGAAATCATGATGTCATATGGCGTCATGTAATAAGATAAACGAAATGATTAAATATACATGTACATGTAGTTGTGATGTAATGTCACGATACAGTGCTGTATTCTAAAAGAATATAATTGAATAATTGTTAAAAGATATTATTTGTACATATATACATATAGTGAAATAAAAAAAACATTGGTTCATTCGCTATTGCTCTTGACTGACGGACGGACAGACGGACGGACGGACGGACGGACGGACGGAGCATACGTTTGTTAAGAAACTAATCTAAAAACTATGTATAAGTTATTAGTGATGGTTCAGTAAGCTCACCGTCTACGGTAAGATATCACTTAATGACCATGGAATTTCCTCAATTTTCTTTTTACCAGATATCCTAAGGGGATATGCGATTAACAGTGAAGAAGAGTGGAAAAAGCAGTACCTATTCGGGCCTCATAACAAAGAGTTACTATGACCAATCAAAATCGTAGACACAAACTAATAGCATGAATTAAAATACAAGATAAATAAAATTTACTAAATGAATTTGCACGAAAACATAAATTTATATTGGTGCGCAGTCGTGTAATTAAATATTGTAATTGATTGCATTAAACCATGTATGACCATTTTCACACATCACAAAAATAAACTGTGTTCAACCATGAAGCTTTTTATACTTAAGACCATATCACATTAGCTAGAAACATTTTGGTCCATTCTAATTGTCTTACCCCACAAACTATTTCGGATAATTTGCTACACATACAAA